>CM077202.1:9902854-10502854 GCA_039654625.1 Rhinogobio ventralis
CTATCTATCTATCTATCTATCTATCTATCTATCTATCTATCTATCTATCTATCTATATGTCTGTCCATTCCATCCATCCTTTGTTCTATCTATCTATCTATCTATCTATCTATCTATCTATCTATCTATCTATCTATCTATCTATCTATCTATCTATCTACCTATCTATCTATCTATCTGTCTGTCTGTCTGTCTGTCTGTCTGTCCATCCTTTGTTCTATCTATCTATCTATCTATCTATCTATCTATCTATCTATCTATCTATCTATCTATCTATCTATCTCTCTGTCTGTCTGTCCATTCCATCCATCCTTTGTTCTATCTATCTATCTATCTATCTATCTATCTATCTATCTATCTATCTATCTATCTATCTGTCTGTCTGTCTGTCTGTCTGTCTGTCTGTCTGTCTGTCCATTCCATCCATCCATCCATCCATCCATCCATCCATCCATCCATCCATCCATCCTTTGTTCTATCTATCTATCTATCTATCTATCTATCTATCTATCTATCTATCTATCTATCTATCTATCTATCTATCTATCTATCTATCTATCCATCTGTCTGTCTGTCCATTCCATCCATCCTTTCTATCTATCTATCTATCTATCTATCTATCTATCTATCTATCTATCTATCTATCTATCTATCTATCTGTCTGTCTGTCTGTCTGTCTGTCTGTCTGTCTGTCTGTCCATCCAATTTTCCATGGAAAATCATGAATCACAAATTAAACAAAATTCCCTCATTAAAAACGCTATGATCCTATGAGCTGTGGACAGAATGTACCATTTATGTATCGTCTTTGTTCTTATTAGATACTGGCACATATTCTGTATATCTGCTTGCAAGCAATAAATATTTTCTAAAGGCGTCACATCTTTAAATGTGCTAATGAAGCTTTCTGGCCTTGTATCTTGCAGGTTCCAGCTAATTTGTTTCTTAGAGTGGAGAGATGTTGGGCTACACCAACCAACGACCCTTACAGCAACATTCAATACGCCTTTATCAGGAACAGGTCTGTGGCAATCAATTCAATCAACATTGTCTAATGCTGCCATGAAGTTTTAATATGTTTGACATGACCTTTTTTGAAGCAGGCATTTAATTTGAGTGATTTAAAAACGAATGTTGTTTATTAACTCCCTCCCTTCTACTCGGTGTAAAATGCCCCCCTTCACAGCTTCATTACTCCTTTGCTCATGTTTTAAGTGCTTCATTCAGTCATAATTATCACCAGTGGTGTGAAAGGATGTTGTTGAGACATGCCATTGAAGCTGTTGCTAAAGGAGTGGATGACTAAACAGAGTATGCAACTTAAGTCATGTGACGACAGTCTGCGGCCGTATACATTTCAGTTTAACAGCTGTGCTTATCCTTGACTACCCAGAGAGATTCTCAACCAGGGAAAAGCTATGAAGCATTTCAGGGAACAATAGAGAAAACAGATCCAATTTAAATATCATTTCTTGAGTACAAATATCATATTGCCAACATTTCTCTTCACATCAGCTGTCCAGTGTTATGGAATGACCAGACATTAGCCGTGATGAAGAATGGTCAAGGACCGGAAGCTCTGTTCAGGATACAAATGTTCAAGTTTGTTGGCAGCTCCTACACAGATGTTTTCCTGCACTGCAATGTCCAGATCTGTCATAACACAGGAGGAGTGTGCCAGCCTGTAAGTCCTCACTGACACCTATTTTTACCATTCACATGTTTGGGAGCTGACTTTGAAAGAAGTCTTTTCTGCTCACAAAGGCACCATTATTTTGATTAAAAATACAGTAAAAACTGTAATATTTTGAAATGTTATATTACAATTTAAAATTGCCATTTTCTATTGCAATATTCTTTACATTTAATTTATTTCTTTGATGTAAAGCTGAAATTTCAGCGTCATTACTCCTGTCTTCAGTGTCACATGACCCTTCAGAAATCATATCATATTCTAATATGCTGATTTGCTGCTCAAGAAACATTTCTTATTATTATCATCAGTTTTGTAAACAGTTGTGATGCTTAATATTTTTGTTGAAACTGAGACGTTTTCTCAGGATTCTTTAATGAATAGAAAATCCAAAAGAAAAGCATTTGTCTAAATTAGATTTTTTCTCTAATATGGAGATATAGTTGCAATTGTGAGATATAAACTCAGAATTGCGTGATACAAAGTCACAAGTGTGAGTTTATCTCGCAATTCTGACTTTATAAAAAGAAATTGCGAGTTTATATCTTTTATTATCTTTTCAATTGTTTTATTCTGTGGCAAAAACAAGCTTCCATAGATTTTATATCTTGCAATTCTGACTTTATAACTCGCAATATAACATTATGACAAATATTGTGTTGGTCCCCCTTTTTACTGCTAAAACAGCCCTGACCCGTTGAGACATGGACTCCACTAGACCCCTGAAGGTGTGCTGTGGTATCTGGTACCAAGATGTTAGCAGCAGATCCTTTAAGTCCTGTAAGTTGCGAGGTGGGGTCTCCATGGATCGGACTTGTTTGTTCAGCACATCCCACAGATGCTCGATTGGATTGAGATCTGGGGAATTTGGAGGCCAAGTCAACACCTCAAACTCATTGTGCTCCTCAAACTATTCCTGAACCATTTTTGCTTTGTATCAGGGCGCATTATCCTGCTGAAAGAGGCCACAGCCACCAGGGAATACCATAAAAGGGTGTACGTGGTCTGCAACAATGCTTAGGTAGGTGGTACTTGTCAAAGTAACATCCACATGGATGGCAGGACCCAAGGTTTCCCAGCAGAACATTGCCCAAAGCATCACACTGCTTGCCGCCTTCCCATAGTGCATCCTGGTGCCATATGTTCCCCATGTAAGCGACGCAACACACCCGGCCAGCCACGTGATGTAAAAGAAAATGTGATTCCTCAGACCAGGCCACCTTCTTCCATTGCTCCATGGTCCAGTTCTGATGTTCACGTGCCCACTGTTGGTGCTTTCGGAGCTGGACAGGGGTCAACATGGGCACCCTGACTGGTCTGCGGCTATGCAGCTCCATACACAACAAACTGCTATGCACTGTGTATTCTGACACCTTTCTATCAGAACCAGCATTAACTTGAGCAATTTGAGCTACAGTAGCTCGTCTGTTTGATCAGGCCACACGGGCCAGCCTTCGCTCCCCACGTGCATCAATGAGCCGCCCATGACCCTGTCACCAGTTCACCACTGTTCCTTTTTTGGACCACTTTTGATAGATACTGACCACTGCAGACCGGGAACACCCCACAAGAGCTGCAGTTTTGGAGATGCTCTGACCCAGTTGTCTAGCCATCACAATTTGGCCCTTGTCAAACTCGCTCAAATCCTTACACTTGCCCATTTTTCCTGCTTCTAACTTTGAGGACAAAATGTTCACTTGCTGCCTAATATATCCCACCCACTAACAGGTGCCGTGATGAAGAGATAATCAGTGTTATTCACTTCACCTGTTATAATGTTATGCCTGATCAGTTTATGTCACGCAATTGAGAAAAAAAGTCTGAATTGTGAGATAAAAAGTCGCAATTACCTTTTTTATTTTTTATTCTGTGGCGGAAACAAGCTTCCATACTTTACTGCTACATGTGATTAATTTAATGCATCCTGGCTTGTAAAATAGATTTATTATTCTATTCTATTTTGACCTCAAACTTTGAACAGTAAAGAAGTAAATGCTTATCCAACACCCATCAAAGTTATTTTGTGGCATTATGATTATGAATTTGTCAAGGTAAATAAAATGCATGAAAACACCATTAAAGTACTATAAAATATTTTATTAATAATATAAAAGTAGTCCATATGACTTTACAATACATATCCCAAGTCTTCTAATGTCTGAAATCCTGCACTTCGTATCCTTTTTTGGACTTGCCAATTTGAATCACCAACCTAAACATCTTATATTACACAGGAAAAAAACATGCACATGCAACATGAGGGAGAAATATGAGGGTGAAAAATAATTACCGTTTTTTTGTCCTTTTTTCGGTGAACTTTGCCTTTAGAATTTGAGAAACATTGTTTGAATCTTAGTAACTTTAAACCCTTGGATCACAGAACTGCTCTGCTGAAGATGTATCAGTACGGACACGCAGGGATGTTGCATCGTCTCACACAGTCTCATATGGACCAATCAGAAGGCTCAAAGCAAACATGGAGAATAATAGTCTGAGTAAGTCTTATAAACTCTTACCATACTTATCAACAGTGTTGGGGTAAAGCATTACAAGTAACTGGAATTACGTAATCAGATGACTTTTTTCAAGTAACTAGTAAAGTAACGCATTACTTTTAGCCCAGCCCAGGTGAGAAAAAGTAACACAAAAGTAATGTAACTTTTGAGTACTTTTTCCTAAAAAGTAACTAAGTAACGCAATTAGTTACTTTTTAAGGGAGTAACGCAATATTGTAATGCAGTACATTTCAAAGTAACTTTCCCCAACACTGCTTATCAATGTACTCAGACCTTTTTTAATTCTATTTGAAAATCTCTTCCAGGTTTAGATATGCCCTCTGTCGAAACCTTTGTGTTGGGTGGTCTGCTGTTCATCCTGATCGTCATCACAGGAGTTTTTGGGAAACTCTGGCTGCAGAGCAGAAACTCGTATCCAACCCAAGAGGCCCAACTCACCCTCTCCAACATCCACCATATCTCAGAGGTGGCCAGCTAACCTGGGATCTCATATAGACAGTGTTGTATTAAATATGTTCAATTTCAAAATGTTGTATGCTAACCTGTAGTGCATTTTATGGTAGGTCTTTTATTGTGGAATAAATAAAATGCTTTTTGAATTTCTAACAGGTTCAAATTGATGTATTGAGGCATTTTGTGGCTTTGAAACATCAGTGGAACTCGTAGTTAATGTGATTCTCTGTGTGAACTTGATGAAAACTGACTTTATACATCTAAACATCACCACTAGCTGATTCAAAGATGCTGGTCCGAAATCACATACTCTCTTGAGTAGGTACCTATTTTGAATAAGTAATTACTTCACAACCGCTAAAAATGATTACTGTCATTATCATGTGACCTACCAGCATCAGTTACGTCGCTTCACTGCCATTCACAAATCCTCTCCCTTGGCCTCATTAGATAGTAAAGTGTCCAGAATCTCGCCGGACGTAGTAGGTCATCCGGGAACTTTTTGCCTACTTTTTTATGAGTACTGTGAATTCGGACATACTTTTGTCCCATACTGTTTTTCACCAACCATATAGTGTAGTGAAAATGCGATTTCGGATGCAGCCTTAGTTTGATATTTAATTATCTAATGCAATGACATTTGTTCAGTTTTAAGTGAGACTTAAGTGAAATACTTTTTTGAGGGTCACTGTACAACATGAAGTATTTTTTGACTATAGTTCTTGCTTCGAAACCAAAAGTTTAAGTTGATATTTGTATTATAATTATTTGGTTTTAAACATGCACAACTTTTCATTAATATTGGTAATTAATTTGTTAGATCAATCTAATGTTTTAACAAAGCACAACTATTGCCTTTGTTATGAAAAATAGTAACACGTTTAAAACCTGCCATTTTCATAGTTGCATGAATTAATTAACAGGGCAAGTTTTAAAATGTCTCCATTTAATAACCGTAAAGAGCATAAATGAAAAGATAGAGTAGGTGTTCATTTCCAAATGTTCTGAAGCATGTTGAAAACAACTTCTGAGGACATTTGGAGTGATCCTCACTAAAAATCAGCCAAATCATATGTTGTCTTAAATCTACAGGTCTAAGTATCAGCAGGTGTCTGTGAGGGCTAAGGTAAAGTAGGCTACACATAAATAATTGTTTCAAATAAGTATGAAAACCATTGTGTCTAGGAGCTTCAGGAGTGTGTGTGTGACTTAATTGTAAAACAAACAAACAAAAAACAATAGAAGGACATATTGATATCATATATGGTACTGGGGTGCTTGTACCATATGATACATGGTACTGCAAAATACTGAAAACTGGCAGTATATAAACAGCATAGTATTATCATGGTACTTTTTGTTTGTGTACGTATGTTTGTTATAGTCTCCGCCCATCCAGGGCCTCCGTTCACTTCAGTGTGTACCAGTACAGTGAGACACAGATTTCAACAGAAACTGACAGACAGCAGTGAAAACAGCATCTCTGTCATTATACTCGATGAAATATTAATAATTAATTAAACACTATCAAACTACTGAAGACTCGTCACAGATTAACGGTAAGACACTTTCATGTCTGTTTACTTTGACTAGTTTCCTCACCGGCTCCGTCGAAATAGACCCGGTCGTTGTTAAAATAGCAAAATACGTATTTTTCATTATTTTTAACATGATATATGTTTGTCAGTCTACGACGTTTATTAATTGCGTATGTGTGTCGTTTATTATTTTATCCTGCAGTTCGCGGCTAACCAGCTAATGCTAAAGGCTTTGTGATTGTCAGTTTAACGAATTAAAACATTGACCTGTCATACTATAAACATAAAGATGTATGATGAGGATGGTTAATTTGCGTTAAATCGTTGATTATTGATGCATAGGATATCATTGTACTGTCAGGTTCATGTTGTCAGTCGTTGTACTCCAGTTTGGGAACAACAACAAAAGCTGCATCAGGTTTCATCAGGAGTTTGACTGGATTGAGTTCAGTGCATCTGTAAAACATCATGTCATATTTGGGAAACATTTCGTGTTTTGTGTCATATCATAGTTAGGATAGGATATCTGGAGTCATGACATATTTGGGGTGGTGTTATGTTAAGGAGCATTAAGAGCCACAGGTTGTAGACCCTTTATGACTTGGACTCACTTTTTTGGCAGTTGAGCAGTTTTAATAAAAATAATTAGATTTAATTAATTTGTTTTTCCATGTCAGTTACAGTATAAACACAATACACATCGCATACACCTTAAGCAGAAGCAGAGTATAATGGAATAATACAATTCTAAATATTTTAAGTAATAAGAAAACACTAAATATTTCTAATTTTAAAAAAAAATTGTTCTCTTGTTTCATGGAATGCATCCCATCTATATTTTATATATTAAGAATAACATGTAGCCTATTATTATGTAATTATGTCGTATTTTCTTTCATTTCATGCAGTAAGGTGGTTCATTTAAGCATCTTTTTTTGTTGTAAAACTGTTGGAAGACAAAGTTTCTGTGTCTAGCTTATTATAAATTGTCAATTTTATAGTAAGCATTTCTATGTGGGCTCTATTTTACAATTACGTGAACCTATTACAATTTCAATTGGACTTGATTTATTTTGTGATTCACTGGAATAGATATATCATCTGCTTTTTGTTGCAAATAAGCCTCTTTTTCCGATATGCATCAATATACGTCTGCAGACTATCAAATTGAATTGTGATAGGGTTTTTAAACATGTTTCTACTAATAAACAAAAATGGCTAATAATTGTCAGTTGTGCAAGTTTGAACGGTCCCATAAGTTCTTGCACAAAAATGTAGCCTAATTCTGTACACATCTTTGAGCCCCACTAAGACTGAAATCCTCAAGTCATGTCATGTTTGGGATTATTTTGACATTCTGAAAGCATGCTGTCTGTTGTTGTAAGTACTTATGAGCGATTGCTTGTGCAACTATATTATATTGATGATACCAAACACCTAAGTGTTCAAAAAACATCCTCAGATGTGTTTTGTTGTTTCAGAAGAAGTCATCACAAGACATGTGGGAGGCTTACACGCCGGCATTGTACACAAATGTTTCACAATGTTTATGCCCAGCTGGTATTACGAGGACTATGTTGAAAGTCAGATAATTCAAAGCTTACACCACAATATGACAGACAGACCCCCCCCCCCCCCCCACTTACCCTAACTGACTCAGACGGTTTGCATATAGGTCATGCCGGCTGAGTCTAACGGTGTATGTCCAGCCAAGCCCAGTCATGTTGGAGAGAGAGAAGCTTCTTAAATGACATTGCAAGGTCTTTATGGAAGTGTTTCTTTTGAGTGTAAGCCATGTCTGATTCCTGTAACATACCGTTCAGAAACAAGGGGTCATGTTCCATCTCAGTCCTCGAAGAACCGGCGTGACTATGCAACATAAGGAGAGTTGTGAAATGGCAGTGCAATGGTTTAGTAATTTGGTAAACACACTGCTAGAGGGCAACTGGTTCTGATTTACACTTATCCCTTTTAAGACGGTGGGACTTTCCACATAAATGGCATGCATAGATGTTAAGCCACGTGATGTTGTATACAAAGACACCCCACATGGGTACCCAAAATAAGATCAGGTCTAACGGTCTGTTTTCTTTTTTTCCACAGTGTTTGCCGTAGCCTCTCTGAGTTAAGCGACTCACTAATATTTTCAATGGAGGAGCTTCATATCCATTGCCTGAAATGTGTCAACCGCCGATGTATGATAAGACCGGAGGCCAGCATTTCCTGTGATCTCATGGGTTGCCCTCTTGTGTGTGGGGCGGTTTTCCACTCATGCAAACTGAATGAACACCGCTTACTGTGTCCGTATGAAAGAGTCCCATGTTTGAACCGTGGATTTGGATGTCCGTTTACCCTTGCAAGGGTCAAAATGGCACAGCACCTTGAAACATGCCCAGCCAGTGTTGTGTGTTGCACCATGGAATGGAATCGATGGCCAGTGAGTTATGCAGATCGCAAGTCCTACGAGAACTTGAGTAAGGAGGTTTTTGACGTGGAGCAGCTCGACATGGCTTTGGCCCTCCAGGATCAGCGAATGTTGCTGGAGTCACTTAAAGTGGTGACCACTGTGACAAAAGCTCTGAAAGAGCAAAATCAGGACAATTCCAGCCCCCAGGAATTGGACCCGGAAAATGGGTTGATTGAAATGAGCGAGGAACCGTATGGTGGACCTTACACAGCTTCAGTGGAAGACAGTAGAAGCTTTGCTGCCACTTTGGACATTCTCCGTAGTGCAAAGAATATTGACTTGATTGTGAACAATCTTAATGGTGAGGAACAGAATGGAGCTTGCAACGATGTCAGGAATGGCGATGGAGACTTAAGGAACAGCGCAACAAAAGAAAGTGACACTGATTCAGATTCCGATCTGGGAGCGGTAGGTGGAGCTGACTGCCCTTTTCCAGTAGACCCTGAAGACGAAGGAGATGATTGGTTGGAGACCAATGGATGCTGTGAATCTTCCGAAGAAGAAGGCGACATGAATGGTGGGATAGAACTCAATGGACTTCATAATGAAGTGGATGGTGACAACCAGGTCAGACTTGAAAGGGTCAATGGTTTTTCAAACGTTAGACAGGTTTTACCTGATCATTCCATACCTGTTTTAGCACATGATCCAGAAATGGCCCACTTGCCCCAACTACCTCTTCCTTTGCCCATCCCTCTGCCTAATCTGATGCACAACAATGTTCTGCACCATTTGCCTTTCAGAATTGAGGACCGATGGCTGGAGCGCAAGCTGGACAAACTCCAGGTACTCAGGGGCATGAACTTGTTTACAATTAACGGTCGAAGGACTCTGTTATCTGACCCCTATTTATTCAAAGCCAAGATGGAGGACAAGGCGGTGGACACATCTGACCTTGAGGTGGCAGATGATCCAATGGGTCTCCACGGCATTGACCTCATCACTGCTGCCTTGCTCTTTTGTTTGGGGGACTCACCCGGAGGTAGGGGCATCTCAGACAGCCGCTTTGTAGACGGGTATCGCATTGACTTTGGCACACAGACCTTCTCGCTCCCTTCTGCCATACTGGCTACCAGCACCATGGTAGGTGACATCGCCTCAGCATCTGCCTGTGACCACGCCAGTCCACAACTCTCCAACCCCAGTCCATTCCACACCCTCAGATTAGACCTTGTTCTGGAGTGTGTGGCTCGCTATCAGACTAAACAGCGCTCAATGTTCACCTTTGTATGCGGACAGCTGTTTCGCAGGGATGAGTTTTCTTCCCATTTTAAGAACGTCCATGGGGACATCCATGCTGGCCTTAATGGTTGGATGGAGCAAAGGTGCCCGTTGGCGTACTATGGATGTACCTACTCACAAAGAAGGTTCTGCCCTTCGGTACAGGGTTTCAAAATAATCCATGACCGACACCTGGGCTCATTTGGAGTGCAACCTGGGTTAGCAGCTTGTCCCAATGAGCCTCTATCCAGAACTGACATCTGCCAGTTTAGGACCCACTGTGACCACCTTAGTGACCTGCCCTTTGAGTTACTCCAGCACATTGCAAGCTTCCTGGACGGCTTTAGCCTGTGCCAACTCTCCCGAGTGTCTTGCACTATGAGGGACGTCTGTGCCAGTCTTCTTAAATCCCGTGGCATGGTGGTCCTGCTCTGGAATAAGACAAAGCGAGCTGATGGAACCTCATCCTGGCAGATACAAGACAAGGTAATCAGAGAGTATTCACCTTGTCATTATAACACAAAACCTAAATAGTTCTTTTTTTACATTCTACGTTATTGATGTTTTTTGGTTTTAGGTGTGGCGGTTCAGTACAGCATTTGACACTGTGAACGAGTGGAAGTTTGCCAACATTTCCAGCATGGCCGACCACCTCAAGACGTGCAAGTTTAACACAATAACACGGAGAGAAGAAGCAGTCCCACTCCCATGCATGAGTTTTACAAGAGAACTTACAAAAGAGGGACGCTCTCTACGTTCAGTGCTTAAACCGGTGATATAGACTGTAGTCAAATGCAGTAGAATTCATTTTATAATACAACATGCCTTACGTGTTTTGGTGAACAGCAACATAATCATTAAAACGAGCCTCAACTTAATAAACCACTTTTAAAAGTGATGAAACTATATCTACCTGTTGTATTGATGATGGTTGTGCTGTCTTGTGGTTTTGATACAATATAATCAGGGTTTTTTTTTTGTTTTGTTTTTTACAAATTCATTGCTTTTGTTGAGATATGTAGCTTCAAACCAGAAACACTGAATTGTTAAATGGTGATGACCAAATTGAAAACCATTGTCTGCATTTTTGTAAATCAAGAATACAGGATGCATGGGTTACTATAATGTAGATCAGTGATTCTAAACTGGTTTTATTTAGACACAGATTTACATTCTACATGAAGTGGTGACTACACAATATCAGGCATAACCTATATGCCTATATATCATAACTGTTGCCTTGTTCATGTTTTCTTTTACCTTGCATAGTTTTCCTCCTTGAGAATGAATATCAAGCAAACCATCTCTTTTGGCATTTAATTTTATATGAATTTGCTCCAAAATACAGTTTGATTTGATGTAAAGCATAATATATGGGAAGCATTCTCCATTTATAAGTCTATTTATTTTACTTTTCTACCTATACAGGACTATATGGTTATTTGCATTTGATTATATGCATTTAGCCCTGTTTTTCCCCCTGCTGTTGCGGAACAGCAAACCACCAGTTGAGAACCACTGATGTAGACTCCTGATTTCTCTCTCATAGATTTAAAAGTCTATAAAAACAGTCTTATGATATTTTTCCTTTTAATCAGTCTGTCAGAACTCTGGGTTCGTGCCAAATCCGAGCTTGGAGCACTCCCCTCAGACAGCACGCCAAATATGCATAACCTTTACTCTATCTGATTATATGTAAGTGTGAACTCGTGTAATATAGTACTTGATACTGTCACACATGACACTTCCAGTGGTCATCCTTTGTTTCTTTTAAAAAATAAACAGAAACACATAAATGTGTTTGATCTATGTTAATGGCGTGTGCCGATTGACAAATTACTTTGTGAGTCATTGCACAAAACCTGCAGGACAGGTACAAGACTGCAGCTGTAGCCTGTCAGGATTTTTCGGTTGCACACGGTGCATGTGCAGATGTACTTTTTTGTGTCTCAGGGGTTTAACATGAAGCACATGCCATTATAGACAATTTATCTGTGAGAAACTTGATTTGAGCTTGTGATTCTTCCACTTTTATTTGTTGACAAAGTCAAGACAGTTTACGGTTCAGTTTTACGTTTATCTTTTCATGTGTGCAGTTACAATGTACAGTTTGTTACCATTCTGAAATGTTGCTTGCAATATTTTCATCTGGAGAGAAAGCAATTATCTCAACCTTGATTTTAGGTTAAACTGAGATTTTTTAAGGAATTAGTTGTGTGATGTTTTACTCCATGTTTTTATATGACAGTCCTATTTGTCTTGAGTGATGAAAGTAGAGCATAATTCTGAAACAGAGTTTCTGAATTATCTACTTTTAGCATCTTTTAAACTGAAGAGTCATAAAAAAAAATATTTTGAACTATTTTTTCCGCAAAGGAGCAAAATGCATTCATATATTGTGTAAACAGTGTGGGAGCCATTTTTTGGTTTTGAAGAATTGTTTGAATAAATTTAAATCTATTTACTTTTCCAGCCATATATATCATTGTATGAGGGGACTCAGGTATTTAAAGAAGAGTTGTGGAAAAGGTTCTGTTGGTTTATTTACTATGTGGTTTCCATTGTATTTTTACTTTTGAAAGTTAGTGTAGTCAATTCACTCCTATCTCCAAACCCTGACACTTTTGCAATACAGTTTTCATATTTGTGATCTTTGTGGTTTTCATGACCTCATGCATGTCTCAAACCCCCTTTTTTATTGTAAAAAAAAAAATAATCTAAAATGTTGTCTGTTTTGGTTATTTAACATACAGTTGTTTCATTTGTATCATCATTTGCATTTTTTAAATATTATTTAATAAAGTTTGAAGAAATACAGGTTGCCGTTGTGGTGTTTTATTAAACTTCAGATATGCAGCCAACCAAGTGTCAAAGATTTAAAATTAAGTCGTTAAGCAAAGCTGGCAGAGAAATTAATCTTCCAGTTTGACATCAATCATGTTATGGGTGGATAATACTTAGCGATTTTTTTAACCATTGAAATATTAAAAGTAATCTAATAAGTAATGGATCCATATTTATCACTTAAGTGCATGACGTCTGATTTTACTGATTATATTTTAGAATAAAATCTCTCTATTTTTTGTTTGTAAAGTGTTTCACCACTAGGTGGTGCTGCAATTGAGAATCAAAAGTCTCAGTTCTTTTTCACAGTACATTTCCTGAGATAAACTCCCAATTTTTTAATGAAATAATGACTTGCTTTCTAAGACAATTAATGTTCATTAAAATAGCTTCTGAATGGCATATATCACCATTCACGAGGCCATACCACTTTAAAACACTTTGCGTCTCCTTTTCAGACTCTATTTCCGTATCATTTCGTTTCTGGACCGAAACAGAGATATAGCCGGTGAAGAAAAAAAACATGATGAATGTCCTGAACGCACCCGGGGCTGAGGGGGCTCATCTGCTTTAGTAACCGAATGGAAATTGGCTTTTACAGCAAAGATCTCAGGAGGGTTTTAGACAGACAGGTAAGACAACCACAACCGTCACCAGGTTTCTTTAGCTAAACAAAGCATGTAACATTTTGGAAGCAACAATGCTCTTTAACAAATCATGTGTTCCTTTAACATCCATCTTTGGAGAGTATTAATATATTTGACAAAACTCCGATTCATCCTGAAAGGATTTATGTGTTTTTGTTAGCAACATCTGCTTTTCATTATAATTAGCCTATTATGTAAAACAGTAATTAGCAATGAATTACATAATGAATGAGCAGGGTTCCCTAAACCACTACCCCATTAAACAGGCATTAAAAAGTTTCCATTGTCTTCTAAAACAAAACAAAACATTAAATGTTGTCTTTAGATGTGTCTGAGCAGCTTTAATAGCATCCTGGTTTTAGAAACTATTTGCAGCGTTGTTTGCAACTGGCAGTCTGTTTGCAAAAGAAAAAAAAACAGAAAGAAAATGAGTGTGGCAATAATCAAACAAAAGGATTAAAATCATCCTGTTCAAAACATCTCTAATTATTACTCGTGTATTATTGATATTCAGTTGAGTTTGTTTATGCGTGATCTTTTAATTAAATGAGGCTTAAAGATGATTTTAAATGATCAAAATTTGATTGAAAATGCAGCAGGACCGTCTGAGACAAATATATTTATTCATTACAATGCAGATTTTCCAGTCAAATTAAGTTTAATGGTGACAGGAGATTTTCACAACAGGACCAATAGCAAATAAGTGCATTTCCAATATAATCGTAAAGATTTGTTGCGACACCAAAACACACAAGATGCATAGAAATATAGCATCATATGTAAATAAACAAATGTATAACATTATATTGTTTCAGTCATTATATATGGAACAAAGAAGGGAAACATCTATTACATATCCAATATCAATGTAATTGGAAGAGACACTCCACTTGGTGGGTCTTTTTCTAATTCTTGCTGCTTTTGCCCTATAGATGAAAAAACAGTGCAAAATCAAACACAGCAAGAAAGAACAATGAATGCAAGCAATAATCTTTGCAGCGCTACATCAGATTCCTTCCACGGTACACATTAAAGCAGACTTTGCATTGCTCAGAACTGATTGTCATGTTTGTGTACATTTTTATCAGTGGCATTAAAGCATGACGGCAGTCTTTGTGGGAGAAAGTCGCGTGGGGTCTGATCTGTACAGTCATCCTCTAACGAACAGCTCATGGATAAACAAACACATCTGCACTGCGGTCGACTCCAGCTCTTGTCGTTTTGAGAAGCAGAAGACAGCGATGATGAAAGTCCTGTCACACAGTCATCTTGGTGTGGGGTGTGAGATGAAATCTTATGCAAAGAACTCTTCAGATCCCAGGCCTCCACTATCTCATCTGATTAAAGGCCGAGTCTCATGTGAAGTCACGAAAAACATCCTCAGACCTAAAGGAAAGAGGGTAGATACTAGATTAAATCAGAAAAAAAACTGATTTTTATAATATCGGCCTCTAAAAAGTTATTTTGGTCTATCGTTGCATAAATGCTGCAAATATAAAAGAAAATATGTCCTTGCATGCAAACATTTGACACACAGACTGAGCATTTCGTCATTTGATGCTTCCGAAATCACATATTTGGCGATATAAGGCAATACGATAAATCACATTTCACATATTAATCTGGACTACAACATGCCCTAGATATTGCTTGAAAATGTTTGGATACTTTATTATTGTTCGGTAACACTTTACAATAAGTCTCCATTAGTTAATTCATTAGTTAACATAAACTGACAATGAAAAATACTTATAAAGTCAATGTTAATTTTTAACATTTAATAATACCTTATTATCAAAAGTTGTAATTGTATTATTTAATGGACCTGAGCTAACATGAACTATCAATGTTCAGTTGTATTTTTTAACTAACGTTAACAAAGAATAATAACTTCTGTAACAAATGTAGCTATTGCTCATTATTAATGTTAGTTAATGCATTAACGTTAACTAATGAGACCTTATTTTAAAGTCAAGTCAAGTCAACTTTATTTATATAGCGCTTTTTACAATGCAGATTGTTTCAAAGCAGCTTCACAGTGTTAAACAGGAAAATAATGAACAGAATTTGATTCGGCTGTACAGCCGCTCTGGAGAAAACGGTGATGTCATCAGCTCATTTCAATTATCATATATATTCAAGTAATGTAGTTGATATAATTTAGTTTAGTAATTACATTTATTTGGATATTTATTTGAAAATTTTGTGTTACCTATTGTTCTGTATAATACTTTTGCATTTTAATCTGTTTGAAACATGTTTACTTTAGCTATACACTCACCTAAAGGATTATTAGGAACACCATACTAATACTGTGTTTGACCCCCTTTCGCCTTCAGAACTGCCTTAATTCTACGTGGCATTGATTCAACAAGGTGCTGAAAGCATTCTTTAGAAATGTTGGCCCATATTGATAGGATAGCATCTTGCAGTTGATGGAGATTTGTGGGATGCACATCCAGGGCACGAAGCTCCCGTTCCACCACATCCCAAAGATGCTCTATTGGGTTGAGATCTGGTGACTGTGGGGGCCATTTTAGTACAGTGAACTCATTGTCATGTTCAAGAAACCAATTTGAAATTATTCGAGCTTTGTGACATGGTGCATTATCCTGCTGGAAGTAGCCATCAGAGGATGGGTACATGGTGGTCATAAAGGGATGGACATGGTCAGAAACAATGCTCAGGTAGGCCGTGGCATTTAAACGATGCCCAATTGGCACTAAGGGGCCTAAAGTGTGCCAAGAAAACATCCCCCACACCATTACACCACCACCACCAGCCTGCACAGTGGTAACAAGGCATGATGGATCCATGTTCTCATTCTGTTTACGCCAAATTCTGACTCTACCATCTGAATGTCTCAACAGAAATCAAGACTCATCAGACCAGGCAACATTTTTCCAGTCTTCAACTGTCCAATTTTGGTGAGCTCGTGCAAATTGTAGCCTCTTTTTCCTATTTGTAGTGGAGATGAGTGGTACCCGGTGGGGTCTTCTGCTGTTGTAGCCCATCCGCCTCAAGGTTGTGCGTGTTGTGGCTTCACAAATGCTTTGCTGCATACCTCGGTTGTAACGAGTGGTTATTTCAGTCAAAGTTGCTCTTCTATCAGCTTGAATCAGTCGGCCCATTCTCCTCTGACCTCTAGCATCAACAAGGCATTTTCGCCCACAGGACTGCCGCATACTGGATGTTTTTCCCTTTTCACACCATTCTTTGTAAACTCTAGAAATGGTTGTGCGTGAAAATCCCAGTAACTGAGCAGATTGTGAAATACTCAGACCGGCCCGTCTGGCACCAACAACCATGCCACGCTCAAAATTGCTTAAATCACCTTTCTTTCCCATTCTGACATTCAGTTTGGAGTTCAGGAGATTGTCTTGACCAGGACCACACCCCTAAATGCATTGAAGCAACTGCCATGTGATTGGTTGATTAGATAATTGCATTAATGAGAAATTGAACAGGTGTTCCTAATAATCCTTTAGGTGAGTGTATATATATATATATGTACATACACAATATATTGCCAAAAGTTTTAGGATGCCTGTAGGGTTTAATATGGAGTTGGTCCACCCTTTGCAGCTATAACAGCTTCAACTCTTCTTGGGAAGGCTTTCCACGAGGTTTAGGAGTGTGTTTATGGGAATTTTTGACCATTCTTCTAGAAGCGCATTTGTGAGGTCAGGCACTGATGTTGGACGAGAAGGCCTGGCTCGCAGTCTCCACTCTAATTCATCCCAAAGGTGTTTTGTGCACTGGTGCACAGTCATGTTGGAACAGGAAGGGGCCATCCCCAAACTGTTCTTTGGTTAAGCATGCTTAAGCATTAAGAGTTCCTTTCACTGGAACTAAGGGGCCAAGCCCAACCCCTGAAAAACAACCCCACCCCATAATCCCCCCTCCACCAAACTTTACACTTGGGACAATGCAGTCAGGCAAGTGCCGTTCTCCTGGCAACTGCCAAACCCAGACTCGTCCATTGGATTGCCAGACAGAGAAGCGTGATTCGTCACTCCAGAGAACATGTCTGCACTGCTTTTGAGTCCAGTGGCGGCGTGCTTTACACCACTGCATCCGACACTTTGCATTGCACTTGGTGATGTAAGGCTTGGATGCAGCTGCTTGGCCATGGAAACCCATTCCATGAAGCTCTCTACGCACTGTTCTTGAGCTAATCTGAAGGCCACACGAAGTTTGGAGTTCTGTAGCTATTGACTCTGCAGAAAGTTGCAGACATCTGCGTACTGTGCACCTCAGCATGTGCTGACCCCGCTCTGTGATTTTACATGGCCTACCACTTCGTGGCTGACCGTGGAATATTTAGTAGTGAGGAAATTTCACAAATGGACTTATTGCACAGGTGGCAACCTATCACGGTACCACGCTTTAATTCACTGAGCTCCTGACAGCGACCCATTCTTTCACAAATGTTTGTAGAAGCGTCTGCATGCCTAGGTGCTTGAGTTTATACACCTGTGGCCATGAAAGGGATTGGAATGCCTGAATTCAGTGATTTGGAGGGGTGTCCTAATACTTTTGGCAATATAGTGTATATATATATATATATATATATATATATATATATATATATATATATATACAGTTGTGGTCAGAATTATTGGCACCCCTGGTAAACATGATCAAAGATGGCTGTAAAAATAAATCTGCATTGTTTATCCTTTTGATCTATTCAAAAAATCTGCAAAAATGTAACCTTTCATTGAAGTAAAAGAATGGAAAGTAGGGGGAAAATAATTGGGGCCAACGTGTTTTGGAGAAAAGCATTTATTTCATAATGTGATTTACCCCCCGCCCCCCCCCACTTTCAATTATTTTACCTCAATGAAAGGTTAGATTTATATATATATATATATATATATACACTCACCTAAAGGATTATTAGGAACACCTGTTCAATTTCTCATTAATGCAATTATCTAATCAACCAATCACATGGCAGTTGCTTCAATGCATTTAGGGGTGTGGTCCTGGTCAAGACAATCTCCTGAACTCCAAACTGAATGTCAGAATGGGAAAGAAAGGTGATTTTAAGCAATTTTGAGCGTGGCATGGTTGTTGGTGCCAGACGGGCCGGTCTGAGTATTTCACAATCTGCTCAGTTACTGGGATTTTCACGCACAACCATTTCTAGAGTTTACAAAGAATGGTGTGAAAAGGGAAAAACATCCAGTATGCGGCAGTCCTGTGGGCGAAAATGCCTTGTTGATGCTAGAGGTCAGAGGAGAATGGGCCGACTGATTCAAACTGATAGAAGAGCAACTTTGACTGAAATAACCACTCGTTACAACCGAGGTATACAGCAAAGCATTTGTGAAGCCACAACACGCACAACCTTGAGGCGGATGGGCTACAACAGCAGAAGACCCCACCGGGTACCACTCATCTCCACTACAAATAGGAAAAAGAGGCTACAATTTGCACGAGCTCACCAAAATTGGACAGTTGAAGACTGGAAAAATGTTGCCTGGTCTGATGAGTCTCGATTTCTGTTGAGACATTCAGATGGTAGAGTCAGAATTTGGCGTAAACAGAATGAGAACATGGATCCATCATGCCTTGTTACCACTGTGCAGGCTGGTGGTGTAATGGTGTGGGGGATGTTTTCTTGGCACACTTTAGGCCCCTTAGTGCCAATTGGGCATCGTTTAAATGCCACGGCCTACCTGAGCATTGTTTCTGACCATGTCCATCCCTTTATGACCACCATGTACCCATCCTCTGATGGCTACTTCCAGCAGGATAATGCACAAAGCTCGAATAATTTCAAATTGGTTTCTTGAACATGACAATGAGTTCACTGTACTAAAATGGCCCCCACAGTCACCAGATCTCAACCCAATAGAGCATCTTTGGGATGTGGTGGAACGGGAGCTTCGTGCCCTGGATGTGCATCCCACGAATCTCCATCAACTGCAAGATGCTATCCTATCAATATGGGCCAACATTTCTAAAGAATGCTTTCAGCACCTTGTTGAATCAATGCCACGTAGAATTAAGGCAGTTCTGAAGGCGAAAGGGGGTCAAACACAGTATTAGTATGGTGTTCCTAATAATCCTTTAGGTGAGTGTATATATATATATATATATGTGTATTGTTTTATTGTATTTAAATATTTAGAGTTAAAAAAAAAAAAAAGTTATTAAACCTGTTATAGTATTACATCACAAACCACTTATTTCAATATCGTGATAATACCATATACCCTGATAAAAGCTTCAGCAATTATCGTAACATCAAAATGTTATACCATCACTTATAGTAGTTACCACAAATTTGGTTTCAAATTTTAGGGATCGTAAAGTGTCCGTCGAATGTGAACTTCAGAATCTTGTTGGAAATATTAGGTATTTTTTGTCTACTGTTTTATGAATACTGTGAATTTGGACACTCTTTTCATGTTTTTCATGAAATATATAGTAGGGAAGTATGTGATTTTGGATGCAGCCATATATATATATATATATATATATATATATATATATATATACGGGCCTGGTTTCACAGACAGGGCTTAGATTAAGCCAGGATTAGAGCTTTGTTCAATTAGGACATTTAAGTAGCTTTTAAAAACATTCCTTAGAAAAAACATTGCCATTGTTTTGTCACAAGATGCACATAAGTACTGACATATTTTAAGCTAGATCAGTGCAAGCTGCTTGCAGTTAAGACAGCTCAAACATGCATTTTAGTCTGGGACTACATTAAGCCTTGTCTGTGAATCCGGGGGGTGAAGCTGTTTTGCTAGCATTCATAAGGCATCAGGCGACCAGAGGCGTCAGAAACACATCAGTGCCCCTCAGCGTGTATCAGGTGGCACAATACAGGTACCTGTCCGCCTCCAGACTGCAGAGAACATTCCAGCTCATTCATCATCATCTCGGCGTCGGATGTGCTCTGATGAGCACATGTATCTGGTCTCTCATCAATCTGAGTGTGGTTGTGCTCTTCACTCCTGCCATTAAAGATGACCATGCTGACACAGATCATTTTGCACACTCTTTTGCATAATATTGCATTTTGCATCATAGATGATGTCTTTTTTATTATCTTTGTTCTTAAAGGAAAGCATCAATATTTGTATTTCTCATATTTATGTGTAAGGATTCCAAGAAACCCTTTATTGCCTCTAAATAGATCAGCTTTATAAATTAAGACACATTTTTAAATTTGACTTTAAAGCCAATTGGTCCATTCGTCTGTAGTTTATAGAGTTTTTGGGAAATGACTTGTATGGTGACTAATCAGTGGCATGGGGACAGAATACAAAATATTGTTTATAATAATTTAACTAATTAAAACTAATTCAAAATAAAACTAAAACTATAATAGTATATCACAGATACTAAAGTAACACTTTACTGCACTGCACAGATCAATGGCAATGCTAATATAGATTTTGCATAATTATTCTCAGGATCACTATGATTAAACATACTGCCATTATGTGCCTGTATTAAATTAGTCCTGATGAATGAAACAGATTGATTTGTGCTGGTCACAGTAAGGTCAAATCAAATGATCCCTCATCAGTCTGCTCAGTTCAGATGTCACAGTGAGTGACAGAATGACAAACTGTTGTGCACATGAGCCAAACTATCAGCTGCAACTCACATTTTTCCTGTTGACAGGTGAGATTCTGGCACAGGTAAGATGGCACTAGATTCTCCGTCTCTTTGTGTCGACCTGAAAGTAGAAAAAATTTATAGCGGGTATCCAACTGTCAAATAATGTGAAAAAGTCTTAAGAATTTTTTTTCTTTGCAGCTGTCAAAGTGAAATATTCAACTCAGCAAAACAGC
Source organism: Rhinogobio ventralis (assembly GCA_039654625.1). Lineage (NCBI taxonomy): Eukaryota > Metazoa > Chordata > Actinopteri > Cypriniformes > Gobionidae > Rhinogobio > Rhinogobio ventralis. Next base: position 9,924,057 of record CM077202.1, read on the forward strand.
TTGTTAAGGAAACAAGCAAAACATTTCAGCCTAAAGCACAATGTTTTAAGCCATCCTCGGACACTTGGAAGAGAAAAGAGAGCTTTATTTTAAAAGCCTGCTCATTAGTGGATGCAGACTGCAATGGAAACCTTTTCAATGTTGCCAATTAAGAAAACCTTTCCTGCTGTGTGAATACACAGTTTCAGCATCTATACTGGGTCAACATGAATCCAGACACACCTTTAAAGGGTTAGTTCACCCAAATATGAAAGTTCTGTCATTATTTACTCACCCTCATGTCATTCCAAACCCGCAAGACCTTTCGGAACACAAATGAAGATCTTTTTAATTAAATCTGAGAGCTCTCTGACCCTTAATAGACAGCAGTTAAATTAACACTTTCAAGGCCCAGAAAGGTAGTAAAAACATTGTTAAAATAGTCCATGTGAATCCAGTGGTTCAACCTTAATGTTATGAAGCGTCGAGAATATTTTTTATGCACAAAAAACAAACAAAAATAATGAACAATTTCTTCTCGTCTGTGTCGGTCTTCTACACACACAGTTTCAATTGGCCAGCTCCTGCGTCAGCATCACACGCATACGTTGTGGTGCTTACGTGAACAGCTGCGGCCAATAGTAAACCGGCGTGCTGACGTAGAATTGACGTAGAAAAAAGTGCTGCACTGCATTTACTACGTCAACAGCGTAGGAGAATGACACAGACGTGAAGAGATGGTTGAATAAAGTCGTTATTTTTGGGGGGTTTTTGCACACAAAAAGTATTCTCGTCGCTTCATAACATTAAGGTTGAACCACTGGAGTCACATGGACTATTTTATAGATGTCTTTCCTACCTTTCTGGGCCTTGAAAGTGTTCATTAAATTGCTGTCTATGGAGGGGTCAGAGGGTCTTACGGGTTTGGAACGACATAAGGGAGAGTAAATAATAACAGAATTTTCATTTTTGGGTGAACTAACCCTTTAAAAATGTCTGAATGCCATTGCATTAGTTAAAATATTAAACCAGAAATGGCGTTTATTCAAAAGAAAAATAGTATAACACCTTTTTAACCCTTATATACTGTTGCGGGTAAATTTGACTCATTTCGATTTTTTGAGTTGTCGGAAATATCAGTAAACCTATGTTTGTTTTCTTGAAATTTTGTGACTTTTTCTCATTTAGGGTCATGAACATGTATGCAAAGTTTCAACACGCTGACGTGTTTTCACACAAAACGTGTTTCTGTTACAATTGTGATTTTCGTGGTTCAACTCTAGTCCTGAAGTGCCAGCTGTTTAACAACTTTTTATTTTCAAAGTTTGTGAAAATAAAAAGTTGTTTTACCTGTTAACTGCCAGTCCCACTTTTTGAGAATAGATTTAAAAATGACTTTTCTATGGAAGCTTGTTTTCACCACAGAATAAAACATTCTAAAAGATAATTTCGAGTTTTTATCTCACAATTATGTTTACATCTCGTAATTCTGAGATATAAACTCGCGATTCTGACTTTTTTTCTAGAAATTGCTTTTCTCAGAATAGTGAGATATGAACTTGTAATTGCATGTTATAAAGTCAGAATTGCGAGATATAAACTCGCAAAGCAAAATATTTGAACAAATTCTGTGCTGAATTTTAGATTGATATCTCAAAAAAAGAACTTTCAGTAAGATTTTTTTTGTGCGCAGTACCAAACTTTTCCACTAGATGACATCCACCAATGACCATATAAGGACTTTGATTTCCATATATGGTTTAAGTGATCTGAACCATATATTTCCATACTTCAAAATATTTATGAAGTAGACATCCTATTCAGAAGTAGTTTGGGCTGTAATGTTAGTATTTGATTTGAATTCAATCTCTAAAACCCATAAAGAAACAAACGGAAAGATTTAGAGTGTGTGATAGTTTGGCACCACATCACAAATGAAGAATATATCGCTAATTACCTATTGCTCTGGCATTTCTTTTGAAAGTCAGTCACCAAATATGAAAACTAGAGTCTGAAAGCTTTGGAATGCTATATAGTTTGTTAAGATTACTTTAGGTTTAGTCTAGGACTAAGATATTATTATCAGGGAGGGGCAGTCTTAAAAATAGTGGTTAAAAACATTTTTAAATTATAAATTCAGATATTTATTCTTTGTAATGTATGAAAAGTATTGATATTAAAAGTAAATTATTTGTACCTGATTGTATGTTTTTTTTTCATAGTGTGATTTTTGAAGAATTGTACTGAATCCAATTAGGGTCAATTTGACCCGGACCATACAGGCTGTAACCAGAAATTGAACAGTGCATGAGGGTTAAGCTTGAACATTACGCATCCACTAAAAATCACTCTAGGGAAATCAATTAAGGGAAAATATGAGAAAAGCTTTTGAGCATTTCAGCAAAATCAGTGCAGCATTTGAGTAAAGCTGCTAAGATATTTTGTATGTAATTGTAATGTCTAGTGTCTTGGTTTTGTTTCATGTCTTCGTTTTGAGTTTTATCACAGTCATGTTTCCTGTTTGCCTTGTGCTTCCCTTGTTTGTGTCTTGTGATCATGTCATGTGCTTCCCTAGTCTTTTGTGTCATGTTATCATTGGTTGATTTTAGTCATGTGGGTTCTCAGTTCAGTTCTGTCATTGGTTCATTGTCTTGATTGTTCTCAGGTGTGTCTTGTTCAGTCTTCAGTCCTTGTGTATTTAAGCCCTTATGTTTGCCTTGTTCCTGGTTGAGAATTGTTTGTGTAACCCGCTATGGTGAGTGGCTGTTCATGTAGTCAAAGTCAAGTCCTACTGTTGAACGGCTCCTCATTTACTGTGGATTTGGTGGACGAGGAGCCCCACAGTATCTGTCCACGTCCAGAGTCCAGTGAGGGCTCCAGCCCCTGACCAGCGTCCAGAGATGGCTACCTGGCTAAGGCCGTGCCTCTTTGGCCCCCTTAACTGCCTGCGCCGCCATGGTCCCTTGAACTTCCTGCACCGCCATGTTCCTCTGAACTTCCTGCACCGCCATGGTCCCTTGAACTGCCTGTGCCGCCATGGCTTCCTGAACGGCCTGTGTCGCCGCCATGGCTTCCTGAACTGCCTGCGGCACCATGGCTTCCTGAACTACTAGGTCGCCCATGCTCCCAGGCCCGTCTCTGCCTTGCCAGGGTCATTGTCCTGTTCCCCTGCATGGACGTGGCCTACCATCTCTCCCCCAAGACATCCTCCGACCACCTCCTCAGTTCTGTCATTGGTTCACTGTCTTGATTGTTCTCAGGTGTGTCTTGTTTAGTCTTCAGTCCTTGTGTATTTAAGCCTTTATGTTTGCCTTGTTCCTGGACGAGTATTGTTTGTGTAACCCACTATGGAGAGTGTCTGTTCATATGTTCAAGTCTGGTCAAGTCCTTGTTTATTTTGTATCGTTTCTTGTTTTGGAATAAACTGCACTTGGGTTCATCTACACTTGCCTCCAGTAGACTCCCATCATTACAGTAATAAAACATTTCTACAGTAGTTTAGCTGTGGTCACTGCATAAGAGCAAATGCACAGCTTGACTTCCCTGAGGTCATTCAATGGTTCTGAAGTGGATGAAGGGTGGATGGCGCAGAAGAGCTTTAAGATCACAGAACGAGAGGAGAGGCTGAAGATACTTGATACTCACTCATACTCCTCTGGACACATGCTTAGAAATGCAACTGGGCTGCAAAAAATACAGAAAATATCATAGCTGTCAACAAGAAGACCTGGTGAGTGTTAATCACACATGGCCATTTAAACTCTTGCGAACTATTAAAAATAAACTTCCTTAAAACACACTTCACACTTGCACTACTTCAAAGAGTCCACTAAAAAGTTCCAACAGTGTATATACATGACAAGAGTTAAATCACATTGTGTTTGAATGAATACAATTTGGAAAACATCTCATTTTACATGTATTGACATTTTTATGATTCTTTTATCTGCCCAAAAGATTACACTTGGAATATAGCCAGTTGGCTAATACTGGCACATTTACAGAAATGTTAATTAATTTGTACTGTCCTTTTAAATATTAAAGTAAATACATATTAATTTTATGGTAAAATTGATGTTAAACATTTTTAGACAATTACATCATACTATTACCATAAAAATGCAAAAATAATTTCTGCTTTCTGTACACAAGCAATATTTCCATTCACACATGAAGTCTCATATTTCATCTTAAGCTCCTCAGTGTTACTGATGTATCATTCATAAACAAGTACACTCATTTTTGAAGAACTTTATTACTGGCAAAATTGTTGATTGTGGTAGAAATTACACCATAGCTGAGGGATAGTAGTCATTTTCAAAATAAAACAAAATAAGAAATATGGGTTTATAATTATTTCACTCTATGTTTAGATCATTGTAACAATGTACAATAAAATTATTGCAAAACATAAAAATAACCTAAAAAGTAGCATATATATATATATATATATATATACACACACACCGATCAGGCATAACATTATGATGAGGTGAAGTGAATAACACTGATTATCTCTTCATCACGGCACCTGTTAGTGGGTGGGATATATTAGACAGCAAGTGAACTTATTGTCCTCAAAGTTGATGTGTTAGAAGCAGGAAAAATGGGCAAGCATAAGGATTTGAGTGAGTTTGACAAGGACCTAATTGTGATGGCTAGATGACTGGGTCAGAGCATCTCCAAAACTGCAGCTCTTGTGGGGTGTTCCCGGTCTGCAGTGGTCAGTATCTATCAAAAGTGGTCCAAGGAAGGAACAGTGGTGAACTGGCGACATGGTCATGGGCGGCCAAGGCTCATTGATGCACGTGGGGAGTGAAGGCTGGTCTGTGTGGTCCGATCAAACAGACGAGCTACTGTAGATCAAATTGTTGGATCAAGAAGTTAATGCTGGTTCTGATAGAAAGGTGTCAGAATACACAGTGCATCGCAGTTTGTTGCATATGGGGCTGCATGGAGGACACAATGATGCCTGATCGGTGTATGTGTATATATATATATATTTTTTTTTTTTCAAAAGAAAAATATTAAAATCCGTTTAGGGAGACATAAGCGGCTGTATTTGTCAAAACACCCAAATACAGTCAGTTTCTCATATAATGAATCAGGACACCTAATAATGACAATAAACTCAAAACTAATATGATTGTCCGTGCTCAGACATTACAACAGCTGGTTTATTTCAATATTAAAGACTGCCGTGAACATGATAAATGTCCTGTCTCTTCATTTCCCCTACGATCACACTAAACAGACAACTGATTGGTTTTGTAATTAAATTCACACCCACGGGGAAGCAGCATTTGTGTGTTGATGTTAAAGTGGCAGCTTTGGAATTACATGAATGAACGGCCTCTAATTTGTTCCAGCACAAAAATGGCACATGAATAGGTCTTCAATAATTCAGAAACTTAGAAAAACAGAAGCAGGTTTCCCATGAGGCTGAGAGATGACAGGAAGTCAGACAGAGATATGGCATCTTATAGTCAAATTACCAGGAAGTAAATATGATACTGCTTATACACTGAATATTATACACTGCATAAACTGCATTCTTACATCTTAAAAAAATATATCTAAATTATGACATATGCTCTCAATGACAAATGCAGAACAGTTAGTTCATGCGTTCATGACCTCAAGGCTAGATTATTGTAATGCTCTACTGGGTGGTTGCCCTGGACGCCTAATAAACAAACTCCAACTGTTCCAAAACTCAGCAGCTCGAGTTCTTACTAGAACCAGGAAAAATGACCATATTAGCCCGGTTCTGTCAACACTGCACTGGCTCCCTATTAAACATTGCATACATTTTAAAATCTTGCTAATTACTTAAAAAGCACTAAATGGTTTAGCTCCCCAGTACTTGAGCGAGCTCTTAACGCATTATAGTCCGTCATGTCTATTGCGATCTCAAAACTCTGGCCAGTTGATAATACCTAGAATATCAAAATCAACTGCAGGCGGTCGATCCTTTTCCTATTTCGCACCTAAACTTATTCCATTCCTTATTCCTATTATCACTGTAAAGCTGCTTTGAAACAATCTATATTGTAAAAAGCGCTATATAAATGAAGGTGACTTGACTTGACTTGACACTGTTCAAACAAAAACTCTCAATTAGATCTCATCCAGAAAGATGCCCCTAGAATATTTCCACAAGGAAAACTCACGTCTCCAAATGCTCTTCTTCTAGGATGGTCTGCACGGGCAGGTAGCCGAGTCGAGGGTGTTTGGTGAAGTACTTCTTTGAGCGGAACTTGTTTTTCAGCACCTTGGTGAAGTCACGCACATCTTCTCCAGAGGTCGTCTGTAACAGAGAGGCTGTAGGGAAATGCTCTGTTGTGCATGAAGAATTACAGTGGCAGGGTCTGGAGTGTGTTTAGGTTTGGAAAAATCAGAAAGGAAAAAATTTATATAGAAAAATAAGAATACAAAAAGTATATATTTATAATAAGAGTACTGTGTAATGCATATTAGTTGTGTGTGAGATTGTTGTATGGAAGGTTCTGGTGCACTGATTGTTAATGGATTTTTCCACTTATTTCCTGAGTGCAGGGCAAGTTGTACTTTCTTGTGCTTCATTATTTATTTAATGGCTTTTATTCAATCTTAATTTAAGGAAGTTGTAGGGAGGTGGGCGCCATTTATTTTGTACATCTTTATCTCCTGTTTATATTGAGTTACAGAGGAAGTTAGGTTTATAGGTTTTTAGTTTTTATGCCTTTGTTTGCATCTTTATTTTGTGTTTAGGTTATTTAGTTGACTAAAACAGTTGTCCTCTCCTGAAGTTAATTATTGCTTCCAATGTAACGTTTCTTTATTACTGTTTTCCTATGTTCCCTAAAATCTTTATGCTTGATTTGCAAAATTTTTATTTTTTTATAGTGCTTGGAAGGGAGACAGGGGGAAAATGCTTGAAACGTTTAATTTGTTTAGTTCAAATTCTTTAATTATAAATATGTGCATATATATATATATATATATATATATATGTGTGTGTATAAATTAATATAAAATATATATTTATAATAAGAAAATAACAATAAAATGCCATGTTGAAATTACCGTAATTACGAGATTTCAACTTGTAAAAAGCGTTCACGTCCTTGTAGAGCTGGTAATTACAGCTTGTAAGGTGGGAATTTTGTGAGAGTTCCTATTTGACCTATATGACCGCTCTACCACCTGACCAATGCAGATTCATTAAGCCGTTGATAGTGGTGCCATAGACACACATAATTCCCAGTCTGAGGACGTGAACAGCTCCGAAAGTCGCGTGTTGTCATCTTGAGACGACGGTAATGGCGTGAACGCAGCATTAGTTTCCCGCCAGTCATCAGTTGTCGTGGACACTCATCTAATCATCTCACCTGTTCCTCATCATTTTATTATCGCTTTGTATTTAGTTACTCTCTTTTCAGTCTTTGGCTGTCAGTTGTTGTATACATTTCTGGTGGACACACTGTTACGTCTTTGTGCCTGCTTTTTGATTAAACCTTGTATATATTTTGAATCTGTCTTCTTCTTTATCTGGTGACAAGGGTACAACTGCCCTTTTTCCATGCCCTGATTATTGTGTCCACAGTGAACCATATAAAAACACAAGCATCATTTGATCATTTTTGTTGAAATAAAAGCAGAAAGAGATGGAGATGCTCACAGGGATGCAGTACTCCACCATGGGGTAGCTGAGATGATGGTCCTTGGTAATCCTTCCCGAGAAAAAACATGTCTGACACACGTTGTAGTTGAAATGCTTTAGACTTCGATACCTAAAGGACAAACAGATGTTCCACACTGTAACAGCTAATATGATCTGTTAGTGCCAGGGGCGGTTCTGGGATTTTTTCCTCAGCAAGAGACCATTGCCTAAGTGATGCCTCTTTAAATTGGCACCACAATATTACAATGGCCCGGTTTCACAGACAGGGCTTGTTCAATTAGGGCATTTAAGTAGCTTAATGTGCCTTAGAAAAAAACATTACTGGTGTGCATCTTGAGACAAAACAATCGCACTGACATATTTTAAGAAATGCCAGTGCAAGTTGTTTTCCGTTAAAACAGCTCAAACACGCATTTTAGTCTGGGACTAGACTTAAGTGTCTGTGAAACTGGGGTATATATAGTAAGTCAAAATAGCTTAAATTGGTACCATGGTACCATTGATATCATGATACCAGTCTCTCTGCAGTACACTTCAAATCGGTACAGTAGGCTACTGTTTGACTCCTCATTAACAGAAAATTGTCATTATATCATTATTATTAATAATTATTACTATTTAACTAGCTAAAAAAAAAATTATATATATATAGATATTTGAGCGATTTTGAGATTAGATATTTACTTGGCCTGGCAAAACATTCACTGGCCCTGACTAAATAAATAAATAAAGTTATTGCTTTCGTTGTTTTTGACATATGTAACCTTACGATACTTTATTCAAACATGGCTTAGGCATTTAAAAACAGGTCATATTTAATCATATTGATTCTACACCCCGCACAGCAGTTTTTGCATTCCTTGTTTTATAAAGTTCAAATATTAAAGACAAGTAAACAGTCAATAATAAAATAAGAACGAATAAACAAATTACAAGCAATAGCACAAATAATTACAAGAGAACGACACAAATTAAATAAACAGTACTTTACAGTGCTTGTAAAATCTGTATTACTGTATGAAGTAAATATACACAAATACCTATTAAAGCTAAAGTTATTTAGTCAAGAGCAGTGAGTGATTCTGTCTTTTTCTTTTGTTGTTTGATTAACATTATTAACACAGGAAACAGAAAGTATATGAGGCTGCTGTCACTTTAAGATCTAATGCACGGATATTGACACACATTCGATATTTTCTTAGCTGTTTACATTAACTTGTGTTTATGTGTTTACGTGGATACTCATCAAGGTGGGCAAGAAAAGAGAGAACTCAATTCGGTATACGCATGCTGTCTGAGAGAAGGCTTTCTCTGTGCTTGCAGAAATTATCTTTCGCAGCGCGCAAGTACTGTATTGAGTTCTCTTTCACATTGTCTTTGTGTTAAAATCACTTGAATGTTTAAACTGACAAGAACGTGAAAATGATCAACTTTCTTGAGGAAGCAGCACTGACCCAATCGTTCAGATGGGTGATTCATTTTAGAGGGGCTGAGACGACAGATTTAAAAAGGGTCTAGAACCGCCCCTGTTTATTGCAATGTTTGTTAATAAGTTTCAACTGACTTGAGCTAAACAATGACAGTATTGTCTTCGGTAGAGCTGCTTTAGAGTTGATTTCAGTTAATTTCATAACTGATTACCTTTGCAACACTGACACTGTTATTAAACTAAATCGAATCAACACTGACTGAACTAAACTGAGCTGAATAAATGACACTGTCTTCTGTAGAGCTGCTTATACAGCTGAAACAAAATTTGTTTTATAATTGAAGAATTCTTTTGTTTTCCTGTTTATTATTGTAAAGCTTCACTGAAACTGAATCTGTATTGTATAAAGTGGTATGTAAATAAATGTGACTTGACATATGGCACTGTACACACAAGTAAGATACAAACTTATGAACCATTACTTGTTAGTTATTTTACATTACTTATTTTTTTACAACAACAAAAGCAAATATTTCAAGGTTTTTGGAGTGAGAACTGTTAGATATGATATGCATGATTTTTGTATTATTATTATTACTAGGGATGCGCCGATCCGATACTCAGTATTGGTATCGGCTCCAATACCACCATTATTTGCCGGACTGGGTATCGGTCAGACAGGACCGATCAAAATCCGATACTGTGCATATAATATTCTGTGTTATTGTTAAGCCCCAGTGCCCCACAAAAGGCACAAAAACATTATAAAGCATCATCAACGCTTTTTTGCACTATATTAAGTGTTCTGAAGCCATTCCATAGTTTAATGTGAGGTACAGATAAATATTAAATTCAAGTTCATGTAAATGCTTCCCTCCGCTGCGGCTGTCAGTCATTCTCCATTCAGCTTTCAAACTGTGTGTCGCGTTCGGTTACGATAGTCAACCCGATGAAACGCTCTCCAAGATGATTCAATGTTCCTGTTATTATGCTTGATCTGGAGATAACGGTCTATGGTTTTGCATAAAATGACTTTTATCTGGCTGAAGTTTATTTATTGCGTGTTACTTTCTACCGGGTGTCTGTTAGATCACAACACTGGACTAGAGAATGCATTGTTCTTCACACACACGGTAACTGAATTTTTAAACTGTTAAAAGAAAAGACTCAATAAAATATTGCACAGACAGTTAAACTACATGTCGATATCTCTTCCCTTTGTTTTGAATTTTTCAATGTGGAAGAAGCACTGCTGCGCGCTGTGACTTCATGTTGCTTCAAGCACATCATCCCGCAGCATGGGGATGCGCATACACACTTTGTGCCACTCTGTATTGGAGCCTTTTCATATTATAATACTGCACAATAAAATATTATAAATAGCCTTTCTTGTTCTGCCCTATCTATAATATGTTGCTGTCTCATTAAATAAGCTGCGCTATACATTTAAAATAAATGTCTTTTAATTTCTTAGTATATAGGCCCTATTTCTATAAATATATTTACTTGTTTTTCATTAATGTATTTTACAACAATGTGAAACATTTTACCAGATTTAGTGCTACACTAAATGTTTTTTCTTTGTTTTTCCACTAAATGTTTAGATTTTATACAATTATTGTGCACTCATGATTTTTCTAGAGTAACTTTTGCTGCTGAATCATCCACTAATCTAGTTTATCCACCATCTAGTTTATAGTAGTATTTTTGTCATAGATTGTGATTTATATATTTAATTTGTTGTTCCCTTTCGTTTAGTCACTCCGAGTAACGTCAGTGACTGACGAATGGGGGTTTCGCCTAGAAGCCTATCATCTTCGAGATCTTAGAAAACGCCCAATGGCAGGCCAATGCCATGGGCAGGCGGAATTTGCATAGCGTAGCTCCGCCCCACCGTGTGGGTATATAAGGAAGTACGCTGGCAACATCGCATTATGTTTCTGCTTCGGAGCCAAGAGTATCTCTCTCTTCACTCCTCAAGCCTTCTGAGTTAACGTCAGCTTCTTCCCTGGGCGCTTCAGCACTCTGCAGAGCTTTCGCTCACAAAAAGAGCTTGGGCGTGGCATGTCTTTTTAAAGACGGTTCGCCCGTGCACTTCTGGGTGCGGTCGATTTCTGTTGCCATCTGATGGGCGCAATCACTGCTTGACGTTTGTGGATGAGTCATGTTCTCACTGCGGGAACATGACCAACGCGATGTTGCGGTCGAGACTCAATGACCCCTGTAAAGGGAAGAGAGTCCCCTCTGCCACACCCCAATCTACCGTTTCCAAGGAGATGGTACTTTGGCTGGTGGCCAGGGTGACCTGAGGGTTAGGGTGTGGCATAAACCCCGACGATCATTCCTCGGGCCACACCCCCCTCTCGAACACCGCTACCCGCGAGTGGTCGGACTGAAGCAGGGGGACCGTCTGTGGACGCCCCGCGTGTTTCGTTCGGCGCTCCAGATGACGACGAGACGTCGATCGCCGCATCTCAAGGTGGGCTGGAGTCCTCTCGGGATGAAGATTTGGCTATGCTGCCGCCTTCGGGCGTGTCAGCATTGCCCGAGTCCGACCCAGAGTTGACAGCCATGTCATCTCGGGGGATGATTGGTCTTTGGGTGTGGCGCGTGCTGACAGCTGTCGGGCCCCGCCCCTAATTACTTTTCTCTCCCGAGGTGCATGAGGAGGTCACGCGGTCCTGGAAGTCCCCGTTGTCTTCCCGTGACCGTTCGCTGGCCTTCTCCACCTTCTCTGCCCTTGATGGGCCGGGGCCGGGGCCGCAGCCAAGGGTACACTGGGGTCCCCCTGTTGACGCTCAGTTGCAATCACGGTTAAGACTCAATGACCCACGTATGGAGTTAGAGTCCCCTCTGCCACACCCCATTATCCTCTCCACGTGATGGGATGTTTGGCTGGTGGCCAGGGTGACCTGAGGGCTGCGGTGTGGCATAAACCCCGACGACTATTCCTCCGGCCACACCCCCCCTCTTGCACAGAGTGCTTCAATGTGGCACGGTGATCCTAAGCACCCCTCCAAGGCCTGTAGATTCTCGTCTACTTTGGTGGCGAGGTACTACAGAGCTGCGGGGCAGGCCGCCGCCTCTCTGCATGCCATGGCCATCCTTCAGGCCTACCAGGCCTGGATGCTCTGTGACATGCACGAGGGTGGAGCTGACCCAGGGCTCAGAAATGAGCTGCGTGCCGCCACCGACCTCACCCTCCAGATGGGCATGGCAGTCGGGCACGCTCCGGGTCCCAGTGACTCGGGCCTGCCTGCAGACCCTCACCCTGTGGTCGAACCTCAGCTTTCTATGGACCGGTGTGTCCTTAGAACGAGTTTCCAGGCATATTGTTGTATCAACAGATGCCTCCACCACGGGCTGGGGTGCCATGTGCAATGGACATGCTGCCGCGGGCTCCTGGACAGGACCCCAGCCCCTTCTGCATGTCAATTGCCTCGAGTTGCTGGCAGTTCGGTTCGCCCTGCACCGCTTCCGAGCGTTGCTCAAGGGTCAACATGTGCTAGTCCGGTCAGACAACACGGCCACAGTAGCGTACATCAACCACCAGGGTGTTCTACGTTCCCGCTGTATGTCTCAACTCGCCCGCCATCTCGTTCTAAGGAGTCAGAAGCATCTGAGGTCCCTTCGTGCTGTCCATGTCCCAGGAGTCCTGAACCATGCAGCCGACGAGCTCTCACAGCTTCAGCCACTTCCGGGAGAATGGAGACTCCATCCCCAGATGGTTCAGCTGATTTGGGAACAGTTCGGCGACACACAGGTAGATCTGTTTGCCTCCCATGACTCTCCCCATTGCCGCCTGTTTTATTCCCTGTCCGAGAGCCCCCTCGTCACGGATGCTCTGGCGCACAGCTGGCTGCGGGGCCTCCGCAAGTATGCGTTTCCCCCAGTGAGCCTTCTTGCACAGACACTGTGCAAGATCAGGGAGGACAAGGAGCAGGTCCTTTTGGTCGCCCCGTACTGGCCCGGCCGGACCTGGTTCTCCGAACTTGTACTCCTTGCAACGGCCCCTCCCTGGTCCATACCTCTGAGGAAGGACCTCCTTTCTAAGAGATGGGGCACCCTTTGGCACCCGCGTCTTGATCTCTGGAACCTCCACGTGTGGCTCCTGGATGGGACGCGGTAGGTTTGAGTACCCTACCACCTCAGGTGTTGGCTACCATCACTTCCGCTAGGGCCTTGTCTACCAGACACGCCTATGCGTTGAAGTGGAACCTCTTCGTCACCTGTTGTTCTTCTCGCCAAGAAGACCCCTGGAAATGCCCGATCAGGTCTGTGCTCTCATTCCTCCAAGAAGGGTTGGAATGAAGGCTGTCTCCTTCTACCCTCAAGGTGTATGTGGCCGCGATATCCGCCTACCACGATCTTGTGGAGACGAAACAGGTAAGTCAGCACGACCTGATCATCAGGTTCCTGAGGGGAGCGAGGAGACTGAATCCTACTCGCTCTCCTCTCTTACCCTCTTGGGACCTCTCAGTAGTTTTAGATGCTCTGCAGAGGGCTCCCTTCGAGCCATTGCGATCAGTCGAGCTTAAGTTCCTGTCGATGAAGACAGCGCTCCTGATCACTTTGGCCTCCATCAAGAGGGTAGGGGACCTGCAGGCATGACGAAGCGTGCCTAGAATTCGGGCCGGCCAACTCTCACGTAGATCCTGATACCCCGGCCTGGATATGTGCCCAAGGTTCCTACCACTCCGTTTAGGGACCAGGTGGTAAACCTGCAAGCGCTGCCTTTGGAGGAGGCAGACCCAGCCTCTGTCCAGTACGCGCCCTCTGTGCTTACAAAGACAGAACGCAGTGTTTCAGGACCTCAGACCAGCTCTTTGTCTGTTATGGTGGGAAGCTGAAGGGAAAAGCTCTCTCCAAACAAAGGTTGTCTCACTGGATAGTGGACGCCATTGTCTTGGCTTACTAGACGCAGGGGCGTCCATGCCCCCTTGGGGTCAGGGCACACTCCACCAGGAGTGTGGCCTCCTCTTGGGTGTTAGCGCATGGCGCCTCGCTGACAGACATCTGCAGAGCTGCAGGCTGGGCGACACCCAACACATTCGCCAGATTCTATAATCTCTGAGTGGAGCCAGTATCCTCTCATGTACTTGCCTCTACTAGTGGCCGGTAATGGACTAGGCTCAGGTGTCTTCGCTTGCTCGCCATTCCTCTCTACGGACGGGATACGTGCGATATTCTCCTCAGGTAGTTTCCCTGAAACCCTGAGTTCCTCCAGCACTGTCGATGCTGACACCAGTGTCTGCCCACTCGCTCAGGCCCTCGTGTCAGGCTAGGTGCCACCGTGTGCATGGTTCCCCCTATGGGTGACCCCCACATGTGTATTTCCACTGTAAGCCTCTCTGAGCATGTGTATTTCCCTCGGCAAGCCCTTGCCTCCCCTGGGGGTAAAATTCTTCCACCTTCGGCTGGTTACCCCAGTGTTCTTCCATATGCAGCCCCTTGCGGGTCATGTGTCTCCTTAAGTCCTCCCTACGGGTAGGCACTTTGGCGCATACTCCACCTGGAATATGCTTCCCAGTGTACCTTGGTATTCCTGTGTTAAGTAGGAGTCCTTCATCCGTACTAGCTTACGACAGGGAGCTCACACTTACGCAGGGCACCGGATGACAGCCGAGTGGCGTGATTATATTGGGACCCCCATTCGTCAGTCACTGACGTTACTCGGAGTGACTGAACGAAAGGGAACGTCTCGGTTACGTATGTAACCCTCGTTCCCTGAGGAGGGAACGGAGACGTAACGTCCCTCTGCCACTTCCGCCGTACCGCTGGAACGGCCGGGAGTTCAGTCTTGGCTCCTCAGCAGGTAAACATAATGCGATGTTGCCAGCGTACTTCCTTATATACCCACGTGGTGGGGCGGAGCTACGCTATGCAAATTCTGCCTGCCATTGGGCGTTTTCTAAGATCTCGAAGATGATAGGCTTCTAGGCGAAATCCCCATTCGTCAGTGACTGACGTTACGTCTCCGTTCCCTCCTCAGGGAACGAGGGTTACATACGTAACCGAGACGTTTTTCTTTATAATGAAGTTGTCTGTATTTAGTAGATTGTGTTTAACACACAAAAAAATTATTATCAGTTCAACACAGGTATAGAATCTCTACATTGCATTTTTAAACAAAACTGCACTGGTATCAGAATCGGCCGATTGGATCGGATCGGTTCTGAAAAAAATTGTATCGGTGCATCCCTAATTATTACATTTCTTTTTATTTTAAAGGGGTGGTAAAACACATTCTTTCGAAGGCTTGATTGTGTTTGTGGGGTGCACTGTAACGTGTTCATGCTTCGTTTTTAAAAAATTGCATTATTTTTCATATATTTTACCTTTATTCTACACTGCTCTGTCCCTCCTTGTAAAAACGGTCTGATGGTTTCCGGGTTCTATGAAGCCGGTCCCTCAAAAATACGCAATGGGCTCAGATTGGTTAGCTGGCCAGTGTGTTGTGATTCGCTAACCGCCTAGTGCACGTTTTTCGGAAACGTCACGCCCCTTACCTTTACCGGTAGTCTGTGCTTTGGTAGTATTAGAAACAATGGCGTCAATAAAACTATACCACTTTGAGCCCGAATCGGACCCAGAAAATTTTTGTGAAGATGATCGAGCAGAACCTGTTCAAGAACAGCTGTTAAACGACGTTTCAGAATGGTTTGTTTTTTGTTGTTGTTGTCTCATACTTTTTAGATACGTTATTTAATTGTACTAATTATAATAGTTGATGTTTAATTTATAACAATAATAAGTGTTTGTCTATTAACAAAAGTGTATTCAAGAACCTTTTTTATTTAAAAAAAAAATTATTTTATTAGGTGTACAAAAATGCCAACTGAAGTGGAAAACATCTGCTGCAAAGAAATACATAAGGTAGTTTAATAAGCTAGTACCAAAATTATGCATAATGCGTTTATAGTTATGTATAATCCTTTTTTCATATTTGAAAGACAAACAAAGGTTAATTGTACAGTATATACTCATTGTCTTACATTACTGTTTAGGTTGTAAAACGAATAATGGAGGTTCCAGACCCTCCTACATGTATGGTTGAGCATCCAGGTTTTGAACCAAACTGCTTAAATCCGTATACTTTACAAAATATCAATAATATTTACAGAGTCGACTATGTACCAGTGAGGCGCAGAAATTAAGAGGAGTAAGTATTTATTACATTTTATGAAATTATGTTGTGTAAAATAATATAAATAAAAGACAATAGATACAAAAAATACATATACAAGTAAAGACATGTTATTCATAAATGTTATTTTTCTATCTGTAGCAAAGACAAAAACTATCAAAATATCAATTTTTATCAAACATATTTACACATCACATATAAATGTTTCCAATATACCACTGGTTTTATATACAATATTGAGGTTTCCTATTCCTGCCATAGGCGTTTCCGTTATCTGGCCTATCGCAGCTTTGTCAGCTGGTGCTGGGGCTATCTAGGACGTAGTGTGAGGGTTGTCATCCCGTCATGTGTTGTTGGCCGGATCCGCCTACAGTTTCCTGATCCAGCTGGACAGTATGTTGGGTTCCGGCCACCCCTCGACTGAATTGTGACACACGGTGGGCAATCACCTCCTCTTTGGAGGGTTTTTCAAACTGTGATGACAGAGGTGGTGGAATGTGGAATGTGGATTGTGTGCAGCTCTTCCACATACGGCGTGGGGTCCACAAAGACTTTATGTAGCAGAAGGCTCATAAGGTCATCAACATAGTCTGTAATAAGACAGAATACCGAGTCACTCTATGGTTTTACATAATTACTGAAACAATCTACCTTTGTTTTATAATTTAGATTTGGGTTATATTTTTAAATATTTTTTTAAGCTTATATTTATTTTATTATAGCTTTTTTTTATATTATTGTTAATAAAATATATTTTACAACTTACTGTATGTTGGCTCTATTTTCACTGGCTTTGCTGTGCATTCCCCTTTTTTGGACTTTGGAAAAATGAACTTATACACAGCCTGTCCAGTTGTTGTTGCCTGCTCACGGTTAGCATTTTCATTATAGTGCATTGCTGCAAGATACAGCCTGTAATCATTGCACAATCCATAAAATATGCAAAGATTAGTAGACTGTATTGTGGCAAATAAACAAACAATTCTGAATAAGAGACAAATGTTCAATCAATGATTATAATGGTTTCTTTCTTGTATGAATGGCTCACAGTCGCACAGTCAGTCAAGAGAATGTGAGTGCGTGCCAAGATGGGAGGCTCTCTACCTCTTTACATCTCTGCTTTATAAATATATCTCTGATTTATAAATATTACTGAATATGTCAAAGATTATTACCTGCACAACATTCCTATGAAAGGGAAAATCACGTTCTTTGGGGCAAAACGCAAAATCAGACTGTGGAATGCCTCCAGTGACGACGTCTGAAAGTGGTGGCTGAGCTTTTCTATATCCTTGAGAACTCTCTTGTTGTAGAATAGCTTTTCCACTCTGTGGAGTGCGATTGATCCTGTAACCAAACAGATATGAAGAAAATCTGAAAATTTTACCAGTTTACTGTCATTTTATTTAGTCTCTCTATATAGTCATACCTGGTTGGAACCATTTTGTTGGATCCCTGGAAACTTTGTCTGGGTGTTCACACTTGGGGAAGAGGTGGTTATCATGAACATGTACATTTTGTATGTGGTTCTGCAGTGAATTCCACTTCGCCACCTTTTCTGGCCCAGACTCAGAGGAATTCGCACTCCAGTAAACATGGTTTTTGATGCTGTGCATCCATTTTTTCAGCACCTCGCAGTCCTTCATTTTTGAAAGTTTGTCAAGTTTCTTAGATAAACCTGTACAAAGTAAAATCTCGGTTGTACAATCATTATTTCAAGATAATCAAATAACACCAAAAATAAAAATGAACAAGTTAGGTTGAACAGTTGAACACAATTAATTGAACAAGAATCAACTTTGTATTTGATTAAAAACACAAAGATAAATAATTACCTTTCTCAAAGTGCCACACGTCATAGAACTGAGTGATATTGCGGTCCCTCAGGTACTTCTGAATCTGCGGATGGCGATCGGTGACTATGTAGTCAACAGCTAAACCATTAGACTCCAGCTTATCGAGACAACGCTTTAATCCCTCCTTTTCCATATGATAACTGCCACCAACCTCGTTGCTCTGTTGTTGGGTACACAACATTTCAAATGTAGGACTATAAACAACAATAACAGTTTAAAGAAAGTGGAACAATTTTTTTTAAATTCTTAGGAAATACTAACCTGAACTAGTTGAAGATCCAGAATTTTGTTGCTTTCCATGTGCATAATGGTGTAGCTGCCAAATTTGGCTGAGTATCCTATTGTAAACATCATAATCATATATAGAACATTACTGAGAACATCAGTATCATAATATTTTAGGAAAACTCAGACTATAAAATAAACAGCGTGAATTTTTTTTTATACTCCAAACGTACCTGGTGTGTCAGCACGCATATCTCCAGCCACAGCAACATTTCCTCCCTCTTGCAGCTGCCTTATAAGATTCAGTTGATCTCGGTTCCACTTGTGTATTATGGTAGGCTCAATGAAATTCCTGGCATGAATCCTAAAAGTTACAAAATGCATCATCTGGAGCTTCATGGCCTTGAAAATCTATGAACATAGAAATTAAATAACATTGATACAGCACATACATACTGAAACAACACAGTACTTTTTTTTGTGAATTTTATTGTAATTGTAATACCTTCTCTAGTTGTTTAAAAGATCCCCCGGTAAAATACGTTGCAGCAGACAATAGCAGGTTTCCAAGTGGGGTACTCCCTAAAATGGGCTGGCTCTGCCACTGTCTGTGGTAGTTACACTTTTCACAAAGCTGGGTGAATGCAACAAAAGTCCCCCTTCGTCTGCTCTGGACAACACACTTCGTCTTACAAATTGGACAGGACACAAACAGCTCTCGAAGACAGCTTTCAAAAACAATGTATTTGTTATCGCTGTGGTCGGGCTGTGGATCTATCCTAAGGCAATATAAAAAGAATAAATATTAGGAAGTTGCTTTCATGTTATATATATATTTTTAAACACAAATGTATTGGTAAAAATGTGTGTAAATATGCATTTATATCTTACGTCAATTCAGATTCTTCAGTGACAACAGAATCTGGGTTATATGTGGAATCGTTGGGTTCGACATGTAATTCTGATTCTTCCTCCTCATCTAACACCAGACGAGGTCTCTTGCTGGGCCTGAAGATTGAGCCCCTTACTGGTGTTGAAGACAGCTGCACATCAGGAAACATGTCAGTTGTTTGAGTGCCCACATCATGACCATAAAATGTTGCCCGAATGCCTACAAGTCCAAAAAAAAAAGTAAAAAATACAATTACTCAAAACCATCTGTCAAGAGTTCAATGCAGAGTCAATGCAAGAGTCAAGAGAATGTGAGTTACAATTTCTATTACAATTTTTTTTTTTCAGTGAGACACATAAGCTACTTTCTAATACACAATTTTCAGTAGCCAGTATAACAATTATAATTAAAAAACAATATGTACTAGTACTGCATATGATGAAGTAACACAAACACATTTAATGTCTGTATTTCATACCTTTGCTCCTTAAGTGGAAATTGCTCAATGTACCCATTGAAAGTTGTGTGCCCACTGATCGCATCTTTGGCTTTATCTCTGTGGCTACAGTTTCAGTCTCTATAGGGTCTGACTGACATCCAACTTCATGAAGTGTAGATGTAGTGGGGAACTCTTGGGAACTCGAACCCTGCTGAGATGTTGTCTGTAAGAAATAATGACAATATGTAATCAATGATCAAATAAGAGGAAAAACATACATTTGACATGTAGAAGAGTAGAAAAAAAATTGAATTACTGTATAATAATCATTAGACCACAAAAAATAAGCTTCATAAACAAGAATGTCATATAATCAATCTAACAAATTATAGCCTACTACAGTCCTCAAAGGGATTTTTTTGAGTAAAGACTGCGGATCTATAGTGATCGCTACTGAATGGCACCGTTACTTTTGTATTTTTAGAACGATTATAGCCAAATATCTGTCGCAAGAACTATTAACCCAAAACGAACACTAAACATTGGCTTTACTATAGCAGACACATCAAACACAGAACCAGGTTTAGCATGCCTGTAGATAAACAATACATAAAAGCTCTAATCACAGAATAATTTACACTAATTCCAAGTTCGCTGTTGAGATTTAAAAGTTTGTAACGTTAGGTGTTTGTCGGATAACGTTAAGTATGAATGAGCATTTAACAAACTGGTTTGCAGAGCCAAACATCGTTGTCATTTGTTTACTTCCTTGCTACAACGTACAATTAACAATACGAACTATTACAGGAAAACACATCGACGAAAAATAAATCATACTTACAGGTTGTGGCCCGTAAACAGCTTCTGTTTTTAAAGTTGGAACTGCTCCATCTTTCAGGACAAGCCGTTGTGCGAATCCTGCATTGAACTCGCGAAGATTGTGGAAGCTTTCCTCCGTAAAATGTGCAGCACAGAGAGCGAGATTTGGGTAATAATTATGAGGGACCGAGTTAAAAATAAATTTTAACCATTGATCCCTAACTCCCCCGTCCCTAGGAAGGCTGAACAAAGTGGACCTGCAATCCGGATGAAAATAACAGCGTTTCGTCGGCATTGCGGCAACAACACTCCAGCCTACTAACCATACCACAACAACTCTTCTCCACAGCAAAATAAAAATGGCCTCGGCCCCCTTATTTAATATTCTCGGAGGAGGGGTTTATGTAAATATTGGGGTTAGTGGCGTCAGCAACCCTGGAGGAATGTCTGTGGTCCCTACCGGCCGTTTGCTGTGGTCCTTAGAAATGGATTTCTTTAAAAGCAAATATCTCCCTCCCTTGCTCAAACAGCAACATTACACACTAGCTAAAGTTAGAAAAGTGAAATCGTGTTTTACCACCCCTTTAATAATGTTATTTTCTTTATTTAATTGTCATGTTTATTTATGTTTAATGCAAAAAAAAAATCATGAAATCACAAATATCAGGGTTTTAAACTGTATTTTTTGTTCCATTTCAATAAAGATGTTACAAAAATCTCAAATAAAATATAAGTAAAAAATAATATATATAATATATAGCTAAAATAATATTAGCTTGACCTCGGTGGACGAACAACATTGTCTGAAGGTTATGCAACTCCTTTGCTGAAGAAGAAAGAAAGAAACTTTGTCCTCAGCAGTGGCATAACTCTGTACTTCCACCCTAAAACAAATTCCACCATTATTCACTTTTGTTTTACCTGAAGCCCACCATGGGACACTCTTTACAGATGTTACATCTGGCCTGGTGTTTGGCCGTTTCTGCGGCGGCGACTCTATGAAGTACAGGCAACCACACCATGGACTGCGGCTCCAAATGCATCCATTCCACAAACTGTTGCAGCTCGATGACATCATCACGGCCCACCTGAAAGCCGCCAGCACAGACAAACCCCTCATTCATTACTGCAATGCACTGCATGACATACTATAATGGAGCTGTCTGAGTCTAAAAGCACTCCGATGGTCTATTTATCATTTCAGAAGCGTATCATCTACAACCCAAAACTTTAATATCCCATCACAACCTTATTAGCCCGAGGGCAAGGGATCCATTAGTAATTTTAAAGTGAGGCAAATGGGGCCAATTGTGGTCATTTGTGTCTCCCCCATGGCATTAAAACTGCTACTACTGTTATGAATCAATTACAGCAGGCCAGTTAAGGCAGGGCTATCAAGAGTCTTTCATTACATGCAACATTAAATGAAAAGGGCTCCAGTGTGACCCAAGTAAAACAGTGAAGTATTGGAGGCCCCGTCCAGGGCGGCTTTCAGGAGAGCTGAACGGATTTATAAATACTTCATTATACCAGTGGATGTGGTTCACATCATAAAGCACTCCATCATGTAATGTTATGGGAATGCATGCACACAAATCAAGTGGATTTCATTTAAATATCTCTCTGTAGCTTGTGCATCAGCTGTCATGCCGACCGCTAACTGTCTGAAAGTGGCGATGTAAATCCCCTGGCAGGCCTGCCACTCTTATAACTGAGTTCATCATTTATTTATATGTCAAAACTCACTGATGTGTAATGATGAGCCCCTGTCCCCACATAAACAAGTCTGAGCATCCGTTCAGCAGCTCCCTTTAGGAATATATAATGTCTCACCCACCTGAATTATGTATCATAGAATCTCATTTGATTTGCATCAGTTAACCTTTTTGTCATATGCATACATTTATTAATGTATGCGTATGTTTTTTCACGAGAAATAAAGTTTTTTTATTTTATTTTGTTATGGTTATATAATGAGGTTCAACCGAATGATGGACATCACCCGGAAGAACATCTAATTGCTCAGATGTTTCTCACAGATTTGTACTGAAAATATGTTTGTTTATCTGCTTTCTTAGCACCAATTCACAGTCATCCCATTTAAGCCTAAAACAAATGTGGCTGAATGTAGATAATTTGGCCTCGGAAGAATTTGATGATAAATATTTGAGTTCATTATATTGAGATTTTCATGAGCACACTTTGGTGTTTTGGCAAATTTTAGTTTGAAACAATGTTGATGTTACTTGACATAAAGCTGAAATAAAATACAAATGACTTCTAAAAAAAAATTAGTTTACTGAAATAAGTTTAAGATGAAGCACTGGATATATTCAATTCTGGAAATAAATAAAACCTAAAACATAGCTAAAACTAAAACTGAATTAAAAGTAAATGAAATCAAAATGGTAAAAAAAAAAAAAAAAAAAAAAACGAATAAGAATGACAAAAGCAGATAACAAAATTACTAAAAATTTTAATTAAATTAAAATATAAAATAAAAGATAATTCAAAATATTAAAGTGCACCTATTGTGATTTTTCAGATATTATCTTTCATGTAGTGTGTAATACAGCTGTAAAAGGTTTGCAAAGTTTCAAAGAGCACAACAAATGAAGTTATTGGTTTCCAAAAGAAACATTCTGAACAGCCTAAAATGAGTCGTAATTCAATTCCTACTTCCTGCAGGTTTGTAACACATTTGCATAATGCCAGCTAGGGATGTCATAAGTACCGGTACTTCGGTACCAAGTCGGTACTGAAATTAAAAAAATGTGACGATACCAGCATTTTTTTTTTGTAGCCTACCGGTAGTACCGACTACCGAGTATATTCGGTACCCGCAGCTGCGTTCAGTCGATTCAGTGTTAATCTAAGCGCAGGGCTCCAGACTGTAGCCGAATATATACTTGTGTCTGTGAATATTAAACTGCAAAATACTATCTAAATATTACTCCTGCAAATTCTGCGTCTCTGTGTGGATGAAGGGCGCTGATGCACGGGCACGCGCACACACACACACACACACACACACACACACACACACACACACACACGTGACACTCGCTCGCTGTCTTTGTTGTCTCTGCCGTGTGTCACTATATGAGGACACGAATGCATAAACCGTCACTTCATGAGAATTTACCGTTTCACTTGAGAAAACTGCCATATCATGAACACAGACACTTAAATATCTTTACGGTTTAACGTGAAGAAATTGACAATACACTCACCTAAAGGATTATTAGGAACACCTGTTCAATTTCTCATTAATGCAATTATCTAATCAACTAATCACATGGCAGTTGCTTCAATGCATTTAGGGGTGTGGTCCTGGTCAAGACAATCTCCTGAACTCCAAACTGAATGTCAGAATGGGAAAGATTTAAGGTGATTTAAGCAATTTTGATTGCCATGGTTGTTGGTGCCAGACGGGCCGGTCTGAGTATTTCACAATCTGCTCAGTTACTGGGATTTTCACGCACAACCATTTCTAGAGTTTACAAAGAATGGTGTGAAAAGGGAAAAACATCCAGTATGCGGCAGTCCTGTGGGCGAAAATGCCTTGTTGATGCTAGAGGTCAGAGGAGAATGGGCCGACTGATTCAAGCTGATAGAAGAGCAACTTTGACTGAAATAACCACTCGTTACAACCGAGGTATGCAGCAAAGCATTTGTGAAGCCACAACACGCACAACCTTGAGGCGGATGGGCTACAACAGCAGAAGACCCCACCGGGTACCACTCATCTCCACTACAAATAGGAAAAAGAGGCTACAATTTGCACAAGCTCACCAAAATTGGACAGTTGAAGACTGGAAAAATGTTGCCTGGTCTGATGAGTCTCGATTTCTGTTGAGACATTCAGATGGTAGAGTCAGAATTTGGCGTAAACAGAAAGAGAACATGGATCCATCATGCCATGTTACCACTGTGTAGGCTGGTGGTGGTGGTGTAATGGTGTGGGGGATGTTTTCTTGGCACACTTTAGGCCCCTTAGTGCCAATTGGGCATCGTTTAAATGCCACAGCCTACCTGAGCATTGTTTCTGACCATGTCCATCCCTTTATGACCACCATGTACCCATCCTCTGATGGCTACTTCCAGCAGGATAATGCACCATGTCACAAAGCTTGAGTCATTTCAAATTGGTTCCCTGTTCCCGCTCCGAGTCTCCTCGAGCCCGCTCCAGCCCAGGTGCTCATCCCATTCCGCGTTCCCTCCATACTACCCCTGAATTCCCCCAAGAAAGTTTTGGGGGGGGGCTATATACCCGGGGGTGGGGAACATGTGGGTGGAGCACATGTGGGTGGGGCTCCTGTTCCGCCATGGACTCCCAAGGCTCCTGATCCGCCATGGACTCCCAAGGCTCCTGATCCGCCATGGCATCCCACGGCTCCTGATCCGCCGTGGACTCCCGAGGCTCCTGATCCGCCGTGGGCTCCCGAGGCTCCTGATCCGCCGTGGACTCCCGAGGCTCCTGATCCGCCGTGGACTCCCGAGGCTCCTGATCCGCCGTGGACTCCCGAGACTCCTGATCCGCCGTGGACTCCCGAGGCTCCTGATCCGCCATGGCATCCCACGGCTCCTGATCTGCCGTGGACTCCCGAGGCTCCTGATCCGCCATGGCCGCCCGAGACTCCTGACCCGCCATGGCCGCCCGATGTCCTAGTCCCGCCCTGGAGACCTCTGTACCTGTCTGCACCTCCCCCGCACCTGCGTGTAGGTCTCCAGGGCGCCCACCCCCCCTGGGGAAGTAATGTTACAATCCACGCCTGTCCTGGACTCCATTTCCCATGATCCTCCCTGTCTCACACCTGAAATCACTCACTCCTCATCTCTCCCACTCTCCCTGGATTCCCTGCACCTGGTCATCGTCATTAGCACTCCCTTTATATTGATCTCACTTCCCTGCACTCCTTGTCCGTTCTTATGTGTTATGCCTATGTGTGTCGTGTTCTGTTTCCCTTTATAAATAAAAACCCGTCTTTGTGGAAGCCCTGGATCTTCTCTTCCCTGCTGCACTACACACCGTAACACATACAGCCTTTAAATGTTTATGTATTATTTACTTATAATGATTATCATCATAAATAATAAACTCATTGAATTTAATTACATAAAAAAAATAGTTAAATAAAATAAAAATAAAAACATTACGAGTACCGTAAAATTTTTATTGTATTGGTACCGTCTACTGGAATTTTGGTACCGTGACATCCCTGATGCCAGCCTATGGTCTTTATTGCATTGATATGGTAAAACAGATTTACAAATTACGTTACCATTCCTATTACTGTGCATCAAGTGCAGAGGAAGCCTCTGGAGCTGAAATTCAGATATAGTAATGGGTGTTTCATTTCCAACAGGTGCTGTAAGCAGTCGACCAATCATGACAGACTGGGACATCTGACCAATCAGATCAAAGGAGGCTGAGCTCTCAGAAAGGAGGGGTTTAGAGAGACTGGATCCTTTATTGAACTGTTTCAGATACTGTGAGAAAGTTTTTTATTATTTTTTACCTTGGATCCATGTAAACCTATTCTAGGAGAATCCAAAACAAAATTAGGAACCTTTAAAACAGCATAATAGGGGCATTTTAATAATTCTATAGTAGTAACAAACTAATATAATCTGACACATAAGTCTCCATTTCACCTCAATTTAACCCCATTGCTGTCTAGGATATAACAACTGATATAAAAAGAGATTAAAACAACTGATATAAAAAGATCTCATTATCTCGTTCTGTAGCCGACAGGCATAACTCACATATTGAAAGCAGCTACGGACACTGGGCTCCATGTTACTCCCTCCGAATGCGGCCGCCTCCCCAAGCTGATGTGGGATTTGGATGCCGTTGTGTAGCAGTAAAGCCAGCTGCTTCTGGTTACAGAGCCCTGCATCGCTGGCCACCTGTGCGAACAGATCTGTGGAGGACAACAGGAGCAAAACCCAAAGAAAATCACATTATCCAACCAGGAGGGTGAGTGGGTAAGATTTTGGACTTAAGATCCAATTTATAAATGTCTTTGTGAGGGTCACAGCAAGGACAGTGTTGAATTCCACTCACAGTAGTTCTGAGACTTTTAAAGACACTGAAATCAAAGTTTGCAGTGAAATTGTGCACAAATATTAAAGTGAAAGAAAGAAGCCAGTGTCTCACACATTAATTCATCTAATTTATAATTTGAGAATTACCAAAACAGAATTTAATATTTTTATGCCACATATTTAATATCAAAATACTTGCATTTGTACTTGTCCTTTATGGGTCCTTTTGAAAGAGAAAACAAGCCGATCTTAATGGACAACACTTGAACTTTTCCACTTCTTCCTCTATTAAAAGAAAACAGAGACAGTGAGGTTAATGGTCAATCTCAATGGTGCTATCTCAGTTACTTTGATATTCATAAGTTAATCTCCTTTAAAAAAAAAAAAAATGTGGCTATGTGGGTAAATCAAAACATTGCTAGTTTTAACGGCATAATTCTGGCTAGACTTACATTGATGTGCCACAGAAATTAAGCACATATTATCTTTTAAATATATTGGTGAATAACAACCACTGGTTACGTCTTTACTAAACAGTTTTGTGTCAGCTTGTCTTCTTGGCAAAAATAGAAATATTGTTATAAGACTGCAAAAGAAATTAACATAAAACATTACATCAAATATGTATGAGAGCCATCATTAAGGAG
Organism: Rhinogobio ventralis; assembly: GCA_039654625.1. Taxonomy (NCBI): domain Eukaryota; kingdom Metazoa; phylum Chordata; class Actinopteri; order Cypriniformes; family Gobionidae; genus Rhinogobio; species Rhinogobio ventralis. The sequence goes on from CM077202.1 coordinate 9,951,210, forward strand.
GAGATTGTCTGCAGTAGTTTAGAGGTCATGAGATAATTTTATTTTTATGAGAATGTTTACAGTGGCACTAAAATGTATTTCGTCAATTTAGTCAGTTATTTTTTTAAACCAAATACACTTTTATGTAAAAAGGTACTTATGCTTATCTGTACTAATGCTGTCATTCTTTCAAATAAATGAAACATTATTTATTTACTTCTCTTAATAAATGCCACATATATTGTTATTGAATGCAAAATTCATACATTTTTAAGTGCAACTTAAAGGGTTAGTTCACCCAAAAATGTAATTAATTACTCACCCTTATGTCGTTCCAAACCTGTAAGATTTTCATTCATCTTCTGAACACAAATGAAGATCTTTTTAATGAAATCTGAGAGCTTTCTGTCCCTCCATTGACAGCTACGCAACTAACACTTTCATAAAGAGATCGTAAAACCAATCCATATGACTTGAGCGCTTTAGTCCAAATTTTCTGAAGAAACACGCTTTATATGATGAACAGATTAAATGTAGGCTTTTATTTACATTTAAACATTGATCAGCGAATATAAAAGGAAGCTCAACCAAACCTGCTTGACACACGAGAACAAACCTCTTGCAGAAGCTCAAACGTGCTGCATAACACGAGAATGAACCTCATTGGTTCTTGTGGAAGCTCAAACGTGCTGCGTAACACGAGAATGAACCTCATTGGTTCTTGAGGAAGCTCAAACGTGCTGCGTAACACGAGAATGAACCTCATTGGTTCTTGTGGAAGCTCAAACGTGCTGCATAACACGAGAATGAACCTCATTGGTTCTTGTGGAAGCTCAAACGTGCTGCGTAACACGAGAATGAACCTCATTGGTTCTTGAGGAAGCTCAAACGTGCTGCGTAACACGAGAATGAACCTCATTGGTTCTTGTGGAAGCTCAAACGTGCTGCATAACACGAGAATGAACCTCATTGGTTCTTGTGGAAGCTCAATTGTGCTGCATAACATGAGAATGAACCTCATTGGTTCTTGCTGAAGCTCAAACGTGCTGCGTAACACGAGAATGAACCTCACTGGTTCTTGCAGAAGCTCAATCGTGCTGCATAACATGAGAATGAACCTCATTGGTTCTTGCAGAAGCTCAAACGTGCTGTGTAACGTGAGAATGAACCTCATTGGTTCTTGCAGAAGCTCAAACGTGCTGTGTAACGTGAGAATGAACCTCATTGGTTCTTGCAGAAGCTCAAACGTGCTGTGTAACGTGAGAATGAACCTCATTGGTTCTTGCAGAAGCTCAAACGTGCTGTGTAACGTGAGAATGAACCTCATTGGTTCTTGCAGAAGCTCAAACGTGCTGCGTAACGTGAGAATGAACCTCATTAGTTCTTGTAGAAACTCAAACGTGCTGCGTAACATGAGAATGAACCTCACTGGTTCTCTCACATCAAGCGAACATGCTTGATCTTCCATTTACCACAACTGATGTGTGAGCTGATCAATGTTTATATGTGAATAAAAGCCTAAATTCAATCTGTTCATCATATAAAGCGATCGTGTCTCTTCAAAAAATTTGGACTGAACCGCTCAATTTATATGGATTAGTTTTACGATCTCTTTATAAACTTTCAAAGTCAAAGTGGTAGTTGTGTAGCTGTCAATGGAGGGAAAGAAAGCTCTCAGATTTCATCAAAAAGATCTTCATATGTGTTGATGAACGAAAGTCTTACGGGAACTACATGAGGGTGAGTAATTAATGACAGAATTTAAATTTTTTAACGAACTAACCCTTTAAGTGTGACTAAATACTGTATGTTTAGGGCCACTCTATTGAAGATAAGACCCATACAGACCTGTCATAGACTTTTAGAAGCCAGTTGAGACACAGATCCACACACAAAGGGACATCAACCAGATCCGAATGCACCTGCTGAAGTTCATGATAGATTGTGCAGAGACAGTCTATGATGCCTGGAATCTCCAGTAGCTGCCCATTATGCGTGAGTTTGTGTTGATCAAAGACGCTCTGGGCTCTGCTGAGCTCCAAAAGGTCCACTGAAACAGACAGACGATTTCATCTCCACTCATTTCTGGCTCCACAATGAATTCCATTCAGTGCATTTTAATGAAAGTCACCAGACCGTAACTCATCCGTTGGCATATAATGAAAATTCCCTAGTGAAAAGGCAGCAAAAAATTATATTTCTTATCAACATTCATCAGATTTGCAACCAATTATACGTTTCAACAACTACCCTTTCTCAACATTACCCACATCCAAAGATATGAAGCAAAACGCAGCTGCTGTCTGTTACCAAAAACACCATCCAACTAACCTGACTGCAGGCTATTTCTGCACAGCTTGTACTGTACTAATGTTATCAGCAGGTTGCTTGCTGGCTCTAATGCTTCCAAAAAGTCCTACTGCAATTTCGAAGATCAAAGACTCATAGCTAGAGTGCCATAAACGTCTCAAAAGTGCCTGATAAAATTAGCAGAGAGAGATCAAGATTTCATGTTTAAAATGTTCTGTCTTCTGCAGGGATTTCACACAGACTGTGATTTGCGATGCAATGATTAATGTCCCAAAAAATATGGTATTGCAATGGTACAAAATCCCCCACAGAAGTACCATAATTTTGTTTGGAAAGTAAGAAGTATAAAACGTAAATGATAAGGTATCACTCACAGCAGAGGGCCTTCTGTAGCCGGCGGCTCTTCATAGCTGTGCGGTAAGCGGAGAAACGCACATGACTCAGATCGGCTGCACAGAGCGTAAAACATTAGGGTGAATTAGGAATAAGGAAAGTTCTAGGTAAGTTTTGTTTTAAAATGGTAACACTTTAGAATAATGGTCCGTCATTAATAAGTAACTGTGCAGGAAGTAATATCAAATTTAGGAGATAGTTCCTTATTAGGTAATCAATAATTACTTAATGAGATCATTAATAACTAATAACGAACTGACAAATTATAAAGACCATTATCTTGTGTCTGAGATGTAATCAGTCATAATTTTTACTCTGAATAAAGCCATTAAAAGCTTCACTAATTACTGAAGTGCTATGCAGTGATCTGGACCATATTGGATTTTTAAGTGAAAAACATATTTTTCACTTAATGCTCCAGATCACTAGTAGTTCTTGCATAGTGACTAGGTAACACTTGAGTAATTAGTGATGAATTGTATCACCACGTTGAGAGTAAAAAAAGACAATTGCTCACATCTCAGACACAGATTAGTTGTGATTAGTAATTAATTTGTAATTTTTTATAATTTGTCATAGTTACTTATTAGTTCTTAATGATGCTAATCCCATTCAGTAATTATTGATTACCTAATAAGGAACTATCTTAGTCCTAAATTTGATATTACTTACTGATTAGTTAAGCTTGTTTCTATATTAGTTAATAGTAGTAGCTGAAGTGTAATGTTGTACAACTCATTAGTTCTGCATTACTTCCTGCTTACTTATTAATGACAGACCATTATTCTAAAGTGTTACCTTTCAAACTAATGCTGGGTAAAATACCATGTATGAAAAATCAGCATACTGAACATTTTGTACTTATATAAAGTAGTGAACTACACAGAGAATGACAGAACACTTGACATTGATTGACAGGTAAAAGGACAGACCCATTGACTGAAATAGTTGGGTCATCTTTGGATGATCCCACGAGGTGGTCTGCTGCTCATGACTGAAACATAATTAATAATCAACATCAATTCCCTGGTTTGGATTCTGTCAAATGGAAGCATGAAAATAACAGAAAGATTTGGAATGTTTCTCACACTTATTTGAAGGAGATCACATTATCTTAACCAATAATTTGTTAATGAATACTATGTGGAATTATTAGTAATTATACACTACCGTTAAAAATTGTGGGGTCAGTAAGATTTTTTAAATACTTTTATTCAGCAAGGATGCATTAAATTGATCAAAAGTGACTGTAAAGACATTTATTATATTTCAAATACATTTCTATTCATTGAGAAAAAAATCTGCTATGGTTTCCTCAAAAATATGAAGCAGCACAACTGTCTTCAACATTGATAATAATAATAAATGTTTATTGAGCAGCAAATCAGCATATTATAATGATTTCTGAAGGACCATGTGACACTCAAGACTGGAGTAATGATGCTGAAAATTCAGCTTTGCATCACCAGAATAAATGACATTTTTAAATATATTCAAATAGAAAACAATGCAGTTTTTAGCAAAATTTATGTTTTTACTGTAGTTTAGATTAAATAAATGCAGCCTTGGTGAGCAGTAAAGACTTCTTTCAAAAACATTTTTTTTTAAATCTTACAGAACCCAAACTTTTTAATGGTTTAAGTATTTGGAAGACCTATGTGACTGTGTAACTGCTTTACTCTGATGCAAAACTAAACACATGGGAAATCACATGAAGTGTCATAGCGGAGATGAGAATGTATAAAGCAAAACTCACTTGATATAATAAGGGACGCCATTATGAAAAACAGCTCTCTGCCATGGGAACTGAACGGAAACTGGTTGGGGAGATAGAAGGTTTCAATGACAAAGTCATGACACCTGAATAACTTTCAAGCAAAACAGTTTATATTGTATACTGGGAAAAAAGTAAAAAGTATTTGAGACAAATAGGGGTTTCCCCAATTTCAGACCAGTTTTATGGCTTGTTCAGCTGGTTCATGTTGACTTGATAAAGAAGGATTGACAAGGGGTTGGGGGAGGGGGGAGCATCAATATATAGGGATTGTGTTCCAAAAGAGCAATACTTTAGACTTCAGAAGTTTTTTGCTCTGGCCCCCTCCTTGTTCACCTGAGTGATGAGATACTTAGCAGATTATCATCACTCAATGGCTGGTTGTCTAAGTGGTGTCCACAAAATAACACAGGGTTCATAGACAATTGGAAAAGCTTTTAGGGCAGACATGGCCTGTTAAAAAAAGATGGCATCCATCCTTCCTGGGATGGTGCCACTCTTCTTTCTAGTAATTTGGCACATAGTCTCAGAGTTGAACCTTGACTAACTGGACTGGCTTAACCGACTGTCTCACATCACAGAAGTCAGATAAATCCCAACACATAGAGATTCTCACACCTAGATATTATCACATAGAGACTGTGTCTGTTCCCCGAATTAGTAAATACAAAAAACCATCAAAACCATTTAACAGTAAAAATTTAATTAATGTCAAACAAATAAAAAACAGAAATAATACAGATGAACAAATGATAAAGCTCGGGCTTCTGAATATTCGATCCCTTCCCCCAAAAGCGCTTCTTGTTAATGATATGATTACAGATCATATTCTAGATGTGCTGTGTTTGACAGAAACCTGGCTAAAACCTGACGACTACATTACTTTGAATGAGTCCACCACTAAAGATTATTGTTATAAACACGAGCCGCATCTGAAAGGTAAAGGGGGAGGTGTTGCTATAATATATAATAATATCTTCAGTATTACTCAGAAGTCTAGTTTCAATTATAATTTTTTTGAAGTTTTGGTGCTTTACGTAACGTTATGTAGTGAAATTGATAAATCCCGTTTGACATGTGTTGGCTACTGTATACAGGCCACCAGGGCACAATACAGACTTTACCAGAGAATTTGCTGATTTTCTATCAGAGTTAGTACTGGCTGCAGATAATCATACTTTAGACCTAATACTGTCACATGGAATAAATGTTGATACCGTTAAAATTCTGCAGCAGAGCGATGACATCTCAGATCATTACCTAGTATCGTGTATACTTAACGTAGCAAAGGCTGCAAAGCCGTCCCCTCGTTTCAAATATGGCAGGACTATAACCGCTGCCATTAAAGATTGCTTTGTAAATAATCTTCCTCATCAGTTCCATCTCCTCAGCATCCCAGATAGCCTAGAGGAACTCGATGTTGCAACAGTAACTATTGACTCTCTCTTTTCCAGCACTTAAGACACAGTTGCTCCTCTGCGCTTAAAGAAGATTAAAGAAAATAGTCCAACGCCGTGGTACAACGAGCACACCCGGGCCCTTAAAACAGCAGCCAGAAAAATGGAGCGCAGCTGGAAGAAAACAAAATTGGAGGTTTTTCACATTTCGTGGAAAGAGAGCATGATTGCATACAGAAAGGCCGTAAAAACTGCTAGATCTGCTTATTTCTCGACTCTCTTAGAAGAAAACAAACACAACCCTAGGTATTTATTTGATACAGTGGCTAAATTAACAAGAAATAAATCAACTTCTGACGTTTGCAAACAGCACAGCAGTAATGACTTTAATGACTTCTTTACGTGCAAAATTTATAATATTAGGAAAAAAAAATATTGTAGTGTCACTGAGGAAAAATTCCACTCATTCACTGCTATAGGAGAAGAAGAATTGGCTAAAATCGTTAAATCATCAAAATCAACAACATGTATGCTCGACCCTATACCACTAAGCTACTAAAAGAGATGCTTCCAGAGGTCATAGATCTTCTTCTTAACATCATTAATTCATCCTTGTCATTAGGATATGTACTTTTAAGTTGGCTATTATTAAACCACTTATTAAAAAAATGCAACTTGATCCTACAGAATTAGTCAATTACAGACCAATCTCAAATCTACCCTCAAATCTACCCTCAAAAATACTAGAAAAGGCAGTGTCCTCACAACTATGCTCCTTTTTAGAAAGAAATGGTATCTGTGAGGATTTAGACCGTATCATAGTACTGAGACTGCTCTCATTAGAGTAACAAATGATTTACTCTTATCATCCGATCGTGGTTGTATATCACTATTAGTGTTACTCGATCTTAGCCCTGCATTTGATACTATTGACCACAACATTCTTTTGAATAGGCTTGAAAATTATGTTGGCATGGTTGGCATAGTTGGCATGGTTTAAATCATACTTATCTGACCATTATCAGTCTGTAGCAGTAAATGAAGAGATGTCACACCGATCACAAGTTCAGTATGGAGTACCGCAGGGCTCAGTGCTAGGACCGTTGCTTTTCACCCTGTACATGCTACCACTGGGAGATATCATTAGGAAGCATGCCGTTAGTTTTCATCATTATGCTGACGATACATAGCTCTATATTTCTTCACGTCCTGACAAACTTACCAATTCACAAGATTAACAGAATGCATAGCTGATATAAAAAAATATTTTTAATTATTGGACAAAAAACAAGTAGTAACATAGAATGCTGTCTAACACTTGATGGCTGCTCTGTCAAGTCCTCGTCGTCAGTTAGGAACCTGGGTGTGCTCTTTGATACCAATCTTTCATTTGAAAGCCACGTTTCTAGCATCTGTAAAATTGCTTTCTACCATCTTAAAAATACACTCACCTAAAGGATTATTAGGAACACCATACTAATACTGTGTTTGACCCCCTTTCGCCTTCAGAACTGCCTTAATTCTGCGTGGCATTGATTCAACAAGGTGCTGAAAGCATTATTTAGAAATGTTGGCCCATATTGATAGGATAGCATCTTGCAGTTGATGGAGATTTGTGGGATGCACATCCAGGGCACGAAGCTCCCGTTCCACCACATCCCAAAGATGCTCTATTGGGTTGAGATCTGGTGACTGTGGGGGCCATTTTAGTACAGTGAACTCATTGTCATGTTCAAGAAACCAATTTGAAATGATTCGAGCTTTGTGACATGGTGCATTATCCTGCTGGAAGTAGCCATCAGAGGATGGGTACATGGTGGTCATAAAGGGATGGACATGGTCAGAAACAATGCTCAGGTAGGCCGTGGCATTTAAACAATGCCCAATTGGCACTAAGGGGCCTAAAGTGTGCCAAGAAAACATCCCCCACACCATTACACCACCACCACCAGCCTGCACAGTGGTAACAAGGCATGATGGATCCATGTTCTCATTCTGTTTACGCCAAATTCTGACTCTACCATCTGAATGTCTCAACAGAAATCGAGACTCATCAGACCAGGCAACATTTTTCCAGTCTTCAACTGTCCAATTTTGGTGAGCTTGTGCAAATTGTAGCTTCTTTTTCCTATTTGTAGTGGAGATGAGTGGTACCCGGTGGGGTCTTCTGCTGTTGTAGCCCATCCGCCTCAAGGTTGTGCGTGTTGTGGCTTCACAAATGCTTTGCTGCATACCTCGGTTGTAACGAGTGGTTATTTCAGTCAAAGTTGCTCTTCTATCAGCTTGAATCAGTCGGCCCATTCTCCTCTGACCTCTAGCATCAACAAGGCATTTTCACCCACAGGACTGCCGCATACTGGATGTTTTTCCCTTTTCACACCATTCTTTGTAAACTCTAGAAACGGTTGTGCGTGAAAATCCCAGTAACTGAGCAGATTGTGAAATACTCAGACCGGCCCGTCTGGCACCAACAACCATGCCACGCTCAAAATGGCTTAAATCACCTTTCTTTCCCATTCTGACATTCAGTTTGGAGTTCAGGAGATTGTCTTGACCAGGACCACACCCCTAAATGCATTGAAGCAACTGCCATGTGATTGGTTGATTAGATAATTGCATTAATGAGAAATTGAACAGGTGTTCCTAATAATCCTTTAGGTGAGTGTATATCTAAACTACAGCATATGCTTTCAATGCAAAATGCTGAACAGTTAGTTCATGCGTTCATGACCTCAAGGCTAGATTATTGGTGGTTGCACTGCTCGCATAATAAATAAACTCCAGCTGGTCCAAAACGCAGCAGCTTGAGTTCTTACTAGAACCAGGAAGTATGACAATATTAGCCCGGTTCTGTCAACACTGCACTGGCTCCCTATTAAACATCGTATAAATTTTAAAATCTTGCTAATACTTACAAAGCACTAAATGGTTTAGCTCCCCAGTACTTGAGCGAGCTCTTAACGCATTATACTCCATCACATCTATTGCAGTCTCAAAATTCTGGCCAGTTGATAATATCTAGAATATCAAAATCAACTGCAGGCGGTCGATCCTTTTCCTATTTAGCACCTAAACTCTGAGAAACTGTCTTCCTAGCATTGTTCGGGAAGCAGACACACTCTGTCAGTTTAAATCTAGATTAAAAACACATCTCTTTACTATGGCATACACATAGAACATTATCAATTTATATTATTCAAATCAGTTAAATGATTGTTTTAGGCTGCATTAACTAGGTCAGCCGGAACCGGGAACACTTCCCATAACACCTGATGTACTCGTTACATCATAAGAAGAATGACATCTACGCCAATGTAGTCTCTCTGTTCATCCCGAGGTTTACTGCAGTCAGCCGGATCCGGGCCATATCCAGATCGGATGGTGGACCTGCGCCCAGACATAACCAACGCATCCCTGAAATGTCTGCAGAGACCGTGTCAATTAAACTCCCCCCTGTAAATGCCTCATCGACACGATATCCTCAATAAACCCGTCTCCGGCGTGAATATTCAAATATTCCGATCTAATATGAATTCTGACCTGTAATGTTGCCAGAATCATAATCATACACCGTTTGTTGGTTGGCCAGAGGAGAACTGGCACCCTGACTGAGCCTGGTTTCTCCCAAGGTTTTTTTTCTCCATTCTGTCACCTGATGGAGTTTTGGTTCCTTGCCACCGTCGCCTCTTTTGCCTTTGGCTTGCTCAGTTGGGGACACTAAATATTCAACTATATTACTGATCTGCCCGCATTGACACTATATGATAATTGAAATGATCTGGATGACATCACCGCTTTCTCCAGAGCAGATGTACAGCCAAATCAAATTCTGTTGCATTATTTTCCTGTTTAACACTGTGAAGCTGCTTTGAAACAATCGGCATTGTAAAAAGCGCTATATAAATAAAGGTGACTTGACTTGACTTGAATGAATGTACACTACCATTCAAATGTTTGAGGTCGGTCGATTGTTTATGTGTTTGAAAGTCTCTTATGCTCACCAAGACTGCATTTATTTTTATCAGTGTTGTGAAATATTATAAAAATTTCAAATAACTTTTCCTGTAATCAAAGCTGTGATCAGCATCACCACTCCAGTCTTCAGTGTCACATGATCCTTCAGAAATCATTCTAATATGCTGATTCGCTGCTCAAGAAACATTTCTTATTAATTATCAATGTTGAAAACAGTAATTTTTTGTGGAAACCGTGATAAATGTTTTTCAGGATTATTTGATTAATAGAAAGTTCAAAAGAACTGCATTAACAATATAAAATTATTTTGATCAATTTAATGTATGCATACTGAACTGAAGTCTGACTGACCCCAAACTTTTGAGTGTACAGTAGTTTCACAGGCCTGGAAATCACCATTTTTACATTTCAAAATTTTTCCATGATTATGGGAATGCTGAAAAATGTTTAAAAAACTTTGCGCCCAACTTACCAGACAAGAAGTCATGGGACAAATGTCTCTTATCCGTTTGAGAGCATTGCAACTGCCGGTGCTGATTACCTATAGTCCCCTGATAAGATTTTAAAAAAGAAAAATGTTCTCAAGCAATCAAGATTGAAAGAATTTGACTACAACAGATGGCAAGATGAAAAAATGATGCCTAACATCTTACTGTGCTATCAGACCATAATGCACTGATGGAAATAGACCTCCCCAACCTAGACATAATGGTAGCTCAGATCAGAGGGAAATTACAGAGCTTTAAAGGCTTTTTCATTCAAAGAGAAGACTAAGCAGGGGGCAGTCTGGAGAAAAATAAAGACATTGTTCTGGGGATATGAGAAAGAAGTCTCTGGTACTTCACTTCTGAAATGACCAGACGCTCATTATCAAACATGCCTGTCTTCAAGAGCCTGTGGAGACACATCTCTGCCAAAATATATAGAGTGTCCTTCTCATCTTGTTTGATGCAACAATGCCACATCCCAAAAGCAGAAATGGTGCAACTCTTTCAGTTATATTAATATAACTATTACATGAAATCCCAAGATACTCACTTGGGGTGACAAACATTGTTGTTTGAGCTCCAAAAATGAGTTGGCTAGCAGCTGCCTGACTGTGGTTTGATGGGGGGTGTTGGTGAAACAAGGCCCAAGAGCGTCATTGGGCGGGTAGCAGATTAATTATCTATGTTCTCCAGCTGCCCAGGTCGATATGAAAGGTCAATATTTCTGCCCACAGGATCCTCAAAACAACATGACAGTCACACACTCGTCAAGCCACGGGATAAAGGAGCAATCAAAAACAAACTGGACTCCGTGTGGTCTGAGTGATCCTAAAGCGAGATTAAAAATAATCGATTCTTCAAGGTCAGCGATGGGGTTTGAATGCATCCTATTAACAGGTCAGTGAAGGATGCCAGCCGGCTCAAATTGGCATCTTTATAACTATTATGTGGGCTAGTAAGAAATATTCTAAACATGAAGTCTAATATAATAATAAAAATTACCTTTAATGTGCAAATGACTGAGATAACCACATTTCAGATAATTTTAGTTAAAATAAACAAAATCCATTAAAAATATTTTTTGTTACTTGAAATAAAAAACTTAAACTGAAATAAAATATTTAAAAAACGTAATCTTCAAAAGGCAACATTTCTCATTTTAATGTAGTTTGATGAACTAAAATAAAAATTTATTTAAAAAAAATTATATAGACATTTAAAAAACTATAAAAAAATAAAAAAAACACTAAAGCTTGAACTAAAATTAAAATGAAAACGGAAAATATAAAAATAAAACTTAAAATATTAATCTCAATGATACTAAAATAACACTAGTACATTTTTAATGACAATGGATCTATACAACTTAAAGTTAGCAATGTACACTGATCAGGCATAACATTATGACAACTGACAGGTGAAGTGTATAACACTGATTATCTCTTCATCACGGCACCTGTTAGTGGGTGGGATATATTAGGCAGCAAGTGAACATTTTGTCCTCAAATTTGATGCGTTAGAAGCAGGAAAAATTGGCAAGTGTAAGGATTTGAGGGAGTGTAAGTGTAAGGATCAGATACTGACGGAATGGGGGTTCCCAAATCAATCTCGCCACGGCGGCTGTCTTCCAGCGCCCTGCGCTGACCACAGCTCCCTGCCATGAGTCTTTAGCACGAACGAGGAGCTAGGCTCAACGCCAATACCAAGGTACACTGGGAAGCATATCCCATGTGGAGAAATGCAACACAATGCCTGCCCACAGGGAGGATTTAGGAATACACATATGACCCATGTATGGGCTGCATATGGAGCACTCTGGGGTATCTAGCCACAGGTGGAATGTTTCAACCCCAGGAGTGGCAAGGTGTCTTGCCAAGGGAAGACACGTGCTCAAAGAGACTTACCGTGGAAATACACATGTGGGGGTTGCCCAATAGGGTAACCATGCACATGTAGGCACCTAGCCTAACACGAGGGGTGACCAACCAGGCATGCACTCTGGTGTGCACTCAACAGGGCTAGAGGAACTCAGGGCTTACTGAGAAACTCACCTGAGTAAAAATGCACACGCATCCAGTCCGTGGAGTGGAATGGTGCAGCAAGTGATGACACCTGGGCCTGTCCAGTTACTGGCCACTTGGAGCGAGTACACGAGAGGAAACTGGCTCAACACAGAGATTATAGAATCTCGCAAAAGTGTTGGGTGTCGCCCAGCCTGCAGCCCTACAAATGTCTGTTAGCGAGGCGCCATGCGCTAAAGCCCAAGAGGAGGCTACACTCCTAGTGGAGTGTGCCTTAACCCCTAGGGGGCATGGCAGGCCCTGAACCTGATATGCCAGGACAATGGCGTCCACTATCCAGTGAGACAACCTCTGCTTGGAGAGAGCCTTCCCTTTCTGCTGACAAAAAGAGCTGGTCTGAGGTCCTGAAACACTGCTTCCGGTCTACGTAAGCACGAAGGGCGCATACTGGACAGAGCAGTGCCAAGGCTGGGTCTGCCTCCTCCAGGGGCAGCGCTTGCAGGTTCACCACCTGATTTCTGAAAGGAGTGGTGGGAACCTTGGGCACGTATCCAGGCCGGGGTCTTAAGATCACGTGAGAGTTAGCCAGCCCGAATTCCAGGCATGCTTCGTCTACCGAAAATGCCTGCAGGTCCCCTACCCTCTTGATGGAAGCCAGGGCAATCAAGAGCGCCACTTTCATCGAAAGTTACTTTAACTCAATGGACTGCAAGGGCTCAAAGGGAGCTCTCTGCAGGGCAGATAAAACCACTGTGAGGTCCCAAGAGGGCATCTACAGAGGGTTGAGGTGGATTTATCCTCCTCGCTCCTTTAAGGAACCTGCTGACCAGGTCATGCTGTCCTACTGTTTTTGAGTCCACAAGGTCGTGGTGTGCAGATATTGCGGAAAAGAAGAAGGAGAGCACAGATCTGATCGGAGAAAGGAGGCCCTTCCTCAGAGGGATCGACCAGGGAGGGGCTGTCGCAAGGAGTATGAGTTTGGAGAACCAGGTCTGGTCGGGCCAATATGGGGCGACCAAAAGGACCTGCTCCCTGTCCTCCCTGATCTTGCACAGGACCTGTGCGAGAAGGCTCACTGGGGGAAACGCATACTTGCGGAGGCTCCGTGGCCAGCTGTGCACTAGTGCATCCGTGCTGAGGGTCCCCTTGCTCAGGGAGTAAAACCAGCAGCAAAGAAGAGTCGTGGGAGGCAAACAGATCTATCTGTGCGTCGCCGAACTGTTCCCAAATCAACTGAACCTTCTGGGGATGGAGTCTCCATTCCCCCGGAAGTGGCTGAAACCGTGAGAGCTCGTCGGCTGCACGATTCAGGTCTCCCGGGATGTGAACGGCACAAAGTGACCTCAGATGCTTCTGACTCCATAGGAGGAGATGGCGGGTGAGTTGTGATATCTGACGGGAGCGTAGACCACCTTGCCGTGTTGTCTGAACGGACCAGTATGTGTTTGTCCTTCAGCAGGGCTCGAAAGCACTGGGGTCCTTTCCAGGAGCCCACGGCAGCATGTCCATTGCACATGGCACCCCAGCCCGTGGCAGAGGCATCTGTTGATACAACAATATTCCTGGAAACTCGTTTTAAGGGCACTCCGGCCCATAGAAAAGTGAGGTTCGACCACGTGACTGGGACCTGGAGTGTGCCTTGTTGCCATGCCCATCTCGGGAGCCAGTGCTGAAGCGGTCTCATATGAAGCAGTCTGAGTGGCGTGACCGCGGCTGCGGATGCCATATGCCCCAGGAGCCTCTGAAATAATTTCAGTGGAACCGCACTCTTGCCCTCAAATTGACGAAGACAAGTCAGCAGTGACTCGCGCTTGCTTGTAAGCTGCGTGTACATGGCGACCGAGTCGATTTCCATACCGAGAAAAGAGATCCTCTGCACGGGGGAGAGTGTGCTCTTTTCCCAGTTGACCCGAGGCCCAAGCGGGCGAGGTGCCGGAGCACCAGGTCCCTATGTTCGCAAACCTGATCCCGAGAGTGAGCTTGTATCAGCCAGTCGTCAAAATAGTTCAGGATGCAAACCCTGTGTTGCCTGTGCGGCACAAGGGCTGTCTCGACGACTTTCGTTAAGAAGCAAGGAGACAGGGCTAACCTGAATGGGAGTACAGTGTACTGGTATGCCTGCCCCTCGAAGGCAAACTGTAGAAACAGTCTGTGTCAAGGAAGAATGGAGATATGAAAGTACGCGTCCATGACAGGGGTATTGCCACCCACCATGGTATAGCGGTTTCGTAAAGGAGACCGTGCGAACTGAATTGCATAGCCGAGCCTGATCATGCAAGCGAGAAGAAGCACAGCGAGAAGCGAGTGCAAACGAGAAGAAGCACAGAAGTGAGAGAAGCAATCGGACAGCAGGGAGGACAGCAACTGTGTGAGTACTGTATCTTTTTCTCATTTGATTTGTAGCTCATTTGTTATTAGAAAGTTTGTCTGTTTAGTTTATAGTCATTTGCTGTACGCGTACTGTTGAGGTCTCGCGGTGTCGGTGAGTTAGCATTAGTTCTCGTTGGACACGTGAGTAAACAAAGTTTTGGTGAGGCGTGGCCTAAGCCCAGCGCGGTACATATAGTTGTGTGTTTGTAACAGTCAGAGAGAAGCAATCGAACAACAGGGAGAACAGCAACTGTGCGAGTACTGTATCTTTTTCTCATTTGATTTGTAGCTCATTTGTTATTAGAAAGTTTGTCTGTTTAGTTTATAGTCATTTGCTGTAGTCGTACTGTTGAGGTCTCGCGGTGTCTGTGAGTTAGCGTTTGTTCTCGTTGGATACGTGAGTAAACAAAGTTTTGGTAAGGTGTAGCCAGCTGTATTCAATAACAACACTTCTAGTGAGTATAAATAGAGTAGTACTCCGCGGCAGCCCTCGTGTGAAGCCCTCATTGTGTGAAGACCGAAGAGTGTAAAAACCAACGACTCTACCCTGTGCGACTCCACCCGAGCAAGGACACCGACAAGGCACTTAAGTGTTGCTTTCCCTTCCCTTTTCTGCCCCTTTGTGTTCTGATTGTATTCATCTGGTTATTTATTTGACCTGTAATCACTATGTGCTTTCAAATCTCTACTATTACTACTAACTCTTGTAAATCACGCTCTGTACATTTGAGACGCCTCAATCCTAATAATCTGCGTAGTCTACCTAGGTCCTCTGCTACTTTACTGTCCATTCCAATTGGTCTCTGGAATTGCCAGTCTGCTGTAAACAAAGCAGAGTTTATTTCATCTATCGCGACTCATTCACATCTCAGCCACATGGCCCTAACTGAAACCTGGATCAAACCAGAGGACACTGCCACTCCTGCGGCCCTCTCAACTCATTTCTCTTTTTCACACACCCCTCGCCCGATTGGGAGGGGTGGAGGTACTGGTTTGCTTATCTCTAATGATTGGAAATTTGATCCCTTACCATCTCTATCTGGCAACAGTTCATTTGAATCACACTCAATCACTATTACTCACCCTGTTAAAATCAATTTTGTAGTTGTTTATCGTCCTCCAGGCCAACTGGGTAACTTCTTGGAGGAGTTGGATGTGTTACTCTCCAACTTCCCTGAGGATGGTACTCCTCTGGTACTACTCGGGGACTTCAACATCCACCTTGAAAAACACCAGGCCATGGACTTCACCACTCTACTGACCTCCTTTGACCTTAAGCGAGTATCCACTATGGCTACTCACAAATCAGGTAACCAATTGGACCTTGTCTACACACGCTACTGCTCCACAGACAACACGTTAGTTACTCCATTGCACACCTCAGACCACTTTCTCATCACTCTTAATCTCATACTGACTCCTGACACAACACACACTCCTCTGCTGATCACCTTTAGGCGTAATCTACGCTCGCTCTCTCCCTCTCGCCTATCCACTATGGTTTCATCCTCACTTCCTCCACCTGCTCAGTTCTCAGCACTGGACACTAACAGTGCTACTGACACACTTTGCTCCACTCTAACATCTTGCTTAGACAACATTTGCCCCCTTTCATCCAGACCAGCCCGCGCCACCCCCTCTGCCCCCTGTCTGATGTTCTCCGTGAACATCGCTCTGGACTCAGGGCGGCAGAGAGGAAATGGCACAAATCTAAAAACTCTACTGACCCAAGCTTGTATCAGTCCCTTCTCTCTTCTTTCTCTGCAAATTTCTCCACTGCTAAAACAACATATTACCACAACAAAATCAACAATTGCTCTGACTCTCGCACACTTTTCAAAACATTCTCCTCTCTTCTTTGTCCCCCCCCCCCCCTTCATCAACTCTTACAGCTGACGACTTTGCATCATTCTTCACAAACAAAACCACCTCCATCAGCAGCCAATTCTCCACACCACAAACTGACACGCTCATCTAAACTAACACACACACGCTCCCCTCCTTCTCTCTGCTCTCCGAGGCAGAGGTCTCTAAACTCATCCTTTCCAATCACCCCACTACCTGTCCGCCTGATCCTATCCCCACTCACCTCCTTCAAGCCATTTCTTCTTCAATTACTCCTGCACTCACTCACATTCTCAACACCTCTCTTCACACCGGGACCTTTCCCACAGCATTTAAGCAGGCTCGGGTATGACCACTGCTTAAGAAACCCTCTCTGAATCCAGCACTTTTAGAAAACTACAGACCGGTATCCCTTCTACCTTTCATTGCAAAGACACTTGAGCGAGTTGTGTTCAACCAACTCTCTATGTTTCTTGAACAGAACAACCTCCTGGACAACAACCAATCCGGCTTCAAAAGTGGCCACTCGACTGAGACTGCCCTGCTCTCAGTTACTGAAGCACTGCGACTTGGAAGAGCTGCTTCCAAACCACAGTACTCATCTTGCTGGATTTATCTGCTGCTTTTGACACAGTTAACCACCAGATCCTCCTGTCTACTCTCAAGAAGATGGGCATCTCAGGAACTGCTCTCCAGTGGTTCAAGTCTTACCTCTCAGGTAGGTTCTTTCAGGGTATCATGGAGAGGTGAAGTGTCTAAGTCACAACACTTAGCTACTGGAGTTCCACAGGGCTCAGTGCTTGGACCACTTCTCTTCTCCATCTACATGTCATCATTAGGATCTGTCATTCAGAAACATGGCTTTTCCTATCACTGCTATGCTGATGACACTCAACTCTACTTCTCATTTCAACTAGATGATCCCACAGTTGGTGTGCGTATTGCAGCCTGCCTGACAGACATTTCTGGTTGGATGAAGGAGCACCACCTTCAACTCAATCTTGCAAAGACAGAACTGCTTGTGGTGTCAACCAACCCTGCACCCCATTCAGCTAGGTTCATCAACCATAACTCCGTCCAGGACAGCCAGGAACCTTGGAGTTGTGATTGATGACCAGTTAAACTTCACTGACCACATTACTGCAACAGCCCGGTCCTGCAGATTTGCATTATACAACATTAGGAAGATTAGACCCTTCCTATCAGAGCAGTCCACACAACTCCTGGTCCAAGCTCTTGTTCTCTCCAGACTGGACTACTGTAATGCTCTTCTAGCGGGCCTTCCGGCATGCACTATCAAACCCTTGCAACTGATCCAGAATGCAGCGGCAAGGGTGGTCTTCAACGAGCCGAAGAGAGCGCACGTCACACCTCTCTTCATCAGTTTGCACTAGCTGCCAATCGGCGCTCGCATCAAATTCAAGGCGCTGGTGCTCGCCTACAAAGCAACCACAGGCTCTGCACCAAATACCTAAACTCGCTTGTTCACACTTACACACCCTCCAGAAGCTTGCGTTCTGTAAGTGAACGACGCCTAGTGGTGCCATCCCAAAGAGGCATGAAATCACTCTCTCTGACCTTTTCCTGGACCGTTCCCACCTGGTGGAACGACCTGCCTACCCCAATTCAAGCAGCCGAGTCTGCAGCCATTTTCAAAAAACATCTTAAGACACATCTTTTCCAGCAGCACCTGACCAATAAAGACTAGCACTTAACTATCCTATTCATTTTTCTGTTTGTTTGTTTATAAAAAAAAATGTATGTGTACTCCGCTAGATTAACACTTTGGATAAAAGCGTCTGCTAAAGAGCGTGTGGTAACCTTCGTCGCGGCGGTATGGTCGGTCGCTGTACGCAACTCTTGCATAAGTGCAGGGTAAGCATTGCCCTCGTTCTGAGTACCTTCGCCTGATGGACTTGAAGGATAACCATAGCATGCAAGGCAGATGCGGCCTGGCCCGCAGCTCTATAGGTCTTCATCACCAAAGTAGACGCAAACCTACAGGCTTTGGACGGGTGCTTTGGGTCACCACGCCATGTCGAAGAGCTCTGCGGACACAGCTGCATCGCAACAGAATGTTCAACAGGGGGAACCCCAGTGTACCCTTTCACCGTGCCGCCATCAAGAGCAGTGAAGATGGAAGAGGTTGCAGAGCGATCGCGAAAAGTCAATGGAGACTTCCATGATTTCGACACCTCCTCATGCACTTCCGGGAAGAAGGGCACTGGGGGCTGATGGGCACTTTCAGCACGGACCGCCCCCAGATACCAATCATCCAGCCTTGAAGTCCACCACCGAAAGCGCCAACAGTGGGCACGTGAGCATCAGAACTGGACCACGGAGCAATTGAAGAAGGTGGCCTGGTCTGATGAATCACGTTTTCTTTTACATCACATGGATGGCCTTGTGCATGTGCATCGCTTACCTGGGGAACACATGACACCAGGATGCACTATGGGAAGAAGGCAAGCCGCTGGAGGCAGTGTGATGTTTTGGGCAATGTTCTGCTGGGAAACCTTGGGTCCAGTCATCCATGTGGATGTTACTTTGACACGTACCACCTTCCTAAGCATTGTTGCAGACCATGTACACCCTTTCATGGAAACAATATTCCCTGGTGGCTGTGGCCTCTTTCAGGAGGATAATGCGCCTAGCCACAAAGCAAAAATGGTTCAGGAATGGTTTGAGGAGCACAACGAGTTTGAGGTGTTGACTTGGCCTCTAAATTCTCCAGATCTCAATCCAATCGAGCATTTGTCATAATGTTATGCCTGATCAGTGTATTTCAGATGGGGTCATGTTCATTACTGCACATCTCATCGTTTGACCAATAAGTCCATCTTGACCCTGATATTTGACATTGTATGACCAATAGGTGGCATGGTCTGATAGCCTTGCGCATATGCAAAACTTAATCTAATCTTATCTGGCAAGATAGTTGTGGCGAGCGGTGAGGTGAGGGACCGTGAGAACGGGCCGGTGACGAGCGATAATGAGCTCCAGCTGCGCGCCACACCGCGGTGACTTTCATTTTGTTTATTTATTTGATTAAAGTTTTAAATGTTAAAAAAAAATAAAATAAAACGTAAACAAAAACACAACGTAAATCCAGGCCTGGTCCTCTCTCGTCTTGCACTGTCGTCGCTCCTCCTTTTATGCTCCCGTCACTCCTCCGTGAGACGAGACCGGTGTGGCGCGCAGCTGGAGCTCATTATCGCTCGTCACCAGCCCGTTCTCACGGTCCCTCACCTCACCACTCGCCACAATAGTTAAATCAAACAGATGCATGTACTCACATGAGAGGTCTTGTTACCTTATTTATTGAAATGCCCTTGTACTGTCAAATCCGTGCCAGATTTTTGCCTTATTCCATTCAAGGCTAAACTTCAATCAAAAATTTCATATTTGGTCATCACATGAGGTATGAGACATGAGGGATGAGCTACTTGTGACATCCAAGTTAATAATAGAGTTCTGAAGCTATGGAGGTCAAACTGGGATAAACTGAAGACCAGAGAGTGAACGTACTGACATCTGTAGTACAAGAGTAAATTTTCCCTCTTCTCTCAGTAAACACTGATAATAATGTTTAATACTCTCAAATAGACACATACCATTTACCCAATCCTAAATAAAAGACACCTTGCATATTAAATCATGTCATTAAATAGTTTATAATAAAGAGTTCCTAAAGCTTGATAAGAAACATATACAAATTCTGGTTTGTACCAGTGGTATGTGATAATTTTATGGTGAATAACCATTAAGTTGGTCAGTAACATACATTTTGTTTTGCCTGTTTTTAAAACAAATTTCATCTAGAATTTTATAGGCTTAAATAGAAATCAGGTATTAAAACATTTTGAAACAATTCTGAAACCTAGAATAGAAAAGGTATAGGCTACTGTTTTAGAACTAACTAACTATATTAGTTAAACATGAGCTAAAAATTAAAAATAATTCTAAAGCATTTATTAATCTTAATTAATGTTAATGGCAACATTTTCTAATACATTATTAAAATCAAAAGTTGTATCTGTTAATGTTATTTAATGGACATGATCTGACATGAATAGCATTTTATTAATAATGTTAACAAAGATTAATTAATACTGTAACAAATGAATTTCTCAAATGTTAAGTTAATTTTAATTATTATATTTGCTAATGTTAACTAATGGGGACTTATTGTACATGAATACTGTAATTTATCTGTTTGAACTCACAATATTGTCCTCATTCTCCAGCACACAGTTGACCATGCTGCGTTCCTCAGAGTGCCAGTTTTCATTCTCCATCTCAAGCAGGCTGAGCTCCAGTTGGTTCATGGCATCCTGGAGGTCCTGAAGTTTCCCCAGAGCCCAGTCAACCTGGTGCTGCCAGCTGGCGGCCTGAGCACTGAACCGCTCCCAGTGCTGCTGAACCTCAAAGGCCTGATCCTGAACCGCTTGAGCCAGCTGATGAATCTTCTCTTCCTGTGCAGTTTCTGCTGGTAGTTAAAACCAGCTTTCAGTCAAATGACCTCAATCGAGATGTTCTTCGTCATCATTTAGAGTGATTATTTCTCCGACATTAACAATAACAAAGTTTTCCAATCTGTGGGTAAAGACTTTCTGCATATGATGACACTGGCATTAAACTGAGGTATATGTGGCATCCTTAAAGGGTTAGTTCACCCAATAAATGAAAATTCTTTCATTAATTACTTACCATCATATCATTTTAAACCCATAAAACCTTTGTTCATCATCGGAACACAAATTAAGATATTTTTGATGAAATCTGAGAGCTCTCTGACCCCTCCATAGACAGTAATTGAATTACCACTTTCAAGGTCCAGAAAGGTAGTAAAAACATTGTTAAAATAGTCCATGTGACTACAGTGGTTCAACCTTAATTTTATGAAGCGACGAGAATATTTTGTGTGCGCAAAAAAAACAAACAAAAATAACAACTTTATTCAACAATTTCTTCTTGCCTGTGTTATTCTCCTACGCTGATGATGAATGATGAAGCCTGATTGAATTGTGTGTGTGCACTTGCACAGACAAATGGCATTTCGTCAAAAATCTTTTGACTGAGGAGCAGCAAGCGACGACTTGACTGCAAGCGTAGTAGCACAGCCAGCTAACCAATGCTCGTTCCTGTTATCTCAGGAACCGAGGTTACGTTAGTAACCAAAACATTACCTTTTGGTACAGTTCACTCGCATTGCATCAGTTACTGACGCTTTGGGGAATGCAATCCAATAGCACTGTACTACAAGCGCAGAATGGAAGACCTGTCCTGAGAGCCTAGCCTGGGGGCACTCAAGGTTAAGGGCCCTCAACAGGCTTTCATCGACAAACACTAGGGTAAATATACCTGGAGGCGGAGCAAGAATTTGCAAATACAGTTAGCCTCGGGCCTATGAGGCCGAAACCCATAGGGCATGCCCTTCATGGGGCATAATGCTCTAAGCAGACCAAACTCCACAGAGGTTATAGACTGCTTAAGCAGACAAGATCCGTGCGGAAGGGCAGGGACATCCAATCTATAGAACCTGGCAAAGGTAGACAGCGAGGACCGCTAATGGACACTCTGCTCGACCATGCCCAGAAGGAGGCCATTCCACTAGTGGAGTGGGCCCTCACTCCAATAGGACATTACAAGCCCAAGGAAGCATTAGTGCCCCTTAGTGCGGCCTCCAAAGCAAACAAAAAGCTGCTGTGATTGCCGGAATTGTCTAGAGCGCTCAACATATACTCTAAGGGCCTGGACTGGGCAGAGTAGGTGTAAGAACTGCTCATCCTCCAAAGCAGGGAGAGCAGAGAGAGTTATGACCTGTGCCCTGAAGGGAGTGGAGAGCACCTTAGGCACATAGCCATGCCTTAGCTTAAGGATGACCTTACAGTCGTTTGGTTCAAACTCAAGGCAGGATGCGCTCACCTTGAGTGTCTGCAGGTCGCCAACTCAATTTACAGATGTTAATGCCAGCAGGAAGGCAGTTTTAAGCGAAAGGGGCTGCAGCTTGGCCATCTGTACCAGCTTGAACAGAGGGCCTTGGAGGGCCATGAGGACTGTGGACAGGTCCCAGGTCGGAACCGTGTGGGAGCAAGGTGGATTGAGCCTTCTAGCGCCCCTAAGGGAACTTCACTATTAAGATCTACCGAGAGGA
Source organism: Rhinogobio ventralis (assembly GCA_039654625.1). NCBI lineage: Eukaryota > Metazoa > Chordata > Actinopteri > Cypriniformes > Gobionidae > Rhinogobio > Rhinogobio ventralis. The sequence continues at coordinate 9,973,919 of CM077202.1, forward strand.
TTTGCTTCAAGGTTACCATTCTGAACGGCTGCCTCATTAGGGCCTCAGTTCGAGGATGGGCCTGAGGCCGACATCCGTTTTTGGAACAAGGAAGTAACAGCTGGGATAATGGGACTCTGGCTTTCAGCCAATACTGAAGAGGCCGCATATGTAACAGGCCCAGTGGCACTACTGAGCAGGCTGCTGCCATTAGGCCCTTCGCTAGCAAACTCTCTACTTCGGACTGAAGAACACGAGCTTCACTGCCTCGACCAAAGTTTGGACCACGTCCCCGAAAATCATTTGATCATTTCCAAGATCCTATCTGACACACCCAGCTTCCCAAGCTTCCTGGCTTCGGGTGGCGGGGGGCTGGAGAGGCATGAGCGTTAGATCGGCATGCTGGGGCGGGGAGCTAACGCTTGCGCTGCTGCAAGAGGAGTAATGCTGTTTTTAATTTTAGTTTTTTGGTTCGCTATAACAGCAGTGAACTGCTTGGGTGTGCATAATTCTAGGGTGCAAACCCAGCATTGACAACAAACAGCGCTTCTAACATCTGGAACGGAACAAGAGGTTGGAAGGCAAACACATGGATGCTTGGAAGGTGCACAGACCTTCGGGAGCACTGTCTGACCTCAGGCTCTGCTTTGGGTTGAGGCTGTAGCCGAGCTAGACCGCTTCGGCAGGAAGTGGCACATGGCTTGTAACGACTTCTGGGCCGTAATGAATCGCTTAGTAAAACCAAAGCCAAACAGGCCTGTGGGAAAAAACAGGGAGTCGAGGACAGCTGTCTTATCTGTGTCCTTGATCTCCATTAAGTTCAACCAAAAGTGGCGCTCAAGGACCACAAGGTTGGCCATTGAATAGTCTCACATAGCCAGAGCTTCAGACTGATGGCAGAAGGTCTGGACCCTACTGCAGCTTTCATTGGTCAAGGACTGCCCAAGAGTACGTTTGAATGATATGTAACACAACCAATCACAGTTCGTTCCGCATCATGTTTAGGGGCATGACAATTTAAAGTCGATGTCCCTGCATCTATAAATTATTCATTCAAGAATGTTGTGCAAGTTTACTGCAACAATGGAGCCGCAAACTTCACATACTTTTGAAAATCCAGCGTTTAGTTGATCCTGGTAAGCACTCATTGTCACAGTTGTAAACATGATGCCAGATAAGTGTGCCGTATGCATCAGACGTTCAGTTAACGGTCCGCGGTCTGAGCCTGAGGTCTATGCTGGGGGTCTTAATGGCAACCACTCCAAGCCAAGCTCTTCAATAGCCTTGGTAAGGACACAGATACGTTTGGGATGTCCAGATCAGGCCTGACATCGCCTGGCTCCTTAGGCAGCAGGGGGGCAGAATCCTCCATGGAGTTTGAGCATTCCTCTGCATCAGTAGCTGGCAATGACATGGTGTCATCTGCAAATTCCACCTCTGCACCCCCAAAAGAGACCAAGCTGCTCGCACCAGATGAGGGGCTCTGGTCTTCGCGGTAGAAGAGCACTGGGGAATCCTCTTGCTGTGGGAACAGTAATGCATGCGGGATCTGGGCCGACGTGAGCCCACTTGGACCCACTTATTCAGCCCTGTGACTCTGCTGTTTTTTCCTCTGAGGCTCCTGAGAGGAAGAGAATGGGGGAGCGTGAGAGACAGGATAATTATTTTTGGAAAAAATAGTAAGGCCAGACTCATGCTCTCGCAATGAGAGCAGTCCATCTCAAAAAGCATGGCCCAGGCAGGCGACACACTCAGAGTGCCCTGCATGTGCCACACTTGGCGTAACATTTTGGAGCAAATGCTGCAGAAAAGCATGCTCTTCTAGAGTGAAATTTGCTCAATTAGTCTCACCGGATAGCCGCAGGGGACATGTGCTGTTTCTCAGCTGCAGTGCTGTAAGCTTCATAACTCTGGGGCTCTTCCACAGTGAGCAGAAAGGCTTCTTGTGTTCTTCTTCTTCTTCTTCGAAATGGCATTCAGTGCCAACTTATAGGCAAATGGCCCCGCCCATTTGGGCGCTCTGAAATGCCATTTGGCTGTGCAAGTGCAAAGACGCGATTCAATCAGGCTTCAGCATGTCGGAGAAAAGGAGTTTTCCCCAAAGCATCAGAAACTGACGCAATGTGAGTGAACCGTATAGAAAGGGAATGAACAGATTCCAAAGAGATGCACCTATTCGAGTCTCTATGTGGAATTTTAATTTCAATTTCAATTGACAATTTAGTTTATCATGTTTTCGCTATATAAATGTTTAAAATTATATCATCATATTTGGAATTGTTTATTGATTTATGTTAGAAAACTATAGTTCTAATTATATTATAAATTACAGTATACAATTGATAAGTTAGTTAAATTATTTGGCAATAAAGCTATCAATGTACCAATGTACCAAAGTACTTTAAAATGAGTATCTGTTCATATTTATTTGTTAACCATACCAAGGCAAATGGGATTTTCCAGGACTGAATATTCTAGTATTTCATAAGACATAGAGACAAAGTTTAGTCCTAACCATATTACTGTGGATCAGAACTTACTGTGTGTCATTACTGAGGAATCTAATCTTTCCTCTGTGATCAGATTTACATCCGTACCCTTCAGCAGTCTCTGACTTTTCACTTTGCGTCCTATAAGGTTTATTGTCTCCACTGAGCTATTACAGAGGCACATAAATCATGCACCAATGATGCTATAGACTAAAACTATGACCTCCAGAAATGAAAAGTGTAATAAAAAATGAGTGTTTGAATCCAGAGGAGACGACCATTTACATCAGAAAGACAATACACATAAAATTTGACACTTGGTGGCATCCTTAATAGAAACAGACTATTGAGGACAAGAGGACAATTGACTACTAGGTGAAATCTATCACTGCAATAAAGTGTGTTTAACTGTTAGGGTGATACATTAATAACAATAAGAAATGTTCAGCATATTCAGCATATTTTTCTTATGTTCAACATAAGAAACTGGCATATGAAAATGAATGAAGGAAAAATTTATTATTTTTCTTCTGAGTTTCAGGGGGGGGGGGGCTCAACAGTGGCTCTCCAACTATATGCTGAGCCTGCAACACCAAAGCCTGCAATCAAAAGATATAAATATGAACTCTTCCATATAGCATTCTTATCAAATTTTCCCAAAAACTAATTATCTGAGCTCTTCTATCCACAATAATGTGTAAGTTGAAATGAAACATAACTGAGAACTGCTGTGCTATAAATGAAAAACCTCTAAAGAATAACATGTTGGGAGGATGCAAAACAGTCGCTCACCTGCAGCCATCTCTGTATTGCTCTGGACCTCCATTGTTGTAGGTTGGACAGCTAGAGACACCTGATTCAGTGTGCTGTCTACATCTTGCCTCTGTCCAATTAACTCTCTGTGCAAGGCCTGTGTCGAACAGCACATTAAAGATGCAGAGGTGTGACATTTAAACTAAATGCAGACATTCATTACATCTCATTCCAGACACATTAGAGGCGTGAAATTGGAGATATAATTACTTGAAAAGCAATCAGAAATCAATGCATAAACCCAAACATTAGCTGAGCTGAAAGTGACAAATTGAGGAACAAAATTTTTGAACCGAGGGAAGATGTGTTGTGGTCGATATCAGAAAGAAAACTTTTGATTAATTCTGCGTGGTTTTTACTGATAAAGCACGATAATATCATCAAATCAGATCTAATAATGAGCCACCGACTATAAAAATGAATATGTAGGGGAAATGAGGTGCATAATGGCAGACAACATTTTTTTTTCTCTGTAAAATACTGATTAATTTAATCACCATTATATATAAAAGAATAATTCATGTTAATTCATAATTCAAAATGTTGTTTACAGCTATAATTATTTGAGCTCTGTTTGTGAAGACGTATTGCAACTGATGTAAATAATGCAATGTTTTAAAGCAGTAAATGCAATAAACTGCAATGATAAAATAGTGATATACATCAAGGACATCAATAATTCAGCAGTGCAATAACAAATAAAATAATTTCACAGCTTCTGCTTCAGGAAAAAAGTAACCAAGGGGTTTAATTATTTTGTATTGTATATTTTTATTAAACTAGTGACATCTATAATATCTAAGGACTGCAAGAAGCCTGTTTAAAAAGGCAATGTAATCAGTGCATGCGGGTAGGAGGTGCTGGTACAAAGATATAAATTATAAAACATTATGTATAAAAAAATAATACAACATCAGTCATAATGGACTGTAAGTGCTTATCTCTCCTCCAACTGAAATGTTATGGTCCTTACAATCAGAAATGCCTTCAAGCATCTGTTTTATTTGGTTTAACCTGTGGACGACACAGCGTGACTGACCGTACAGTAGCCTTGCTGCTGCAGTAAAGTATGTACATCCTCTCCCACCGGCCTTTGCTGTGTCAGCTCCTCATCTTTCAGCTTTACCCAAAACCAAAGCTCTTCAAGGATAGCTATAAGTCCAGTCCATTTCTCCACACCGGCCTCCAAACACTCTCTGTAAGCACATGACAATTTGAAGGAAAGTTCAGAACGTTATGACCTGTTTTCGAGATATGTTTGTTTGTTTTGCTGGATATATTGCACAGACCTTCTGGAGGCTATATGAATGTGCTCCACATCTCTGAACTTATCAAGCTCTTGTGCCTTGGTATTTGGGATCTGACCTCTCAAAGCCCTTTTAGAAAGATCCGTCTGGATGTCAACATCTGTCTGAATGTCCTGAGGAGACATAACCGCATGCAGAAGCTAAAATTGCACCAATTCAAACAAATCTCAATGGACACTGATTAAGTGATCTTCCCCTTGTTCTGTCCCCTATGAATGGAATTAAAGAAGCAGAAATAGCACTGCTTCAGCAGCCATTTAATGAGACTAATGCAGGAAGACAAAATCTGTGAAAATAAGTGACAAGCAATTAGGTTATTCAAAACATCTGTGGTTGACAGGACACTTACCTACTTGGAAAAATAACCTCAAACAGCAGACATCTCACCTGCCTTCAGCAGTCTGCTGTAATTCCTACCTATAAAACTTTCATTTACGGTGGCAGTCGCCTTAAACCCTCCACAGACATATAATGACTGGTTGGTTTATATCAGAGGAAATGTAGCTCTCTCGTTTAGGGCTGCATTGATGATATACAACCAAAGTAAGACATCAGGCAGAGACATAACAGACAGTCTTTGCTTATTATGCTGGAACCCATTATACCATTATCTATTCTGCTAATAAGTAGAGCTGGGAAAGATGAAACAAAATTAAATTTGGCATTATTACTGCCAAAGATGTTTTAAAAATTGATCACAAGATTCATTGCATGCATTATAATGAGGTTGTAATAAAAATGTACACACGTTTAAAAAAAGTTAACAAACGGCAAAATAAAGTTAGTAGAACTTAAATTCTTTTGATTTTGCACTACACACACATTAATTGCAATTTAATTGAAATGTTGACTAAGCTAACTTATACAGTTTGATTGCATAATTATCTAATTAACGTTCAGATTTAGTGGGTATCCAGCATTAAAGTGTTAGTTCAAAAATGAAAAATGTTCTGTCATAAATTACTCACCCTCATTTCGTTTCAAACCCTAAAACTCCCGTTCATCTTTAAACAACAAATGAAGATCTTTTAATGAAATCTGAGATTTCTGTCCCTCCATTGACAGCTATGCAACTACCACTTTGTCGCATCAAAAAGTTTGTAAAGAGATCGTAAAACTAATCTCTATGAATAGAGAGGTTTAGTCCAAATTTTCTGAAAAGACATGATTGCTTTATATGATAAACAGATTTAATTTAAGGTTTTATTCACATACAAATACTCATCAACGCATACATAAGATATGGTAAATGAAAGCTCAAGCACGTTTGCTTAATTGGTGTGCGAGAACCAATGACGTTCCTTCTCACGTGTCAAGCAAGCAAGTCTCAAATTGTTTGTAGATATCTAGTTTTGAAAAGTTTTGAAAGTGACTTTTACAGCCTATTAAATCTAATATGGCCCTAAGTATTTCAAAAGAGTTACAGCAGTAAAGATTTGCTTGCTTTTAGTCTGAGAAATCACAGATTGGCACACTTGTGGTGAGGAAGACATAACGAAGAGGTTTATAAATGTCAACGGATTAATGTTCTTGCCATCTCATAGATATGGTGCCAGCTGCAGTTTGTGCATAATGGACAAATTTAAGATCTTATTTGGACTTAAGATCCAATGAAAGAATGTCCTTGTGGGTTTGAACCCCACTCCTGGTAGAGCTGCACAAATTTTCAATTAAATAAAAAGATGCTGGGTTGTTGTGCTAACCTTAAACTGACTTATCAAAGTGCTTCTGAGGAGCCAAACATGTAAATAATGTCAATAATGCACCAATTTCTGTGTAATGATAAGACTCTTTGCACAAGGTTCCTGCTTTTTATCTTTTAATGTTTAGTGTTTCAATGCAAACTGCATTGCCTGTGCTCAATCTATGTTTTTAGATTTAACACAACCAGTAGCTGTATAAAGTACAAATCGAATAATCTCAAAAAAGAACATGCTTTAAACGTGTTATGTCCCATACCAAATCTCTGGAAAAAGTAGAAACTTGGCTTAGAATATCTTTCAGATAAGCAGTAAAAAATGAATGAATGTTTCTGGCATCTCATAGATACGATGCCAACTGTGTCCTTGTGTGATACAACATCTTGCAGATAAACAAAGATGTCAAATGATGTCCTTGTCACCAGGATGGCTGAGTGGTTAAGGCTTGGATCCAATGGGCAAATGCCCTTGTGGGTTCAAACCCCATTCCTGGTAGAACTTCATTACTTTCAAACATGTTCACTTTGGTAGCAAATATAGATATTCAACCAACAGAAAAAAAGATTGTTTACACTTTATGAATGTGCTTCCAAATTCTTTTTTCAGAACTATCAAAAAGATACAAATGTAAAATTTGTCACCTCAAATACAAAAAAAAACAATCAAAGATGAAAGACACATGTCAGTTTAATGTGATTACCTAGTTTACCTTTTTTTTACCTAGACTACCTAGTTTGATGTGATGCATTTTAATATAAAAAAAGCTCTGTGGGTATGTGGTCATTAAAAAAAGGCCCTGTAAAATCCAACCGTTGTTCTTACTAACACTTTTTAGTTAACTTTACTTAATGTCCAATAATTTGTTGTTTACTTAAAACAATTTAGTAATCTGTACTGTTTGCATACTATGCCTTTGTTACTCAGAAAACCCAAGTTAACATTGCTTGACTTGTTTGAGTACCTTTTTGCAAAGCAAGAAAAAAAAAAACAGGCGGGGCAAATGGTTTTTGAGGCGGGGCAATTTTTCACTCATTTCCTCTGCAGTCAATTTCTGCAGTTATCATCTCCTTATTTTCATTCACTCATTTTCCAAAGTCATCTTGAATGTTATTGTCAATACAACTAAACATTTTGGGAGAACGTCACATAAGTTGACCATAAATTCATGTTGATTTCCTAAAATTCCTTGCATTCTCTGATGCAGCGATGCAACTAGAAATCACAGTTATTTGATTTCAGAATTAGAAGTAATAAATAATTATATATATATATATATATATATATATATATATATATATATATATATATATATACACATACTTGAATGAATGAATGATATACACTCACCTAAAGGATTATTAGGAACACCTGTTCAATTTCTCATTAATGCAATTATCTAATCAACCAATCACATGGCAGTTGCTTCAATGCATTTAGGGGTGTGGTCCTGGTCAAGACAATCTCCTGAACTCCAAACTGAATGTCAGAATGGGAAAGAAAGGTGATTTAAGCAATTTTGAGCGTGGCATGGTTGTTGGTGCCAGACGGGCCGGTCTGAGTATTTCACAATCTGCTCAGTTACTGGGATTTTCACACACAACCATTTCTAGAGTTTGCAAAGAATGGTGTGAAAAGGGAAAAACATCCAGTATGCGGCAGTCCTGTGGGCGAAAATGCCTTGTTGATGCTAGAGGTCAGAGGAGAATGGGCCGACTGATTCAAGCTGATAGAAGAGCAACTTTGACTGAAATAACCACTCGTTACAACCGAGGTATGCAGCAAAGCATTTGTGAAGCCACAACACGCACAACCTTGAGGCGGATGGGCTACAACAGCAGAAGACCCCACCGGGTACCACTCATCTCCACTACAAATAGGCTACAATTTGCACGAGCTCACCAAAATTGGACAGTTGAAGACTGGAAAAATGTTGCCTGGTCTGATGAGTCTCGATTTCTGTTGAGACATTCAGATGGTAGAGTCAGAATTTGGCGTAAACAGAATGAGAACATGGATCCATCATGCCTTGTTACCACTGTGCAGGCTGGTGGTGGTGGTGTAATGGTGTGGGGGATGTTTTCTTGGCACACTTTAGGCCCCTTAGTGCCAATTGGGCATCGTTTAAATGCCACGGCCTACCTGAGCATTTTTTCTGACCATGTCCATCCCTTTATGACCACCATGTACCCATCCTCTGATGGCTACTTCCAGCAGGATAATGCACCATGTCACAAAGCTCGAATCATTTCAAATTGGTCTCTTGAACATGACAATGAGTTCACTGTACTAAAATGGCCCCCACAGTCACCAGATCCCCTTTGGGATGTGGTGGAACAGGAGCTTCGTGCCCTGGATGTGCATCCCACAAATCTCCATCAACTGCAAGATGCTATCCTATCAATATGGGCCAACATTTCTAAAGAATGCTTTCAGCACCTTGTTGAATCAATGCCACGTAGAATTAAGGCAGTTCTGAAGGCGAAAGGGGGTCAAACACAGTATTAGTATGGTGTTCCTAATAATCCTTTAGGTGAGTGTATAACATAACTATGTTTCATGTCAAATGATCTTTTAACATTTTATTGCTAACACTTATGGCATAAACTTTTAATTGGGTTGATATAATCCCTTTATATTTGTGACAATATCTTGCAGTTGATTATGCTTTAGTCACACACAGACTTCAACATTCAGCATGCAAAACACAACAATGGTAACAAGTTTTTTTGTTTGTTTGTTTTTTAATTAATAAGACCATTACAATTTTATTTGCTGTCGTTTTTGGGGTTATACTGAAACAGTACAGCAAATAAAATGGTAAAATAGAGCCAAAAATAGTAAAACAAAGCAAGTACCTTATTCATGCAATGCACTCTGGGAGGACACTTCCTCAGATCGCAGATATAATTAAGTTAACAAAACTTAAATGGTTTAAGTAAGAAACTACTTGATGCATTTTACGTTATGCTTACTTAATTGAATTAAGGCAACAAGTTTGCACAATTGAATTAAGTAAACTGAACAAATTTGTTTTTACGGTGGGGGACCGTTTCAATAAAGAGGTTCAACCAACTCTGAGGTTAAACTTGAACTCTGAGTTGACATACCCTGAGATGGGAAACTCTGAGTTTTGGGTTTCAGAACAGCTGAATTGAGTTAGTTCAATCAACTCATTGTTGACTAACTCTGAGTTAAGCACCACGACTATGAAAAGCCATGATCAATGGAGCTTCGAATTATGATTCACCATGGCAACAGCACCCGGCAAAAGACGTCCGCATACTTCTGGGTCAATATGTAAGTTTAATTCTTAATTAGTTTAATTAAGTTTAATTTTCATGGTATCCCACAGGCAAAAAAAGAATGTGGCAGCAGCTAAAAATGAAGTATAAAAACATAATTTAATCAGGTAAAGCTTTAAGCATAAAAGGTTCATGGGTGTAGGATTCATGACTTTACAAACATTTGACATATTTAATAATAATCATTCAGTGTCTATTTCAATGTGGAACAGCTTTCCCCACATAGTCTAATGCTCTTTTCACATAATTAAATGCTCTCTGATCCCACCTGTTACATTTATTAATTAGGGTAATGAAATTAACATTTGACTTCTACTCAGGCCAGCCAACAGCAAGAAGGCAGAGGCTTGCAAAACGCCAGCACCACTGACAGATGAGGAGGAGATGGAGGAAGAATATTAATATTAAAGTTTTTGTAGGAAATAAAGATGACCATAAAATTGTGAATAATTTGTGTTCATTTAACAGCTATATCTCGGACTACCCATCCATCTGACATCCTTCCATACAGTAGGCTAATCCGTTTTCAGAAAGTGTGATGATATACCTGTCATCAATGCATCCAACCAAATCCTAAAGGAAATTTACTTTTAGAGGTTTATCAAGTGAACGTCAGGATCCTGTATAAAAGGACATGCCATTTGTCATTTTGACAGTGTCCTCATGATGAAAATATGCGCAATGAATGAATGTTCCTGCACTGCAAAGAATGCTTTTCTTACTTTGTATTTTTGTCTTATTGTTTCCAGTCAAAATATCTAAAATTTACCAAAGAAAACCTGGGGGGTATTCCAGAAAGCAGGTTATGTGACATACCTGGGTATGTTTAAGAGTAAGTAAGCGGATAACCTCAAAAACGTAGGTAACTTTCAGGGTATGTAAGTAGCCATAGCAACTCACTCTCTGAACATAACCTGCTCCAGAGCAGGGAGCAGGTTATGTTCCAGGGTTAGTTTGTTTAAGAGGTATTCAGATGTGTTTTATATAATTAATATAGTTATTAATATAACCAAATTTGTTTCAGTTATATAATATACAATATTATATATTAATTCTAAAGAAAATTATTTAAAAAAATTAGAACAAGTGTTTAAATGTTAATTCAATTAAAATATATTTATTCTTTATTTGATTGTCATCTCACACGTGGATCTGGGGGGTATTCCAGAAAGCAAGGTTAACTTACCGTCACATATACCCTGAACTCTTGGTTGATTAACCGAAACCTTGCTTACTCAAGGTGTGCTGGTTCCAAAAACGAGTCCGGGAGTAAGTTCATACAACTCAGAGTATGTTAACCGTGAACACATAAGACATTCTCAACAGAGAGACGAATCGATAATTCACAATGGAAACAGACGCTAAGAAAGAGCGTGCCGTTCTTCTTCTTCTTTTGTTTAATGGCGAGTTACATAACCTACTTAGTGCACATCGCCACCTATTTGGTGGTTGTGCAATAATTTTTTCAATCTCTTCGTTTAATAAGTAATCTTTATTTACTGAGCATAAGGATTATAATGATAATGATCTGGTAATGATCTGTGATTTTAGAAAAAAAGCTTATGCATAAGCACACCTTTCATGAGGTTGTTATGCAAATTTCTGTATAATTCATGAAAAATACAGTGCTTCGGCATTGTACCAGCACCAGAGAATAAACAGCTGTGGCTTTCTGAGCAAGATTCTTGATATGGATTTGTTTCAACCTGAGTTTAGCCCCAGATTACTAGATGCCTCTTTTTGCAATATCATTTAATGTTAAAAATTGTTTATTGCACTTTTCTTTTCTTGTGGTGCTACTGAACCTCCCAAAACATTACTGACAATCTACAAACCCAAATACACATCACAAATAGATCTGAATCAAATGCAAATCCATAGTCTAAACAAAGTAATTTTACAAAAAGCTCTTTTACCTTGCACATTTTCTGATAACGTGGTGATGAGACAGCCATTCTTTGGATGTGCTGTAGAAAAAGCATCACTTTCTGCAGTGAAGATCTCACCATAGCCATTATCTTCAGACTGCTGGGCTTGTGTAAGATTCTCATCCTTAAAGGATTGCCGCTCCTAATGTTTGCACAATTAGCACATCATCTTTGAAAGTGCATCCAAATACTCCTACAGCATGCCCAACAACTTAAGAGGTCATTTGCAAGTATGAAGTAGAGAAACGGCTCTCTAAAGCAGCAAATAAAGCCAGCACAAAGATCCGACCCAAGAGATGTCCTGTCTTCAAGCTTGTACTTTAATCTTCAAAGGGATACTGAACAATGAAGAGGAGTGATTCAGAACCATGAAAATTGAAAGTTGAGCTACGATGCAAAAGCTTGTTTCCTTATCAGCAAAAACTCCCTGTGTGGATGAGATGATGCTGAGCGAGAGAACCAGAGTCTGAGTGAGTGGCAGAGAGAAAGAGAGAGAGATTTGGGGAGAGCACACAGTATGCACACTGCATGATACAATCTTAAACAATCAAAATGAAATCTTTTTTTATTGTAAATTATATTAAATAAGCATTGCATGGATTTCAGAATGTCATATTTGATTTGTCTCCTTTTACAGAATGAGAATGATTCATCTTGAGCTTCACTGGAAGCAATAACATCTGACTGTCTGTACATAAAGTCACATGATCAAAGTCACTTTATTTGATAAAGTGACCTAGAAAATGTCTTGGCTTCTTTGGTGATTATTATGAATTACAGGCATATTTAACTACTGGAGAGTACAAAAGCAACAGTTGTATTAAATAAATCTTAACTGGACACTCATAGGAGAAAAGATTGTATATAGAACTGCAGGCGCTTCATATAAAGATCCCAACACAGGATCATTTTATGGATTTATTTTGAATTAATTTTTAATGTTAATTTCATTTTATGAATTAAATAGCTCATAAACATACTTTATTGCCAGAAAAATGAAATAACCCATTAAACATGAAAGTATTATGCAATCATTTAAGGCACTTTGGCATAAGGGGTTCTTTAAAATGGAGTCAAGAACTCTAGGGTTCTATATAGAACCGCATAGAATCTTTTTGTCTAAAAGATGGCTGAATTGGACTTAAGATTCTTGTGAGCTTGAACTCCAGTTCTAACAGAATCTCCAAATCGTTAAATCTAATTGTACTTTGTGGGTAAATGTGGTATGACGAAGTAGCTCTTAAGTACATGGTAAATCAATAACACATTTAGGTGATTAATAAATTGAGAGGAAAGGCTTTAACCTCACACAACTGTTCCGCAAGAGAATTGCCACTTTTGATATTTGCTAAATGTTTGAGTAGCATATTCCTAGTCAATATCATTTTTACCTGTATTCATCATAAGATTTATTTTGCAATATCATTGTTCTGTTAAACATTTATAAATGTGTAATTTTTTATCAGAATTACCAAAAAGCCTCGAAACTGTCACCCCAGATACAGACATCACAAAACAAATCTTACAAGAAACTCATGAAAAAGAGGATAAGAGTAAAGTAGCATGAGGTGGTCGGTTGACAAGGTGTTCTGTGACCAGGATGGCCGAGTGGTTAAGGCGTTGGACTTAAGATCCAATGGACAAATGTCCTCGTGGGTTCAAACCCCACTCCTGGTAGAGGCATGATAACTTTAATTGGACTGCTTTGATGTTTACAGGTTCATGTTGCTGTCAGTAATGTTTCTGAGAGGTTGTCCTGAAACAAACAAGCAGACACACTAAGGTTGTTTACACTATAACAATGTATTAAAAAAATAAGTTTTCCTTTGTTCAATGTTTTCGTGTACAGACAACAATGTTGTCGAAACGATATCCATTCACATGTAAATGCAGTATTATTCATGCCAGACCAGAAGCCCCGTTTCCACCGAAATTACCCGGAACAATTTGTCCCAGGAACTTTTTTCAGAGGAACTTTTTTCAGAGGAACTTTTTTCAGAGGAACTTCCCCCCTCCACTTGCGTGGAGTCAGCCAATCAAAACGCTGCGTGAACTCAACCAATTAGCGCCCAAGTCCCACCCCCGAAAGTTCCTGAACTTTGAAAAAGTACTACCTTGCGAGCAGGTACTTTTTTAAGGGGTAAAATTTTGTCCGGAACTTCATTTAGACCCTGGTCCCTGCGGTTAAAACACACCGAGTACCACCTCAAAGTCCCTAGTTCCTGGGGAAAGTTTCTGCAGTGGAAACGCAGTTTTAGTAAAAACACTATGCCCCCAAACTAGTTCAGTGGAAACTCCGCCCTGCAGCTGGTTCTTAAGATTTTATTGGTCATGTCAATCATAGTACTGATTGCCTACACCAAACACTGATCCCTAAACCTACCCGTCAGTGTAACCTTAACCAATGAAATTAGCTGCAAGGCGGAATTTCTGATGAAGTGGTTTGTGCCAAAAGTGAGTTGACTGCTTTGTGCTTTCTACTATACATTTGTCCTTGTCTACAGTAACTAATAAAATTAGGCTATATGTTGACGTGTATGTTCTCTGTTTATGTAGTCTTGTTCTGTCGTCTTCTTTTGTGGTCTTTTTCTGTCGTCCTTAGTCTTGTTCTGTTTTCTTTACTGTAGTATTTTTCAGGCCCCTAAGATCTAGAGATTTTCTCTTCACTGACTTCACTTTTCTTCAGCATTTTAAGGGGGAATTTTCACAACACAGTTTTCAAGTAAAAACTGAAACCTTTTTTTGTGTTTTGGCTGTTAATTTACTCAACAACAGAGTTTTGGGGGCCTGAAAATGCAAACATATGCGTATTACATGTTCAGTATATGGGTGTGTAGTCTTTCTTTACAAAGTGACATCATCAACTGGACTGGCATGAATAATACAGCGTTTTTAGTTTTCGTGGAGCCGTGTGAACGGGGATCGTTTTGACAATGCTCTTGTCTACATGCAAAGGAAAAAACTTTTTTTTTGTTTTTAGTACATCGTTGTAGTGTAAACACCTTAAATTAATTGTTCTCCGTGTTCTCCATTAATGTATTCTGCTAAATATTAACAAATATCAACAGATGTTTTATTATGGAAAGCAACTACATAATTAATGAATTAAATACACACTAATAATTTATTACCTATCCTACACCAAATCATTTATTCAGTTGCTTATAGTCAATATATAGGCCTGCTGAAAAAAACCCGCTAAAGGGATGGTTTTAGAGGGGTTTTGGACACTTTTTTTAGCTGACCTGACTGGTCTTAGCTGGTCAAGATGGGAGACCAGCTAAAAGACCAGCTAAAACCAGCTGAACACCAGCTTGGCCAGACTGGGAGACCAGCTTAAACCAGCTAAGACCAGGTACCAGCCTAGGCTGGTTTTAGCGGGGGGGGGGGGTTTTCAGCAGGGAGGGTTTAGATTAAACCAGTATTAGGCCTTACTTCAATTAGGACATTTAAGTAGTTTTATAAATGTGCCCTAGAAAAACATTACTGATGTACATCTTAAGACAAAACAATGGCATTGACATATTTTAAGATATGCCAGTGCAAGTTGCTTTCAGTTAAAACAGCTCAAACATGCATTTTAGTCCTAAGCCTTGTCTGTGAAACCGGAGGATAGAGTATTTATTTACTCCAGTTACTTGAACTTCAGTTAACAGACATCAGACTCTCTGTTGAGACCTAAAAAGTTCAATACTGACATCTAATGGTGTAACATGGCAGCCCATCTCCAGTGTTGTTAAGAATCACTTAACCTAATGGAGAAAATTTGACTTCAAATAGAATTTAAATATTTATAAATAAATATTTTTTTTTTATTATTATTATTTTATTATTGGAAAACTATTTAGAGCATCAACATGTGTTGCCTACTCTCTTTAAAACATCTGTGCACAAAACTAACCTTTAAACTCACAAGAGTTCTAAAACACTTTTATTACGACAGATCATTTTTAAGTGTGTGCTTGCTGAGAAATTCATTACGAAGGCATTTATAAATGCCAATGCATTAATGTTATAGGCTTGTCATACACAGATGCAGTGCCAACGGTAGTTACAAAGCGAATTACAACATCAGATGTTGGCCTCATCGCATCACATGCAAAATCCACAGAAGAAAAGACCAAAGCTGGAACTAATGCAATATATCAGACTTTAGACTGATAGTCACATTACAGTCTGAATTTTTAAAAAAAAGAAAGAAAATTCTGTTATCTCATAAATGAAACTATTGATACAAGCAAATTGAACTGAACAAGTTTACATCATATACTGTATAGTATCTTTCTTTGCTGCATATACTGCACCTTACTTGCTTTGAACTAATTTTATGAAACTACTACAAAAGCTACGAAATTGAAATTCTGTGACACCAAAACATGGTTGGTTAAGATGTGGTTAAGATGTTGGACTTAAGCTCTAATGGACAAATGTCCTTGTGGGTTCAAATCTCACTCCTGGTAGAGCTCCATAATGTGCTAGAAAATGTAGACCGACAATGCTATCTTTGTTAACACATTGATAGGTTTCTTAAATGGTTTAACCCCACTTTACCGTTATACTGGAAATTTTCTGTCACTTATACCATATAACTCCATCATAAGCATATGCGTCATTGTTTTACATCTGTAGTGTTGTTGTACTGTTTAAACTTTATGAATGTGTCTAAAAGCTTCAAGATACAAATGTAAAACGTGTTACCTCAACTACAATTAAAACTGAAAGACACTACCTTTCTTTTTAAAATGAAAGCTGCTCTGTGGGTATGTGGTCATTCGAAACAAAGAAACAACAGAATCTATTTCCTCAATTTTTTTCTGGTCACAAGAATTACCCAGCCACCAGAATGGCCAAGTGGTAAGGTGTTGGACTTAAGATCCAATCGACAAATGTCCTTGTGGGTCCAAACCCCATTCCTGGTAGATTCATAAGTCTTTAAATAGAATATCATGTTGACTTACACACTGTGATGCTACTTTGCAAGTAAACATGATTCTCAAAAACAAACTGACAGATTTCTCAAACTGATTCAAATGCAACAATGTGTAGATTTGTTTCAGTGTTTGTTTGAATGGAATTGTTGGGCTTTATTTCCTAAACACTTTTACACAACGCCTTTTGCAAGTCATATTGCAGAAGTAACTAGCTGGGAAACCAACAATGATGCAATACAATTTATTGCATAAATTCTATAATGATAAACTGTAGAACAATATGGTGATCAAACAAACAAAGGCATTCAAAGATAAAATAATATTTATTAAATTAATACAACAAATCATACACAGAAATGTACCTTAAAATAAAGCAGTAATAAAACATGTTTCAGTATGATGTTTGCTTGCACTGTACATGGGCATAAAACACTTGCCGTTTCCTTTATAATATCTTTAACACATCAAGTAAATGTCCTGTGACACTCGCAGAAGGTTAGCAGTGAGATTGCAGTATCATTTAAGCTTAATTGCACTGCAGCTCCTGTGGTTTACAAGAAGACAATGCTTTTCGCAATGGCAACCATCAAGCACAGGCACTGGGCATTGGTTGTTCTCTACAAAGTACAGGACATGGTTAACACTAGAATGAAATACTGTTGTTCGTTTAATATGCTATGGCTTAGGTGAAACTAGAAGGCTTCAACACTGAGATCATTTATTGCAACATGGAAAACAGCAACAGAAGAGCTGTCGACAAGGGTTTTTCTTCTTGTATTTGACAGCCTTCTTTATCTGAGTTGTAGCTTTGGCCACAAAGTCTTGGGTGGCATATACATTTGCCTCAATGTTGTCCACCATGGGCCCTTGTTCCTCCACCAGCAAAGCCAGCTGGAAAAACAGATCATGGATGTCTCGGATGCGACTTTCCAACTCCAAAAGCTCCTTGTGGCGATTCTCGATCTCAGTGAGCGCTGAGCGAGCAGTTCGCCCGTCTGTGAGCAAGTCGTCGGAAAAAACGTTCCACTTGCCGGTCTCGATCATTTCTTCGATTTGATCTCCACTCACTTCTTTACCCATGATCTCCGCTTGCCTTTGGATACGAGTCTTGCAGTTGTCCCTCTGTGCCATTTCAGCGCTGTTATATTCATTCATAGCCTCATGAAAAGAACCTGTGATAGAGACGAACTGGCCGTGTATCATGCGCACCAAAGCTGAATGGGCTCCGTGTTTCTCCTCCAACTCTTTACAAAGTGCATCCAGCTTCTTTATCCGAGCATACAGGCTCTCCCCTTTCGTTTTGATGCTGCGTGCAATCGTGTTGGAGTCGCGTTTGATGCTGCTAATGCGTCTGACAGAGGTGAGAAAGCGTGTGTTCTGTTTGCCCAGTCTCTTCACCTCCATCCTGAGTTGGGCGATTTCTTTCTGGATGGATTGGGCTTCTCTAAAGGTGTCCTCCATGATGTCCTCGCCCTCGAACACCACCGCATGCTGTTCAAATTCATCACTGTCCACATCTTCTCCGCCATCCACTTGCTCTTCCTCGCTGTGGACTTTGGTGGCAACACCTCCCAGTTCAGCCAGCCTATCTCTCATCTTTCCTGGGAGGAAAATTACGATTGTTAGACTTTATGACCTACATGACAAGCTTTGACTCTACAAACATGTGTGAGAACTTTATTGCACAGTATGATATTCAACTGGAGGAACATAAAATCAGACACAGTTCACAATGCAAGCTTGAAAGTGTGGCCTCTCATAAATGGTTTTAGTACAGCAGCAACAATGTACTATTAAGGTAAACTATTTATAACAAGACCAGTCTGTCATATAGATCATCACCGCAATGGCAACCATGATGTTGCACATTTCCCACCAGGGTCACCATACAGAGAATAAAAAGGGTGGGGACTTCCCTTTAGTCCTCTGTTGAACACCATGAGGAAATAAGAGCAAATAAGTGACTTAAATCTAAAATCCTGGCGTTAACTCGTTATTGTCTCATTATGAACATACAAACCTCAAGATACACACGTGAACAGAACAATAGTCTAATCTAAGACCATCCAGTCTATTCCCGGATGTAAAGTCAACATTGAGCACCAATGAAATATATCAATGTTGTACATAAAACAATATAGTGCAGCCACAGAAAAAAACAAAACAAAAAAAGGTATCTTGGCTGTACACAATTTTACAGTGAACACTGATAGTTCAGCCTCTTAACTCAGTTGATAAATAAAGCATCTTCATTTTGACTTCCTCAAAAAAAATAAAAAAAATAATAGTAAGCCAAGATCTCTTAAAAGTAACCAAAATTAAAATAGTAGGCTCGTTATAAACGATAGAAGGACTATAGAGTGCAGTCATTTTATTTCAGATTAACGCTTAATTTGATATTGCGCTAAACAACTTTTTGTTTAAATCAAATTGAATTAAGCTGAAATGATACATAAACTGTCACGTTACCTTATTTCATGTCCCTAAGATCAATTCAAACGCTATAAACACGAGCTTGTATCGTTTCCTAACGCTCGTCACCTCATGTCACATCGCTGCAGGAAATAACGTTGCAGTCGAATGACTGACTGACTGAGTCTGACTGGTGGGAGTTTCCGACAAGTCAAAACACGAAAGTTAACTCATGTTTACTAAAGTTTAAAATAAATAATCCCCTTACATTCACTTCACTGACACTTTTTAAACCCTGAAACGCCACACTTTCCTCCCAGTATCACATAGACGTTTAAAATCCCTACACGTTTTTTTTTTTTGCTCACACGTTTCACATTCAACATTCACATTACAAATCCACTGGCTGAATCTCTACTGCAAAATCGATCACTTATGTTTTTACCAGAGGGCATTTGTCAAAACCAATCCATTTATATTTGTGTCAGTGCTGGAGCCTTACATGTCAATAAAAATCTTATTATTTTGGCTGTGTTTAAACTGAGACATTTCTGTCATTTAATGTTGCTTTGTACTAGAATTTTACATAGAATTTTGTACTTGTTTATATCATTGACTGTCAACCTACTGTATAAGACAAACAGTTGAATGAATTCCTTAATATAGCCTACCCATTAATTTTTTATATTTTGATGGTTTCTCTCGTAACAAGATACCCAAACCAGCTATCCTCTTCTGAGGTATGAGGGTAGCCTATAGGCAATTTATGGGTAATTGTCCTTTTAGAGAGGATCTATAGGCCTGGTTGAATCATAACTTAATCACACCTACCATTCTGTTTGTACCCAGCAAGCAATTTTGCACTTAAAATAAGTCTAATAGCCATCCAAACACAGCCTTGACGTCTAGGCTGAAACAAGGCAAAATTTGGGCTGCCAGTGAAAATTTTATAGACATCTAACCATAGCCCAAGAATAGACTAGTCATCAATTTAAATGAAATGACAGACACCAAACACCTTGTAATCACTGTTGACTTTGCTTACATGATGGAATATCATACATCTTGTAAGTTATTTAGGCAAAACATGTAACCAAATTTAAGGTTATTTTAGCTAGAAGTGGGTTACTCATAGCCGGACTATATCGGGTCTATAGTTAACCGAGATGGTGAAATGACTTTTAAGATTTAATGAGAATTTTGAGATACTGGTCAAAATACAGCACTTTCAAAATTCTTTTTCAGTTAATTGTTGCTCAAAAAAGTGAGGTATGGTGTTCTAACTCTATTGATTGGCTAACGTGTTCTGAAACTACTTCTAGGACAAATAGTAACCTAAACCATTTGAGTCACAGTAATCATGTGAGTGCAAAAGCAGAAGTGAAACAGCTAAAAGATTTTCTGCACATGATAGCCCAACTAAACCCAATGGTGTTTGCATATGCAGGATAAAATACTTTACATAAACTGTTTGCAATCAAATATTTATCTCTGTAATCTCAGTCAATGTAAAAGGAATAGGCTCTTTTGTCCATGCACTCACCACATGATGGCAGTAGAGCCTGAATAATGATTCTCAGAACCTTGTGACCTTTTCCTTCCTGAAGCATTCACTAAAGTTTGAAATCTGTATTTATAGACCAATAGCTCTTTGCTTATGTGGGTGTTGGGACTATATATGTTTGTTAACAGTTGTTTGAGCGTAACTGCTTCTTTTTGTTTCCTGTGCCTGACCAGGGGTGTGTTTCCTATCAGTTTCTTCTTTGTACCATGGTATTTTTTTCTTTCTGATTAAACTTTGTGCTTGCATTGCGACTACCCCTAAAAGTACAATTTTTACACATTTTTTCCGGGAGTGTACAGGCCCTGTCAATTTTTCAGTTTTAGGCCTATACACTCCCGGAAAAAAATTGTAAAAATTGTACTTCTAGGGGTACAACAGCTTGTCACTGGGGCAGTCTTTGTACATTTTTCACCTTTAAAATGTGCATTTTAGTACCTTAGAATAGCAATATGAACCTTAAGGTACTACTGTGAACATTTTAGCTGTAAAAAAGGTACAAAGATGTCCTTTTAAGGGTACACATTTTTCTTTGCACATTTTTTTCTGAGAGTGTATTACAGAAGCATTTATTCTAAAAGCATCTACTTTTTTAAATCTTGAATCAAGAATTATGATAAGAAGTTTCTGTAATACAGCCCCACTTATTTACTATGCACTTATGTTTACTTCTGCACTGCATACTTGATGTACAGTATTAATACATTTGCCTGGTAATATCATGGTAATTTGTTAGATTTCAATTTTGCTGTTGATGTTCGGAATTGATAGCATGCATTATATGCAACAGTGAGCATCACATGAGACA
Source organism: Rhinogobio ventralis (assembly GCA_039654625.1). Classification (NCBI taxonomy): domain Eukaryota; kingdom Metazoa; phylum Chordata; class Actinopteri; order Cypriniformes; family Gobionidae; genus Rhinogobio; species Rhinogobio ventralis. The sequence continues at coordinate 9,995,149 of CM077202.1, forward strand.
ACTTCTAACATTAATTAAAAACATGCAAAAAAACCTTTGTAATTCAAATATGATAACCTCAAGTGTAGTCAGATGACAGTGATCAGAATATTTATTAAATGCTTAGTTCACCCAAACATGAAAATTCTGTCATTAGTTACTCACTCTCATGTTGATCCATATCCGTAAGACTTCTGTTCATCTTCAGAACACAAATGAAGATATTTTTTAAGAAATCTGAGAGATTTCTGTCCCTCCATTGACAGCTACGCAACTACTACTTTCAAGCCCCAGAAAGGTAGTAAAGACATTAAAGTAATCCATGTGACTCCAGTGGTTTAACCTCAATTGTAAGCGATGCAAGTGCTTTGTTTGCACAAAAGAAACATAATTTACCACTTTATTTACAAAATATTAATCTCCAACGCCCATTTATGTAACAACATCTGCTCTCGTGTCAACACATGTTGGATATTAATTTGTAACTAAACTGGTAAATTCTGTTTCTTTTGTGCAAACAAAGCACTTGCTTCATAAAATTGAGGTTAAACGACTGGAGTCACACAGATTACTTTAATGATGTCTTTACTACCTTTCTGGACATTGAAAGTGTTAGTTGCGTAGCTGTCAATGGAGGGACAGAAAACTTTCAGATTTCATCAAAAATATCTTAATTTGTATTCCGAAGATGAATGAAAGTCTTACGGTTTGGAACGACATGAGGGTGAGTAATTAATGACAGACATTTCATTTTTGGGTGAACTAACACTTTCAGCTCTCTATACACTGGTATTAGAGTGCAGAGATATTGTTGGTTCTCATTGAGATTATTTTCTGACATGATACAAGTAAACACACCCATATTAAAAGTCTGACTTTTGTTCATTTTTTTTGTCACTTTAAAGTATGCAACTCGACTCAAGCTTCAACCCTTTGCCAAGATATACAAATAGAAATAAATTGCAAAAAGTTCCTCTCATCACTACAGCATGATCCACAAAAATCTAACTTTTACTTTTAAGCTGAAAGATAAACTACTCTGGATGTGCTTCCAGCAGTAACCTTAAAAACACTATAGGAATGCCAGTTTATGCCACAAGAATGGCTGCATGAGAAAGAAAAAAAACACACACAATAAGTATACTTGCTTGCATTTATGCATTTTTATTATTTCATCACACCGAAAGTGAGTTTTCCTATTATAAAGCACTGTGTTTCTGATGTTACGTTTTTGTGCACTATGTATGATTTTAAACTGCTTAGGTTAAGACATAACTCAGTTATTGCACTTTCACTCTATGCTCAATTTGTTTATGTATCTAATTGAATTACACCCTTCCGCCTGAAGTTCTACCTGTCTCTGCTGTGTGAGAATAGTGCTTCTGCACATAACAAAGATATGCTGTGCAAACACAGAGACATGGAGTGTTTCCAAAATGAATTATACGGTCAGAATGTCATTTTTTCATTATATTAGGATATTAAATCACTTTAGGAAAAATAGACAAGCAATAGAGTTCATGACCCATCTGCTAGGGTCATGCAATAATTTTAATTTAAGAGCTATTCATAAACAGCAACCACTCAGAACACCTGAGCAACTTGAGCATCATGGCAGCCTGAACATGTTCTTTAAAATGTAGAAATCCAAACATTTTTACACTTGTATATAATTATTAACTGATCAACTTCTGAACAAAACACAATTCTAATTTTCCTTTTACTTTCATTTCGCCTAAACCAAAATTGAAATGCCAGTTGCCACTTTGTGATATGTAAGGTACAGGTTTCATACAGTGGTGGTCAGAATTATTGGCCCCCTTGGTAAATATGATCAAAGATGGCTGTAAAAATAAATCTGCATTGTTTATCCTTTTGATATTTAATTTAAAAAAATCGCAAAAATGTAACATTTCATTGAAGTAAAAGAATTGAAAGTGAGGGGAAAATCACATTATGAAATAAATGTTTTTCTCCAAAACACGTTGGACACAATTATTGGCATTAAAATATCTCTGGAGTATATTCCCAATAATGTTTTACATTTTAACACACCAGGGTGACTAGGAACACGAAATTGTCCAGCTATGACAAAGGTCAAAATCCCTTAATCATTCATCACAATGAGTAAAGCCAAAGAATATACACTCACCTAAAGGATTATTAGGAACACCTGTTCAATTTCTCATTAATGCAATTATCTAATCAACCAACCACATGGCAGTTGCTTCAATGCATTTAGGGGTGTGGTCCTGGTCAAGACAATCTCCTGAACTCCAAACTGAATGTCAGAATGGGAAAGAAAGGTGATTTAAGCAATTTTGAGCGTGGCATGGTTGTTGGTGCCAGACGGGCCGGTCTGAGTATTTCACAATCTGCTCAGTTACTGGGATTTTCACGCACAACCATTTCTAGAGTTTACAAAGAATGGTGTGAAAAGGGAAAAACATCCAGTATGCGGCAGTCCTGTGGGCGAAAATGCCTTGTTGATGCTAGAGGTCAGAGGAGAATGGGCCGACTGATTCAAGCTGATAGAAGAGCAACTTTAACTGAAATAACCACTCGTTACAACCGAGGTATGCAGCAAAGCATTTGTGAAGCCACAACACGCACAACCTTGAGGCGGATGGGCTACAACAGCAGAAGACCCCACCGGGTACCACTCATCTCCACTACAAATAGGAAAAAGAGGCTACAATTTGCACAAGCTCACCAAAATTGGACAGTTGAAGACTGGAAAAATGTTGCCTGGTCTGATGAGTCTCGATTTCTGTTGAGACATTCAGATGGTAGTCAGAATTTGGCATAAAACAGAATGAGAACATGGATCCATCATGCCTTGTTACCACTGTGCAGGCTGGTGGAGGTGGTGTAATGGTGTGGGGGATGTTTTCTTGGCACACTTTAGGCCCCTTAGTGCCAATTGGGCATTGTTTAAATGCCACGGCCTACCTGAGCATTGTTTCTGACCATGTCCATCCCTTTATGACCACCATGTACCCATCCTCTGATGGCTACTTCCAGCAGGATAATGCACCATGTCACAAAGCTCGAATAATTTCAAATTGGTTTCTTGAACATGACAATGAGTTCACTGTACTCCCACAGTCACCAGATCTCAACCCAATAGAGCATATTTTGGATGTGGTGGAACGGGAGCTTCGTGCCCTGGATGTGCATCCCACAAATCTCCATCAACTGCAAGATGCTATCCTATCAATATGGGCCAACATTTCTAAAGAATGCTTTCAGCACCTTGTTGAATCAATGCCACGTAGAATTAAGGCAGTTCTGAAAGCGAAAGGGGGTCAAACACAGTATTAGTATGGTGTTCCTAATAATCCTTTAGGTGAGTGTAGTTCTGATGTGCAGCAAAAGATTGTTGAGCTTCACAAAATAGAAAGTGGCTTTAAGAAAATAGCTAAAGCATTGAAAATCGAAAATGTCCACCATCAGGGCAATAATTAAGAAGTTCAATCAGCTAAAGATGTTACAAATCTGCCTGGAAGAGGACACGTGTCTACACCAATCAGGCACAACATTATGATCACCTTCCTAATATTGTGTTGGTCCCCCTTTTGCTGTCAAAACAGCCCTGACCCGTCAAGGCATGGACTCCACTAGACCCCTGAAGGTGTGCTGTGGTATCTGGCCCCAAGATGTTAGCAGCAGATCCTTTAAGTCCTGTAAGTTGCGAGGTGAGGTCTCCATGGATCGGACTTGTTTGTTCAGCACATCCCACAGATGCTCGACTGGATTGAGATCTGGGGAATTTGGAGGCCAAGTCAACACCTCAAACTCATTGTTGTGCTCCTCAAACCATTCCTGAACCATTTTTGCTTTGTGGCAGGGCGCATTATCCTGCAGAAAGAGGCCACAGGGAATATCGTTTTCATGAAAGGGTGTACATGGTCTGCAACAATGCTTAGGTAGGTGGTACGTGTCAAAGTAAAAAATCCACATGAATGGCAGGACCCAAGGTTTCCCAGCAGAACATTTCCCAAAGCATCACACTGCCCCCAGCGGCTTGCCTTCTTCCCATAGTGCATCCTGGTGCCATGTGTTCCCCAGGTAAGCGATGCACACGCACACGGCCATCCACGTGATGTAAAAGAAAACATGATTCATCAGACCAGGCCACCTTCTTCCATTGCTCCGTGGTCCAGTTCTGACGCTCACGTGCCCACTGTTGGTGCTTTCGGCGTTGGACAGGGGTCAGCATGGGCACCCTGACTGGTCTGCGGCTATGCAGCCCCATACGCAACAAACTGTGGTGCACTGTATTCTGACACCTTTCTATCAGAACCAGCATTAACTTCTTGAGCAATTTGAGCTACAGTAGCTCGTCTGTTTGATCGGACCACACGGGCCAGCCTTTCCTCCCCATGTGCATCAATGAGCCTTGGCTGCCTATGACCCTGTCGACGGTTCAGCACTGTTCCTTCCTTGGACCCCTTTTGACGCTCAAATCCTTATGCTTGCCCATTTTTCCTGCTTCTAACACATCAACTTTGAGGACAAAATGTTCACTTGCTGTCTAATATATCCCACCCACTAACAGGTGCCGTGATGAAGAGATAATCAGTGTTATTCACTTCACCTGTCATAATGTTATGCCTGATCGTGTATATCGTCCTAATGCACAGTGAGGAGGAGAATTTGAGTGACCAAAGACTCACTCCAAGGATCACAGACAGAGAATCGCAGAGATTAGTTGAGTCTTGGGGTCAGAAAGCCTAAAAAAATTATCAAACAACCCCTACATCACCACAAGTTGTTTTGTAGGGTTTTAAGAAAAATCCTCCTCGCTCATCCAAAAATAAACTCCAGCATATTCAGTTGTCAGACACGACTGGAACTTCAAATGGGACTGGCTTCTATGGTCTTATGAAACTAAAAAAAGAGCTTTTTGGCAGCAAATCCACCAGATGGCTTTGGTGCAAACAGGGATAAAAAGTACCCCATGCATACCGTTAAATACACTGCTGGATCTTTAATGTTGTGGGCCTATTTTTTTGCTGGAGGTCCTGGACATCTTGTTCAGATACATGATATTATGGATTCTAGTAAATACAAACAGATAAAAAATCAAAACCTGACGGCCTCTGCTAGAAATCTTATAATGGGCCGTGGTTGGATCTTCCATCAGGACAACGATCCAAAACAAAAATCAAAATCAACACAATAATGAAGCTTCTGCCATGACCATCCCAGTCCCCTGACCCGAACCCTATAGAAAATGAGTGGGGTGAACTGAAGAGAAGAAGCGCCAACATGGATCTGGGAATCTGAAGGATCTGGAGAGATTCTGTATGGAGGAATGGTCTCTGATCTCTTGTCAGGTGTTCCCCAAAATCATCAGGCATTATAGAAGAAGACTCAGAGCTGTCTTCTTTGCAAATGGAGGTTGAAAAAAAGTATTAAATAAAAGTGTGCTAATAATTATGTCCAACGTGTTTTGGAGAAAAAAACATTTATTTCATAAAGAGATTTTCCCCACATTTTTAAATAGTTTTACTTAAATGAAAGGTTCGATTTTTGTGAATTCTTGGAATAAAAGATCAAAAGGATTAACAATGCAGATTTATTTTTACAGGCTTCTTTGTTTATATTTACCAAGGGGGCCAAAAATTCTGACCACAACTATATGCATTTTATGTATGCCTAATACAAATTCTACGTATATGATGAAAACCATGGTAAGTGTGAAAGTGAAAATTATATTAATGATTTATTTATAATTGACCCTAAAAAACAGTTTAGATGACACCACATAAGTGTTTGTTACCCAACAAACATTATACACTGTGTATAATAATACACAATATTTATTTTATTTGTAGATATTAATTCATCAACTGATTTCCTGTTCATCTGAAATATTCTTGCATCAAGTTTTATTAGAAAAACGAGCATGTAGTACCTCAAACTATCCTGGTTGCAGCACCGGTTACATAAAAAAAATACACATGCATCCTTTTCTTAAGGGTCCTCTGGCTCTCAGCACTTCTGTAAGTTTGCATTCAATTACACCTAATGAGATACCTGTAATTCACTTACCATTACAGAGCAAGAAACCACAACACACAATTATCCTGCAAGCTGGGAAATTTCCATTACATGTACTAATGCAGATATAATGTATGTCTTTTAAACATGACATGTTAAATGTGTGATCGGCGACACTCTGAACAAACAAATAGGTTGCAAAACAAGGTTGCATGAACAGACAGACAAACTCTATGAGAGAGATGCATGCCTGTAGTTTATTCACATCCTTTCCAGGGACTTTTAAACTGTATAATGTCTGAAGAAAACATCAGCTGGTTTTGGTTAGCCAGGCTGTGACTCAAATTAACTGATCCTGTTAACTTAGTATGAGAATCTCCACAGCAGCTCCAATGTTTCAGGGCCTTTGATTGAATTAGCGCTCATGTTTGTCATGTGTTTAGACATCTTTCTTGGCTCAGTAATGGCCTGTTGCTGTTACTGCCTATTTCATTTATAAAGGAACCAAAACAATTAGTTATTTCTCAATAACAGCTCTCTGATTAGTCTATTCAAATGAACAATGACACATCAAACTACCTCTAGAAGTTCCCCACAGACACTAAAAGAAAAACAGATTTTAATTATTTTTTAAAAAAAAGTGTTAATGGTGGGCAAAACTTGCCATCAAAATGCAAATTTATGTTTAAACTTATGCTTGTGTTTATGGATTTTTGTAAGGACACATACAAGAATTTGGAATGTGATGAAGTCAAAAGGTTATTGAACAGATTGAACAGGACTGTCGCTTCCTGCTCTGTGGAAAGGCACAAGTTTCCTGTGAGATTTGGGTTCAATAACTTCGGGTTCGGTGGGATCAGACCACCAACATGTTGTAATTCTCTCTCCAAAAGATGACCAAAGATGGATCTATAGCATTTATGCACCAGATTATGAGCTAGCAGATGAACGCATTATCTTAATCTTCAGGCCCAGCAGTAATTCATGTTGATGTTCTTTATGTTGCTAATGAAGTGTGTCCCTGTGTTTAAGTCCCACCTCAAACTCACACTGTTGGTTAAAACAATCTTGTTATGTGCAGCCCAGTTGAGCATCTCAAATAGGTTGCATTTTTGTTTGCGGTTGATCACAATCTCTCTTTAAATAACAGATGTCAAGGTATTTGAAGACCATTACAGCATTTTGTTTTATGATCCGGTGCAAAGCTGATAAAGCTGTTAAAGGAATGATAGTTCACTCAAACATGAAAATATTGTCATCATTTACTCACCTTCATGTGTTTTAAAGGAATGCATGAACTGTTAAAATGCATACCATGTGATGCAATGTCATCTTCATGTAAATGCATAAATGTAAATATGAACCTGATGCATCATGACGCCACATACCATGTCTCGTGCTTTGTGACTGGGCCAGGATTTTGGATGTGTTCAACATAAACTTTATGCAACTTTTTTTTTGTCCTTTTGGAGCTTGACAGCCTTTGTTGTATGAAAAAAGAGCATCATAAATGTTCTCATTTTGTGTTGCTCAAATGGGTTTCAAAATGAAGAGTGGGCAAATGCTTTTTGGGTGAACTGTCCTTTTAAAAGTTACTAAACAACAGAGGTCTTTTTGGACTTTCCTTTTGGAAATTTAAATGATCCTACTTTTGTAAAAGTTCAAACTTTCCTTTGAAATGAATGAAAATGCCTTCAGAGGGACTTATGCGGAACATAAGAGAACATTGCTGAGTGTTTTAAGTGGGGTTGTTTGTCACACTCGTGATGTTTGAGTTCACATGGCCTCATTTAATCTCAAATTGCATTATGATAAAGACTGTTCCTAGTACTCAGAATAACATTTGACCAGTCAGTTGATTTTAATTCACCCTCTGCCCATACTTTCTGCTTTACCGCTTTTGGACATGATCTGCATGCCCAAAATGGCTGGAAAATCTATATTTTTATCCTTACTTCCACTGCTCCCAAATTAGCAGGCTTTTCTCTTACTGCTATTACATAATCCATTTACCATGGCTGTAAATTATTCCAACCCTGTTTGACCACAAATCACAAGTTAACCAGGAATCTGCTTTAACTGTGTCTACATTTCAGCATATTCATATTGGCTAAGGTAATTATAATAATGATCATTCTTAATAATGTTTTAATCATCCTTGTGCATAATATCTTCTCTATGAGAATAGAAATATTACGGTAAAGGTTCAACTCAGTTTAGCACATAACTCTTAGTAACTTGCATTCACAAAAAGCAGAGCTTTCTTGTTTTTTTCGATACTGTTCAGTTTATTTAAAAAAACATTTTCATTTAACACCATTGTATTAGGTTTCTCATATAAACACAATTGCATTGTGTTAAACTGACTTGAAACAGTTGTGTTTTAGCTCAACTCAATATTTTCATTTTGAAAGAACATGTTTCAGTTAAGTAGGCCGAAAATAACATTTGATGCTTGTTCAATTTACAATTTCCATTTGAGTTGAGAGTACATAAATTATTTTAGTTGTTTTAAAGCTGCATTATATAAACCAGGGACAGGATTTTCCCTTCCCATCATGCTTTGCACAGGACTGGATACTGAGAGTAAATGTTGAAATAAAATGTTATTGTATGTGTTTTTTCATCAAGATGAAAAAATTGGGAGACTTGTTATGTTTAATGTTCTTTATTTTTTAGATTTAAAAGAGATTCTGGTACGTTAGTGTTTTTGGAGGTTACCAATGTGGTGACCTGCTGATAACAATTAAAGTTGTTTTAATAATAAAACACAACTACTTTAGGCACGCCATGGATGTAACAAAACCATCTTCTGGCTAGCCAAAAAAAGATTTTGTAAAAGGTTTTCTTGTTAGATAACATTTGTAAATGTTGTAAAAACGGTATTTCACTAAATAAAAATAATCAATAAAACTGGATTACTTGTTTTGGTTTTTATTTGATATTAATTTCAGAATAATTGAACTTAATAATTTTGGACAAAATTAAGAATGTTATCCTGATTTAACTAAATGGCATTGAATTAACCTTCTGTAAAAAAAACTTAAGTTTACTGAAATAAACAATGTTAATTAAATTCAACATAATCCAGTTATGTGGAACCTGTTGGCATAAAAAAGTTAAGTAAAACCAACAAATAATTTTTTTGAGTGATGCTTAAACTGTAAAAAATAGTCCACCTATTTCAACTTAAAATCTTAAATTGCTGCCTTAAATTTTATATAAGTATAATCAAATTGGCTGTACAAGTCATTTCAACTTAAATTCTATTAAATAACACAATCCAGTTTAATCTCATTTAATTTATATAAAAAAGTTGAAATTGCTTAAATTAAAGTAAAAAAACATGTCGCCATGAATTATCGATCATAATATTTTACAGTGTACAAAAATTGATTCTAATTGAAATTAAGGGAACACACAATGGCTTACAGATGTTTGACCTTTATTTCATTTTCTCATTTCAGTTATAAATCCTACATCCGTAAATAGTGCTGCATGGATTTACAATTCGATTAAGAGCAGGATTTTGGCTGGGCTTTTGTAAGACATTCACATTGTTTTTGAGCCACACCAATATTTATTTTACCTTGTGTTTGAGATTACTGAAAGAACTTCCTCCCAAGCTGCCATTCTCAGCATGAAGAAAGGGGTTTTCTGTTGTAGCGGTTCCCTACATGGTGCTCCATGTTTCTGTCGCAGCATGGCTCAGACCTGAACACTGCTGAACAGCTTCAGGATCAGTTGAAACACCAACTGCAAGTCAGTTCCCTTAATTGATGCTTTTGAGTCTAAATGGGATCAAATCCCATCAATTTCAACATCTAGTGGAAGGTCTTCCCATGCAGGAGAGTTTAAGCTTTTATAGCAGCAAAGGGAGAATTCATGTTTTTTTTTTTTTTTGCATGGTTTTGAACTGTTCGACAAGCAATAGATTTCTACATGGACCTAACTTTGTCCATAGAGGCATTGTCATTCACAACAGAAAATTATAACAAAATTGGAAGCACAGAATTAGATTGTAGCAATGTAGCATTAATATTTGTTTCATTTGAATTACTGGAATAGACAAACCTGTTAATTATAATTACCCGATAATTAGGAAGTGCCCACATACTTTTGGTCTTTTCATTTGTATGAATGAGTGGGCCATGTGAATTGAATTTAGAATTTTACGTAAAGGCACAATATGTAAGATTTTTGGATTAAAATATCCAAAAACCACTAGAATAATGCTATATATTTTGTTGACTTGTATACTTACATTATCCCAAATGTTTCCAAGAATGTTTAAATCCAGAGAAATAAGCTATTTTAACCAGGACACGGACCATGTCTGTGCGTCACCTATAATGACACCATTGTTACCCTCGATTTCTGGTTTTATTTTGTAGAAACCAAGGAAACATCCAATTAATATATTATGTGTTTTATTAGACAGATGAGCAAATGTTTGGATACATTTATCGACAGAAAACTTTTACATGCCTAATATCGATCTAGCTTACTGCAGTCAGCAACGAGTGTCTCATAGTAGTCGTCGAGCGAACGCACAGTCTTATTAGCAATCGTTCCAGCGGCCTCGTTACGCTCCAACGGCTTTCAGCTCCACCCTGCTTCATAATACAGTAACGTTAATAGATCTTTAATACATTAGCTCATCCGTGAATATGATTTCTGCCCGAGTCCCATCGGATTCTTTTCCACCAGTTGTAGAGGCGAAGACAACAACTCCCATGATTCCACGTTTTGTTTCGAATAAGCGACCTCTAGCTGCGAAGATTACATATTGTGCCTTTAACTGGATTTAATATAAGACATTGATATTAAAAGAATACATTTTTTGTTTATTTAAAAAAAATTACTGTACTTCATTTTCCAACTTGAAATTAACTTAACGTTTGTCTTATTTTTAAAAAGCATAAGTTATGAGTTATTCTTTTACAAGCCTTTAGTTTGCCTAAATGGAATCTTTGGAAAATACATAAAAACATGCGATGAATAATGAAGCATAATTATGAGACAAATACGTTCATTGTAGTGGTTGTCCCTCGATCATCCCAGGTTCTCTCTCCCATTGATCCGTCGAGGCGTGCCAGTGTGTTCATGTGATGCAGGAAGGATGTGTCCTAAAAGAGTTTGCATCGAGGCAAACTGCATCACTTCAGAGTCCGACCACCTCAGCACTCATCTTTGGATATCCTCCCTTTCGCTTTGCAGTTACATTGGGTGAAAGGGAAGAAACCGAAGAGAAAGAGAGAAGGGTTGTGAAATGGGAGCTACGGCATCATCCCCGCAGCGGGACAGCAGCTGTGAGGAGGACGCGGCGGCGGAGGAGCTCACTGCAGCAGCGAGCGATGCTCAGGAGGACGGCAGTGCCGATGACAAGGTAGGATGCATGAAATCAGCCTCCTGCTTGCAGAGAAATGCTTCACAAAGTTTCAAAGGCACGATCTCTCTGAATCTAAGGACACCCGTGGGCCGTATCTCAAAACACAGTGAGCTGCCTACCCAGATAGCATTTCTGAGGTAATGCAGAACATGCATATGCTGTTGAGAAATGTTTGGTAGACAGAGGAACAAATCATTGCTCAGTAGTTGCTCTTTTTTTTTTTTTTTTTTTCTCAATTGACTCAGTTAGGTTTTATCTATCCGATGTTTCTCCTTGAGTGATACATAAAATACACTTAAATTAGACATTTGTTGACAGTAAATGTATACAGTTAATGTATAAAATAAAATAAATGTATAAAAAATCATGTGGATAGCATCTCAGTTCATTTAGTTTTTTGATAATTCAATGAGAAATATTAGTTCATATTGAGATCTATGAGTTTTAATTTCAGACTTTGGTGTTTTTGCGAATCTGAGCACAGTTCCAGACATTGTTGACATATATTCTGAAACTGCAAGGGGACACATGTGAGATTGCTTTTCCCAGAATTTTTTGAGACTGAAGCAATCATCTCCATGTTATCCCAATCTCATTGCTGTTTAGGTGAAATATCTGATATATAAAAAGAGAAAATTTCTTATCTATAAGGAAGCAGCTCACTCTTCAGATGTAGCCATAAGATGAAAAGTCACATTGACAAGCTCTTTGAAATCAATTAATATTGGTAGTGTGTTTTGCTTGGTGTAGGAAATTTATGAAAAATGTATGGGTTTTCTAGACAAAATGAATGTCCAAAATCCAATTTCCTCATTTGCAGCTATGCAGTAAGTCAAAAGTTAAAAGGAAGAAGATTAGGTGACTTTGTCCTAATTATAGGTGTTTGGCCTAAATTCACCTTGAACAAAATATGCTTTAGGTTCTGGTAATTCAGATTAGATAGTTTATCTTAGTTTTTAGGGGAGCAAGTTATTGAGATTTTCATTCATTTTATGTTAAAATCATATTTATTTTAATCTCTCTGTGGTGAATTCAGATTCAGGAAAATTCTATTGAACATATTCTTTATTTTGCCTGGTTCTGTACTTTTAGACATTGAGGAAGAATCTGTCATCTTGTAGCATGAGAACTGCAAGACTAGACATATTTGGGTAAAATCACACACACATACAAATCATCTGCCAAGTGTTTTTGTTAATTCTGGAAGAATAATAATACAATAATACTAATAGTTGATGCATCCTCAATGGCTGGCACAGAATATGATATATTTTTTTTACACCCAGACTCTGAACTTTAAATTAGATTTAAAAGTGTTTCATCACTACTACACTGCTTCATCGTTCATCAATCATGTGGATTGAATTTTATTTTATTTTATATTGAATTATTGTATTAAAAGTGTCGGTTAAGAATTTAAAAAAATCTTTTTTGAAAGATGGATTATTTCAACATATACAACTCTGTTTTAGGTTTGTCAGTTGTTTTGTTATACTAATGTGTGCATATTAATGGAGAGGGATATTTGTAGTGCTCGTATTCCCAAAGGATTGATGGAATTTTCCCTTACTGTATTGGGAGCATTGATTTTCTATGTAAAACATGATGAGGTCAGCCATGGTTTAACAGGAAGTCTGAGAGATGGCTTTTAGTCAAAGGAGAGCTATCTGATACTTGGATTCCATGAATGTTCATTTATTTTGTTTGGTTAGTTTTCCCAAGGGTCATCTCCTTCAAACTGCACTGTGGTTAGGCGGTTCAGAAAATGCAGTCAAATGATATTGTGATAACTTTTGTAAAATGTTTGGGAAATTTCTTAACTTGAATCAGTCTCCATATACCTTTTTTAGTTTTTGGGCCTGACTGAGCAATGCTGCATACACAAGCCAAACATATGTAGTATATGTTTGGCTTGTGTATGCAGCATTGCTCAGTCAGGCAAACTCATTGAGATTGTTACTTAAAATAGCATATAGATAAGATATCTTAAATGGGAAATGTATTATCATGATTTCTATCTGCCAAAATCTGCATTTAACAATAACCCGTTGAGTGTGTTGCTGTTCATTTTTCATGGTCTTACTATATACTTTGAGACAATAGACATTAATGCATTTTTATAGCATAATTTTGTATTCATTTAGTCTGTATAACTTTTGTAAAATGCAAATCAGCATTATTTATGGTTCCTTTATGTGTCATAATGATAGATAGCTGAATCCATTTTTTACCTTGTTGGTCACTCCTTAATTTGTGCTCTCTTTTGCTTAGTTGTTACAGAAAAATGGACAGATCTCCATGTTGAATGTAAAGACAAGGAACCATGCAGATGAACTGAATGGCAACTTTGAAGAGAGAGTACTTGCAGATGGTAGGTGATGCAATGTTATTGCTATTCATTTAATTGTAATATATTCGGGGTGTAACGGTACATAAAACTGACGATTCGGTACGTATGGAATGCCAAGTCTGACAAAATTAAAAATAAATAAGTACATAAATAAATATACAAAGAAATGTAAAAAAGCAAAAATAAATAAATAAATAAATGAATAAATAAATAAATAAATATACATAGAAAAGCAAAGAAACAAAAATAAATAATTATTTATACATTTATTTCCTTATGTATATATTTATTTATTCTTTTATTTATTTATACATTTATTCATTTCTATTTTTATTTATTTCCACATTTATTCATTTCTATATTTATTTATTTATACATGTCTTTATTTTTACATTTATGTATTTATACATTTATTTATTTTTACATTTATGTATTTTTATATTTCTTTGTCCGTAGGGTAATGAGTGCCTAGAGAATTGTTTGATTGGTGACATTTGTGCCTATACAGTGATCTGTCACATCACATTAAAGAGTGTCAAAACAGCATTTATCGTTTGAATTTTGTGATAAAATGGACAGAATACTTAATATGTTCCTGTGGGAACTCGGATTGAAGTATGTTCCGCGTGTAAAACAAGCCTACTCTTGACCGTTAAAGATTGCATTCGGCACTGTTCGGAAACGGTTCAGTACGAATACATATATATATATATATATATATAATCATACATACTTTCTTCTTTTTCTCCTTTTTTTTTTTTTGTCAGTTGGCTCAGGGTTTGTCACCCTGAAAGAAGATGGCACAGAAACAACTGAAGACCTTCAGGAAATGGATGCTCTTCAACCAAACATTAAGAATGAGAGCACAGAGATGATCAATGCGGATGCTGAAGAACCTGAGGAGGACAACCAAGTGAATGATATCAATGAAGTTGGCTTCAAAAAAATATTCAGATTTGTTGGATTTAAGTTCACCCTAAAAAAAGACTCTGAAAAGAATGAAGAAAATGAGCAAGAAGAAAGAGTTGCAAGTCCCTCAGAGGACTCAAGTGACACTCAAGAGAGCAGTGCAGTGGCAGCAAATGAAAACACACCTGATGAGACTCACAAAAGTGAAGCATCTTCCCAGCCTGATGCAGCTGAACCCTCTCAACAAACAGACAATGAAACAGAGCTGGAACCAGACATAAAGTTAGTGGAACATCATGTGGAGGACCCACCTGATAAAGACATGGCAAAAGAAAGTCCTGAGCCAGAGGAACAAATGTCACCAATCAAACAATTCTTTACACAGGGAATCTTTGCCAGTTTGAGAAAGAAAAAGAAAGAAGAAGAAATACAAAAAGAGAGCAAGGAAGATGAACTCAAAAGAATTGAGAAAATGGGTGCAGAGGAGGCTGAACATGAGGACAGTAAATGCATGTGTCTTGATATCCCATATATTATATCAGAGGAAGAAAAATATTCAGTGGAGAAAGCCGATGACAAGTTGTTACCTGAAGGAGAGCTTCAGAATGTTCTAGAAAAAGATAAGGTACAAGGTAGTCCACTTAAAAGACTTTTTAGGAAATTTTCCACAAGAAGGCAGAGAGAAAGTAAAGCTGCAGAAAAGGTGATCGAGGCAGAGAAACAAGTCTCTGAACAGCCAAAGCCATCCTTGGAATTGTCAGAGCAAGGTCAAGTGGAGGAACCAGTGATTGGGGAACCAAAACTTTCTGAAGAGGAGCTGGTGGCTGATGTAAGCCCTCAAGAGTCCAAAAAGAAATCTGACACCACTGTTTCCTGGGAGGCACTGATTTGTGGTGGCTCCTCTAAAAAAAGGGCTAGAAAAACAAATGAGGAAGAAACAGCAGACAAAGGAGAGGAAAATGAGAAAACAACTGACTCTCCACTTGGAAGTTCTTTTGAGGGTGATTATGATAATCTCACATCATCTAATGAACAAACAGGAAGTCCTGCAGAGGGAGAGATGGGATCCACATGGAAAACGTTTAAAAAAATGGTCACCCCAAAGAGAAAGGTCAGAACTGGAGAAAGTAGTACCCCCGAGCAGATACCTTCAGACAGTGAGATGAGCAAAGATGATTCATTTTCTATGAAGAAACTTATTCCGGGGCATAAAAAAAGAAAATCAGAAACAAGGAAAGAACAAACATCCTCTGATGAGGCTTCTAAGGATCATGAAACAGGTGATGAAGATGATGAAACCCCAGCTATTATTCCCCTGTCTGAGTATGAAATAATTGAGCCTGAGAGTCTGAAGGAGATGAATGAACAACGAGTTGAAATCACAATAGAACATGAGATGCCAGAGATGACATCACAAGTGTTAGAACAGGACACATCTAATGACTTGGTGCCCAAAATTGCAGCTAAAGTTTCAAGTAACTCTGGACCAACAGTCATACATGGTCTACCAGAGGACTTTGAAGAACTCACAGATTTTGTAAGCAAACATCAACAATTGAGTGATATACCAGAGGAAGGCATCATTGAGGAAAGCATTGAAACACCAGTATCATCTGCTGAGTGGACAACACAGGATGACACCTTAGCTGAGGACATTGTGGAGTTGACAGCTGATGCAGTCACTGCCCCAGAACCATCGAGTGAACAGTTCATTGGAGATGACACTACTGAAATGGTCTCGGCAGTTTCGCAACTAACTGAATCACCCAGGACATCTGGACATGTTACACCAGTGCCGGATGAATATAGTGTACAAACATCAGATGTGATCCTACAGGAAGCTATTCAAACTATCTGCATGACTCCAAGTGTTCAGTCAGTAACTACAAAAGATGAAAGACAAGAATCTCTGGCCGTGTCATGCTTACCTTATATTGTGCAGTCATCCACACCAGAGGAAACAAAGGTTTTGGTTGCACATAAGAAAACCGAAGCAACAGCAATATGTACAGGCCTAGTATCTCAAGAAATAGAGTCTGTTGAAGAACATCTCCCTGCACACTTACTGGAGGCAATACCTGAAGTGAGTGATGCTGTCCCAACTGAATTAGTCTCTGATAACTTTACAGATGAACCTGAAGCTGCAGGACTTGGGACAGATGAGGTCTATGAAGCTGAAATCAAGGATGTGAAGACTGAGTATCAGGAAATAAATGTGAATGAAGAAGAATTTGCCACTGAAACTCAGCTAGACGTAGAGCAGGTCATTCAATTAGTGGAAGAGCCTCTTGTGGAAGAATCAAAGGAGACTCATATGGAGGACAAAACAGAGGAATGTACAACTGGTATTGAACTCAGACAAGTGATTGATACAATGCAAAGTGAATCTGGGCTGGTTCAGGTTATGTCAGACTACACCCATGGTCCTGAAACAGAGTGTCCATTGTATCCAGAGTTAGAGGCACCTGTGTATGAACAACCATTAGCTGCTGAACCTGAAAAAGAGCTGAAGCTACCAGATGTTCAATTGTCATCTGCTGAGTTTGAGCAAGCTGCACTCACTGAAGTGGTTGAAATTTTGACACTTAGCGTTGTAGACAACATTCCTGACACTACTACAAGTAAAGCTTCAGATGTCCCTGAGGAAGAAATTGAAATGATTTCCTTAGCAGAGGAGTGTCTGGAAAGCAAAGAGACTGTTAGTATTATAAGTCAAAGTTCAGATCACAAATTGGCAGAGACATTGGCGTTGGAAGACAATTTAGAAGTAGTTGAATCAATACATGTTGATGTCTGTGAAATACAAGTTGACATAAAAGATGCAGTCTTATTAGCAGGTGATTCAACGGTGACTGTAGAGGACATCAGTGAGAAAATGGAAGAAAATAATGATGGAAAAATAACACGGCAGGAGATTAAGGAAATACACGTAGAGGAAGAGTTTGAGGATGTTGTTGCTTCAGAAGTTGTTCAAAATATTGAGGCTAAAAACATTTCGGAAGCTGTAGATGAATCATTAGTCAGAGAACAGTTGCTGGACAAGGAGGTGTCACTTCCAGAATCCGTATTAGATGAGGAGGCTGAAGAGATCCATAAAGAAGACATTGATACAGATGTGGACAATAACAAAGTGGAAGATTTTGTGTTTAAGAGTGCAAGTGACAGAATGGACAGGATTTTTGTGAAAGAGGAAGAGGAACTTGCAGTAAAAGAAGGTCAACCTTTAGCAAACACTGAAAGCAATGAAATAGACAATCAAGATATTTCTGCTCATACGAATACTACTGATGAATCTCCTGAAATAACTGATGCAGGAACTGAAAATAGAGAGATGGTTCATGAAATAAGAGAACACACAGTTGTTCCTGAGTTTTTAAAAGATGTATTTGAGCACACAGAAACACCAGCAGAAACCAACACTAGTTGTGAAGTCATACTGACACCTCTAGAGACAGCATTGCCAGAAATTGAAGCAAGACCTGTAAAAACAGAAATTGTGGCTTCTCAAACAGAGGAGTGGAGTGAAGACAACAAACATAGTCCAGAACCACCTAAAGAGAATGAACAACCAGTGACAACTGAGAATATTAAGACTGGTAAAGTTTTAGAGATGGTTGCCATTATTGAGAACACAACAAAGCAGTCAGGGAAAGAGAAACTTATAGCGGTAGAACCAGAAGCACAGGCACTCGCAATATCAAAGGCAACAGAACAAGAGGGTGAAGCATCTGAAATGACTGTAGTTCATGCTGAAGCAATAGATGGTGACCAGGCCTCAGCAATGGCATCAACATTAATGAAAGAAACAGCAGTTCCAGAAGAAAAGGATACAATGGCTGTTGCTCCCAAATTGGAACCAGAAAGATTTGACTTGGGGCCGACTATAATTGAAGTGACTGCAACCACAGTGCTGGCACAAAGTGATACACAAATTGAAGTTAGTAATGTGAGTGAACATCAGAATGAAGCAGATGAAGATGCTAGGCTAAAATGTAAGCCTCTTGAACAATTAATAGAAACTACACTTTCAAATGAGTTACAGGTAGACAAGGCAGAAATTAAAGATGAAATACCAGCAGTAACGGAAGTAACGCCCATAGCACAGGTACTACCATTGAGCTCTGATGTTACAGCGGAAATGGCAGACATTTCTGTTTCTGAAATACAAACACAAGTAGTAAGTGAACTCAGAACACTTGAAGTGACAGAACCAAAGGTTGAAATGCCAGTGGTAACAGACGTTAAAGTAGAGACAGCTGTAGTAACTGAACTGGAAGTGGAGACACCTGTTGTCACATCAGTGGTTAAAGAACTTGAAGTAGAAACGCCAGTGGTTATATCTATGACAAAAACGACTGATACTCACAATTCTGTTGTAACTCCACAGAATCAAAACATAGACACTGACACGTCAGTGTTGACAACAGTGATCAAAGAACATGTGGAGGGGATGCCCACTGTTATTTCTGTGGTAGTGGCACCAGCTAGACCTCTAGATGAAGTAACACCAGTTGTAACTCTAGGCAATGAGTCAATGGTTGTACCACCAGTGGATGACATACCTGTTGTGACTGTAGCAGCAGAAACACCAACTGTTGAATCAGTGATTGTGAGAACTGCTATGGCCCCAGTAGTAGAGATACAGAATGTGATTCCAGTGGTAGCAACACCAGATCCTGGTTCAGTGTTAGTAACAAAGGCTACATCTTCAGTATTAAGTGCAGAAACTGTTACTACAGTAGCAGAAGCAGCAGTTGTGAGCACAGTTGTAGAAACACCAGTTGTTTATTTCACAGCAGTAAAATCAACTCCAGCTCTAGTGGCAGAGATGCCAGCTGTGATAGAGAAAACAAATGTGTCCCCTGTAGTAGAGATCCCAGTGGTACAGACACCAGCTGTAGGTCCAAAGATAATGTCATCAGCTGTAACATCTGTGGCGGAGACTCCATCTGTTGCTTCAGTGACAGAAACTGTACCTCTAGAAGAAGTTACACTAGATGTGACCCCATTTGCAGAAACACCAGTGAGCCAAGTAATTGAAACTCCTGTGGTTTACATCACATCAGTAAAACCAACTGTAGCTGCAGTGACACAGACAGCAGTCATTGAGATACCAGCTATAATTCCAGAGACAGTAACAGAAGCTGTGTCTTCTGTAGTAGCTACAACAGCTATAACTCCAGTAGCATCAGAAAAAAATTTAACCCTAGTAGTAGAAACTCCAGCAGTATCTTCAACTGCAGTGGCAGAGACATCACCTGTAATAACAGTGGTAGAAACACCAACTCAGATTTCAGTAATTGTAGCAGAAGCAGCAACTTTAGCAGGAACTTTAGCAGTAGAAACATCAGCTGTGATCCCAGTAGTAGAAACTCCTGTTGTAAAGTCAACTCCAGTTGCAGTGGTTGAGACACCAGTTGTGACCCCAGAAGTAGAGACACCAGGTCAGGTTTCCTTGATAGTAACAGAGACTGCATCTGCAGTAGTTTGTTCAGTAGTGACTGCAGCAGTAGAAACACCTATTGTGATCCCAGCAGTAGAAACAACAGTGTTAAAGTCAGCTCCACTTGCAGTGGTTGAGGCACCGGTTTTGACTCCACTGGTACAGACACCACATCAGGTTTTAATGACAGTAACAGAGGCTGCACCTTCAGTAGTTGTTTCATCAGTGACTTCAGCAGCTGAAACACCTGTTGTGACTTCAGCAGCTGAAACACCTGTTGTGACTTCAGCAGCAGAAACTCCTGTAGTAAAGCCAACACCAGTTGCAGTGGCAGAGACACCAGTTGTGACCCCAGTGACGATGACATCAACTGTGACTCCAATAGCAGAAAGATCAGTTGTGAGCCTAGTACAAGAAACTACAGTAGGCGCAGCAACTGCAATTACAGTAGCAGAGAGACCTGATATGATCCCAGGGGTACAGACACCAGCTCTAGTTTCAGTGATTGTAAAAGAAGCTGCACCTCCAGTAGTTCTACCAGCAGTGACTTCAGCAGCAGAAACTCCTGTAGTAAAGCCAACTCCAGTTGCAGTGGCAGAGACACCAGTTGTGACCCCAGTGATGAATGCATCAACTGTGACTCCAATAGCAGAAAGGTCAGTTGTGAGCCTAGTACAAGAAACTACAGTAGGAGCACCAACTGAAATTACAGTAGCAGAGAGACCTGATATGATCCCAGTAGTACATAGACCGGCTGTAGTTTCAGTGATTGTAAAAGAAGCTGCACCTCCAGTAGTTCTACCAGCAGTGACTTCAGCAGCAGAAACTCCTGTAGTAAAGCCAACTGTAGTTGCAGTGGCAGAGACACCAGTTGTGACCCCAGTGACGATGACATCAACTGTGACACCAGTAGCAGAAAGGTCAGTTGTGAGCCTAGTAGAAGAAACTACAGTAGGAGCACCAACTGCAATTACAGTAGCAGAGAAACCTGTTATGATCCCAGTGGTACAGGCACCAGCTCTGTTTTCAGTGATTGTAAAAGAAGCTGCACCTCCAGGTTTACCAGCAGTGACTTCAGCAGCAGAAACATCAGTTGTGAGTCCAATAGTAGAAACTCTAACAGTTAAGCTAACAGTGGCCGTGGCAGAGACACCAGTGCCTGTAGTTCCAGTAGCAGAAGCACCTGCTGTGACCTCAGTGCCTTTGGTAAAAGCGACAGTTGGGACTGTGATTGAGACACCTCCTGTGACTACAGTTAAAGATGCGCCACAGGAAACACCAGCAGCACAGGTACCTGCTTTAGCCCCTGTAATGGTGACACCAGCTATTGGCCAAGTTGAAGGGGCAGCAGCTGCAGCGCTATTTGTTGTGACAACAGAGGTAAAGGAAGCAATGTTGAGAGAGCCTTCATTTGTGTCTGAAGATGTTGAACCACCATTTGTGGCAGTAAAAAAGGTAAAGACATTCATTTTACCTGAAGAAAATGAAATGGGTTCCTTGCAGCATGAGCCTGTTATTTCAACAGAACCTCAATCCGAGGTGGAGGATGATGTGTGGGAGGATGCTGTAGATAATATTGGAGATTCCCAGGGCCTAGTGACAATCAAAGATGGTGCACCCCAAGATGCTGCTGCTAAAAAAGAATCTGATGCTGCAATTTGAGAGTGACATTCTAAACCAAATGAAAGATATTAATGAGCTAGTAAGTGATTTCATTATATTGCATTTAGTTACGATTTATATTTTATTTTTCTTTGAAATGAATAACACTAATTTTATAATTTCAGGTGCAAGTTTATCAAGGAAAGATGTATCTGTATCAACTTTTTACACTCGGAAGAGAATGTCAGATTTCACATTTCTCACAACAAAGAAATGACCAAACCACTGAGAAATACAATTGCATTATTAAAGTTCCATTACGTTTAGCTGTTCGGAAGATAGGCTGTTCTTTGATCAATCACTACAAACATTTTTTTATTTTCTTTGACAGAAAATATGTCAACATATGAAACCTTGAAAAGCAGCTATTTTGTCATATTCATACTAAGGATATTTGTCAATGTATTATTTTTATGCTGATACTGACAGAGTAAGCTTAAGCACATTATATTACATTGTATTACATATCTAAAACAAAACGTTTTAATATAAAATCTAAAACATTTGTACACATGCATTATATCCTATAGATTTGACAGTCTGGCATGTTTAGATTGTCATTGTTGAAGGCAAAAGCAATCGCCTTGTATCAATAATAAACATTGAAAGTTTAAACTTCACAATTATGTTCCATCAAAGAGGTTTAGACAGTTCTCGTTTAGATTCAGTCACTTAAAGGAACACGCCAACTTTTTGGACTGCGTAATATCATTGCGCCGCTGTACCCATGGTACGGCAGCAAAGTTCCTTGATTATTACGCAGGAATGAGAGTATAGTCCCTAGCCATATTGGTCTAGAAAATTGCAACTTTTTATTTTCCATCGGTCTTAGTACACGATGCAACTATACACATCACAACATATATATAGGAAAATGTTGCCGTTATTTTGTCACTTATTGAGCAGTAGGCTAGCTGGAGCCGTTTACCTCCAGCCTTTGTGCTAAGCTAGGCTAGCGGTGGGTGCGTCAGACAGAGTTATGGCATGCACAAAGATAAAAATTGTATGTATGGTCTTATCTAACTATGGGGGATACGGTGAATAAGCTAAGTCCCAAAAAGTCGGCGTGTTCCTTTAATCAGTAACTGAAAATGACAGGTTGATTCATTTGTTTTACAAATATATTTTACAAAGAAGTCAAAAAATTATTTATTTTTGTTTGTCCACATTGTCATACGCTATTGTTACAAATTAAGTTTAATTTACAGAAACACCCAATTCAAGAAAATATTCATGTGATTATTGTTAGCATATAAATTTAAGCATGCAAACTAATGTTGCAGTTACTGGCTTGTCCCCATGTGTTGTTTTTTCCCCCCAGAGAAGCACTTAACATATAAATGTTCCATATGAAAATCAATACTCTTGTGCATATTATTAAACAGTTTTGCATTTTTGTTAATATTATACAAGCTGCCTTGTTGTATTAAGGGTTTTTTGAAAGCATCTGGCCTGACAGAATAAGCCATAGCAGTATTGATATCAACATTTTAACTTATTCTAATATATTATAATAATATATAGTGTTTGAAACCATCTGTACAGAGTGACTATACAGGCTATGCATATTTGATGAAGTTGTAATATTAACAATCAAAAATACAAGAGTATAGTATTGTACCTGTATTTTGAGACATTTCAAAATGTATGGTTTAATACAAATTATATTTCAAGTTTTATTTAAATAATAATAAAAGAAAACTTCACCAATGTTTGGCATATGATTTATGAGAAGTGGATATACAGCACACGTTATTTATTTTATTTTGTTAATGGATGAAAGAAAACATGATAAAATGCTGGTTTATTTTTCAACTTTGTAAAATAGGATGGAGAAACAGTAAATATAGTTGTGGCATTTTATTAGTTTCAAACAAATCCCCAAATTACCTTTTAGCAACAAAAATAAGCATGACAGAAAAATGCAGTGGAAAAAAAATATATCTTAGTTTATAACACAAACACATAAAACAAAGTTAAATATTGGCATTGAAACAAATACTGCTTTATGTTTTAAGAAAGACTGGTTACATCAGTAGTAGTTGTTGCTAAGTCCTTATTTTGATTTTCCTCCAGTGAATTTTCTGCCAATGGTACATCTTCACTGTCAATCAAACACTGATGTTTGGGAACCTCTGAAGGACTTGCAAAAGGAGCTGCACACATGCTACATTTATAGGGTCTTTCCGAAGACTGGAAGAGAGCTTCCACCTGACTGTTGTCTTCTCCACCACACAGAACCAAACTCTGTTTGTTGACCATAATGTACGAGTCTGCGTCCTGACTCAAGCAAACATGTCGAGCAGCTTGGTTTGCTCTGCAGAAGTTCTTTCCACAAGCACTGCACTTATATGGCTTTCCTGTGTGAATGTACATGTGCTCACGCCAGTGGCTCTTCTGAAT
Source organism: Rhinogobio ventralis (assembly GCA_039654625.1). Lineage (NCBI taxonomy): Eukaryota > Metazoa > Chordata > Actinopteri > Cypriniformes > Gobionidae > Rhinogobio > Rhinogobio ventralis. Next base: position 10,019,296 of record CM077202.1, read on the forward strand.
AAACTTGCGAGCACAGGTCGGACACTCAAATTTTCGGCGTTTCATTTCACGGCCCATCTCGGTGCCCTCCAGGTTGTCTATATCAGCAATTTCAGAGGGTGGTGGGGTGTCTTCCATCCACGCCTGTTGATCGGTATCACTAATAACATCACTGTCAGCATGCAAAAGCTCCTCCTCCATTTCCTGACCTTCAAGCTCAATAGTGTGACCATTTTGCATAGACGACACCTGTGGCTCAGTTGCTTGGTTGCTGTGGACAAGTAGATGCTCCTTCAACTTGCACCTCTGGTTAAAACGGATTCCACAATAATTGCAGCCGTAATGCTTTCTGGAGGAAGCACTTCTACTCATTATGCCATATGTGAGGTGTTGGACAACCGTGGCTGCAGGGTTCTGGGTGGGTGACTCTATGCCGACAGGTTGTGGAGATCTATAATCCATATCAGAAATTCCTGAAAATTCTTGGCTGACGATTTCACAGTTTTTAGCATAAACATCACCCTTGCACGTTGAATTTATTTTGGGTCGGCTGCATGTCTGATCAGGTATCTGTATACCATAAAGTGAGTTTGTCAAAGGTACATACTGGGATTCGGGGTTTATAATAAGACTTGCCTCCTGTAATAAGGGGTATGCATGCAGGAATTTTACACCCTGCTCAAGGCGAAGAGGGTCAATGGGCTGTGTGGTAAATTTTCCAGTGTACATCAAGTTAAGCAGGTAGCTGAAGATATCTGCTTGTATGTCTGAAGGCTTCAGTCGAACACAGTCACTAAAAAAGAGAAGCAGAAAGAATAATTTAAATCCAGACCTCCTCTGAAATAATGCAATTAAAGTGCTTTTTTGCAATCAAGTTCATGTTACCTGTCTTGATGGATGAACAGCATACGGAAGTAGTTTGAGAAAGCAGCAAGAACGGCTTTATGGGCTTTGAAAAGAACATCCCCGATGGCCACAGTACAGTCACAGAGGAAACCAAACTCTCTCTGAGCATTGAGACGCTTCAGAAGCACAAGACCGTGATGTGCCAAGTCCATTTTTCCCCCACATAAACACAACACAAACTAAAAGAAAATAATCATTAGGATTTCAGTAGATCTTACTCCTCATTAAATATTTTAATACATTTTGGTCAGCAAAACTACATTAATTATGTGTGTAACGTTACTTGTTTTACTCTACTTGTGAGGGAAACATTTCTAGTTACAATATCCTCAGAAATACAGTAAAAACCTACTTGTGTACTTGCAAAATATTTTAAGTGTAAAACATCCTAAGAGGACTACATAATGTCATATTTCACACGTTAAATTGGCAGAATCTTGTGGCTTAAACGTCTAAATAGGTTTTGAGGCTACTACGTGTATGTGTGTGTGTGTGTGTGTGTGTGTGTGTGTGTTTTGAGGCCCCGCCCATGTTGGTGTGAATTCCGAGTACAAAACTTTCCGCGGACAAATAGGAAACACGCGCTCAAGCAACGAACCCAATAAAATAACGTTACACTTATTAATGAGCGAAAGAAATCACACATATAAACAGAGATATCAAAAAATCTTAGTCTCCCGTTAACGAAAGCCATGTCAAGAAGAAAACGGTCAAATTATTAATCATTTCCAGACAAGATCCGTGAGTAATCAATAGTGCTCATCGTTACTAGGTTAAAAACGCCGACAACCGGTTTATTAAACACTTGTTTTAAATAAGACCCTTACCGTTCTTTGCCGACAGAATTCTAAGCCTTATTCAGTTTGTTTTGTTGGCTGAAAAACGGAGGAAACTTCTTCACCGAAGCAGTACGAGTCTAGTCAGTCACAGTCAGTGATCCGCTCGACGCTGTTTTCCGGAGAGTTTGAATCACATGACATGAGCGCGCGCCGGATCGGACGGCTGTCAATCACAGGAGGCTGATGATCAGTCAATCAGCTGCATTAGAACATCAGCATTACGCCATTATGTATTTGTTAGTAGTTTCATCACATTAACTAGTGAAAAGGTGAATAAATGTGTGAAATATAAAACACCCTGCTAAAAAATCCAGTTTATGATGGCATCTGTGTTGCAATGTTCCAAAAACCAGCTTGGCCACATTATAAAGTTTGTCGCAGCTTTTTGTGAAGTAAAAATCAGTGGAGAATTTTTTTAGCAGTTCATGAAGTTCCATGCCACTGGCAACACGGCAGCATCTGAAGAATTGTGCACATTTCAGAGTTGTTTAAAAAATGTGCCTACTCAAGCTCATATAAAGGACTTTCCTGGCATTGTTAGTTGTAAATAGAGGAGGGCTATCAATATCACTTTCCTAATCATTTTCCATCAATACATGGTCATAAACAAACAAAACCTCTAGAGAATAACACGGACAAGATTAGACATCTGAGTAAATTTGGTGAACAGTATTCGTATCTTGTGTGTGTACAGTATTCCATACATTTACATATTGTCTTTTTTTTGGACCCTGAGTCTGTAATAAAGTTTGATGATAATACACACACATTTAAGAATAAAGAGCAGTAACAGATTTGGACTGTTTCTTTGCACCAGACTCCCCCTCCATGCCCACAATTAATATGGTTTCACAGATAAGGTTTAAATCTAGTCCCAGACTAAAATGCATGTTTGAGCTGTTCTTATATCTTATAATATGACATACCTTAAAATATGTCAGTGCCATTGTTTTGTTTCAAGATGCACACCAGTAATGTTTTTTTCTAAGGCACGCTTATAAAAGCTACTTCAATGTCGTAATTTAACTACAGCCTAATCCTGGCTTAATCTAAACCCTGTCTGTGAAACCAGGCCTTAATGAACTGCGACTTCTAGTCACAGATTTCTCTAGGTCACAGCTGCCCCAAGATGGTCGACTAGCTAATGACCAGCTTGGACAACCTCAAAACCAGCATGTTCCAAAACACAGCTGTCAGTTAAATCTGAATTTACCAGCAGAGGTCGTTTTAGGACAGATTCAACTTCATATATTGTAGCATGTGAATAAATTGATCTGAGTATATTTGTCCAAGTAGTTTATAAAGGAGACCAAATGAGGCATGCAGGGCTTTAACCACCATAGGTATTGACGGGTTCCCCCCAATATTTTATATTTCTTAATGCTGCTCACCATTACGCTGTTTGTTGTTAGAATGGCAGACAGTTTAAAAAAGTTAATTTTTTTTGGCTGGTCTGCCTCAGCAGTCTAACAGCGCTCGACAATGTCAAAATGATGGCCAATCAGATCAAAGGCAGCAGGGCTTAATGTTTACTGAAGATGAGTGTGAATTCTAGCACGCCGCTTTTAGTTTTTACAATAAAAGAGTGCGTTCGTGGCAAGATACAAGTAGCTAATCATTTAATATTTGACAACTGTTTTAGGATGGATAGGTTTAACGACCCACAGTAACATACAGTGATGCAAACTACTCAACTTTTTTAATGTAATTTCTCCATTTTAAATTTAAATGATGTCATTCATAACTGAATGTGATGAGAAACTTTTTTTGACATATTAGACATACAAACAAGTGTGAATGGGTGCATATTTAAAATAATAAAATAAATAATAATAACAATATTGTTTAAATGGATTAATTCACAACTAGGCTATAATTAGACCTTGCACTTCTTTTACCGTTCTTATTTCTTCTTTATTCTCTTGAATCCCTTTTAATCATTGGTCCCCTCCAATGTTCAAGACATGGTTACAGCATTGTATCCACTATATGTGGATCCTTTAAAACATTTATTTCAGGTCACAAAGTCACATTAAGAATAACAACAGATCAGATGACTGATAAAGAAATATGTCAACTTAATTTACAGAAAACTAAATTTGTGAATCCTCTTGTAAGTCTATATCTGTGGGTCCTCAGAAGATTACACGAGCAAGTTCAAACATCACCTTCAGAGAGAAGAAAATAAACACGTTTTTATGTTGCATTTGCAAAACGTACATGATATGACGCAGACATTTAAAAAAAACACATGGCAGTTTTTTTGACAGTGCAGCTGAATACACGGTCTATTATTCAAAATGAAAGTGAGTTGACTGGATGATATTAAATAAGTGAGCATTCAGTGTTTTCTAACCTCAATGGTGATCAGCACGACGATCATCCACTCCAGTCTGAGACTGTGTTTCTCACTGAGGTGATTCCTCATCAGGTCTGTTAGTTCAGTGCAGTGCTGCAACTTCTCGTTCACAACCTAGAAAACAAACAGTGCATTTCAATGCAGCATTATTCCAACCTTTGATCAGGATATTTATGTCAAATTTTATTGCAAGTACTTTCACTAACCTTGACTCTCCTGTTAATATTGAGGAACTGACAGGTCTTGTCATAGAGCTGCTCGAGATCTTCTCTGTCCCAGTAGAAATCAGGTGTGATCAGTAAGTCAGAGCTGAGGTTTATGCAGTGCCTGTAAAAGTGTAACAATATTGTGAGAATTAAACAGAGCGGTAGATTATCTCATACAATATAACCCAGATAAAGTCATATGGATCCTGACCTCAGGGAAAAGAGCTCCCCTATCTTCTGCATAACTTCAGCCCTGGACAGTTTCACTCTTTGTCCAGACTTCAGCATCTGTTTAGAAAGGTTTATGGCTACAATTACCTCATTTCCAATAGAAGTTTATTTTGCAGAAAAGCAGCAAATGCTGGTATTACCTATGAAAGAGTACATAAGTGGATCTACCTCAGGAATTGACTGGATGGACTCAACAAAGTTGTCGAGGGAAACCTCCCATATTGCCAGTTTTACTGAAGTTGAAAGCAATGACTTGTTCACAAATGCAAGCATCAAATTATAATTAGTCTAACAAAGTTGGATAAAAATGTGTGAAAATGCAAACATAATCCCACCTGACAGAGATAAAGCATTGGAAAATGCAAACTTTTCCAGAACAACTTGCTCATAATCCAGCTCTCCGTTAAACAAGAAGATTCCATGATGGAGCTTTGAATTACCCCTAAACCAACAAAAATAAATAATCAAACAAACAAAAATAAATAAAAGCATGGCTACATCTTAAAGTAGAACCATCATCAACTTTCAAGGAGCATTACATAATTTCAACGGGTTTTGCATATGTTGCATTAAGAAATGAAAGATTTGTGACTGACTCTCCTACTGTATAATTGATTTCTTCATTTTCCCAGTGGATCAGAGCGACTTCATAGGGTTGAATTTCATGCTGCTCCAGTATCCTCATCACTGTCTTTACCTGAGTATAAAATATTGATATACCAGCAGGGCATGATTTGTAGCATGATTTTTAATTTTGTGAAAGAGCTTTTTAATATTGGGCAAACACCTTATTCAGATTCATGTGGCATATACTGGCTGATACATATATATATATATATATATATATAAAATTGACTGACATGCAATGGAAATTTACTGGTCAATAGGATTTTCATATATTTCTATATATTTCTTTATTAAAGAGATAGTTAACCCCAAAACTAAACTTCTGTCATTAATTAAAACCGTGAGACTTTTGTTCATCTTTGGAACACAAATGAAGATCTTTTTTTGTCCCTCCATTGAAGCTACGCAACTACCACTTTGACTCACTTTGAAAAGTTCATAAAGACATTGTAAAACTAATCCATATGAATTGAGCGTTTACTCCAAATTTCCTGAACAGACACGAAATGTTCCTTTAATACAGCTTCCAACCTTATTAGAATCTAGAGCTTCCAGTTGAAAGCTATCTATCAGAACATATGTCAGTTGCTTCAGTGTGTGTGTTATCTTAATACTTACAGTTTTCTCATCAACATTCCAGAACACCACTGAGCCTTCTCTAAAATGGTAAATAACACAAAAAATAATTACTAATCAGAAATTTAAGTGACAAAAAGAATAATTCAGCATACCTGAAGAAGAATATTGTGCCACTGTCATTTGGTTTTGCAGCATTCTCTGTTCCCATCACCAAAACATTAGAAGCGTCTGAAACCCACAACATTTATTTACTACAAATAAGAGACTGAGAGAAAACTTTTTTATGTCAGTTCAGAAACATACAGTACTGTGCAAAAGTCTTAGGCACGTTGGTATTTTCACACAAAAAATGTTTTTAAGCCAGTTATTTATATCTTTTACTGTAGTGTGTCAGTAGGAAATATCAGTTTACATTTCCAAACATTCATATTGCAATTAATTGTAATAATCCAGTGAGATTATTTATTTTTTATTTTTTTATGCACAAGACGTTTGGATAGCAGCCGGTATGATCTGATCTCACCATCATCGAGTCTGTCTGTGATTACATGAAGAAACAGAAAAAACTGAGACAGACTAAATCCAGAAAAACTGAGGCAACGTCTCCCAGACACTTGAGGAAACCTACCTGCAAAACTACAGTACTGTGAAAAGTTTAGGCACTTGTCAGAATGCTTTAAAGTGAGAATGCTGTCAAAAATAATAACATAAATAGCTTTTATTTATGAATTAACTTCTATTAACTAAATCAAATCGATATTTGGGGTGACCACCCTTTGCGTTTAAAACGGCTTTTGTCACCTGCATCTATTCCTACACCTATTCATGTAGTTTTGCAGGAAGGTTTCTTTAAGTGTCTTTGGAGACGTTGCCTCAGTTCTTCTGGATTTAGTCTTTTTTCTGTTTCTTCATGTAATCACAGACAGACTCGATGATGGTGAGATCAGATCATACCGACTGCTGTCAGACTTCTTGTGCATAAAAAAATAAATAAAAATTTCACTGGATTATTACAATTAATTGCAAAATGAATGTTTGGAAATGTAAACTGATATGTCCTACTGACACACTACAGTAAAAGATATAAATAACTGGCTTAAAAACATTTTTCATGTGAAAATACCAACGTGCCTAAGACTTTTGCACAGTACTGTAAATAAGTGATGCAGATGAACTGACCTCTGGGAAATTCTTTGATTTCACTGAAGCCATGAGCTATGAGATCGTGACAGAGTGTTGGTAAATGGTACTGATCTGCAGTTGCGTATGCAATGCACTGCATCATGTCCTGAAAAATGTAATTAAATACATACTAAACAGTCATCTTATATATATCATAAATGGTTTTATCATAACACACAATAGTCACACACCTCCTCCAGACTAGGCTGAGTGGTTCGTGATGGCTGTTTGGTTCTTGGTCCCTTAAAGGTCCTTTTTCCAGGCATACCTCCTTGTTTCAGCACTGACTTGGTGACGGTTGTTGTGGACTGCAATCTCATTTGTATACTCCATGTTTTGGATATTAAATTTAAAGGGGTCAGCACTTCAAATTGTGCTCTTTTAAACATTCCTCTTTGCAATAAGTATCTATGGTGATGTAAGCCGATGTGACAGCTAGTCTGGTCTTTAAGAAGGTTTTGTGTAGGTGCACTGGATGCCAGTGTTGAGCAGTTTAACCTCATGGTGCTGCTGACACTGTTTAATCCATTTACAGTTCTGAGAGCAAATCCACAGGCTTGGGTCCATTTCAAGGGTTGATGTAACCGCCATAGAATCTTGAGAGACATGCCTGTAAGAAACAAACAGTTTCCGCATTAAAACAGTGTAAAATTAGGTACATTTTAGACCTGAAAGTAGCACTACATCTAGTAGCCAAGAGGCCTATTTCAACTGACCTTGAATGACAAGCTTTCAACACACTGCATTGGTCATATCTAACCCTCTTTATGGTTCAATATAAATTGTATATAGAAGCAAATGCAAAAACAGACATAACACGTGTCAGCTTCTTTCTGATCATCTGACATAAAGCAGATACGATGTGAATTTCTTTCTGACACTACTGTCAACACAAGCTACACAGTGACATACAACTGATTCTAATAATTCACGGAAATTCATTCGTCTTAACCCTCAGGGTACCGTCCCGCCAAATATTAGAATGTTCGGTGACAGAAACTGTTACATAGTTGTAAATACAAGTTGCAACATTCTTACAGATTATTTGACAATTCGAACAGCACGAGTGATCCGGTCACTTCCTGTATTTTGGTGACGTCAAATTCAGACGTAATGTTGCCCCGCCCCTGCAGAGACACGGCTTAAAGGGATAGTTCATCCAAACATGAAAATTAGATTTACTCACCCTCAAGTCATCCTAGGTGTATATGACATTCTTCTTTCAGACGAATACAGTCAGAGTTACATTAAAACATGTCCTGGCTCTTCCAAGCTTTATAATGGCAGTGAATGGCTGTTTCTGTTTTGAAGTCCTACAAGTGCGTCCATCCATTATAAAAGTGCTCCACACGGCTCTGGGGGGTTAATAAAGGCCTTCTGAAGCGAAGCGATGGGTTTGTGTAAGAAAAATATCCATATTTAAAACTTAATCTCTAACTATCCCTTTAATTTTGAGCTTGTGAGTTTTATTTTGAACCTCATTACTTTATTTAGTAAATGTCATGTAGGTAAAAGCAAATATAAAGCATGCTTTTAAAGTTTGTTCTCTTAAATATGTGAAAAATAAGATAAGGATTTGAAAAGTGTGTTCATCTAATTATTTGTTTGTTTGTTCTTTTTAATGTATCTTATGTGCTAATTATATATCAAACTATAACACATTTTCTAGTCAAAGTTAAAAACGCAGTTACACTTTATTTTAAGGTGTCACTGTTACAGTGTAATGATATATTTAAGTACTGAGTAATATTAAGTAACTACATGTACTTACTATAGGGTAGGATTAGGGTTTGGTTAAGGGTACGTTGCATGTAATTATGCATAATTTACTGTGGTATGGTAAGTACACGTAACATATGTAACAAGGACACTGTTAAATGAAGTGTTACATAAAAGGCTTTTGGCGAGGAGAATTGTAATGCTTCTTTGAATTTAATTATATAGCGCACATTTATCAAGACTCTATGAGGTAAATAGGAGGCTTTATGTTATTTGTCATATTAAAATCCATAATGCCAGTGAATTAAAATCAATAAAATTAAAACTGAACGCATTGTACGTCGCTCCGATAAATGCATTTGACAAATGCATAAATATGTCAATGTAATAAACTTGAATTTTTCAACATTTGATCTTGCGCCCCCTAAAGGTTAATGCGTTAAATGTTGTTGTGTTGCTTGGATACTTGATAAACTACAGCGACAGAACATTGCATTCGTCAAGGGTTGGTTTGATAAATCGACGTGGAGCAACAGCAAAGACAAAGTGAGTTTTTTGTACATTGTGCCAATTTATAGAGTGGTACATTCTCATAGCCTTTCTTCATAAAAAGAATCGTTGACTTAATTACTTTACTTCCTTCTGCTATAACCATATATCATTTAATTTGTGTCAGGAGGATCAATAAAATGCTGTAACATAGTCGGACTTGTCATAAAGTAGACTAAAACATGCAAACATTGAATAATTTCAGTCACAAATCATTAAAATGTGATATGTTTTGTACAACTTTCAATGTATCTTTTATGATCATCTAGTTGCTAATTCATAATCAAATCATAATTCAGAGTTAATTGTAATTCAGAGTTAAATAATATCCCCTCTCTGATTTATTACTATTATAAAAAGTTATTAAAGGGATAGTTCACCCAAAAATGAAAATTAGCCCATGATTTACTCACCCTAGGTGTATATGACATTCTTCTTTCAGACAAATACAATCAAGAGTTATATTAAAAAATGTCCTGGCTCTTCCAAGCTTTATGATGGCAGTGAATGGCTGTTTCTGTTTTGAAGTCCATAAAAATGCATCTATCCATCATAAAACTGCTCCACACACGGCTCCGGGGGGGGGTTCATTTTCATTTTTGGGTGAACTATCCCTTCAATATTCATTGTGAATGTTACCATTGCTATGGATACATCAGGTTCGGTCTGTCAACATTCAGGTTTGATTGACAGCGTTTCGCAATGGAGGAGTCTGTGATCCGGCAGCACCTCGCACAGTATAAACAGGCCACTGAGACGGCCCGTGAAGAGCTGGCCGCCCTGCAGGCCAAATACAACAACCTCCAGTCACAGGTTTACTATTCACTGGCAATTCAGAGTGTTTTGAATGCACATTCTTTTTGTGAAATAACATGTTTCATTTTAACAGTTCTTGGAAAGCCAATCCAAAGTTGCATCTCAGGACGAGACTTTGAAGAGCTTAAAGGATGCTATAGATAAACATAAAGAGAAAGAGGCGAGACATGAGTCTCTCATCAGCTCGCTCAGAGAACGCAACTACAACACAGAGCAAGAGATGATCTCCATCACCTCCTCCAAAAGCATCATGGACATGAGAATACACACACTTACAAAGGAGAACGAGGAGATCAAGGAGAAAACAATGGAACTTGATATTAAGTCGAAGTGAGCATTTACGGGACACTACAAGTCAAAAGTTTATTCACACCTATAGCCTTTTTTTAATTTCCATTTTCTACATTTTAGAATAATAGTTTAGTAGTTTGCATCTCAAAGTCATAATGTGCATTCCTGGGATGCTTTTTTAATATATATTGATGGACTCCTCATTTATGCTGCACACATGTTGGCTGCTTTTCCCTCACAATTAAATTTTTCCATTTAAAAAGAAAGAAACATTCATATACATACAGTATATTGGCCATATATAACTACATAAATATATACACCAATCAGGCATAACATTATGACAGGTGAAGTGAATAACACTGATTATCTCTTCATCATGGCACCTGTTAGTGGGTGGGATACATTAGACAGCAAGTGAACATGTTGTCCTCAAAGTTGATGTGTTAGAAGCAGGAAACATGGGCAAGCATAAGGATTTGAGCGAGTTTGACAAGGGCCAAATTGTGATGGCTAGACAACTGGGTCAGAGCATCTCCAAAACTGCAGCTCTTGTGGGGTGTTCCCGGTCTGCAGTGGTCAGTATCTATCAAAAGTGGTCCAAGGAAGAAACAGTTGTAAACCGGCGACAGGGTCATGGGTGGCCAAGGCTCATTGATGCGCGTGGGGAGTGAAGGCTGGTCCGTGTGGTCCGATCAAACAGACGAGCTACTGTAGCTCAAATTGCTCAAGAAGTTAATGATGAGTCTGATAGAAAGGTGTCAGAATACAGTGCATCACAGTTTGTTGCGTATGGGGCTGCATAGCCGCAGACCAGTCAGGGTGCCCATGCTGACCCCTGTTCACCGCCGAAAGCACCAACAGTGGGCTAGTGAGCATCAGAACTGGACCACGGAGCAATGGAAGAAGGTGGCCTGGTCTGATGAATCGTGTTTTCTTTTACAACACGTTGATGGCCGTGTGCGTGTGCGTTGCTTACCTGGGGAACACATGGCACCAGGATGCACTATGGGAAGAAGGCAAGCCGGCAGAGGCAGTGTGATGCTTTGGGCAATGTTCTGCTGGGAAACCTTGGGTCCTGCCATCCATGTGGATGTTACTTTGACACGTACCACCTACCTAAGCATTGTTGCAGACCATGTACACCCTTTCATGGAAACGGTATTCCCTGGTGGCTGTGGCCTCTTTCTGCAGGATAATGCGCCCTGCCACAAAGCAAAAATGGTTCAGGAATGGTTCAAGGAGCACAACAACGAGTTTGAGGTGTTGACTTGGCCTCCAAATTCCCCAGATCTCAATCCAGTCGAGCATCTGTGGGATGTGCTGAACAAACAAGTCCGATCCATGGAGGCCCCACCTCGCAACTTACAGGACTGAAAGGATCTGCTGCTAACATCTTGGTGCCAGATACCACAGCACAACTTCAGGGGTCTAGTGGAGTCCATGCCTCGACGGGTCAGGGCTGTTTTGGCAGCAAAAGGGGGACCAACACAATATTAGGAAGGTGGTTATAATGTTATGCCTGATCTGTGTATATAGCCAACATGTGTGCAAACATTACTATTTGTGGAATGTGGAAACATTACTACAAGTCTCTTATGCTTATCAAGCCTGCATTTATTTAATAAAAAAAACGAATATTTTTTAATATTATTTTAATATACTTTAAAATATAATTTATTTCTGTGATGAAAAGCTGAATTTTCATCAGCCATTACTCCAGGCTTCAGTGTGACACGGTCCTTTAGAAATCATTCTAATATGCTGATTTATTATTAATGTTGGAAACAGTTGTGCTGCTTAATATTTTTTTTTATAACCTGTGATACTTTTTTCATGAGTCATTGATGAATAAAAAGTTAAAAACGAACAGCATTTATTTAAAATATAAATATTTTGTAACAATATACACTGCCGTTCAAAGGTTTGGGGTCAGTGATTTTTTTCTTTCTTTTTTGAAAGAAATTAATACTTTTATTCAGAAAGGATAAATTGATAAAAGGCGATAGTAAAGATTTATATTGTTAGAAAAGATTTCTATTTTGAATAAATGCTGTTCTTTTCAACTTTTTCTTCATCAATGAATCCTGAAAAAGTATCACAGGTTAAAAAGAATATTAAAGGGGTGGTTGATTACCCCTTTTTACAAGATGTAAAATAAGTCTCTGATGTCCCAGAGTGTGTATGTGAAGTTTTAGCTTAAAATACCCCACAGGTCATTTTTTATAGCGTAAAATTTAATTTTCAGGTCATTTAATTTTCACTTTTTGAGGGTGAGCAAAAACATGCCGTTTTTGTGCGTCCCTTTAAATGCAAATGAGCTGCTGCTCATGGGGCGGAGCTTCAAGAGCTTGTGTTAGCAGCTCTGATTACCTCATGCAGACAGGCAATGAAACTGTTCAGCCTTTTATGTTCAAACCGGAGTTGGACAATGATGGAGAGACACAAAAAGAAGTAACAACGTAGAATGCAACAAGATGTTCCTGAATGGTTAGTTGATGAATTTATGTAGATGATGTGGAGTTAGTTAACTATCTTCAAGTCACTGATTAGCATATTCTGTCATGATAATCTCACCCCCTTTGTTGCATGTTCCCGGCGGCAGGGTTTATATAAATTTCAGGGTTGTGATGTCACTAACCCTGGAGGAAGCTTGTGTAGTTCCTACAAGCCGTTTGTTGTAGTCCTTAAAAAGTGATTTATTTAAAAGAAAATATTTCCCTTTGCTTTGAACTTTGAGAGTCGTAACTTTGCAGATGTTTATGCTCAAACAGCAACATTACACACTAAAGTTAAAAAAGTGAAATCATAATCAACCACCCCTTTAAGCAGCTGCTTCCAACATTGATAATTACCGAGTATCAAATCAGCATATTAGAAGGATTTCTGCAGGATCATGTGACACTGAAGACTGGAGTAATGATGCTGAAAATTCAGCTTTGATCACAGGAATAAATTATATTTTAAAGTATGTTAAAATAAAAAAAAACATTATTTTAAGTTGTAATAAAATTTAACAATATTACTGTTTTGTTTGTATTTATTATCAAATAAATGCAGGCTTGATGAGCATAAGAGATCTCTTTCAAAAACATTAGAAATAGTAATGTTTCCAAACTTTTGACCGGTACATATCTGTGCGCTATGGGAATTCTTATTCTAGCCCTCCGCATCCCCAGCACCACCTGCCTACATCAATTAAAGCATCATCTGTGTTTGATTTTATTTCATGGATCATTTTCTTTTAATAAACACTGTTACATATTTGCAGACAATATTTTGCAGAATGCAACAAGGCAAAACAGGAAGCCACTGAGACCCAGAGAAGATGTAATGAGCTTATATCAACATTAGCAAACAAAGTCTCTGTAAATGTGGCAGGAAAGGTGGATCCTATGGATTATATTGTATCCGTGGTGAGTGTTTTAGGCATATGCTTTCTGCCAGTCCTTTAATATCCTCCAGATCTCTAACATATCTCTCTACGATAAGGTGGATGCATGCTTCAAGGACAGAGAGCGGCTAAAGAGCTGCATTTGTTCTTTAGAGGAGAGTGTGAAGTTGTATGAGGTGGAGTGTAAAGCCAGCAGAGAAACCGTAAAGAGACTGGTGACTGATGTAGACCGTGAACAGACGCTCTCAGCCTCCAGAGCAAATGAGCTGAACTCTAACAGACAGGTATCCGTCCAGATCAGTCATGCATCAATCATGCACGTAACACAATTTTAGCAACACAAGCATATTTTAGGGTGATTCTGACAAAACCTGTACAGAATATGTCTGGGCTATACATTTCCGATCAAACGTTTGGATAAACTGCATTTATTCGATTAAAAATATTGGGAACATTAAACATTATTAAAATTTAAAATATTAATAATAATTCTTGAATTTTCAGGAGCCATTACTCCAGTCCTCAGTGTCACAAAAATCTGTTCTAAGAAAGTTCCCATTATGTTCTCTGAACGTTCAAAATGCCCAGTTTTTCATGTCTTTATAAACGTTTTTTCTTAGTTATACAAATATTAAGGGAACATTACATTTGATCATTTTACAAACATTATGAACATTACTTTTGAATGTTCAAGCAGTAACATTTTTAAAAAATGTTTCAGAAAAAATGTTCAATGAAAGTTGTATAAATAGTGTTTTTTGTGCTAATATTTTAAGAATATATTTTAAGAGACTCAAACTTTCTATTAACATTACTGGAAGAAAACTTTTTCATAACTTGTTCTTGATAACAGTGGGATCCATATTTCAAAAACATAAAAAAAAACGTAATTATTCCAAACTTTTGACAAGTAGCTTATTTCACTTCATCAGAAGAAGTAAATATATTTTGCGTAAAGGAAAAAAAATCTTTTTTTTGGTAAGACTTTAGTTAACGTTGCTTATTAGCATGTATATTACTAGGATATTGTATTAGTACTGTATATTACTAGGATATTGTCTGTTTATTATTACTTATAAAGCACATATTAATGCCTTATTCTGAACTTATTATACCTAAACTTAACAACTACCTTACTAACTATTAATAACCAGTTATTAGCAGTTTATTGAGGCAAGAGTCATATTTAATAGTTAGTTAATGGTGAGAATTATACCCTAATCTAAAGTGTGAGACTTTTTTTAAACATTTTGACATAATTTTAAAGTATATTTCCTGTAAAGCAAAATCTGTAAGATTAAATCAGTAATATACTGTATGTTTTGTCAGGAATTGGATATAATCTCCCTGAAGAAGCTAAGTTTAGAGAGGGAGAACCAGACCCTTAAAAACTCCCTGCAGGAGACTGAACTGGCGCTGGCGTCTGCACAGCAGCGCTGCCGCCACTATGAGAATCTGTCTCAAGATCTGGAAAATAAACTCCACAGCTGCCAGAATGAAGCTCAGGCGTCTCACAGTCACCACGAGGCCTTCGTGAAGAATGTGGGAGCTCTGCTGGACGATCAGTCTCTTCCTGTTCCACCCACAGAGAAAGACATATTGAAGGCACTTACAGCCCTTTGTACCAGGGAGAAAAGTGCACAAAAGGTCATTTGCATTTCGGACTATTATTAAACAGATTGCATTCTTATTCTTCAACTAATGCTTTCTGCGTGCTCTAGTCTCAGATGGAAATGGAAGGCAGGCTGGCGGAGGTGACAGAGCAGTTGTCCGGCTACAAAGAGCATCAGAGCGGCTCTGAGCGGAGGAAACAGGAGCTGCTGGACAGAATACACAGTCTGGAGGATGAGCTGCTGACTGCTGGAGTCTGCAAAGATGGAATGAATCAGGACAAACAGCATGTGAGGAAATAGCCTAAGTAAAACATTTATTGGCCACTGTATCCACCTTATTTTGCAACAAGAACGCTATTTTCTGTGAATATTCGAGACTTCCAGTTCATTAACTGCTATAGGTAAATAACTAGAAGAATAGTGCAGTAAACGGTAAAACTATTTGCACTACAAACCAGTGTGTTTATAACAATACATTAAAATAATAAAAAAGACATTCTACTAACCATAAGTAACTTTGCAACTACATGTCAACTAACTCTCATAGTACACTGTAAACCCTAATGCTCAAAATAATGATGGTTTGAGTAGAGCCAACTCAAATTAAACAAATTAGTTCAATCAAATTAATTTTCCCATTATTTTAGGACTTTCTTTTTCTTTTGAGTTCACAAAACTGACACATTTTAAGTAATCTGAATTGTTTCATTGTTTTGAGTTTTATTAACTTTCTTTTAATTTAGACTAACTTAAATTGAACTGAAACTGGGCTGGAATTTCTATTTCCCAGCATGCTTTGCCATGACACTCAAAAGGGACAGTAAATGCTAAATACCATCATGGTGATGAGTGGAGCATGAGCTTAGTTTGAACAGATAAACAGTATGTTAAATGTTCTATATTGCTGTACTCATTCAGCAACTGCTATGCTATGCTAATGCTATCAAAGCATTGTGTAACCAATTAGCAAGGTAGCATTTTGAATAAGTTAGTTAAAGCTAGCCAAGTTTCCACTACTAAAAATATTTAAGTTGATCATTTTAAGTTAAATGTATGAATTAGCTTAATCAAATATTTGAAGTTAAGAGCAAATAAAATGTATGAGTACAAAATAAAAATCTGCAAGTTCTGCTTAAACTTTATATTTCTTAACTTAAATTTAAATTTTTTGATTTTTGCCAACTTATTCAGGTTTACAATAAGTTGACGTAGTTGCAATCAAAATAAAGAGATAGTAGATATTAAGCAGACAGTCTACTAATACTCTGAGAGATAGTTCATATGTAGTTGCAAAGATACTTATAGAATGTCTAAAGTAGACTATCGACAAAGTGTTACCAAATAATGATAAGAAATACCCATTTGTAATATCAACCAGCATAACAAGCTGTTTTTGACAGCTAAAAATAACTTTAAGCAAATGACACTAGAAGCCTTGCACAATTAAGTTACAAATGAAAGTGCCTGCTGTCACGTTAATGATGGATATCAATTGGAATAATTCGAATGCATCATAAATGTCTTAAAATGACCTCTCAGTAATGTCATTGGTCTTCTTCCTCTGTAGTACCTGCGGTTTGTGGAGCAGCTCTCAGAGAAGTTAAAAGTGGATCATGTTTCTGCAGATCTGGGATTTGATATGAGACTTGAGGCCATTCTTACACGAGCACAACAACTGACCAGGCAGGAAGGGACAACGTTACTGGAGACCAGGACACAAATCTACAGCCTTCAGAGAAAGGCATGTAAAGTAAAATAAAACATGTTACATGTAAAATAAAACAACAAAATACTGCCCAATTGTGTCATATTTTGACTTAAAATGCTAACACTTTATTTTATAGTGTCATTGTTACATATGTTACATGCAGTTACTATAGTAATAACTATAAATTATGTTTAATTACATGCAACTAACCCTCAACCAAACCCTAATCCTAACCCTATAGTAAGTACGTGTAGTTAATTAATTTTAATCAGTAATTAAATGTGTAATTACAGTGTAACAAAGACACCTTAAAATGTACAAATGTTTTCATAAACATTTCTTTTAAACAAAAAATAACAATTGAAAAACCATTGAAATTTAATTTCAAATATAAACAAACATTCAATCAAAAGGAAAATATATATATAATATACCACCTGTATAGATCTGCTACGGGTAATTCATGTGCGCTCTATTGTAGAGCAGCAGCATGTCTTGCTTGCTCACAGCAGTGTGTTGTGTGTGTATTGGCAGTAGTAAGTCCTGTACTTGCTCTGCAGCAGCAGCAACTTAGCAAATCTGTTCCGCCAAGACCAAACATATCAACATTGTCTGACCCATTACCATGCCAAACACTCAGAGAGTTGTCATGACAGAAATGTGAATCTTTTTAAATATTAACCATACAGCATTCCTAATATTATATGATTGTTAATGATAATTGGCTATTATTTCCATCCATGGCTACAGCTTAAAGAACAGAAGGAGCGTTCGGGAAGTAAAGACCTTCACCTGGAGCTGCTGAGGAGGAAGGTGGTCCAGCTGGAGGAGGAGAAGAGGAGCCGCTCAGCTCTGGCGGTGGAGAAAGATGACGCTGCTCTGGCCTGTAAGAAGCTCCAGAAGCGGGTGGATCGACTGCAGGCGGAGCTGAGCACCTTACGCTTCTCCAACACAGAGCTGAAAGCCCAGCTGTCCCACACCAATGAGCTCAAGGTACAGGGAAGAGCCTTGGCCCCCAGACCCTCACCAAACAGAGTAATTTCAGCATAAAATATAAAAAAAGACCATTTTTAATAATAATAAAAAAGTGAATCTGTAAATATACAAAACGGTTTCCCTTTAGAATGCTTTGAGGGAATCTGAAATTGCATGAATATAAAAATGACTTCTTATCAAGACCTTTCTCTGTATAGGGTTCTTGATATGACTATATATGTTTCTTTGGAGATTAGAAATGCTCATGTTTCACTATAGGTTCTTCAGATCAGTGTTTCTGAATTTATGTACTGATAATAAGATGTGCTTTGAATACAAAGTTGCTTTGGATTAAAGCATCTGCCAAATGCATAAATGTATATGTTCTAAATCGATGTTTTAAGTCGCAAAAGAATGGAAGTAGCGACAGATCTTTTCTTCTATATTGTGACGTACAACGTGAATTGAATTGGATTATCGAAAAAAAATAGATTATCTTTTACTGGAATATTGAGTTATGACATTTGATTAAGATTTATCAGGTCAAAACAATCGTTAAAAGATGAAACATGCATGGATGAATTGTTCACAATAAGATCAATAACATGCATTTAGAAAATAGAGAGTGACGATGCTTATAAATGCTCAGTTTCTGCTGTCTTTGGTGCAACAAGATCAAAGTGATGGAACAAAACCAAGCCATAGAGGAGCAGAGTAAGAATCTGGGAAAGCTCGAGAAGAACAAGGTAAAGACTGAGAAGAAGCTGACCACCATCAAGTCAGAGCTGCAAAACCAGGAACTCAAAGCCAGAGATGAGATCCAACAAGCCCAAAGACTCCTGGACACTCAGTCTAGTGCCATAGCAGATCTTACTCACAGTGAGAAACAGGTACAGAATGTGATATAAGACACATATCTACACAAAAAAATCCTAACCCAAAGTCCATATATATAAATAAACTAGATTGCTAAAAGTTTTGGGATGCCTGCCTTTACATGCACATGAACTTTAATGACATCCTATTCTTAATCCGTAGGGTTTAATATGGTTTAGGAGTGTGTTTATGGGAATTTTTGACCATTCCTTTAGAAGTGCATTTGTGAGGTCAGGCACTGATGTTAGACGAGAAGGCCTGGCTCGCAGTCTCCGCTCTAATTCATCCCAAAGGTGTTCTATAGGGTTGAGGTCAGGACTCTTTGCAGGCCAGTCAAGTTCCTCCACACCAAACTCGCTCATCCATGTCTTTATGGACCTTGCTTTGTGCACTGGTGCACATTCATATTGGAACAGGAAGGGGCCATCCCCAAACTGTTCCCATAAAGTTGGGAGCATGAAATTGTCCAAAATGTCTTGGTACGCTGAAGCATTGAGTGTTCCTTTCTCTGGAACTAAGGGGCCAAGCCCAACCCCTGAAAAACAACCCTATACCATAACTTTACACTCGACACAATGCAGTCAGACAAGTACCATTCTCCTGGCAACCGCCAAACCCAGACTCGTCCATCGGATTGCCGGACAGCGAAGCGTGATTCGTCAATCCAGAGAACATGTCTGCACTGCTCTAGTGTCCAGTGGCGGCGTGCTTTACACCACTGCATCCGACGCTTTGCATTGCACTTGGTGATGTAAGGCATGGATGCAGCTGCTCGGCCATGGACACCCATTCCATGAAGCTCTCTACGCACTGTTCTTGAGCTAATCTAAAGGCCACACAAAGTTTGGAGTTCTGTAGCTATTGACTGAGAAGTTGGCGACTTCTGCGTACTGTGCACCTCAGCATGCGCTGACCCCGCTCTGTGATTTTACGTGGCCTACCACTTCGTGGCTGAGTTGCTGTTGTTCCCAATTGCTTCCACTTTGTTATAATACCACTAACAGTTGACCGTGGAATATTTAGTAGTGAGTTAATTTCACGAATGGACTTATTGTGCAGGTGGCAACCTATCACGGTACCACGCTATGGTACCATGCTACGGTACCACGCTATTTGTACAAGGTACCAAATACTATTTTGTATTTTAAAGCCTTTGGAAAAAATCTAATGTAATTTGTATTTAAATACATTTAAGATGAGTATTTTTGTATTTTCAAAATACTCAAAATACTTTGAGCCAGTCAACCTTTATCAGGGTGCTGTTTTCATGCATCAACTAGTTCAGACCAGACACGCCCCTCCCCCCAACCCCAACATTCATGCACGTGAGCCGCAGCTGTACAACCCAGCCTTGAATCGGCAACTTTTCTGAAATAAGGTGAGGATGTCATGGTGCTAAAGGGTATCGCCTAGATGGATGTCTGAAACACACAGGTACACCACCTGGAAGAGTACACCATCAGTCATTTAAAATATAATTGACTTTGCGTTCTTGTTACTGAGTGGGAAGTAATGATGGTGATAAAACATAATAAAATAATTTTTTTTTTGTAGTTTTTTATTTCCTACAGGGCAGGGGAAGGGAAGAGGTATATAAAATATAAACGAAAGTTTCTAAGCAGTTGCACACATCTAAATGCTTTTTGGCATTCAGAATGTGATTGGAACACCTGAATTCAATGATTTGGAGGGGTGTCCCAATACTTTTATACACATGGGAATGCATTAACATTGTTAAAAGTAACAAGTATGCTTGTACATTGCAGTTGCTGGACTTCTACACTGTGGTGTCTCAGATGTTGGGTGTTGACTGCACAGGCTGCGTGCCAAACTATGAAGTTCTCAGAAGGCTGGAGGTTCTGATCCAATCACGTCACTGCACTGCTCATCTACACCAGCATCACACGCCTCACATCTGGGAAACTCCAGTTTCCTCCATAAACGTTGCTCATTCTCATGAGTTCAAACCCCAGGCTCTGCCAGCTTGTTCCAGTTCAACATCGGAGAGATTGGCAGCCCACTGTGATAATAACCTCCAATTCTAAATTAATGTTCATCCTACTGTAGCTGCACAGCCTGCATATGATGTGGATTGGATGCTGATGTTCTGGTATCCCCAACAGGCTTCTTAACTAGCCTAACCAGCACAATTTCCTAGGTTAAACAGCTTTAGCAAGTTATGATAGAGAAAAACATGGCTACACTAGTCCATCAGCTAGACCAGCACCAAAGCAGCTGGTCTAAGATGGTTGTTTCAGAAGGTTAATAAATATTAACCTTTAACATCTGCTGGTAGATTCTTTAATGACACCTTTCTGGGAACAAAAAGTGTGTTTCTATAACATTTAAAAGTAGCCATGCATTTTGACAAAAAGTGCAAAATGAAATGTTTTACCATATTTGTTTACCATGTAATTATGATTCACAATTAAATTACTGACATTTAATCTTTTATTTTAATGAAAAATACTAATCATCAGGTGAAGTGTATATCATATGTGTATTTTCATTGCGAAGGTTTCTTAGGCCTTAGCAAACTGTACATACATAAATATCCTTTTCTTTGATATCAGTGGTTTACATATTCATGACAGTTAACTTGAATATTAGAGCAGGTAAATTTAAGATCAAAAATTAAAAATCAACAACATATTCAATGAAATCAATGATTGTTTTAAAACCAAAGGATGACCACATGCCAAAAATACATATAAAAAATAATTGCAATATAGAGTTAATAAATTTTTCATCTTCTCTTTTTTACAAGTTATTCATTTGATACAAGCAATTCCACACATTTCAGTTTTTTTTCCCAATAAACTCAATCTTTCCATGATTAAAAAAGGCCTTTAGACCTGATTAACTCTTTCGACAGTACCAGTGTTGAGTTAATATCCTACGGTCTATTTTCCTCCCTCACGTCAAATATGGAAGAACATCAGCACTAACAACACCTGACAGCAGTTTTCAGTGCAATAGGCTTTGTTCTAACATCTACACAAGACTCAGTGACGTACTGTAAATTTAGCAGTTGTACAAGGACACAATAATAATAATTCACTTTGGCTGCCAACTCTTAAATTATGTCAGTTGCCAATTTCGGGAGAAAACCAATGCTGAGCTGCCGTTTTTTAACTTTTTTTAAGTCAGGCTCACATGGGCGGAGGCCCGTTGGTGTAGCTGAGCATGGGGTGGAAGGAGCGGGCGAAGTTGTTGAGTTGGGCACAGCTGTAGTCTTCCTCAGATGTAGGCACAAGACAGGCCACGACCACCACCAGCAGCAGGATGATCTGCAGGGGCAGAGCGGCCCAGAGGACACGCTTCAGGAAGCTTTTGCACCAGGACGGTGGATCTTCCTCTTCAGAATGGGAGGAACCGGATCCAGCGGCGTTGCGAGACCTGCTAAACAAAAGACGGCACAAAGAGGTGGAAATACTCAGATGTAAAACAACGTAAATAAGAGAAAATACATTTGGTGTGTAGCTATTTCTAAAACTGTACATAAGGAAACGGATTTTGTGTAGATTCACAATCCACAAAAGACATCTATAGTTTCTCCCTAAATAGGCTTTCATATTTAATGGTGGAATAATTTCTACATGCATATTTATCTCTGTTATATTTGGAAACACATTAGCTGCACAAGCTTGACACAGATAGAGTTAGTTTGACATCTTCAGTAGCATTTAAAAGCAAAAGGGACATTTTATTATTTATAAATATGCCTTTTTGTCCAAGCACTGTTAAACAGAGTGAATGCTAACAGAAAAAAGCACAGCTCAACAAGTTTCAGTTTAAGGCAAAGAGGGATATCCTGAAAGGGATAGTTCACCCAAAAATGAAAATTCTGTCATCATTTACTCACCCTCAAGTTGTTCCAAACCAGTATGAATTTCTTTCTTCTGATGAACACAAACAATTTTGGGCAAGTCAATGGGGTCCATCAACTGGTTACCACATTCTTCAGAATATCTTCTTTTGTGTTTAACAGAAGAAAGAAACTTGTACAGGTTTTGAACAAATTGAGGGAGAGTATAAATAATAAATACAAAATCTTAAATGGTTAGTTCAACCAAAAATGAAAGCTCTGTCATCATTTACTCACGTACTGCGTAACACGAGAATGAACCTCATTGGTTCTTGCAGAAGCTCAAACGTACTGCGTAACACGAGAATGAACCTCATTGGTTCTTGCAGAAGCTCAAACGTGCTGCATAACACGAGAATGAACCTCATTGGTTCTTGCAGAAGCTCAAACGTGCTGCGTAACATGAGAATGAACCTCATTGGTTCTTGCAGAAGCTCAAACGTGCTGCGTAACACGAGAATGAACCTCATTGGTTCTTGCAGAAGCTCAAACGTGCTGCGTAACACGAGAATGAACCTCATTGGTTCTTGCAGAAGCTCAAACGTGCTGCGTAACACGACAATGAACCTCATTGGTTCTTGCAGAAGCTCAAACGTGCTGCATAACACGAGAATGAACCTCATTGGTTCTTGCAGAAGCTCAAATGTGCTGCGTAACATGAGAATGAACCTCATTGGTTCTTGCAGAAGCTCAAACGTGCTGCGTAACACGAGAATGAACCTCATTGGTTCTTGCAGAAGCTCAAACGTGCTGCGTAACACGAGAATGAACCTCATTGGTTCTTGCTGAAGCTCAAACGATCTCTTTATGAACTTTTAAAGCGTCAAAGTGTTAGTTGCGTAGCTGCCAACGGAGGGACAAAAAAAAAAAAATCACTCAAACTCCAAAAATATCTGAATTTGTGTTCCGAAGATGAACGAAAGTCTTACGGGTTTGGAACGACAAAAGGGCGAGTAATTAATGACAGAATTTTCATTTTGGGGTGAACTAACCCTTTAAGCATATCATTTCTTCAAAAAAATTTCTCACCCTCATGTCATTCCAAAACAGAATGGTCCTCTGTTTAACAATTATCTTATACTAAAATATAAATGTTTAAACAATTGAAAATTAAATAAAAAATATATTACAACAAAATGTGGTAATTTCATTGTGAATATGCATCTTTAAAGGGGATTTAATGGGATTATGTTTATATTAATAGAACAATCTTAATCTTAATTATAAACAATTATTTTATAATAAAAGAAATCTTGTAATTTCACCATGACCCACTACAAGACAACTATTTGTGACTAACCATTTTAAAGCAGATTGACCCTTGTTTCAATGATATTATACTAAACAAATATATATTATTAAACATTTTATAATAAAAATATCTTGTAATTGCACCATGCCTGAATACAAAACATCAACTTGTGACTAACCACCTTTAATGCTGACATATCAAATCGGGCTTAGTCACTCCTTTCAGAACTGTCCCAGCAGCTGAGAACCACTGGAATGTTATTGTGTGTTCTGACATTGAGTCTATGTACAGCACAGTGATGTTTCTCTAGTGTCATCAAACTGCACGGATGGCAGATTGGAGGAGGGAGAAGATGATTGATTAGTTGGTGAAAGAGCAGATATAACACACCAGAGAGAGAAAAAGAGAGAAACTGTTGCCAAGAATGTTCATTGCAGACGCTTGCTGAATAGACAAGAAAATGAACGGCTCAGCAGCAAAAGCAGCCTAGCTATCCATATTTACTGCCAAGTATCAGATGAAAAATACATAAAACAAGCATGTTTTAAAAGGTGTTGTGAGGCTTGTGCCTGGTGCATGAGCTCCCTTCGTAGTGTCTATCTCAGCTCCCTAACCTGAGCAGTGTCTAGAATCACAGAAGATGATGGAAGTCATCAGCATGCCTTTAGGTTGCTAATATTTCTGCATGCATATCATGCTGAATTGCTGGGCCACTGCAAGGGTGGTCTGTCAGGTTAGTAGGACACTGTCCACTTAGGGGTTGACCCAGACCCTTTAGTGCTAGGGGCCTACATTCAGGTCATGGGTTGAGTTCCATTATCTTCCGAGTGTTCTAGAAACCAGGAGAAAGGTACCTGTGAAGTGGACTGCTCACACAGGCTCCGGGCTGTGACAGACTACTTTTGCCCCGTGGCTGTTTGCAATGAACAGGGGGGTAAAAGAAAGAAAGAATGTTTCAGTCCAGGCAAATAAAGACAAAGCTACTGATGAAAGAACCCAAAAAAGAAGAGCACCAACAAAATCAAATGAGGGGGTGACAGCACCTCTATGGAGACAAAGAAACTGGTTCTTCATGACACCGTTCTCAGAAAAACCACCTTGCCAACAATGGATCCTTTACTATTTAAAAAGCTTTAAAGACATTTTAAGCTCACTTTGTAAATTTTTTCACTGGACAAATGGCTTGTTTTCTGAGAGTGACTCTGACAAAATCTGCAGAGAACATGTCAAAGGTCATATTTCACCTAGGAAGTTATGTATAACATAAAAATCATAATGAGTCCACCATTAAGATTTTTTGCATTACGATATTATTTTGATAAGCAATTTGGCAAGCATATATTACCCCTAAATTCTCATTACTGCAATGCAGAAAAAATCTCGGTAACACTTTAGTTCAGGGTCCAATTCTCATTATTAACTAGTTGTTTATAAGCATGCATATTACTAGGATATTGCTGTTTATTAGTACTTATAAAGCACATATTAATGCCTTATTTTGCATGATCATATTCCACATCCCTTAATCCTGCCCAATACCTAAACTTAACAACTACCTTACTAACTATTAATAACCAGTTATTAGGAGTTTATTGAGGCAAAAGTCGTAGTTAATAGTGAGATTTGGACCCTAATCTAAAGTGTGACAAAATCATTAATCATATTATATTCATTATATATGCATTATAATGCAAAAAAATAAAAATTAAGTAGCATAAAAAGCATTCAAATGAATTATTATATTATTATAATACAATATTATAGTATTATTAAATATTATAATACAATATTATAGTATTATTAAATATTATAATACATATTATTTATTAAAATATTCTTACATTACAGTAATACTTTGTTGATTTATGTAAATCATTGTATAACTGTAATGAGAATCTGATGAAAATTCTTATAAATAAAAAAAATAAAATCTTCTTCATGCTAAATATAATTTCACACTTTTTTTTTGATTTTGAGGTTAAATATGACCTGGACATTTTTTCACAGAACCAGTATTCCTTGAAGACTACAGTGTGGGAATCGAGAATAAACATGAATGTGGGAAAATGAGTAGAGGAACCAACCAAACCAGAATTTAGGGGTGTGAACCAGATGTGACTAGTTTAGGGATGTAAAACGCACTTGGATCAATCAAAGGGATGTGGAAACACAACAGGGATGAATCACATCTCCAGTCCTGATGTGGCTCTTGCATTAGAGTAGAGCATGCTGGGAAAGGTTCTGAGCTTTGGAGGAACTCTGAGCAATATGCTAATAAGGTGTCATGTGTGTTTTTGGAGGCCAAGTTTCAGGGACATTCAAGTGTCAGACTACCATCTCAACGTGACAAGCAAACACTGATCTTTGAAGGGCCCAACAGAACATGAGGGTGATGTGTTACCGATCGCTGGCGACTGGGAGTACTGCGTCCAGACACGGGGCTCAGGGAACCCGAAGTATCCAACTCATCAGCAGATGACCAAGATGACAAGTCCTACAGAGATTGTGTGTGTTGAGGATAGTTAGAGAAAGAGTGTGAAGAAACTTAAACTAGACATAAACACTGGATTAAGTTTAGTACTGCACATCAGGGTTATTATAGTTAACTGCAAACTAAAACCATAAAAACAATGTTGTTACTTTAAATAAAATAAACTTTAGGGATAGTTCACCCAAAAATGAAAATACTTAATTACTTAACAACTACCTTACTAATTATTAATAAGCAGTCATTCGGAGTTTATTGAGGCAAAAGTTGTAGTTAATAGTTAGTTAATAGTGAGAATTGGACCCTAATCTGAAGTGTGACCAAGTTTCTTTCTTCTGCTGAACACAAATATATATATATTAACATATTTTGAAGAATGTCGGTAACAGTTGATGAACCCCATTTTGGTGCCTCAAAATATCTTTTGTGTTCAGCAGAAGAAAGAAATTTATACGGGTTTAGAAATACATGAGGGTGAATAAATGATGACAGAATTTCCATTTTTGGGTGAACTAACATTTTAAGTCAAATAAAATAAAACAAACTAAAACTTATTTTATTTCAGCTAGTTGCCAAGGCAACATTCCACATTTTCATTTAGTTTTTATATATTTAGTTTAAAAAACTAAAACTAGAATGTAAATAAAATTAATAAATATAAAAATGGTAAAAACTAAATTACTAAAACTTTAAAGGAACACACCGACTTTTTGGGACTTTCACTTGTTCACCGTATCCCCCAGAGTTAGATAAGTCCATACATACCATTTTTATCTTCGTGTGTGCCATAACTCTGTCTGACGCACCCACCGCTAGCCTAGCTTAGCACAAAGACTGGAATGAGAGTATAGTCCCTAGCCATATCGGTCTAGAAAATTGCAACTTTTCATGTTCCGTCGGTCTTAGTACATGATGTAACTATACACATCACAACATGTAAATAGGAAAATGTTGGCGTTATTTTGTCCCTTATTGAGCAGTAGGCTAGATGGAGCCGTTTACCTCCAGTCTTTGTGCTAAGCTAGGCTAGCGGTGGGTGCGTCAGACAGAATTATGGCACGCACAGAGATAAAAAAGGTATGTATGGACTTATCTAACTCCGGGGGATACAGTGAATAAACTAAAGTCCCAAAAACTCGGCTTGTTCCTTTAAATTAAAATAAAAAAATAGCATATTTATAGCAAATATAATAGCATCTCAATGATAATAAAATAACACTGCTGCACATCAAATATTCATTTAGAGCAGTGGTTCTCAACATTTTGGACCTGAAGGCTTCCAACACAATATTCTAAGGCCCCTATACTGTATAATATAATATTAATAGAAATGTAATATACTGTGTATACTTATTTATTAATCAATATAGTTTATATATAATCAATAAGGTAAATTAGTTAACCACAATTAATTTAAAGTTTAAAGAACTGTATACTCTACAATAAAATAATATTAATTAAGGATGAAAGGATTTTTTAAATTAAGTTAGATTGTTTTAACATATTAATACTAATAATATTATTAGTTATATTAATAATGACAATTTAAATAGTTTTAAGTCATTCTCTGGCCCCCTTGGATGTTTGCTGGCACCCTGGTTGAAAACCACTGATTTAGAAACTTTTGGATGAATTAATTTATTTGCATTATTTGCAACGAATGTAACTGAATAAAGTTAACTCTTTCCCTGCCAGCTTTTTGCATAATAGCGTATAACCGTATAATAGTGAAAACGCGGAAAGCCGGAAAATTCCGTCAATGGCAGGGAAACGTTGTATCATAAATGACAGAAAATTCTGTCAACGGAGGGGAAAGAGTTAATACATTTCCAGGCACTAATATTATTTTGGTCAAAACCAGGGAAACTGGTGGCATCCATGTTGTTGCGACAGTGTTGGTAACTAACCTGCTGACTGCTGGTGATGTCCAGGGTCTTCTGCAGCTCTCTAATGTCTCGTGTCACCTCCTTCAGCAACAGCTTGAGACGGTTCCCGATCACATGTACCTTCTCTTTGGCTTCCAGGCAGTCACTGCCTTCCGAGTGGACCAGCAGCTGAAGGGACATGTCCTGCAGGGACGCCACCTTCAGCTGCGTGTCCAGCAACTCACGACGGATTTGCTGTGGAACAATCAGTGTTTCATCAAAACAAGCCAAGCAAGTTGTAACCCAAATATGCTGTATAAACAGAAAAGAGAAATCATTTACCAGAAGCGTTTTGTGATGCTCCTGTAGCGTATCGCTGTCCTGAGTGTGGTCAATCGGGACAATCTCATTCCTCCTGCGATCGATATTCTCCAGCCACAGAAGGAGACCATGACTCATCTCATGGAAGTCCTGAGCATTAGGAAAAAAACAAGAATCAGATGCTTTTACATTATCTGTATTTTTAGCAACCTAAACAATTACACTGCCCTGCATCATATTTGCTGAATGAAATCCAATACTTGTTTCTTTGATTCCAAAAATAGTACTCTTGCACGTCACACTTTTTACAAAGTAGTGTGCATTTCGTAGCATTTTTGCTTTCGACAACCATTTATAAGGTGCATAAGTCTTGTATTATCCCTTAAGCAGCAGAAAAAACTGCTACAAAGACATGATTCCTGTCTGCCTCTGAGCCAGGTTACAACTATTTGCTCAATTCTCAGCTGATTTTCTTGAGGTGCAAATTCATGTGTGAAAATGAGTCTTCATGCTCCCTCCCAACCATTCTTTCACAGTTTGAGCTGATGAATCTTGACATTGTCATCCTGGAATATGGCCATGATGCGTCTTCCTACATGGTTGTTTGAGAAATGAAAAGCTACACACTCCATCAATTAGGGTCAGAAGAACTTATGAATGTCTTCTCAAAGTGGACATCTTATAACAGCTTCAAGAACAGTTGTTGGTGAGGTGTTTCTTGCCTGGCACTGCATGAGAGCGTGCTGGAGAGCATTCCTCCACTCATCCAGAGAGCTGCTCAGACGTTCCCAGCGGTTATTCATCTCCTTCAGCCGTCGCTGCAGGTCTCGTGCCTCCTCGCTGTCCGACTGCACAAACTCAGCACTGCAGAGGTTAATGGACAGCACGATGGCCTTACGCTTATCCAGAGCCTTCTGCAGCTCCTGTGTGGAATTGCAGGTCAACAGAGAAAAGAGTCAATAATGAACAAGCTGGACAACAACAAAAAAGAGAATCCTTTCAAACAAAAACAGTCGTTCAAGGAATATGGCATTAGTGATATTTGAGTATTATTTATATACTATTATAGTATTTCATAACATTTTGAATTAGCTTTTATTTTTATGTTTTCATTTTTATTTATTTATCATTGAATTGATCAAATCTACTGTATCATATTTTATATCCAAATTACTACGGCCTCTAAATGATCAACATGATAAAAACTTGAAAGTACTAAAAGTTACTGAAAAACCTGTTGTGCACAACCTGTTGAATGCCTTCTTTTTTCTGATTGGTAGTTTACTTTTTTACTTTTTTATAAATATCAGCACCTACACCAAATTGCATATTTTTGCTCAGTTCTGGCCTGTCTAAAGGTTTAATAAACTGTTTAATTAAAGAAAAAGCTTTAATTTGTCAGGCTTTAAAGGGTTAAGTTTTAGTATTTTTGCTTATGTGCTTTTAGTTATGGGCTTTTGTCAAGTCTATATTTATATACAGCTTTATTTTTTTCGGTTTTAGTAATTTTAGTACTTAAATGTTTTGGTAACACTTTACAATAAGGTCTTATTTGTTAACATCAGTTAATGCATTAAGTAACAAATGAACAATATATTTTTACAGCATTTATTAAACTTTGTTAAAGTTAGTTTTGTCATGACAACTCTAGGAGTGTTTGGCATGGTAATGGATATGACAATGTTTTTCACAGTGCATTAACTAAGGTTAACAGACACAACTTTGACCTTAAACATTTATTAGTAAATATTAACAATAACTAAGATTAATAAATACAGCAGAAGTATCATTCATTTTGCATGTTAACCTTATTGTAGTTTTACTAATGCATTTCGTTTTTCATCTAATATTTTTATATTTTATTTCAGTTTTATTTAATTTACTGTTCATTTTAAAATAATAGATTTAGTTAAGAACAATAATAACTGTGTCTGACCTTGAGTTTCTTGATGCGTAGCTCGATGGTCTGTATGTCCGTGCTGAGGTCCAGTCCACGCTGCTGCTCCAGCTCTTCTTCTGCCTGGTCCAGCCAGCTGCAGATGCTGTTCAGGTCTGTGTTGAACTGCTGCCACTGCTGCATGTTCTGCTTCATGCGCATCTCTTTACTGAGAGCCTGAGCCTGCAGCAGCTCCCAGCGCTCAATCACACCTACACAAATGACAACATCTGTTAAGAGCTCTGCATCACTGCATGTGTCATCTGGGTCACAATTTATAGTAACAATAATATTTAATAACACTACCAAACATTATTATTACATTATACACTGCCAGGCCTAAAAAGAGCATTAATTTTAATGAGAAGTTTGAAGAATGCATGCGTTTATTTGCATGGCACAATGTATGATATGGTTTTGTACCTGAGGTTTGAGACTCTGAGCTGTTGGGGTTGACGAAGCCTGATATCTTGTCGTCCTCGTCTTTCAGCTCAAATCCCACTCGCTTTACTGCATCTATACTGCCACGACATTCTTCAAGAAGACGCATCTGAGAGAATAATAATTCATATAATGAACAAGCCATTGTATTAATTTAGCAAATGCTTTCCTTTTCAAAGCACATTTTTACTACAGTGACAGTTCCCCAAATATAGTACTATAGGATTTTCACTCACATAACCCATGTAGGTGGCATCCAGCTCAGGGCCAGTGGGAGTTCGGCTGCGTATGATGTTCTCCGTTTGCTGCAGATGGAAGCAGCTGGTGTTAAGAACTTTATCCAGTTGTCTGATGTGAGTCTCCAGTGAGCCAGTGTCACCTGTAGAGGAACACCAAAACACTTAGCAATGCAGGAACAACAGGAAGTTGCATTGAATTGTCGTTCTCAGGCCTAATGCAGTGCATGATCAAGAGATGGACATCACAACATTGCTTTCTCATTAGTCAACATACTTCTAATCAAATTGATCATTAGTCAAAGCAGTTTACAATCAGAGTGATTATAGGCACTGCTCTTCAAAATTATATTTTAAATGTTGCATGTTTGTTTGTTTGTTCAACATTATTTATCTGGTGAAGTCAATTAAGAAATATTTTCTTATTTACAATGATGGCCTGACATAATGGAAATTTGATAGTTATGGACCGACTAATTGGCTGATATTTGGCATTCAGAACTCTCTTGCGTTAGTTCTGAAATCTGCCGACATCAAGCTTATGATCATATTTTCAAGGCAATTAAACACATTTTCCCACAGAATTGTCATTTGCGTAATAGAATACATCCATTCTTTTTACTGTAATGCAAAAAAAAACATTGCAAAATTGCATAGTATTTATAAATGTTATATTTAAACTAGTGTTGTTATTGATTGATATTTTTATTGAAATATAGCTGAAATAAAATAAAGTATAAATATCAGATGGAAAAAACATACAACTTACAATACTTGATGCCTTGGCTGAAAGAAAATACGTTGAAAAAGTTGAGTAATACAATTACTAAAACTAAGCTAAAACAAATAAAATAAAATAAAAAATATAAATTAAAGTTAAATAGAAATAAAAGACTAATGCAAATTACAAAAACATTTGTGTATAGATAATATTAAAAACACATTAAAAATAACAAACAATAAAAAAAACACTAATTGAAATAAAAATCCTTGTATTACTGTATTTACTGTAATACAGTGAAAAATACTGTACTACAGCAATGAGAAGATGTGTTTTATTGTCATGAAAATAATGTCTTAAAATAAAATTCTCTCCCATATAGACCCTTGTGAACTATAGATATTGGCAACGACCATTAAAAACCCCATATCAGTTGACCACTAATATTCAAAGAGTAAACACTTGATTTAAACGGATTAGATTTTTAATGCAATTGTTTATTTGCATTTTTTTGTTGTAATTCACAGTCTGCTCTGATTGTAAAGTACTGTGAGTAATGATGTTGATTTGGAAATCCAAAAGCATTAGAAACCAAAGACGAACACCAGAGTGAACTCAGTGGACATCAACCTGTGACACTACATGCAAACACTGGAAAACTGACTATACTGTGTGAAAAAACAAATCAAAAGAGAAGGGTTAGAAAATACAGCCGATGGTCGCAGCACGTGGCTCCGTGCTTTGATTCGGTTTGTGAGTAGAAACTAAAGATCAGGCAACAGACTAGTGAGTGAGTCCCAGATTTCTGTGACTGCTGTTGCCTACCAGCTCTGGACCTCAGAATTTGCTCAGTAAGTTTTAGAAATTCCTCAGGACTCTCTGGAATCACTACATCTGAAAGAAACATATACATGTATACAGTACCAACATGATTGAATGCTGAACCACACTAAAAACTTTTCAAGTCAGTTTAAAATCTCACAGGTTTCATTTATATTCTCTTATTATTGGCTCTCTGAAATGCTTGATTCTGATTGGTCAGTCGCAACATTCCGAGGTCAGTTATTACCCAATAATGACCGTCGTCAATAGCAAAGCTGTATAAAGAGCGCTCATCCTGGTATTTGAGGCTGACGTTTCTTACGTTCTCACGTCTCTTGTATCATGAGGACATGCTCTCTCTAGTTACATTTAAACTAAGATGGTGCCATCTTGCGCTTTAGTTATCAACTGTATTTACTGTAAATTTAAAGTATTAAAGGGGTCATGAATTGAGAACTGAAATTTTCCTTGACCTTTTGACATAAGAGGTCACTGTACTATAAAAACATCCTGTTTTTTCCTCTTCAAGTTTTAGAACTCAAAACTTCCTCTTTAGTCCAAAAACGTCTCAGGTTACGTATGTAACCATGGTTCCCTGCGAGGGAACGAGACACTGCGTCCATCGCTGTGGGAACGCCTCTGCGTGATTGCGTCATGAAGCACTCGTGAAATCAGTCCAATGGCATGACGGGACGTCATAGGCGGGTGACGTCATTGACCAGGAAACTATAAAGCACCCCTGAACCAGACAATGTCAGCTTCTGATAGGTCGAACAAGTCGGTCACAGGCATGCCGGGAGTATGGCAAAGCGACGCAGCGTCTCGTTCCCTCTCAGGGAAACATGGTTACATACGTAACCTGAGACGTTCCCTTTCAAGGGAACTCGCGCTGCGTCAAGCACTGCGGGAACCCAATACCCACGCTGCCATAATCCCAAGTGCATGTATGTGTGAAATCGTAGTGCACACTATGTTACAAGCACTCAAGATCCTGGAGTGGAGGCCACATCCAGGTTATAAAATCTCACGAAGGTGTGCGGTGAGGACCAGCCTGCCGCATCACATACCTCCTGAAGAGAAACTCCTGATAGCAAAGCTGTAGAAGCAGCCATACTCCGAGTAGAATGGGCTCTGACCTTTAATGGTGAGGGCTGACCGGCTGATTCATAAGCAATTGAGATAGCTTTGACTATCCATTTGCTCAGCGTCTGCTTAGATACAGGCTTTCCTATACTCGGGGACCCAAAACGTACAAACAACTGATCAGACTTACGCCACAGGGCAGCTCTGTGGACGTAAGCATCTAGCGCCCTCACTGGGCAGAGCAGATTTAATTTCTCCTGGTCAATGACGTCACCCACCTATGACGTCCTGTCATGCCATTGGACTGATTTCACGAGTGCTTCATGACGCAATCACGCAGAGGCGTTCCCGCAGCGATTGACGCAGCGCGAGTTCCCTTGAAAGGGAACAGCTTTTATTGAAATCAAGCTGACAAAACAACTCATTTCAGATTTGTCTCAGCATGACATCATAGTGCAATGAAAGTTTATGTAATGCGCATAAATGTTTCACATTTGGCAAAATGTGACAAAATAAACACCTTTCTGTAGCGTCTTTGTTTCAACACTAATATAATGTAATAGCTACCTCACATACAGTGCATCTGGAAAGTATTCACAGCGCTTCACTTTTTCCACATTTTGTTATGTTACAGTCTTATTCCAAAATGGATTAAATTAATTATTTTCCTCAAAATTCTACAAGCAATACCCCATAATGACAACGTGAAAGAAGTTTGTTCCCATAGTTACATAGTTAACAGTGCATGTCAGAGCACAAACCAAGCCATGGATTGTCTGTAGACCTATGAGACAGGATTGTATTGAGGCAAAGATCTGGGGAAGGGTACAGAAAAATTTCTGCAGCATTGAAGGTCCCAATGAGCTCAGTGGCCTCCATCATCCGTAAATGGAAGAAGTTTAAAACCACCAGGACTCTTTCTAGAGCTGGCCGCCAGGCCATACTGAGCGATCGGGGGAGAAGGGCCTTAGTCAGGGAGGTGACCAAGAACCCGATGGTCACTCTGACAGAGCATTTCTCTGTGGAGAGAGGAGAACCTTCCAGAAGCACTCCACCAATCAGGCCTGTATGGTAGAGTGGCCAGACAGAAGCCACTCCTCAGTAAAAGGCACATGATAGCCCGCCTGGAGTTTGCCAAAAGGCACCTAAAGGACTCTCAGAGCATGAGAAACAAAATTCTCTGGTCTGACGAAACAAAGATTGAACTCTTTGGCCTGAATGGCAAGCGTCATGTCTGGAGGAAACTAGGCACTGCTCATCACCTGGCCAATACCATCCCTACAGTGAAGCATGGTGGTGACAGCATCATGCTGTGGGGATGTTTTTCATTGGCAGGAACTGGAAGACTAGTCAGGATCGAGGGAAAGATGAATGCAGCAATGTACAGAGACATCCTTGATGACATCCCAGACTGGGGCGAAGGTTCATCGTCCAACAGGACAACAACCCTAAGCACACAGCCAAGATAACAAAGGAGTGGCTATGGGGCAACTCTGTGAATGTCCTTGAGTGGCCAAGCCAGAGCCCAGAGTTGAACCAGATTAAACATCTCTGGAGAGATCTGAAAATGGCTGTGCACCGACGCTCCCCATCCAACCTGCAAAGAAGAATGTGAGAAACTGCCCAAAAATAGGTGCCAAGCTTGTAGCATCATACTCAAAAAGATTTGAGGCTGTAATTGGTGCTAAAGGCTCTTCAACAAAGTATTGAGCAAAGGCTGTGAATACTTATGTACATGTGATTTTTTTTCGTTTTTTATTTTTAATAAATTTGCAAAGATCTCAAACAAACTTCTTTCACGTTGTCATTATGGGGTATTGTTTGTAGAATTTTGATGAAAATAAGGCTGTAACATAACAAAATGAGGAAAAAGAAAATAGCCTATTACTTCTAAATTAGGATGTTTTTTGATGTAAAAATCTTGCCAACAATATAAGTAGACCTCAGAGAACATAAAATAAAAAAAGCATTTTAATGACCCCTTTAATAGTTAGTTGGCTTACAGTAATATTGTTGAAGCATTGGTCTTGTTGCTAGAATGCTTGTTTTGTATACTGTAACATGTAATTTACTAGAGTTTTTGACAAAATGTTAAATTGCCGCAGTCTATTGAAAATGTTTAAATAATTGAAATAAATGAATTATTTTAAAAAATCGGTTTGATTCACTGACTCACTACTTGTTTCACTAATACTTGTTTAATTACTGGATGAATCAGCGTTTCTAAACGAATCTCTTGAATGACTGATTCAATGACAAACACATTTTTTAAGTCACTTGTTGCCACCTAGTGGCGTAATGATGTAATGATACAATCG
This sequence comes from Rhinogobio ventralis, assembly GCA_039654625.1. Lineage (NCBI taxonomy): Eukaryota > Metazoa > Chordata > Actinopteri > Cypriniformes > Gobionidae > Rhinogobio > Rhinogobio ventralis. Next base: position 10,055,496 of record CM077202.1, read on the forward strand.
TTATTTGAAGCACCAAGTTACTTTCAAAAGGTGATTTGTTCTATTTTGTTCACTACCTTAGACATCAGTGTTTATATCCGAACTATAAACTTTTATTCCAGTACTTCTGTGATGATTTGAATATTTGTAAAACGGAAATAATGATACTTTGTGGTTGAAAAGACTGTGAAGCTGTTTCACACCTACATGACAACTGCTCTTTCTGGCTCAGTTGTGCAGCTTTACCGGATAGATGTACATTATCTCTTACTTATTTTCTCGCTCAAATAGACTAAAGAGCACACACTGACCTGAGAGGGCAGATGCTGAGCCTTGCAGATATCCGTCCTCTCCTTGATCTCCTGGTTCGGAGGACAAGGCTCTGCTGGCGCTTTCCAAACCCCGACTCAGGTCATAATCGTGGTCCCACTCTAGAGGGATAGAGTCCACACTGGCCGGAGTGTCTCGACCCGAGCGTTCAGCACGTAGAGGAACGGCCAGAGACGCAGATCGACTGGAGGAGGGCAGAGGGGACAGAAAACCGTCACCCAGACGCTCGCTCCATGGAAAGCTGGACACATCAGCAGGCTCGTCCAGATCAAACTCCCGGTCCGAGTACGAGACGTCATGTTCATCGTCTGTGAGCTGGATAAAGAAGTTGTGATGATTGGTGATTAAAACATTGTCCAAACATTGACTAAAATTATTAAAGCAGATGAAATAAAATTTAAAAAATGGCTAAAAAATGCATATAAAATAAATGAATAAAGAATAAATAAATAAACAAAAAAAATCCAATTATAAATAAATATGGAAATAAAATTAATATAAAAAAAGACTGCAAGAAAAAATCAGTCAGAAAAATCATCTGATGTATTTAATTACCGGTAATCGGATAAGTTTCTTGTAGTAGCGTTCCACACGTCCAAAAACTTCTTGGCAGTAACGCTGCAGTTCTTCAAGCTCTTCCTCGATCACAGCAGCATCTATTGGCTCACTCTTTTCTAGAAGAGCTTCACCCTGCTGGAATATGTGGTCAATCTTGCCTGTGTTCAGAGTGATCTCCTGCTGGAACGCCTGGATGGAGCAAAAAACCTCCATAAGAGAATGACAGGAGAATATATGCAGTTCTAAAGGTCAGATACGTACCCTCAGCTGTTTGATTTTAGCCTGGACGTCACATTCTGAGAAATGTTCAATGTTGGTTAATTGCAGGTCCATCTCAGTCAGCCAGACCAGGATACAGTCTCGCGCTGTCTCAAACTCCTCTCGCTGACATATAAAGTGCTGTGGTGGACATAAAAAATGTTTTGTGTTCAAAAAACAGATTCAGAGTAAAAGCACACTTGTATTTACCCAAATGGACTGCAAGGTTAATTTACAAAATAATACTAATAATAAAACATTTAAATATGCTTTAAATTATATTATATTTTATTAATAATAATTATATATATATATATATATATATATATATATATATATATATATATATATAAAAAAAATTATAATAATGTATATTATAATATATTATATTATAATATAAATGTTTTAAATAATATATGAAATAATATAATATATTTAAATATATTTATAATATAATAATATGATATATTTATATAAAATATTATATATTTTAAATATATTATATATTAATAATTATATTATTATGCATATAACATTAATATTAATACTTAAATTTTAAATAATCCACCCTAATAATAGGAAAGTTTAGCAGTAATTTATCTTGCACTAACACAGCTTTAGCTCATGTATCATAACTTTTAATGCTTAGCTTTCATTAGTTCATGTCTATAGTTTCAGTTAAAAAATGGTTACAATTAGTGCTGGATACTGTTATGCATTTAATAAATTAATTTAAATTTAATCTAATTTTGATAAGAAGTTAACAGGCATAGATTGAATGTTTTATTAGCATGAATATAAATTAAGTTCTTTCAGATTTGTGTTATTATAATATACAGTGATGGCTGTCTAATTTTAGTATAAATGATGGTTAAAACTAATCTAATGTCTCTGTACCTTCAATCTGCGTAGGACTGAGGACACTCTTCTCTGTAGGTTATCCCAGCGCTGGTTGGCATTGTGGGCCATTTCTCTCAGACTACAGGCCGCGTCAGTGCGATTCTCACATGCCAGTCGCTGATACTGTTTATTGATCAGCTCCAGCTGTGTCAAACTTTCATGCACCTGCCGCTGGAATGCCTGTAAAAGCACATAAATGAGTGTTGATATCATAAATCTCTTCACTAATACTACATTCATTCAGTCTGGATGAATCTCACCTCAAATTTTTTGAGCTCTTCTTTGGCAACAGTGTAAAGGACACCTGAAGAGTTTGGCAGTGCGGCTGTCTTCTCCGACACCATCAGCCACTCCTCAAAATGAGAGAAGTCATCGAGAAACTTCTGCCAGAGACGCCACGTCTCCTCAATCCTTTCAAATGAGCACCATTTAGGTTTAAGTTAATTGTCATTTAGCAGATATATAACACATATTCAGCAGTGCTGAATCATATTTTTTGTTAAATTTAAATAAAGCTAAAATAAATTAAAATAAAATTAGAAATGCTGCTTTGGCAACTAACTGAAATAAAAATAAGTTGAAGTTGAAGTACTAAACATATTAAAACTAAAACCAAAACAAAATTACTGAAATAACATGCTACTACACTACTCATACTATATTCTACAGTATTCAGTATGCATCCTTATAGTATGCATATTTTTCTGAATAAACAAGGTGACCTGATGCACTTGTCAAAATGTGCATCTTGTGTAATGTGCAATTGTGTATACAAGTGAGCATGATGTATCCCACAATGCAATGCACTTAAATTGACCTTACATCTTGAGAGTGATGATCAAGCCAGATATCAGGTTGTAATATCAACCATATTATGAGATACACAAAAAGAGGTATTATATAGTAAATAGTGTGTACTCAGAAGTATGCTAGTGTTCTATTACAAACACACTACTGCTACGTCCCAATTTGTCTACTAAAAAAACAAAAACAGTACATACTTTTAGAGCATTTTTAGTGAAGAAAAAGTGCATACTTTTGAGTGTTTAGCAGAAAAGGAGGCAATCTTTAGAAAATACTACTTCGTCATAACTGCGTCTTTAACAGACCACTTTGCCGCTTAGTTACATGCATCCTGTCACAATTTAAACTGTCCTGTCAATCATCTTGTTAAAATCCTCCACATTCAATTTAATTTAATTTCAAAGAAAAATGCAGTAGCACGTTGATCTGTCAGTCGTGGGTCTTTCATGTAGAGACTCGTGTGTTTGCAATATGCATATTGATGCATTTAAAAGTTAATGACTAAATGTATCTTTATAAACGTTCACAATGCTGTTGCAGATGAAATATAATGTGGATAACATTGAATAAATATATTTTCGTCAGGTTAGATACTGATTATTAATCACTCAAACCCCTTTATCTAAACCTGTCGCCTGTCATCTCACACATCCGCCATGTTTGTAGTTTTTTAACACTTGCTATTCGTGTTTGTAGTTCTAATCAAATTCTAGTCCAAGGTGTAATGGGTTGTGGATAATATTAGCCCTTACAATCTGCACAGATCTACATTTCAGATTCTAACTGGAAAAAATAGACCTTCACGGACTCTTTGGGACACACTAATATTAATTTCGAATACTATTTAGGATGGATAGTATGCGAATTGGGACGCAGCATATGTATATGAGCTTTATCAGCTGGTCATACTTGAGTCTCCTCTCCATGGACATGGCGCAGATGCTCCTCCATCGGCGGTCCAGGCTGCGTGTAGCCTGTTGGATGGAGTCGCACTCAGCATCCGTAGCACAGGCATCACAGTCGTGCAGCAAAACCTCACACAGGTTCAGCACGGATGCCACACCTGTGCTGTGCTTCTCGATGTCTCTCTGCAGCTCCTGGATGAAGAACAAAAATATATATAAGAATCCTATCCTAAAAATATCCTAAGAAAACGCATAAACCTAATGGGTTTATTTTTGAATGCATCATGAGTTTTTGCACCTGCTGCAGATCCAGTTTCCTCTGGATCTCCTGGTAGTCGCAGGTGTCGTAGACGATGGGACGGGACAGTTCGGTCTCAATGTGGGCGAGCCAAGTGCGCAGACTATTCATGTTCTTATCCAACTGCTGAATGGCCACTAAAGTCTCCCGTAGCTTCTTCACCCTGTGTAAACAAAGAAATGCTTACCTTTTTTTTTTTTTACAATTTCATACACAAAATCAACATTTATATACAGCATACTATTTTGTACTAAAATCTTTTAATATTCAAATATATATTATACACACTGCCATTCAAATGTTTTTGATCTGTAAGATTTTTAATGCTTTTAGAAGAAGTCTCTTATGCTCACCAAGGCTGCATTTATTCTATTAAAAATACAAAACAGTAATATTGTGAAATATTATTAAAATGTAAAATAACTGTTTTCTATTTGAATATATTTTAAAATGTCATTTATTTCTGTGATGCAAAGCTGAATTTTCAGCATCACCAGTCTTATGTCACATGATCCACCAGAAATTATTCTAATATGCTGATTTGATGATCAAGAAACATTTATGATTATTATCAATGTTAAAAACAGTTTTGTAAAACATTTCTTTCAGGATTCTTTGCTGAATAGAAAGTTCAAAAGAACAGCATTTATTTTAAATAGAATATTTTGTAACATTATAAATGTCTTTACTGTCACTTTTGATCAGTTTAATGCATCCTTACTGAATAAATGTATTCATTTCTTTAAGTAAATTTTTTACACAACTTTCTTTAACATTGATAATAATCATAAATGTTTCTTGAGCAGCAAATCATATTAGAATGATTTCTGGTGGATCATGTGACACTGAAGAGTAATGATGCTGAAAATTCAGCTTTGATCACAGAAATAAATTACATTTTAAAATATATTCAAATAAAAAAAAAAAACTGTTATTTTACATTTTTTAATAATGTCACAATATTAGTTTTTTTTTTTTTTTTTTAATGCCTTGGTGAGCATAAGAGACTTCTTCTAAAAACATTACAAATCTTATGGATCAAAAACTTTTGAACGGCAGTGTATAATTTTAAAAACAGGAGACTTATGAGGTAGAGAGAGGAAATGTACAGTAATCGCAGCATAATGCGGATTCAAACCTGCATCTCCCTCATGAGCACTATGGCTCAACATGACTGGAGCATGTGTGCTCCAACATTTTAAAGTAATTTTGAGTAAATATTGTGTAAAATAGTGAGAATAATGCCAACCGAGCCACAATGCGGTGTGAGTTACCTGGCCCCCATGAGATCGAGCAGGTGCTGCCAGCGTTCGTTGACTTTACTGAGTTTGTTTTCTATGTCAGAGGCTTTGCTCTCATGACTGGCTCGAGCTAAACGTTCACCCAGCTGCGTGAGCTCATGTTTATTCTCCTGAGCCACCGACACCTCCTCCTGATAGTCCTGAGAAGACAGAGAGACAGTGCTGCGGTTAGACAGAGACACAGACAAGCATTCTCAAAGTTACTCATTTCAGTTTATAAGTCTATAGTTATAGTTTATACAATTCTAGTTGCTTTTGAAGGAGTAGCTATCGTTATGTTGCTACAAACACCTCATACAAAAAAGGTAAAGAGTTGAAAAGAGTTTCCTCCAAAATATCATATGAGCTACAGTTGTTGTAATAAATACTATATTAAGGTATTAGGAAGCCCTAACCCTAACTTTCTTAAAACAATAAAGTAAAATTAAATAAAATAAAATGATATATAATATAATTATATAATATATTATAAATATTATAATTTAAAAATATATGATAACTTATAAAATAAAATACATTTAAACAGTCACTGTTTGGATTTAAATAGGCAAATGCTTAAGAGTCTATGATTGGATCATCATTGCAGTGATTATGTTTCTAGCATGTTATATGTTTGGCAACAGTTCTTCTAACCCTAAATGATGGAGTGTGTAGCTTTGCATTTCTTAAACAGCCATGTAGGAAGACACATCATGGCCATATTCCAGAATGACAATGTCAAGATTCATCAGCTCAAACTGTGAAAGAATGGTTGGGAGTAAGGATGAAGAATCATTTTCACCAGACATTTAAGTTCAGACCTTAAATTCATTGAAAGTCTGGAGGAGACTTTACAGAGTGTTGGACTCTTGCATTGTCAATACAAGATCTTGACCAAAAATTGATGCCCCTCTTGATGGAAATAATATCACAACATTTATTTCCATGAAGAGATCGTCAAGATCTACTTAGATCTACTTAGCCAAACATATAACATGCTAGAAACATAATAATCTGAAGGATCTGGAGAGATTCTGTATGGAGGAATGGTCTCTGATCTCTTGTCAGGTGTTCTCCAAACTCATCAGGCATTATAGAAAAAGACTGTCATCTTGGCAAAAGGAGGTTGCAAAAAGTATTTAATAAAAGGGTGCCAATAATTGTGGCCAACGTGTTTTGGAGAAAAGCATTTATTTCATAATGTGATTTACCCCCCACTTTCAATTCTTTTACTTCAATGAAAGGTTAGATTTTTGTGAATTTTTTTGAATAAAAGATCAAAAGGATAAACAATGCAGATTTATTTTTTACAGCCATATTTGATCATATTTACCAGTGGTGCCAATAATTCTGACCACCACTGTACATTAAATAAAATAAATGTAAAATATATAATAAATAATAAACAAAATTATATTATATAATCATACTACCTAATATACTACCTAATTTATAAAAATAATAATAAATAAACAAAAATTATATATATATATATATATATATATATATATATATATATATATATATATATATATATATATATATATATATATATATATATATATATATATATATATACATTTATACATATATACATATATATATATATATATATATATATATATATATATATATATATATATATATATAAATACAAATATTTTAGTGATGAGCATAACATTAAAAGACATGTATTTAGTGGCTAAGGCAAAGATTAGATTACACCGTTACCTTTCGTAGTTTCTCAATCATCTCTTCGATGCTGACGTCTCCATTCTGGGATACTTTGCTTTCCATATGTGTCAGCCATTCACACAGCTCCTTGTATTTATCATTGAAGATGGCCCATTCATTCAGCTTCTCACTCACCTGCTGCCTGCGCAGACACAACTGCACAGGCAAATACACATAAACATAGGCCTTCAGTAATTACAAACATGTCCAAGCATTTAAGATTCATTTAGGCAGTTTAAATTAAATATTTAGCCACAGCTTCTTTCTGTATCTTTACAATATACAAAACTAAAGTGTAAATAAACGCACCGTTACATTTGCCCAAAACTACTTTAAAGAAAAAGATAAATATCGGACCAGAGCATCATTAAAAAATACAGCATGAGAGAAGAGTTTCTGACAGTCTGTATGTACCTACAGTTAACTCTGTGTACTGAGATATCAAACGTACACTCACATCCTGTGGTGTCTCAGCTCACGCACCGGATGCCACAAAGAGTGTGCACAAAAAAAAAATCTTACTTGCTTTGCATTCAAGTTTCACTTTGAGCTAAATACTGGTGCTTTGCATTACTTTCTACTAGCAAAAAAATAAGGTAGAATAATCTGCAAAACACTGATGAAGTAATGTTTGAAAAAGGAAATTTAACTAAAGCGGCACAGTAAATATCCACTCTATTGCCCTATATTTCATTATGAGAATGTGTTTTTGAATATCTGTGGATGTGTTTTAAAACCTAATGAGCTTCCTATGGAGCACAGATAGCATCCATTTGATTGTGCCTATGATGTCTAGGAGGGATGCCCTTTATGATTTGAAAATGTCACCTGCACCAACAGTAATGGGCATATGTAGTAGAACAGCACCACCTAAAGGCCTGTGTACCTGGTGACAGATCTCCTCCCACTGCCGGTGCAGGAGTTCAGTGCGTTCCTGCAGCACACGCAGATCCTCTGGACTGATGTAACTGCACAGAGACTCTCTCAACACAGTCAGATGGGTCAAATCCTCCTTCCAGCCATCAAACATGCTCTCCAGATCCTGTAAGGAAAGTAAAGTTAATTTCCCCTCATTTCATTGTTATTCAGTTCCACATACTGAATCTGAACTTTGCATACCTTGCAGCGCAATTGTTCAGACTGCAGCTCCTCATGGCGATCTGGGAGCGGCTGGGAGAGCTGTCGCTTAAATGCTCTCAGTTTCTCCAGAGATCCTCCGATACCCTTTTCACATCTCTCCCAATCCTACACAGAGTTTGAATCCAGTCAAAATGCTCTCTGGGTACATATATCATATTCTGAACAATTATAGTATAATGCAGTACCCTATCATTTGAAAACACGCTAATGTAGTGTAAACTAATGTAGTGACGTCTGATTTACAACGAAACATTCTTGTGAGCCGATTCTATGTAATGATTTGGTCAAACTCAAGTTTTGGTACAACACTGAACAATAAATGCAACATTTGTTTGAGAGCAAAAGTAAAGTGGAATGATATGGAACTGTAAGAAAGTAATATTTGACAAAACTAGTGTGAAAGCATCAAACACCGCACTTATCTTTACAATAAACTAAAATTGTATAATTTATAATTATAAAAAAAATATATGTTTTTTTAATTGAACTAATAGTGACATATACTACTATTTTAATATTATTTTATTAATATTAAGATTATTAATGTTGTTATTATTTAAGTAATATTTATATTTACATTTTTATTTATAGTATAAATTATAATACTTATATTTATATAATTATTAGAATTATTTAATATTTAGTAACTATATATTTACTTGGGCACAACCAATAAAATTAAATGCAAGAACTTCTAGGAACACTACTGGGTAATATTCAGGGTTTTTATGACCAATAAATTATGACTATGATAAATAATTAATTATTTTCGATTATTGACAATTGGGTGAGGATTTTTACTATAGAAATGTATTTTATTTCCAGATTTGGAAATTACATTTTAAAAATTCCCTGATATTTTGAGGTTTTCCATGATCATGGGATGGATGACTAAAATTAAAACAATTTTAGAAGAAACTTCTTAAAAGAAAACAAAAATCACTAAAATGACCTAGACAATAAAGACTGTAAATGAATTCAACAGGTGGTGCGGTGACAAAGAACTGTACCCTGAGCAGGACGGCCAGCTCTTTCTTTTGCTCCTCCAGGCAGATGTTGGCGCGTCTCCAGCGCTCCTGTATGTTGAGCAACTCCTCTTGTAGAGCCGCCTCGGCCCGTGAGTCAGCAGACAGAAGCAGCTGTCGGCCTGCCTCCACCGTCAGGATGTAACTGCCCTGCTGCCTCAGCAGAACCTTCTCCCTCAGCTGCAGCAACAACAGAGCATCAGCCATAACAAAACCTGAACCTGGGGCCTCGCTTAGAAAGGCAGGCGTTATAATGATCCTAAATGTCAACGTACATCCGATATGTTCCTATGAACGATTTATAAAATGTCTGTATGCACAAAAATGTTTCTAGATGCATCCCTCTTTACAAATTGCAGTGCATTTTTAATTCAAGTGCAGTGAACAAGCCATTAAATTTCATCTACAGAATGCCAACAAATCACTTTATGGTTTAGAAGTATGGAACTCATCATCAATGAGCAAGGAAATCCAGGCGTATTCTCGGCAAACGTATATGCGGTAGGCATGGCCTGTTTGCGCATATAATTATATTAATGCATATTATGATTGCCCATCAGTGTTATTTTAGCATCGAGATACTATTACAGTTTTTTTTATATATATTTTGAAGGTTTTTTTTCTTTTTCGTTTTCAATTTTAATGAACATTTTAGTAGTTTTGTTGTGCTTTTGTCATTTTCATTAGTTACTGTTTTCTATATAGGTTTTATGACTTTATTTCAGTTTTAGCTTTAGTTATTGGTGTGTTTGGCATGGTAATGGGTCAGACAATGTTGATATATTTGGTCTTGGCGGAATAGATCTGCTACGCTGCTGCTGCAGAGCAAGTACAGGACTTGCTACTGCCAATACACACACAACACACTGCTGTGAGCAAGTAAGACATGCTGCTGCTGTACAATAGAGTGCACATGAATTACCCGTAGCAGATCTATACAGGTGGAGCTGGGGAAGGTGGAGGTTTTCTGAAAGCGCGCTGCACTGCTACAGCAAATGTTACCCGACTATTTGAAGGTTGAGCAGCAAGCTCATTGGCTACTGATACAGCAGGAACCAATCAGCCGTGCCCCAAAGATAACGATGTGATTACGAGCAGGTAGTTAAAGGGCCTATTAGCCTTCAACATAACAGAACTTTGTATTTTAATTAAAAAAAATGTTTTTTATGGTTTTAGTTAACTATAATAACCTGCCTATTTATGTTCATAAATGATGTTGAATTTTGGTGCTCATATACCAGTAATTCAATTAATTCAATACAATTTATGAAAATGTGGAGATAAATAGGCAGCAGGGTTATTATAGTTAACTAAAAACTAAGGCTAAAAAAACATTTGTTACTTGAAATAATATAAACATTAATTAAAATAAAATGCTCTTCAGTTGGCGTATACATAATAATAATTTGTTACATTTATACATCACATAACATAATATCAAATAAGAACATTTTCACATCAGTTTCTGCCTTTATAAATCTTAATTTGTTCCTCAATTTTGACTTAGGATGAAATCCATGGATTGTGTGTACGTGCATTTTATAAATGAGGCCCCAGGTTCATACAATTAATGGGAACCTTGAAAGAACTTGAAGGGTCTAATAGCTCCCATAATTTTTGGTAAACATTTTTTTGTTTTTGTGTGTAGCAGTGGTATTATAGTCACTAAAACTAAAACCATAAAAAATTGTTACTTGAAATAAAATAAACTTTAACTGAAATAAATTATATATATATATATATATATATATATATATATATATAAACCTTACATTTATTTATATCAGCTAGTTGCAAAGGCAACATTTTCATGTAATTTAATTTGATAAAAATAACTGGAATAAAAATTAATAAAAACTATATAGACATTAAAATGAAAACAGAAGCTATAAAAATAAAAACCAATTTAAATTATTAATAAAAACTATAATATTATCTTGAATAATACTAAAACAACACTAATGAATTATAATATATATATTTACATTTTTTCTTCAAGGAAAATATGTTAGTATATAAAATTATTATTATTATTTATTTTATTTATTTTTATAAAATAGTGCTAGTTGTGTGGTGTGGCGGTGACTTATGAGGTTCTCAGCGGTCAAAGGATATTTACCTGAACTGCATCCAGCATGGCTCGTGCCTGCTGTAGTGGGACAGGTGCGCCCGCCTGCAGGGTCACGGCCTGATGGGACACTTCCACCAACCACTTCCGAAGCTTCTCCCCCATCTCCCTGTAGCGCTGCCATTGACGCAGGAGACTGTCTATGATGCCCCGCCGCTGCTGTGCGCGTCTCACCACCCCCTGCCACTGGTTACTGAGCAGAGCTAGCTTCAGCTTGAACTCATCTCTGGAAATACGGTCACCATGAGTTTTAAACATAAGCATGTATTATAAAGTATGCTGATATCTTGCCCAAGCACATTTCAGATGATGATGTCCCTCACCTGTCGTCCACCTGTCCCTGCTCCAGCATTTGCTGTCCATCGCTGATGATGGAGTGAAGGATCTGCTGTCTGCTGAACATCTCTGCCTGAAAAAGCTATAATAGACAAACACAGCTTTGTTTATTCACATTAGTCATTTTAATAGTATCTAGACAAGATACGCACTATTTGACACCTAAATTGCTTTTGTATGTCTCAGTTCACACAGCTCACCTCATGAGCTCTCTGTTGCTCCATCAGGCTCTGGAAGTTTCCAGAAATCTCCACAGTAAGTTTCTCCTCCGTCTGCACCAGGAACTCCATCCACGTCTCACACTTCTCCAGAAATGTCTGCTGCTGTAGTATGAGGGCCTGAAGTTTACTGAGAAGAGAATTTACATACTTTAGAAGGTAGACAGACACTTGACAATATCTATTTTCAGGGTTTGACATTAACTTTTTTGCTCACCAGCCACTGTGGCTAGTGGTTTTCCAAAGTTACTAGCCACTCAGCATTTTCACTGGCCACAATTTTTACCATGGGTAAAAACTGCCATATAGATATTTTTAATATTATCTCATAATTAGGTCTGTCACTTTAAGATCCATTATACTGTTACACGTGCGTTTTCTTTCTAAGCTGTTTACGTTCACTTAAAACATGAATACATGAATACTCGCCAAGACCGGCATTTTGACATTATTTTGTGTGTATCTGACTGTTTAAGCACAATATATAAGCAGCAAAAAAACTCAATTTAGTACTGAGAAGTGGCTTTATGTGCACTCATTTTGGGTGTGAGCACAAAATCTGCTGGAATGAGTAAAATTATGCGCAGTACACGCAATCCCACACTGAAATTCAAGCCCTGTAACACCAAAAATATTGAGGCGGGTTTATGTGTAAACTCACTGTCGGAGAGATAAGAGAGCAAGAAAGTGCAGATGGTATCGTGTATCTAATCTGCTGAAAATGAGTATTGGATGCATTTCAGGTATTTATCGAAAAATCTATATTTTTATTTTGACAGCACTATATTATGCATAGTTTATTATTTCAGATGCCTTTTTAAAAGACTACAATTGAAAAATATAAATTATATTGGTGTAAATATATAAAATTCAATCCACCAAAGTGGCTTGTAGGAGTGACTGCGTTACACGCCAATGCTGAAACCCACCCGCATTTGGCGGGTTGGCAGGTGTTAATGTCAAGCCCTGTCTACTATAATATATTGTATAGGAAAGTCTTTACATAAAGAGGGGGATTTAACCCTATAAAGCCTGTATAATATTTGATACATTTCTAAGGCCTCTAAATGTTAAACATGATGAAAACCTGTTGTACTCAATATACTACACACATTTTGTTGTCTGATTGATAGTTTATGCTTTTTGTATAAAGCAAAAAAAGTATTTTAGTATAATTGTAAAAACGTCCACCTTCAGGTCGTGATGCGTGTCTTTTTGCTGTAAAATATTTACTTATTTTTATAAAGTAAATGTAAGAATAATTTTTATATTGTTGGCAATATTTTAAGAACATTGGACTGGACTTAAGCAACTTAGGTTTATATCATTTTAAAAACAATCATGTTAAAATGTATCAAATATGATACATCAGGCTTTTACATTTATCTGTTTATATCTCAATCATCATTGTATTGTGGTACTGCATTGCATTACCTGCAACAAATATTATTATACTTAAACATATTATTTGGAGATATGGAGTGACAACTGATATTTATATGCATTTTATTTCAGTAGTCTGTTACTGTTATAAAGATCTCATTGATTTACATTACAAGCTATCAGAATTTCATCTTACTTTTTTCATATAAACATCAGTAACTGCATCAAATTTCATAATTTTTGCCTCTGAATAAAATTGAGGAGCTCCATGATATTATTTAGAGCTTGTCTAAAGGTTCAATAAATGTTCATTCAAAAAAAAAATTCTGACTATTATTTCATATGTGAGGATTTCCATGGTTAAGAAAGAGTTATGAGAAAAAAGTATTGTTCATAATGAGCTGGAGCTAACCTGAACCTCTCAGTGGTCTGAGCTGAGGTGGTGGACCAGCTTCTGTTGAGGTTCTGCATGCGTTTGATCTCAGAGTCGTTGAGCGGGAGTCTGTAACCCAGTTCACTCAGCCTCTCCAGATCAGGAGACATACTGCTGAACTTCAGCATTTGTTTCTGCACAAAAAAAACACAGCAAAAGCACATTGGTGGTCAATCAATATATTGGCCAGGTCATTTTAAGCGATTGCACACTTTCAGTTTTCAGATTTTCTGTTATTTTGAAGGTATTTTTGTGGAAATATTGGGTAAAACTTTCATTCTATTTCTTTGTACATCTCATTTGCTATAATTCAATTAAAATGTTTGGACATACACTTTTCTTATTATTACTATTTTCAACATTTTAGAATAACAGTAAAGTCATCAAAACTATAAAATGCAACACAAATGAAAGTATTAGAATTAGTGACAAATATAGAATATAAAATGCCAATATATTAGTGAAAACTGTATCATAGTTTTTTCTCACACAATTTATATTTCTGTACAAAAATAATTTTGAGTATTTAAGCATTTAGATCAAAAGGTCTTTAACATAACAAATAGTGTCAATTTTGTCTAATACTTTGACTTATACTTTGACCAATATAGTCCACATATTGGCAACCCTGATCCAGGGCTATTTTAGTATTATGTATATACTACTAGAGTATTTATTGATATTTAAATTTAAAGTTTTCATGTTAATTTTAGTTTACATTTTAGTATTTTTTTATGTGCTTTAGTCATTTAATTTTTTTTAAATATTTGTTTAGCTTTAGTTTTATTTCAATTTTAGTTTTAGTAATTTTAGTACTTCAACTTATTTTTATTTCATTTAGTTGTCAGCTATTTACATTTTTCATTTAATATTTATATTTTATTTTATTTCAGATTTATTTCAATTAACAAAATGATTTTAATCGTTTTAATTAACAAAAAATCCATCCATTGTCCATTCAGGACTGCATACCTTGAGTTCCTCCATGCGGTTCCAGATCAGTGACTGGTCAGAAGAACCGTTGGGATCCTGGCCTTTCAGAACCTCCTCAGATTCCACAATCCAGCGGGACAGAGAGTCCAGCTGTTCGTTAAATGTCTCATAGTCCCGAACTCCAGCCTGGGGAGAAAAAAAAACCTTCAGTACTGGACACTAAAACACTCTCATACGGCACTGAACCGTTCTAGTATTTCTGATCCTCTCGACTCACCTGCAGCGTCACCTGCTGTCTGCTCAGGCTCTGCTCCACGGCACTGAGGCGTTGGGTGAGGGACAGGTGGTCAGACTGGATGGAGGCCACAGCCGATGTGTCCACCTGCTGTTTGAGCTGCTCTCCCAGCTCCAATAAAACCTGCAGAGACGCCTGGATGGGAGCCTGAGAGTGCAGCAGCTCCTGAGGGAACATGGGATGAGAGGAAAATGATTCTACATTCTTAATGAGGGTGAATATAAAACTTTACAGAAGTAGTTGCTGTGCAGAATTCATGATTAGTGCACTAGATTAGTGCATTAATACACACTCTAAAGACCATTGCTGTATTCTACAGTGGTAGATTTAGAGCTATAAATCATAAATAAAGTCTAGATATTCATAATGCTTTATAAAGGTATTTATGAAACTACACTACACATTATAATTAATTACATTGTTTCATACATATCTATAGCCACAGTTGTAATACATAACACTCAACTTACTCATGGTTACCCCTCTAAAACGTATAATACATGATATATATTATTTAGTATTAGTATTGATCACGTGTTTAAATGCATTATAATCTTAGTATTATATAAAAGTAGTGTATTTTAATGTAGGATTACTAGTTAAAATTATTTGTGAGAACATACAAACTGTTTTTAAGGCATTGAAATCTAATCTAATTTAAAATAATTAAAATGGATTAAAAACAATTTGATGTGAGTATTAATGATACTTCTGACAAACTAGAGAAAACTCCTAATAAAAAAGTAATTGATAACTGAAATTAAATTATGATTATTTATTAATCTTTGTTAATGTTAGTTAACACAAATGTTCATGTTCACAGTGCATATTAGTTTAAAGTACGTTAACTAATGTTAACAGAAACAACTTTTGATCTTAAAAATGTTGTTGTAATTGTTGAAATTAACATTAACATTAACTAAAATCAATAAATGCTGTAGAAGTGTTGTTCATTCTTAGCTCATGTTAACTACTGTCACCAAATGAAATCTTATTGTAAAGTATAACCACCTAATCATATTCACATGCACACACAAACAGACAGACAATCTGAGTTGCACTCACAGCACAGTCCTGAATCCAGGTGGACACTTCCTCCTCAGTGATGTCTTTGTGGCTGGCTGTCTTCAGCATCTGGTTTGCTCTCTCCTCGAGTGTCTGAACGCTGGAGTCACTCTGTCCATAAAGGTCCCTATAGCTCTGCCACAGCTGCAGGAGACCCTTACTGCTCTTCAGACGCTCCACAATCTCCTCCTGTAGACTGTTCCACCTGAATACCACAAACACATACAGAAAACATTGGCATTACAGGTTCAACTTCACTTAAAGATTACCATATTAGTATGCCATGCTATTTACTGTACATGTTTCTCCATGATACTTCCAAAAATACCACAGTACCATGATTTATGTTCAAAAACACACTGAATTGTCCTTTTGATACTTTTTGTTAGTTTGTCAAGATTCATTAATAATTTGACAGTAAATACATACAATAAAAGTAAAAAACAAACAAACTTCAGAGTCATTGTTTTCCCTAATTGCTCAAAAGTAAAAATGAACAACTGTTAAGTACTACTATTAAGTACTAATTAAGTCCATCCGTCCGTCCGTCCACCCACCCATCTATCCATACACCCATCCATCCATCCATCCATCCATCCATCCATCCATCCATCCACCTATATATCATCAATCCATCCACCCATCCATCCAACCAACCCATACACCCACCCATCCATCGATCCATCCATCCATCTATCCACCCACCCATCCATCCATCCATCCATCCATCCATCCATCCATCCACCTATATATCCATCAATCCATCCACCCATCCATCCAACCAACCAACCCATACACCCAGCCATTCATCCATCCATCCATCCATCCATCCACAAACCCACCCACCCATCTATACATCCATCCATACATCCATCCATACACCCACCCACCTATCCATACAAACAATTTCTATTTCAAAGAAATGCTGTCCTTAAGAACTTTCTACTCATCAAATGATAATAATCATAAATGTTTCTTGAGCAGCAAATCATCATATCAAAATGATTTCTGCAGGATCATGTGACTGAAGACTGGAGTAATGATGCTGAAAATTCAACTTTGCATCACAGGAATAAATTACATTTTAAAATATATTAAAATAGAAAATAGTTATTATAAAAATAATACTATTTTACAGTATTACTGTTTTTAATGTATTTTAGTTCAAATCAATTCAGCCTTGGTGAGCTGAAGAGACAAAAAAAAAAACAATAATGATTTTAAACTTTTGACCTGTATATGTATATGTATACGGTTTAAGACAAATGCATTTGTAATAAGGTCAGCCGCAAAAATAACTGTGTCCACGCCTTTTCGGTGCTAATTTTTCACTGCCTGTCTTTAGTAAATCCTGACAGTAGTTTTCTTAACACCAAAAGAGGGTTTGCGCTGGCGCAAGCTGTTAGTAAATCTGTCCCTAAGTATATAATCTGCAAATGTGTTGTTATTGTATTGACAGAAAAGTAAAAATAAATAAATAAATAAAAACATTGATGAAGCATCAAATTTAGCACCACATGCACCTGGCGTTGATGTCTTTTAGTGTGTTATTGAGAGTGTCAGACACAGACGGGTGACACTCCTCTAGAAGCTGATGTGTAACTGATCCGAACTTTCTCAGGCTGCTCTCTTGTTTCTCAAGCTCCTCCTGCAGGTTCTAAGATGTCAGAGGAAAGAATAGGAGTCATTTTTCCACTTCAGATTCAGAATTTGCAGACTAATACTGAACAGGAACTTGATTTACCTGTAGACTCTCCACCTGCAGCCGTGAAGCCTCCAGAGATCCTGTGAGCAGACGGTAGCGGGACACAGAGTAGCGTCCCTCTGTCAGGTAGCCGTTGACCTCTTCAGACGCTTGTTTGTACTGACTCCACTTGTCCTGGACAGACTTCAGGCTGATCTTGAGCTGCCCGATCTGAGACAAACAAAAAAATAAACACATCAATAAAGTTCTGTTCAAAACCCTAATTTACTCAATTTTAACCAAACTCTAAGCTAGCATTAAATTATGGTCTAATTAAAATGAAATACAAATTAAATAAATAGTAATACCAGGTGGTCCAGATTGGCCCAAGTGTTATTCAGGGTTTGTAGAGACTCCATGACAACAGCACAAGCCTCGTCTGTCTTGTTTTGGACAAGAGCACAGGCTTGTTCCTCCACTCTCTCCAGCTCTCTCTCCTTCTCCTTCACCACCTCCTCCATCTCCTGTTATATGTGAGAAATAACAAACAATCAGTATTCCGCTGGTGGGGAAAGCCACCTCACAGAGGTCAGGCTGAATAAAATAAGACTGTGTTTCGGTTCAAACGGACAAACCTGACAGTCTTTGAGTGCGTTCTGTACAGAGGATAAATTCTCAATTCTGTGTTTTCTCTTGAGTCTGTCCTCCTGAGCATTCAGCCAAGCCTGAAGACCCTGAACTTTACCCTCATATTCAACCCAGGACGCCAACAAGTTTTCCAGATATTGCATCTGAAGCAACAAAAATTAAAATGTAACAAATGACACACGTATGCTATTTTATAGTATAATCATCATATACCAAACAGTAACTAAAACAGTAAATTATAAATCAGTATAGAATCACAATTTAGTATGCAAATAAGTGCCAATTTTTATTTACAGTGGTTCCTGAGCACCAAAGGGGCAGCAGGATGACTTAAAATTATATATATATATATATATATATATATATATATATATAATTAATATAATCATGTATTAAAATAATAATGATCATTATTATATAATTCATATAATTCACAATTGATATTAATATTCATATAATCACAAAGATAATAATAATGTATTTTTAATTAATAGCAATGATTAATAAATTATATAAATCAATTAAAATGCTAAAAAAAAGTAAATCCTATATTTTCACCCTAAAATAAAAAAAATTCACCCCCTCAATAAATCTTTTATTTATTTACGAACATACAGTTCTTGAAACTTATGGAATCACAAAATGAATTGAATACAATTCATTCAACTAAATAAATTAATTTGGAGGAACAAGCCTGTGCTCTATAAATTATTTACCTATCAACTTACCTATTTATATATTACCTATTAATTTACCTACCCACCTATTATTAGTTCTGTCAACAATATTATATAGGGGGCCTTCAGATATTGTGTTGGCGGGGGCCTTCAAGTCACAAAGGATGAGAACCACTGTTCTATTAGCATTGCTTTTAATATATTATATGGATGTGTACCATCATATAGCCATTCATTTTTTTTGGTAATATTCTTTGAAGTACTTTGGAGTAACATGCAGTGTAAATATCAATTATACATAAAAATGGTAATGCCATTTCTAATCATTCCTGTGCTGTGATACTGCTACAAAATCTTTTTTAAGGGCAATTCTGAATGGCAAACATTTAATCAGTGCAACGCAATGAGAGATGAAAAAAAAAAAAAAAAAAAAATCTTACATTTCTTAAAAGTATACAAACTGTTTGTACTGTTTGTATTTCAGAATTAAATTATCTACAAAAAGTTAGAGAAGTGTGTAGAAGTATGAAGTCTCACTTTCTCTGTAATGTGCGTCTGAAGTATCTGCCAGTGGCAGTTCATGGCGCCCAGTTTCTCAGCAAAATCAGTCTTATCGCTGCGTTTGCTCTCCACATCCGCACCGCTGATCTGGAGCACTGACTGATTCACAAAGTCCACAGTGAGCTGTTTGCAGTTGACGTCCACTCTGAAGCCCTACAAGAAGTAGAGCAAAACAACAGTATGTAAAAACATACACTCCACACAAATTAGTCATTAGTAATTAGTCTTCTGACTAGCGTCATAGAATCCGGTCCAAAGTGCAGTTTAATTTGGAAAAGAATCACCCACTTAAACATGAAGGGCCATTTGATGACTCTAACAGGGGTAAAACTGAAAAATTATG
The DNA here is from genome assembly GCA_039654625.1 of Rhinogobio ventralis. Lineage (NCBI taxonomy): Eukaryota > Metazoa > Chordata > Actinopteri > Cypriniformes > Gobionidae > Rhinogobio > Rhinogobio ventralis. The sequence goes on from CM077202.1 coordinate 10,075,411, forward strand.
TCACCTTGTATCGCTGCAGGTACTCTTGGATGACCTTTGACCCAACAGCCCCTTTGAGATTTTCCTCATCCTCTTCTATCACTCTCTCCATTAATGAAATCCAGTTCACAAGCTCAGCGATAGCATGACGGGATGCCAGCTTATCCATCTGAGACTAAAACAAATGAACAATATATCTTTAAAAAACAATAGACTAAGAAAGATCAAACAGGACCTAGGAACCTCAGAAATGAATCTAATCCTATTTGTTTGAGCAGATAAGCCTGTTTAAAGAGCGACATATGCAGAAGTGCTGGTCTGTACCTGGTGGAGTTTCTCTTGAACTATGGGAATGCGTGCAAGCAGTTCGGACCACTGAGAGTCCAGAAGGGTGAGTTCAGAACGCAGAGACGCGGTGTCCATTTTCTTCAGCCTGAGCAGATGGTTTCCCTCGTTCAGCACTGATTCCTTCAGATTGGAGCGGGTCTCCACCTCCTTACTGAACTCCTGAACAGAAGAGAAGACAACACATGAAACTGCCTGTATATAGTGGTTTTCAGAATTACTTCCTTATGGACATGCAAGGATATAAATAATTACACAAATAATACATATTTAATTATTAATAATTAAAGCTTCTATTTAAACTATTTTAGCACTGGCAAAAACATAAATTGTGAATATTATATAATAAAAAATAATAAGATAATATTATTATAAATATGGCCCAAGATGCTGTGTTAGGCTCCAATAGGATAAGCGGTTTGGAGAATGGATAAATGAATAAATAGATGGATTGGTGGTTGGATGGATGGAAAATAAATAAATAAATAAATAAATAAATGAGCTCCAGCATTCCCACATCCTTAATAAAAAATAATAAAATTAAATAAAAAAATTAAATAAAATACAAAATTAAATTAAAAGCAAAATAAAAAATTAAATAAAATAAAACAAATGACAATATTGGTTGGATGGAACAAAATAAAAATTAATATTATAAAATATAATACTGGTTGGATGGAAAATAAAATTAATAAATCGGCTCCAGCATCCCCACAACCTTACACAGGACAAGTTTATAAAATAAAATAAAACTAAATAAAATACAAAACAAAAAATAACATAAAAAATTTAAACAAAACAAAAATTCAAATTAAAAACAAAACAAAATCTAATAAAAAAAAATCTAATAAAAAAAAAAAAAAAAAGAAAATAAAAATAATCTGCAGCATTCTGTTCATCAGCAATGCATGGGCCAGTATGGTTCTTCTAGTAAAATTGGTTGACCAAATGCATCAACATCCTAAACACATCCCATGTTGATGATTTCTTAACATCAAGACTAACCAGAAAAGCAGACAGCTGGTCTTTAACAGTCTCCAGTTCCTGAGGACCAGCAACAGTCTGTGTGTTCCAGAACTCCAAGCGTTCCAGAGCTTCCTGTAACCAGTGACTCAGTTCAACAGACTCACGCTTATACCTGTGACAAACAACAAGCACATATCACCATGAAGATTATGGAATTAAATAAATAAAACAATGGATTTCAGTCTAAAACTTAGCTCCTGACCTGGTTGAGTGCTTCAGGATGGAGTCCAGGTTGTGTAGCTCTTTGTTAATCTTGGTGGAGTTGTTGAGCCAGTGCTCGCCCAAAAGAGTGAGCTGGTTCTCCAGGCTGGAGCAACTTACATATGATAGAAGATGCTTCCCTTCCTCCAGCACCTGATGCAGCTTGTTTTGGTGCTCCATCAGACTCGCCTTCAGGGCCTTAGGTGAAGATCATGAAAGGCCAATATGGAAAGTTGATCACATGCAGTTAGTCTGGTATTATTAGATTATCTATCCTAATACACCAATCATACCCATGTTGGCAATTTACTACAGACATCTCATTTTAACATGCCTGAAGATTCATTACTTTATTATGTACCTGATAGAGCTCTATTCTTTCATTCAGTCTCTCCTCTGTTTCCTCCACCAGGCCGACGCTCGGCAGACTGCCCTCCACAGCCTCTAGCAAGCGGTACAGGGTCTGATAGTCCAAAACTAGACGACTCCATGTCTGATAAAGTCACAAACATACAAACAGATAAGTACAGTATGTAGAAAACAGTTGCACACTTTAAAACATAAATGCTACTAGGCATGTGCCCAAAGCCGCATACTATGTTTGGAAAGGAAATGACGCATTCTACGGAGCCCCTAAAGAGGAAGGAAAAAATGTCAATGCTTTTGCGCTTTCTCATACGGTGACTGGGATGGGACATGTTCAGTTCACTTAGTTTTGAGATATTAATTTGTGGGAACGTCATATTAACTTAATTAAGTTGGACCACAAGATAATTTTCCCAGGTTGCTATGGTTACACAGGTTGTTTACGCATTTAGCTCGCGTATTGTTCCCTCAACATATGATCTTGAGGCCACGACATATTATCACGTTCCCAAGAGTTTGTATGTCGTGGCCACGACAAAACTAAGTAAACCGAACATGTCCCCTCCCGGTACTCTTGCAATTATATAGTTGGGTAATTATATTGTATATAATTTGCGGGCATCAGGGAGCCACTATCAGTATGCAGGGTATTAAAATCACTTTTGAATGCACCCTCACTTTTTACTTTCTTTCCTATTCGCGATCACGCATACTCTGTGTATATGGAGCGGTGATATTTAATACTGACACACTACAGTAAAATATATAAATAACTGGCTTAAAAACATTTTTCGTGTGAAAACACCAACATGCCTAAGACTTTTGCACAGTACTGTATATATATATATATATATATATATATATATATATACACACTGTATAAAAACCATGTTACCTCCGAGATGCACTCCAGCTCAACTCCTTTTTTATGCGCTTGCTTAAGCACATCCTGAGCGCGAGCTAGCGTCTCCTCCAGAGTCTGACGCTCACGTGGCATAACAAAGGCACTAATTTTCTTGTAGAATGTCTCTGTGAGGACCATGTGCCACTCCAAGCCTTGGAAAAATTCCTGTAAATCAAACATTTGGGGACACGTGTTGAAGTAAGGTTGTATACTTATTTTTACACATACACAAGATGTGTTGGTGTACCTTGTGTTTGTCTAGAAGGCTGTGCACGTCCTCTACTGAGCTAGCAATCATCTTCTGGTCAGCGGTCATCTTATCTTGGGCTGTGTCCACCAGATCAATTAGATCTTGCAGAACTCGTTCATACTGATTCTTCAGTGCCATATTCTGATTCAGCCCGCTCCGTCGAGAGCCCACCGTCATCACCAGCTCCTCATAAGCATCCTGTCCAGCACACACATGGATAACTTTGAAAAAAACTAGGTATTTCACGCCTTAACCACTATATTTTAGGACTATATTATCTGGTTCTCTTTTTTTAATAATATAGTGCACAAAAGTGCATGCAAGTGTTTATTTTGCCCATGTTGATGCCAATGATTGGTTGAGTACCTGCAGCTTCAGCAGCTCATTGGTGGAGAACTGGTCCGGGTGTAGCTCCGCCCCTCTGGCTTTCAGCTCTGTTATTCTGTGCTCAAAGTCTTTCAGCGTCTCTTCTACCTCGGCAATAGTCTGTCAGAACAAAAGTGACACAGCGATGACACAAGACTTCACAGCGATAACTGTCCTACAGTGTTGTTATTGTTAACTAAAACAAACTATTACAAATCATTTTTGTAAACGGAAATAAATCTAAAATAAAATATAAAAATTTGATGAAAAACTGTTGAAATAAGCTTAAGTTGAGGTAAAATTATTTCGAAAGTAAATTACTAAAACTGAAAAAAAAAAAAAAAATAGAATAAATTATAGCTAAACAGAATTATTATAAAAAACTAAAACTGACAACAGCACTTTACAAAATGACCATAACTTAAACTAACATTAAAACTAAAATCTAAAAAAGAAAAAAGCTAATTCAAAATATTAATGAATACTATAATGGTATATAAATAATACTAAAATGACACTGATATACAACTAAAATCACTGTTGATCCAATGCATTAATTAATAATCAAATATGAAATATCTTTCTTACTTCAAGCTGTTTAGTTGTTGTGTGGTCAAGAACTCCTGCCATTTTCTGGATAACCTGGAACTTGCTTTCACTAATCGCTGTAAAGAGATGCTGTAACTCCGTCTGAAAAGAAACAGGAACTGAGATGATGTCGCAGTGTTGCATTCATGTACAGAACTGAATGGTGCCCATCAGGCTTGATTCCCACCTGGAAAGCCGTGAGCTCCCGCATTCTGCTCAGCATGGTGTCACAGCGGTGGTCCAGAGCCGAGTCCAGGGCTCCCAGGCGTCGAGACAGACAGTCGAGAGTGTCCTTCATCAGGGTCTGCTCTTCCTCAGATAGACCCACAGAGCCGCCGATCAGGCCCTGGCTGTGACTGACCACCCTGGTCACCTCCGTCACTTCTTTTCCCAATGTCTGGGAGACAAGCAAAAAATATAGATATTTATAAATGCATTTCATTTATTTCTACAGCTCTATCTATAGTTTTACTTTTTACTATTGGCAGTGTTGTTAAAAAACTTAAATGAGAAATGTTCCCTTGGCAACAAACTAAAAAATAAGCTGAAGTACTAAATTCACTAAAATGAAAATATAAAAAATAACAGCTAATTCAAAATATTAACTTTTTCCCCACCATAGACGGAACTTTCCGTCATTTATGGCAACGCTTCCCTGCCATTGATAGATATAGCGGCAAACTGGAGAACTCCAAAACGGGAGTGGACTCCAAAAATGGGAGGTACCTCCAAAAAGTGGCGAAATCTCCACAAGCAAAGACCTTTGCTTTCGCCAAATGTCATTGACTTACATTTAATAATAAAAGTTTGTAAATTAAAAATGTTCTCTTACTAAAAGATGAATTGGTCTTACGTAAAATGTAGGCATATGTTAAATAAAGTTATAAAATATGCTATATAAGTGACGACAGCTCCGTTAGACTGGGGTCCTGGACCTCTCATCCCCCTGAGTTTGAAGCTCCGGGTCTCCAACCCCTCACAGAGATATAAGTGTGAATCCCCTGTGAGCCGCCTCAGCGTGGCCCATGGAAATGTTAAACTGTATTGCTTTGTTATAAGCAAAGGTGGTGTTCCGGGCCGTGACTTGAGATTCTCAGGCTAGGAGGGGGTAGTGACACTGGGTGCAACTAAAAACCAAGGTCCGGTTGAGGAGTTTCTGATGGCCGAAGGTGGGGTGTAGGGTAGGGTTAGTATTTGTTGTAGCATTGTTATTGACATGACCAATGAAATCTTTGCGTGTCATGTGTCTGTCTGTCAATGTAATAAAGCCACACCCTGTTTTGGAATTCCCACCAGGTTTTGGAGTTCCCATCCCCATTTGGAAATCTCCAGGCTGCAGCTATACCCTTCTCGAATGAAATATTGACCCATGAAGAGGTAGAGGACTGTTCAAGCTTTGGGGGTATTTATGGATGCGACCTACTCAATCTATGTTTTGAGCATCGTTCTGAATCTGATCCAGACGAAGTCTTTGACAAAAACTGCGATTTTCTCAGCTTTTTTTTTTTTTTTTATGAAATTTGCCTTTATTCAAGTTTTTTTTTTAAAGCAGAGGCTCTGTTCTTTATTTTGATATACTGTATGTTCAGATATTCATACAACAATATATTCTGATGGCCATGAAATCTTGCTGGCGCTGGCAACTTTAAAAAAAAAATGCTGGTGGGGAAAAAGTTTATAAATACTATAATAGTATAATAATACTAAAATAATACTCTAGGAACACTTAAGTACTTAAGCATTTATATAAACATATAGGGTGCAGTGGCCTGGATTTTGTCTCAAATTTAAATGTTCTGTTTTTTATTAAAATAATGTAAAACATAAATGTTCTTTAATAATATAATTAATAGTTTTAATAATTTAAAACATATTTTTAAAAGTAATTTAAGTTTCTACGATTTAAATTATTGTCCAGAAGACATATGAAGATATATAATATTATATTGTTTAGTGTAAAATGCCTTTAATAAGAAACAAACATCCGGAGAACTAAATGTGGGCGAATATGATGACTCATAGGAATCAGATATTAGCTAGCAAAATTTGCCGCCCAAAGTTCAGACCTCATAATTGGAGAGTTGTGTGTCAGCGTTCTCCGCCAGTAGTGCAGGGCCAGAAAACAGTGTGTTCTCAACATCATCCACCCAAGAGGAAGTGGCTGTGACTGCTGAATAAAGCTGCTGCTCCATCAGAATGACCTCACGCTCTGTGGCCTGTAGAAACAATCACACATTATACAGTTTACGCAGACACCTACGTCACACACATGTTGATATGATAAGCTGTTAAGTTAAGTTAAGCAATAGGCTGTGCATTGAAATGATTTTACCATGGTTAAGGGGTGTAAACATTCATAACAAGCAATACAGTTCTTTACCTAAGTGTAGGCTGTTAAGGAACTTGGTGCATTAATACAATTCATCACAACTGCATGCATCAAAGAACCAGAGCTGTTTTATAATAATGTGGCTACCTGAGGGGTAGTTTCCTTTATTGTCTGACTGAATCCATTGTGCAGGGACATCAGGCTGGACTTGTCGTGGACGTGAGTCTCTCTCTTATAAACCGGGGCGGCAGTCTTCACACAAGCAGTTCTGGAGTAAAACTGTTAGAAAATATACAATTTTATGAAACACTCCACCAACAGAGAGTTTCTGAGTATTACAACTGTGCTCCAGTTATGCAAGATTTTTGCATTCCCTGAAGGCAGTCAGGCCGCAAAAAGAATAGTGCTAAAGTTGAGAACCCAAATACAGAGGGAAAGAGAGACTGATAGTATTATACAACGGTAACACTTTAGTATGGAGAACACATATTCACTATTAACTATGACTTTTGCCTCAAAAAACTAATTTACTGCTTAATAGTTAGTAAGGTAGTTTTTGTAGCATTTAAGTTTAGGTATTGGGCAGGATTAAGGGATGTAGAATACGGTCATACAGAATAAGGCATTAATATGTGCTTTATAAGTTCTAATAAACAGCCAATATCTGAGTAATATGCATGCTAATAAGCAACTTGTTAATAGTGAGAATTGAACCCTAAGATAAAGTGTTACCTATGCAACATAGATTGATAAATTGATTTATGACAGGAATGCCAAGGTCATAGGTTTGATTTCCAGGGAATGCATGAACTAATAACATTTATGCCTTAAATGCAATGAAAGTTGCTTTGGATAAAAGCATCTGCCAAGTGCATTAATGTAAATGTATACTCACTGTATACAAGTATACCTTGTAAATGTATAGTTGTATACTCATTAATTGAGAGACTACATTGAATGTATGCACATTCAGAAATTAATTTGTCACGCTTTATAAGTAATTAGGCAAAAAAGTTGAAAGGTGATTAGAAATTGTCGACTTAAAATATGCCTTTTAATGTTAAATCTTGGGGCCAGACTTACTAACAGCTTGCGCCAACACAAACCCTGAAAAGACGTGGACAGTTATTTTTGAGGCTGACCTTATTGCATATACATTTGTAGGAGTTTCCCTTTCAGACGCAAAATTTATGGAAGGAGAGTATTTAAATGAATCATGCAAGGTGATTTACTAAGGTTTGCGCTAGTCAATTTACTGGTATTTGCGCCATTAAACCAGACGCTTAAACCAGAAGCTAATTTGCGCTGTTCTTGGTAGATTGCATTGGTCATTATGAAAATGATCCGGCTGTGTCTTTGTTCTTTAATGTGTGCATTGTCAGTAGATCACATGCAGAACTTTTCACTCCCATCAGCGCTCTCACGCTAATTCGCACTGTTTATTAAATCTGGCCCTTGATGTTTTGGTCAACCACTCTACATTCGAGCTATGTGGAGACTGTAAAGAAATCAGTGTACCGGTTGTTTGCTGTCTTGCTCCAGGGTGTTCATAAGGAGCTGTAGTTTAGTGGCCATGTCTTTTTTCAGACTTTCCCATCTCTTTCTCCTCTGCTTTTTCACGGCCTGACTGTCTCCCTCCAGCTCTGTATCGGGGGACAGGATCTCCGTCGCACTGCAGAAGATTTGACGCAATTGTAAAGAGAGAGTCAGTAAAGGTTTGAGGTAAAAATGATAGAAAACAGTGAGTAGCAGTGAGAGAGAAATGGAGGTTAATGATACCTGGCTCTGACGGGTGATGCTTGTTGGGTGAGTATTTCCTCTCCACGACTTGCCACAGATTTCAACAGCTTCTTTTGCTCTGCAAGTTGCTCTTCAAGCTCCTGAATTAACATAATATATCATCATTCCTCATTTAGTAGATGCTTTCTTATTTAAAACAACTTACTACAGGTTCAATCTCACTGGAGGACATAATGTTAATTGTTCTAGATTTATTGTTTTGTCATTTAAAACCTCTCACTCTTCTTCTTGTAAAATATTACGTACCTTCTGTTTCTGGAGGGTGTCCTGGTGCTGTAGGCTGCGTGTGGAGCGGGCCTGGGCCAGCCAGTCCTGCATGTTTGGACTGTGGGAGACACTGGAGTCAGATTCACTGGAGTCTGACACTTCCTGAAGGGAATCCTGTGGGAGAGGGACAATCCAAACATAATTACTTACAGTGTATTAATAGTCTTGAATACCGAAAATACCTTGCTGGAACTGAATTACAATAAAATCAAAAGATCATCCAATCATGAATTAAATCATCAGTCATCATTCTCATATTCCGCGATATTCTTGTAAATAACAGCAGGAAAAGAGGAAGCCATGCATGAGATTGTGGTATTCAGACCCAGAACCCAGTGCTGCTGAATTATTCTGCACATGGAGTGACAAGCAAAAAACCTATGATGTAATATATCATTATTACACAAGCTGTTTGAAGGCCTTTCAACTCCTCCCAAATTAAAGTCGCCTGCAGGACATAAAAGACAAAACTTTTAGAGAATCTCACAAAAACAATGTCTGGGTCTAATTTTAATCAGAAAGAAAAAAAGAAATTATATTTACATTTATTATAAAATATAATTTTATTAAAAAAATATATATATGTATTATTTATTTTATTTTAATATTTAATATTTAATATGTCATATTTTTTGTAATATTACGATTTGCATTGAGCCATTATTCTCAATTACATTTCACAATCCTGGATTTAACTGTACTTAAAAAAAATGACCTTGTTTACTTTAAGACACCGTTTTTTGTAAATACAGTTCGTTTTTTTGCCATTTTTAAACTTTAAAAATATATTACAATTATATTAATATAAGATTTTTTAATAAAAATAATGGTTTTGTTTCATTCCTCCTCCATGTCAGATATGGTGTTAGTAGTGGATAAAAAATATAATATATAATAAATTATTTTAATAATTTTATAATATTACAAAATATAATAATAATAATTATTATTATTATTCTCACTTGTGAACCATATTAGTATGCATTTTATGAAAGATGCTATACAAATAAAATGTATTATTATTACTACTATTATGTACCATTATAATATTTTGGGCATGGAACTTGAAGGAATTTGGAGTACCTTATAATACAATGATAATTGGTATATGCATAAGGTAATCATGTATGTTCAGTATCAAGCGGCATGACATATATCGAAGTACTACAGTACTAACATCCCGTCTGAGACCTTTTTTAGGGTTCCCAAATGAACCTCTAGAACAAACATGTCTCTAGTTTCCAGCCTTGATTCAGAGGTCAAGTCTCACCTGAATGTTGATCTGCTTGTCTTGCAGCATCCTCTGCAGCTCTAGCAGGCTGCCTTTCAGCGTACGCAATTTCCTGGCGAGCTGCTCTGTGTCCTCCCTGTTCTCCGGTCGGCCCTCCAGCAGAAGATTCTCACTGTGTCTGGAGAGCTCGGAGAGAGCCAGCACCTTCTCCTCGATTTCCAGCAGCATGTTCTGCAGGAGCAACAGAAGCGAGGCCAGCTCAAACATGGTTCTGCAGCTCTCATCCCAGGACCTTACCAACACCTACAGCGCTGTACATTATCCGTAATCCCTCACGTGCCATGCTCCCAGTAAACATGCATTCTTTAGGATAACTTAAAATTATATCCAAAATTCACTTGAGAAGTGTCAAGACAGTTGCTTTAAAAAAAGTCAAGGTGTTTCGCAGTGGGACATCTGCCAGTTTGTAACCTTCCCATGAAGTCAAACGAAGCCCCACCCCTTTCACCACTAATGCTGCAACCACCCTCATGAATATGCAATAAGAGGCGGAACAGACTTCCAGTGAGCACCAATCCTCTCACAGGAGTCCTCTAATATCCTCAAAGCCATTATAACTGTGAACAGTGTTACGCTGAGACATTTGCATAATCTGATTACGGCTTGTGCCACAGACGCTTAAGAATCAATCCATCTGAATGCTCAGAGGTCTTTTAATACTGCTGTTTACAGATAACAAGTTTCCTGTTCTCAGAGGAATTAACAAACTCATACATTTAAAAACACAAAGCAGGCCTTAATGTCGTGAGGTAACAAAATAATAAATTTTCTTTTTTTAGATTAAACAGTAAATTATAAATCATTTATATTTAGTAATGTGCAGTAGGGGGTGCTCTAACCTGACAGTCTCTGAGTTGCTCTTCCATGTCTGAGTCCTGAGAGAAGGAAGTGATGTTACCGCGAGTGCTCTGCAGCCATTGGTCCAGCTGGTCTGCCTGGTTTAGGTAGCTCTGTAAAGCCTGCGCCTGCTGCTGCTTTTCCACTCGTTCACTCAGTCGCTCCTATACACATCACCATAAACATCACCATAAACATCTATAAATACCTACTGGGCATCTGTCAAGACTCTGGGCTTATCAGCCGGGTCTGCCTTTTCTGTTTGTGTTTTGTGGTTGCTTCTGTGTTCGCCATGTGCTCCTTTGTTTGTCATGACTTTGCCCATCCCCTCGTTTCCTTTTCATTAGTCTATACCTCACCCGTTGTCTCTTATTACCCTCTTAGTTTGCTGCCCTATTTATTTCCCTTGTGTGTGCTGTTCTGCCAGATTGTTGTTTGCCTCTGAGCTCACAACATCTAGTTAGTGTTTTTGTTGGGGGTCCAGTCTTGTTTTTTTCTTTTGGCTCCAGGATTCTCTGCCTGTCCTGCATTCCCTTTTTTGTCAACTCCTGCCTGGCTTATAGTCTGCCTGATCTGGCCTGCCTGGGATCCTGAGATTTTCTTCTCCTGACCTGGTTCTGTTAACCTGGCCTGTTGGATCTTTTCCTTTCTCCCGCCCCGGGCCGCCAAGCCAGCACATCTGCCTGTTTCCTGGATTCTCCAGTGTCAAATTTAGTCTCTGTGTGGTCTGTGAGCAGCCTGCTCTGCAATCTGTCCATCCACTGGTTCTGCCTGTCCTACTTGCTCTGACCCTTGCCTGTCCTGATATCAGTACCAGAGTGCCCCTTCTGGGTTTTTTTGCTAGCTTGATTTTTTCCCCCCTGCTAGTCAGCATCAGTTTTTTCCTGGCTAAGAATTGTTTTTGTTCAGACCCTCTTGGGATGGATTTTGCTGAGTTTTGCCTTTTGCAAATAAATCTGCATTTGGGTTCTCTCTGTTACTGGTTCTGACAGCATCTTTATCACATAATAAAATAAGTGTAAATGTCACTGCACCATTACATTCGTAAGAAACTGAGATTAGATTGGACTGGACCCATCTATATGTATATATTTTTATATAATGCTGTTCTCTTGAACATTCTGTTCATCAAAGAATCCTAAGAAAAGGGTATCACGGGTTCCACAAAATGTTTCAGCAAATCAGCATCAGAATTATTTATATTTCAAAATATATTAAAATAGAAAAAGATTATGTAAATTGTACTCATATTTCACAATATTACTGTTTTTAATTTATAGTATGTTCAAGCTGGTGAACATCAAAAATTTAAAAGACATTTAAAAGAATCTTAGCAAGCCAAACTTTTGAACAGTAGTGTTTATTATAAAACTTTATATATATATATATATATATATATATATATATTTTTTTTTTATTACTTAATTAGGGCTGCCCCCGACTAAAGATTTTCTAGTTGATTAGTAGTCGTAAGCCATTAGTCGACTAAATTGCACGATTATATTAATCTAATTACTTAAATATATACTGAGAAGAATACTAAACCATAATGAGTGTTTAATATATGTAGGCGTAATATATAGCCTATTCCGCGCTCAAGTGCACACACGAAGCTTGCCGCAAAGCACCGGCAAAAGTAATGATTATGAATGTGTCTAGAAAAAATAGTAAGGAGCCATTTTACTTATTTATTAATAAACTAGTGTTTTCTGTGTCAGTTTCAGCTGCAAAGATGAAGTTGACGATGCTGACTCGCCATCTCCGCAGTATAGTGAAGGCGCCCATAGAGAGAAATGCACCTTTCATACGAATGTTTGGATTTCCTGCCCGACATACTGTAATTACCACAAGGACCTGACTATTAGGGGGCAGCCCTAATATATATATAAATAATTACAAATTAACAAAATTAATTAATTAATTAATTATTATTCACGGTATACCTCAAGAAGTTGGCGTTTTCCTGAAGCCTTCATGTGGATGGTGGCCATCCTATCCGCCAGCACAGTGAGTGTGGACTGCATGGCCAACTGATCCGAAGAGTCCGAGTCCAAGGCATCAGATATCAGCTCGTCTGTGAAACTGGACTGAAGCCCATCTATATCATCCTGCAGTCTGACAATTTCCTCCATCTGATTCTGGAGGAATATGGCAGTATGACGGTTTAGTTTTTGTACTGCATCCATATTCTTATACATCTCCTATAGTCTACAGCTGACGCAAAAGCAACAGAGAAAATCCTTCAGAACTTCAAATCTACAATCGGCTCACCTGATAAAGGACCATTTGTCTGTCAGGACTGAGATCATGCATAGGGGGCTCGTTTAATCTGGTCTCGATGGACTCCATCTTAGTGGAGATGGACTGTACAGATCCCTGATAGCGCTGTTGCTTCTCCAAAGCTTCGTAGAGCGTCTTCTGCTTTTCACTTATCTGCAAAACACAAAGATAATCAAAACTCAAACGCCAGATTTTAAATACTAGTGCATCTGACTGTTGAACAGAAAAAAAGACCAACGTACCACATTTTTCAGGGTCTCCCATGAGCGCTGAAGATCATCTAAACTGGCTACAGACTCCAGCGTGGGATTGTATAGCTCCTGGATGGGAGCTCTGGTAAGAGTGGCCCTTCCCATGGACATCTACATTGAGGACAGTCCAAGAGAAAACAATGCAAAATAAAATATATTATGTTAATGTGCTACGAAAGGCACAGGTCACAGGACTTCACAAAATCAACAAAGTCACCAAAGAAGTGTGTTTTTGGTTGTCAGGGCAAGACAACCCTGTTTAGCTTCCCAAAGAACCCAGCGTTAAGGGGACAGTGGATGGAGTTTGTTTTTCCGGAGAAATATTTTTGTTTGTTCCCTGCATTTCGGCAATGATTGTTTTATAAAAAAGGCCCAGTTCAACTCCGGATTTGCAGATCGTCTAATGCTGAAAGATGGAGTGGTCCCAACAATAAAGGTTCACGGTCATGCGTTGGAACCGCAGGTGGTTACTTAAACTGCTTCAAATGTCTGTGTTGTTGGCTATCTGGGCATAAGTGCACATCAAGTAAACAACATGAACGTGACTCTTTAGCTCCACCCACACGATACGCCTCCAGCCACTCGGTTTTATTCGGAAAGAATCAGTACAGCATATCTGTCTTTAATAAATATGATAAAACTAAAGACTTTTCGGAGATATGAAGGATGCAATACTACTCTATAGGTACTCAAGATTGACATGAAATTGACAGAAACTGTTTGTGATACCCCCCCTTTAACTAAAACTATTAAAACTCTAAAAAATAAGGCTAAAATAAAATATTAGATGAATACCTTAAATTAAAAATGCTGTCTTAGCAACTAACTGAAATAAATAAGTTGAAGTACTAAAATGACTAAAACTAAAAAATAAATATATTCAAAGTGATGCAATTTGCTTCTGTTTTGTAAAGGACAAATAAACCAGAATGGATATCAGTTGCAAGCTTATCATTTAATTAGTGAATCATTACTTGAATGGACTGGATTCTCTATCTGTTTTTTATACAACAATTGACAATGTATCACATTACTATACAAAACATTATTGCATACAGTTTCACATAATATTAAATAAATAGTATGCAGTATACAGCATACACTATGCAGTAGACAGTATGTTAGGTTTCCATTCCAAACCCAATTTTCTTTAACAATGTTTTGAGTAAAATTAAGGGGAAACTGATAATTGCAAGAAAGCAGCAGGGGAAAAGTCTGTTAGAAATAAGATCAAGCACCAAATGCTTTGACATTACTGCTAATACCTTGCTAATGGCTGCTTCAGTGTTAGTGACAGGAGAGGGAGACCGACAGAAAGCAGGAGAGCAGATCTCACTGCTGGTGCCCTCCTCCCCAGACTCCTCTGTCACAGGAGACAGGAGAGACTGACAGCGACCAGCCGACATCTGACAGCAGCACAAGCGGAGAGAGTCACGGAGCAGAAGATATTAGTCAATGAGTTCACAGAGCAGTAACGTTCATCGATTATGACATGCAAAGATCGCTGAGAGATGAGTAAATAAAGACTGTAGAGAGGGTCAGTTTTTAATCAACACACTGCAAATTAAGCCTGGTTCAGACTACAGGAGTTTCAGGCCAATTTATGCCCGATTTACCCCTCCCTACATTTGGAGGAAAAAAAACATGCATCCAGGGCATCGGTCGTTTACGATTCGGCCCAGATTATCTGGTAATGTGAGGCGTTTACAGATCAAATCTTAGGGTGCTTTCACACTTGGTTCGATTGCCTGGACCGAACCCGAGTTCGATTGCTCCCCCTCCCCCTGCCCCCGCTGGACTGTGTTCATATTATATTATTTGGGTCCGAACCGGGGTGTGGTTGCGTCATCAAAGCAGCAGCTGTTTACCTGGTTGCTTAGTAACGACAGCGAGCGTGAAGGTGGCAAAATGCATAGCGTTGCTCACCTTACTTTTATATTTTTGTTTTTGAACCGTTGGTTTTGTTTCCAAAGCTTCAGTACGTAATGGCACTTGCATCTATCTGCCGCGAATGTACTGCAAATGCTCTAAAGAACGCTGAAGATGAGCAAAAATTTGATCTACAGCTCTCTGCTTGCAGCACGTCAGTCACGCTCGCCAGGAAAATGAGTGAAACAAACACAAACACACATTTTTATCAAATCATTAATAGCGGTTCATTTCCGCGATTTAGTACGATTGCGTTCACATCAGCAGCGAACCGTACCGGAGTTCACATGAACTGTACCCCAGACTACCCTTTTTAAGTGGACTCGGGTACGGTTCGCAGGTGCGCACCTGAGTTCGGAAGACAGCATTCACATCATCCAAACAAACCGAACTCTGATGTCAATCAAAACCAGTTGCTAGTGCGAGTGCTAGCAACTGGGTTTGATTGACTTCCCGATCTGCTCGTGAACACATCAGGGCCGGCCTGACAACATCAGAAGATGTTTGATATTCAGGATTTTAAAAAGGGGATGATTACGACTATGATTATGTTAGTACACAATAGCCAATGAGAGACAAGTCTAGAAGGAGACTGAAGTGAAGGAACTTTTAAAATGGCGACTACGAAACAACAAGTTGCCACGACGCACTTTCCATTTTGCTTACATCCGCTTCCCCGTGAGGTGCTAAATCTGGCATGATTTTAAGAATATCTTATAGTGTGTGAGATGCAACCAGATTTCACAATCGGTTAAGATTTAAAAACTCTTGTAGTCTGAATCCGGCTTTAATTTGCTTAGTACTTAATCAAGTGGTTTTCATGCAAAAATATCTAAAGCAAGTTAAATTTACCAGAGAAGCAAAGCTGTGTAAAATAATGCATGAATAATGCATAATTCTTAGTTTTTAACGAATATATTCAGATAATTTTTTTAGGCCAAATTTTTGTTAGATTTATGCTTAAAACAAGAAATGCCAATAGGGTAAGAATTTTTTAAGCCATGCCAGCTTCTAAAATTATACTTATTATATTAAAATTTAAAATAGAAACTAAACTAAATTTGAAATAAAAAGTACTAAAAGTCTTATGTAATTTGATTCTCAAGTAAATTTATCTTGTTTTAAGGATGATTATATATTTTAACACAAGACAAATATTCTGCTAAAACTATTCAAATTTGGTTAAAATGACTTCTGTAGTGCACACAATCAGAATACAAGAACAAATGGCAAACTTTCTGAGACATCTAACACTTAACCCACGATTATACTGTCCCACCAATATTCATAATGGGTTACTTACCGAGACTTGTGACTGGGTCTTTCTTTTAACAGCATCACCGTCTAGTTCCTCTAGACTCTCGGTTAAACCCTCTGCATCACTCACTGTCAGGAGCGTGGTGGCGTGTTTAGCTTTCACCGTCAGCATCTTACACTTGGAGTTCAGAGATGCAATCTGCTCCTGGTAGCCCTTGATTTTCTGGGCCAGTTCCTGTTTAGATAAAAATAAACACAGAATAGATGACAGATTATGTTATTTAACTGCCCTTTAGGTTAATGCAAGAAACATGAACGATGGCTAACCACAAGCATTAAAAATAAAGCCAACAACTAGATTTGAGGACAGTAGCTAAGTTTCCATCCAAAGTTGTGAATTTAACTAATGCGCAAAACTGTATTATCGCATTTGCGAATAAAGCAAAGTTTCCTGGGAAATTGACGCAAAATATCTTTAATAAAAATGAAATTTGGGAAGCCACTGTGGCTCTTTTTTTGCACATCATAAATGACTTGCGCATCAGAGCACGCAGATGAAAGACAATAAATGCTGTCATGTTATCTTGCGTTCAAAGGCGGATACGCATTTGTGTAAGACAGTTCCCATTTTGATGACAGACTTTGGCTCAGGCATTTCAGAACGACCAAATCAACATTTGAGATGTTGTGCAATGAAACTGGTCTGCCAGTTATCCAAACACAGCCTCAGTTGAGGCAAAGTCATGTTTTTTTTTGTTGCGTATCAAGGGATTTATTTAGTAAAGGTTTTTTAATTGTAGTTTATGCGCATATCTTCTTATTGGATTAAAAAAAGATACGCCTCAAATGAGTGCATACGTTTTTATGTGCATTTTTAGAATTTATGCACATCTTGGCACTTCCATTCAGGTTTTTTTTTTTTTACTATAATCCATACTTTGCATAAAAATCGGATGGAAAGATGGAAACATAGCTAGTGTGGCATCACTGAGCTGAATATACATGACACCTCATCAATGTTGCTATTGTTAACGAAAACTATTAAAATATTTTTTGGCAATTGAAATGACGCTAAAATAAAATATAAATATTAAGTGAAAAACCTAAACTTGAATGGAAAATTTGAAATATTGTTTTAGCAACTGACTGAGATAAATATAATTTTGTGTAAGTTACCAAAACTGAAATAAAAATAAAGCTATATAGAAATATTTAAAAACAAATGACAAAAACACATACAATTACTGAAACTTAATAGTAATATTAGCAAATACTATAATAGTATTAATAATACTAAAATTACACTGCACCTCATGATGATTAATTTGTGCCTGCAGCTCTTGGATGTTGCTGGTGTTCACAGGTTGGTCCTGAATGACCCGGTGAGCATCTTCAATCATGACCTGCAGGTTTCTGACTTCCTGTTCATACTGTTCATACTGCACAACTGCCTCCTAAAACAGATATCACACACATTTATTTTTATATCATGATGGGGATGTCATACTGGACTTACCCCTTAAGGGGACCCTACCCCTTAACCCATTCTTTCAGACACCTTTGAAATATTTAAATGCAAATTAATACACTATTTAGTTCCTTTACGGAGCTGTTACATCATGTAGACTTTTTCAGCCTGGTTTTTGTGGGGACATTTAATAGCCAAACCTGGCCCACTCTAAAAAATAACCCTCTGAATACATCTCTAATTTATAATTATGATCCCTTCTGACAGATCATAAAACAAACAGCATTTGAGCCTAATAAGTTATAAGCACTCATGATTCAGGAAAAGTTATGGTGTGTTCCATATGTACTCGGAAGTCTGAAATTCTGAGTTCCCAATAGGAACTTTTAACTGGAACAAGTCGGAGTTCCGACTCGGAAACTTGGAGAAACAGCAACAACCCTGGCTTCAGAATCCTGCTCAGCGCATCAACAGTAGTGAAAAAGTAGCAATATGTTGTTTATTAGCACTTCTGTTTGTCTATGTCCCAAATAACTCAGTTGTGCACACAGTACTATCCAACCTCTATCTGTGGACATGATACTTCAACATTATCTGTGCAAAAGGCTGTATTCTGAAAGAGCAAGCAGTATTAAACATATATTTGGTGCTGATATCAAGACCAGCAGCTGAGCAGGTGTCTTTATTCCCATTTGGTGCCACAACAGCTTCACCTACCTGCAGGATGTTGCACTGCTGGATGGCAGTGTGCTGCAGTTGACTGGCCTCTTGTTGTAGATTCAGAGCAGTGCGGCAGATGGACAAACTGGTCACCACTTCCTCAGGGACTCTTAGAGCACTCTGACACTCCTGCACGGCCTCTACCTGCTGCTTAAAGCTCTCCATGTCTGCCAGCAAACGCTGAAAAAACAACAAAATCCATTCTAATAACAAAAAAGTGCTTCCCTTCTTTCCGTGCAAAAAAAATAAAAATAAAAATGATATATAAAACAAAAACCAGGTTCACAGAAAGCACTCAATAATTAATCAGAAAAAACAGGTTTCTGTTACCAGATCTTTATTTACACTACAGCCAGACACATTTTTACAGCTTATTTATTTAGAAGAGAGGATGGGAAAAGAGGAAGAAGGACAGGATCAAGCTGGATTGAACTGACTACTAAGCCACTGCTCCATAACTAAATTTAAATTTAAAATCAATTTTATTACCCATATCTATAATGCAGTCAAGTAGGCTGTGCATGGAATTATAGGGCTCAAATAACTGCGTTCAGGATCAAAGCAGATAAATGTACCTGTCTTTGAGTCAGTTGTTCTTTTAGACTCAGTCGAGCCAGTTCAGGAGATGTGAGAGTGGCTTGAACCTGCTCCAGAGTCACATGCAAGGCCTTCACTTCACACTCAAACCTCTCCATATCCTAAAAGAAAATACAAAGTAAAGTCAGTCATGTTGAGCTACTATAGTTACCATAATATATTAATTAATCAAATCTGAGAAAGGAGAAAAAACCTTTGCTGCATCTTGCAGACTCTGCAGTCGTGATCTGATGCCCTGCTCCAGCTCCTCAGTGTGGCGGCTCAGTTCTGACACCTGCTGTCCCATGGCCTCCACCTGCAGCGTCTCAGACAGTATCTCCACCTTCTCATGCATGGCCTCCAGGTCACCATGGAGCTCACGTGACTCACGCAGAACTGACTGCAGGGTCAAACACACAGATTACTAATTGTTACTGTAGACAACAGATAACTGCACCAAAATGGACTATTATGAATTTTTGTGTGTTGTAGTTCACCTGATACATCCTGATCTGTTCTTGCAGGTGCGAGGAAGAGTTCCAGATAATGTTGGCCTTCACCAGGCTCCTGGCTCTGTCTGTCCACTTCACTATGAACTCAAACATCTCGTTGTACTCATCTAGATGTGCATCAGCCTTATGAGGAAAAAACACATCACATCACATGCAATGTTTGAAAGACTCTACTACAAAGGTCATAAATGAACAAATAGCCTGTAGGAAATAGGTTCATTTTCAGTAAGATTCTGTCTTTTTTCTATTAGCTGAATGCTCATTTTGTCTATTAATAAAACATTATGTCTCATACCTTCTTCAGCCATATAGTCTTATATTCAGCCAGTCGAAGAGTGTGATGATGGATCTCCCGTAATTTGGCAATTGCATCAGCCAGCTGTCTGGCTATCAGTGGGTTACGGCGACCAAAGTCCTGCAGTGCAGCTTCTAGCTCAGCGAGATTTCTTCCGCAGCCGTCAAGTTCATCACAGAGACGCTAGAAATACAGAAATGAGTTCAAGTACTTTATAGTCATTCAAGGTAGTGAACATTTGTTCCTAGATAACACATAAAAATGTTATGAATATAAAGGTTATTAGGATGCAACACTTACTCTGGCCTCATCTTTGGCCTGGTCAATATCAGTGGCCTTTTCCTTCAGAGTGGTAGAGACGGTCTTTAACTTTTCAGACACATCATGAATTCTGGAATTGAACTCTTCTTTGATAACTCTGGTCTTCTGAATGTCTCTCTCCTTGGCTTGAACCTAAAGGTATGGATTAATTAATTTATATCTTATATTATGAAGTATTAGTAATAATGTTCAAAACATTGGTCTTCTATGATTTTGTAAGAAACTGCCAATTAATCCACTATGAAAACAATAAAACGTACCTGGTCCTCAATGGATCCCAGTGCCAGGGACACTTCAGCCAGTTGCATTGAGATCTCAGATGGTAAAATAGTGTACAGGTCCAAGTATTTACTTTGCTGCTGCTCTGCAAGCTTGTCTACGTTCTGACGATGAGTGATCAGCTCTCCATGCATCACCTGCACAAGTTTAAAATACAATTAAGATAGGAAAATCATTCTACCATTCTATGTACATTCTACTACAATGCACAATATGTAAATCTTCTATATGCATGCAAACCCAGGATGACACACTACATTTACTAAAATGTAGAAATACTACATTAGATACACAATGCAATGAGCTCAACTTCACCTAGTTAAACATACAAAATTTAGTCAATAGTGTTGCATATTAAAGTTTGAAACAAATATTGTTGGATACTGAATACTACTTCACATATTTTTTTCACCTCCAATTCTTGTGTGAGAATATCCAGATCAGATGTGGGGTTCAGCAGGAGCTCCCTGGAGTCCTGGATCCAGCTCTTGACCAGACTCAGTCCTCTCTCCACACCTTCCCTGTCTGATAGTTCCTGCTGGACCCGAGCCTTTCCTGTCCTGGCCTTCTGCAGGAGACTACAAGAGACAGATTGTACAGATTAGCATTCAGTCAATAATGCTGATACAGGCCAATTATCAGCATTGTTCTGTTGAAGCCAATTTTGGAAGCAAAACTACAATGACAATAAACTGGTCAGCAATCAGGTTTTACTATTTGCACATGCTACAAATACATTAGTTACTGTAGACAGTTGAATTAATAGTTGAACTAATATTGCACAACATTAGTATTAGCCAATTTCAGTGTTGCTATAAATTCTATAAAAACAGAACACTCTTTTCTTCGACAGGTTTTAAATGTACTTTTACAGATTAGCATATTTTGCTCTATACATAACATTTTGGTGCCGGATTTTATAATTACTGGTTTGCATTGGTTTGGAGAAAGATTACACACCTCTCAAGCTGATCTTGCATGGCTTTGATCTCCTTCAGACTTGGTAATTGCTCATGATCAGCCGTTGGCACAGACACCTCCACATCATTTAGCAGGCTGAGAGCATACTGTCGTAGGAGAGTTAGAGAAGACAGCTCCCTCTCTAAATCCTGACCAACCAGCTCGTATTGGTCCAGATGTGACTGCAGTGTGGCTTTAGAGGCTTTTTCAGCAGTGCAATCAGGAACACGGCCCTTAAGTTCTTCTGTTACAGCTCTAACCTTCATCATCTGAAAAACATAGTTGTCTTGTTTGAAACACTGTATCATTCATTGTGACATTAACATGTTAACCCAAGTGCTTGTGCCATTAAATTTGATATATTTTCAATATACCATTTCAAACCATTTGATTTACGATTTAAATGATATAGCATTATAACATTTACTTAATTTGTGTAGGGACAGAGCATCATACATCAAATGGGGAGCACAGCAATATTTGTCCACAAGTGAAACTGCACCTTTTCCCTGAAAGTTCTCCATTCATGGGCCGTATCCTCCAGCACCCTCTCTTGGCCTCGTGCTACACTGCGTAACCTGGTCCAGCGCTGCCACACTGTGGTCATGGATCTACTTATTGTGGCTTTACTGGCGTCACTTCCAATCTGCTCTAACTGGGACGCTTGCTCTTCCAGACCAGTCAACTTTTCTTGGAAACTGTTCACCATGGATACTAACGACTGCAGACCAAAGATGAACACATTTTCAATTGGTTTATCATCATATAGAAAGTTGAATACGTTTATTTTCTCAAGAAAGAGAGTCAATATGGCACACTTAGCTCACCTTATGACTCCTGAGTTTCTCTTCAGCTTCATGGCCTGTTGCAGCCTTGGCTGTGGAAAACTCTGTTAGCTTCTTCTCTGCCTCATTCATCAGCTCAATAACTGTCTGTCTGGCCTCCTGATAGGAATTCCACTGGGCAACACAGCTGAAAAGGTCACATTATAACTGATTATAATTCTGGTCTACAACAAACTACAATAGCAGTCTTTATTAGCATCAAACTTGGGTCAATTTACAATAACAAACCCTTAATATATCTAAGAGCTCAAAATGTTCTGGAAAACTGTGCTGTGTACAAACTGTACCTGTTTAAGATGTCTTGGTGGCACTGCAGCTGGTCTCTGACCTCCACACCTCTCTGCTGTGCAGACTCCACACTAAGTCGAAGCTGCTCTTTGGCTGTAGGGTTGACCAGGTTTTCAAGTTGAGGTGGCAATGATTCCAGCTCCTCAAGAACACCCAGGAACTCCTGTTCAGTGGCCATGATATCTTCTTGTTGCCTCAAACACTCCTCATAGTTCTCCACGTCCACCCCGAGACTGGCCTGCTGCAAGAAGCCCACAGCGTCCTCCAGCCACTCACATGCTGTTTGCATTCTGGAGTGATACTTCTGGCACAAGGCAAGAGCTTGCTCTAATGTAATCTATAAGAGAAACATTTTAATTCATTAGTTAGTAAGCTACACTCTTAAAAAATAAAGGTTCCAAAAGGTTTCATATGCCATAGAAGGACCATTTTGGGTTACCCCAAGAACCGTTCATGGCACTGTTCTTAAAAGCACACTATTTTTTCTAAGTGGGAAGAACTTTTTCCACTATAAAGATCCTTTTGTGCAATGGAAAGGTCCCATGGACATTTAAGTTTCTTTCGTGGAACCATATATGCCAATAAAGAACCTTTATTTTTAAGAGTGTAAGGGAACCATTGGTTGACTAAGGAACTCTCGCTGGCTTATCTTATTAAGAGGCCTGGTAGGCACACCAGAATCCCATGTTAAGGCACAGTATCTAAAACACAACATACTATGCAAGGTTTTTGTGCTTTAACTAATAGCCTTGGTTAAATTGGATGGTTTCTATAGAACTTGCCTGTTTGGAACTAAGGGCACGTTGAACATCAGCCTCCAGCTTGGCCATCTCTTGTAGACTTGAGTCCACGTGAGCGGGAACAAGCTCATTGGCACTGGTGTACTTCTGCTTCTCTCTGGTGCTAAGAGCCGCCACTATCCTCAGCCTCGACTGCACTTCCTCTTGCATTATCTGTTGCTTACGGATTTCCTCCTGGACCTTCTCAATCTTGACGTCTACCACCACCTCAGAGCCAAGTTCATCTTTGATTTGCTGGAGCCAAGTTAAGGTCCGATTGACTTCGGTCTCAAAGTCTTTACTCTGCACAAACCTGTTCTCACACTCCACAATTAGTTCTCCAACAGCTGACTGTAAGGACTGAAGCTCTTCCTGCCAAGAAGTCACCCGCTGCTTTGAAGCCTCGTGTGCAGCGGTATCGATGTGGGATACCAGGTCATCCATCTGCTCCATGAGTCGAGTGAGGTGAGAGCTGGCACCTTGAAGACTAGCGGCCAGGGAATGATAGTTTTTCAATCTCTCCTCAGCTGACTGCGTTTCTGCGTTGACTTTCACCAGTTGCTCTTTGGTGGCCTTCAGCTCAGAATCAACTTGCATAGCCATGGCTTGATGGTCCTCAAAAGATTCCAGAGTGTCGTCGAGATGTTCTACCCTTTGCTCAATCAATCTTTTGAGTCCGTTGTAAAGGCTAACCAGTTGGGTCATTTCTTCAGGTCTCCAAGGTTGACCAGTGCTTCGAAATCCCTCTTTCTTTTGGTTAAGCTCACTGACAGCTTGTCCTAGATTGGTCAACTCCTCTAGAAGGGCTTTATAATCTGCCTGAAGACTGACAACTTCCTCAGTCTTAAGGCTGACAGACTGTGTCCCCAAGTTGTAGAACTGTTCCTCAAGTTCTTTAAGTGCTTTGTGGGTGACATCAATAAAGGAGGCATATTCCTGTCGGGCAAGAATGGCTTGCTGTATTTTTTCCTGTTTCTCTTTGGCTAATCCCAAAATATTATTGTACTGTTGAGGAAGAGCAATCAATTTCTCATCTAAGTAGCAATGGTCGACTTCATTCAGAGTGGGAAGTATTTCTTGACCCGTTCTTTGCACAGTTAGCAGAAGGTTCTCATATTCCATGGCTTGATCCAATATTTGTTGGTATTTTGTAAGTTGCGAGCTTAATTCTGCATCTCCATTCATGAGGTTGATCTCTGGGAAGGTCACAATATCAGCTTGCTTTAACCACTGGCATATCTTCTCAAGATCTGCCTTGAAGTATTTCCTGGTCACCAACACTTTTTCCAGCTCCTGAAGCCTCTGGCTACACTTCTGTAGGGCAATCTCAAAGGTATTCTGCAGCTCTTGGAGCTTGTTTAGCATCTCGGATTTCTCTTCTTCAGAGGCATCTTTCATCAGATCCCTACCTTGGGACCACAGGGAGGTCAGCTCACTCTGGTAGGCCCTCAAGCTACTCTGGATGTTCCTGCATGTCCTCACCTGCTTAGATAGGTCATCGGGAAGAAGGGCTATGTACTCCTCTGCTTGTGCTTTCTTCTCATTCTGTTGGACCCAGGTGATAGCTTGATTCACAGCCAACAGGAACTGGGTTCTCTCAGTGAAGGCTTTGCTTAGGTGTTTCCTACGTTGAGCCACTTTGACGCTCAAGGACTCCACTTCTGCTTGAGTTTCTGAGATGAGTTGCTGCAGTCTTTGCCTTTCATTTAGACCAAGGTGTGCTAAAACCCTATCTGCATCGCTCATAGCCTGGGCCAGCAGAAGCTGCTTTACTTCCAGTTCACTGCATATGGTGAGATGGTCAAAGAGGAAACTCTGTGCTAGCTCAGGTGGAGGACTCATCTTCATGGCTTCAGACAGGGCAGGCTGCTGCTCCTCGGCCCATTCGCGAGCTTCTCTCAAACGGGCCTCAACTTGGCCCATGTCTTCAAGGGTCACAATAGAGTCTTGGATCTTCCTCTCAATGAGGCTCTCTAGATGGGCCCATCGCTGCTCAAAGTGGCCGATCTGCTCCTTCACCAGCTCTTTGTCATCCAGGTTTAAGTGGTACATTACTTTTTGCTTCTGCTCTTTGAGGTCCTCAAGTGTGTTTTTCTTTTCTTTAAGAACAACTGAGAGTTTCCGAAGAGCCTCCAAATGATTAGATGAACTCTCAGCATCAGTTCTACAAAATCATGAAAGAATAATGTAAGTCTCAAATTACACTTTCAATCTAGCACTAATTAAAAGTGTCATACGAATACATTTACACTAAATTCTGAATAATAGGTCTACCTGGCCAGGTTATCCCATTCTTTGGACACCTGTTCAAAGAGGGCTTCCATGGCACCGATACAGTCATGATACTCTTTAGTCCTCTGCAGATCTTCCTCTCTCTGAGCCTGCAGTTTGTTAGCCTGATGGCACAATTCCAGCCATGCATGACTCAGTCGACCAATCTCTGTATGCTCAGGAGACTCCTTCCCTTCTGTCAGCTTACTCACAAGCTCTGTCATCTTTGTCAGAGTGCTTTGTCTGCTTTGAAGCTGCTGGCCAAATTCCTACAGGCAGCATGAGCACAGAGGATAAGACAAGCATAAAAAGAGAGACAACATGAGAAAGGAAATTGGACTCTTTTACGTTATAAATAAATCTCTGTGTTCTTTTTGTGCACAATTAATTCGTGCATATTATTCTAAAAATAAAAATGTCTGTTGTCATAATCTGTCATCAAAATTTAATAATTTACTCCACATATCGAAACATTTAGCTTTTGTCCCCATCTGCTGATACATTTACCAATATATACAGTATATTCATATACAATTTTTTATTTTAAAATTATATACATAACATTTTAAAATATATAAAATACACAAAAAGTTTTATTACATGCATCAAGACCAGACACATATATTTACTTTGGCTTGATCAAGCATGTTTTGCGCAATCTTGGGCTCCAGCTCCGCAGGTCTCCTGGAGAGACTTTGCAATTGCTGTTCCATGTCCTGGAAAAGTGTTGAGAGTTCCTGTTTTTGCTCTTTAATCTCCCTCCAGCTATCTGACAGCTCTTGAGAAATGGTCATCCTCTCCTCAATCTGTAGAATTGACAATGTCAATCATATTATTATTAACTATGTTAATTTTACATCCCAAAGCAGTGCGGGTTAAGTCTGCGTGGTCAAACTCACCATTGTCTTGGTTTGCTGTATTTTGGCAGCTGTAGCCCTTACAGAATCATCAGATAAATCACACACTGAACAAACCAGGTCAAGATATGTACTGGCCTGCTCCTGTAGGGCCCTGAAGTGCTTCACCTGTGGAGTAAGTAGTTAAAATGTAACAATGTCTTTTTAATACAGCAAAATAATATATAATGTATATTACCTTAATGAAAAACATATCATAAAAAAATATATATATATATATATATATATTTTAATATATACTGTATATAAAAAACCTTAATGATATAATTGATATTATAATCTATATATGACATAAACATATATTATATATTTTAATATATTTATTTAACAAGTTACTGTATGTCCAAAGCTACACTTTTGGAGGCAATTCTTTTTTGGAAAAAAATAACAGAAAAGACTTAAGTACTGCTTATTTAAATAGTAATAGGCCTATATATTAAATGTAATCCTGATATTTTTCTCGGTGGTCTTATCCAGTACAATAAATCATGTATTTTGTCAGAAAGAGCTTCTAAACTCTTTTCTGTTCAAAGAATTTTTATAAATTGGCAGGAACCTTAGACAGGTGGCACTTGACAGGTCTGGCAGCGCATGAAAAAGTTTATATATATATTTGTCTAGATTTGTTCAGACACCTTCTAAGCTGGTTTGTAACAGTTAGCACATAATCACTCTCCTGCTCTGTGGCATCTACCTGTTTCAGAGCCTCCTGAAGGCCATAAGGAGTCTGCGCCTGCAGCTGGATCTCCTCTTTAACGGTGGACAGCCACGTCTGACACTGCTGCAGGGTATCCTGGTGGCTGACGTACTTCTGGAGCTCACGATCAAGACTCTGATACACCTGATGAGCCAAATGTTAAACATTAGACTATGAAACAAATAAGATGACACTTCTGATAATGAGATCCTTTATTAGCAGGGGTGCTCACACGCTGAGTCGTGCTGCAGATAGCTGAATAACTGTCTCTGGTTCCCTGCTGGTGTGCCTGGATCTGCTGACTGATCTTGGCCTGGACTTGGTCCGTGCAGCTACTGGTGAGACGATCCCCTTTGTCCTTCAGGCTCGTCAAACGCTCTTCAAAACCAGCTATTTCCTCCATTATTGCCTGAGAAGAAACAGGCCAATACAGAATTGGAATACAAACAAAATATATTTATGCATATGTATTTAAAAATATAAATATGTACAAACAGTGCAATATGCCAGGTGATACAAAAGGAAACAGACTATCAAATTGTATATGTGACTTCTGCATGGATTGTTATTTATTTTATGGTAGTTTTAGGGCTTGCAAGTTTCTGCAAAGCTATTGTTCATTGGATATCTGGAAGATATAATTAATAGCTATAATAACAGTGCACACACCTTGTGTCTGGCTAGCTGTTGTGTGGCCGTCTCTAAATTGCCACTTTGCATGGAATCAGAGGTGACCAGCCTGCTAGACATCTGTAACAGCCATTTCTCTACTTCTTGTAGTTCACCGTTATAGTCCTCATGCTCTCTCACGCTCTCCGTCAAACTCTGAACATGGACCTACAACAGACCAGCAAAATGCATGGAACACAAGTAGCAGAGACACACATTTTCAAAGGGTCTTGCATTATGCATGACAGTACCTTGGCATCACTGCATAAGTCTTGATAGTCGGCTTTCAGCTTGCCGATGTTCTCGCTGACAGACGGGTCCCGGATTGTTTCAAGAAGTGCATCTCCCTTCTCTATAACCGATTTGACAGCTGACTCATGGGATTGGATGGTCTGCTGGATTGTCTAGAGGGGGACAAAGGAAGCAGTTGACATAGTAAAGGGTTTACATGACTCTCTGAAGATGGTTGTATTAGAAGCTATGCATAATTGTTCCTGTTCACACAAATGGAGATGTGATTTATTGTGTTGTGCCCGTTTATTCCTCACTCACTGAATGTTGCCATTAATGGCAACATTAATAAATAGACGAGGCAGACACGGTGAATGCGACTTAGAAATCAAGAATGGAGAGAGAACATTGTGCTTGGTACGTTTTCCATCTTCAAACGAAAACCTGGATCTTCAGCTGACAAAGTTTAAATCCCATCTGGCTAGCGCGCTTCCCATAATATTTACACATTAGGTCAGTAGGCGGAGAGTAGGCGGTCTTTTGTGGCTATTTGAACGCATTCGACCACATGAGCGTTTACACTACAAAAGCAATCCGGCTGAATGTGTTTTCCACTACCTCTGGAAGTGGTCAAAAGTGGACAAGCTCAAAACGCTTTAGTCACTGCAATTGTCTTCTTTTCTCACCAAAAAAATCTACTTTTTGCTCACCTTATATTTAGCTAGCTGAGCCTTTTTTTGGTAAAGTTCAGCCTTTGGCTCCACAGGGGACGCCAGCAGTGATTTTGTCTCTGTGAGCCATTGTGATTGAGTCTTGTATTTGTCCAGGAAGTCTTTGGAGAGCTGTATAGATTTCTCTGTGGCACTAAGCTCTGACCGCAGAGCTCTGATCAACGCCTCCAGCTGGGAAAGTCGGGTGTCGACTTCCTCCTTGAGCTGCTCTGCCTCAGGTTCCTCCAGAAACGTCATGGCACGATCAGTCTTTTCACGCATGGTCTTCAGGAAGGTGTGACCCAGCTCCATATCACCCTGCAGAGCCTGAGACAAAAAAAGTTCATATGTGGACATGCACTACTGTTTAGGGTCTGAGATTTTTTAATGTTTTTGAAAGAAGTCTCTTATGCTTAGGCTGCATTTATTTAATCAAAAATACAGTGAGGACAGTAATATTTAAAATAACTGTTTTAATGTATTTAAAATGTAATTTATTCCTGTGTTGCAAAGCTGAATTTTCAGCATCATTACTCCAGTCTTCAGTGTCACATGATCCTTCAGAAATCATTCTAATAGGCAAATTTGCTGCTCAATTAGCATTTCTTATTATTATCATTATCATCATATTATCATCAATGTTGCATTTATTTTAAAATAGAAATATTTTGTAACATTATAAATGTCTTTACTGTCACTTTTGATCAATATAATGCAATAAAAGTATTATAGTTTTTTTACAATCGCTATGACAATTTTTTCAATACTTTTAACAAATTTCCTAAACTCTTAATACAGTTAGCACAACATCTGTCTGTGTAGGCTATACAATTAACACATTTATTGTTGCTTTGACACAAAATGCATACAGTTAAAACAAATTTAAAATGCTTGAACTTCTTTTACACACAAGCTCAACCACGACCAAAACAATGGATTTTTACTGCCAAATTTACCAGTGCTTTAACACTGTATGTCAGAACAAATAACACCATGTTCTAAACCTAACCTTATAGGCTAAAGTCAAAGTGAACAGCTGTTCATATTGTGAATTGAAACACAAATATATCCCCTGTATTTTATTCTATTGTTACTGAGAAACAGCTGATTGAAGTTATGCAAATAAAT
This sequence comes from Rhinogobio ventralis, assembly GCA_039654625.1. Taxonomy (NCBI): domain Eukaryota; kingdom Metazoa; phylum Chordata; class Actinopteri; order Cypriniformes; family Gobionidae; genus Rhinogobio; species Rhinogobio ventralis. The sequence goes on from CM077202.1 coordinate 10,105,343, forward strand.
AAACCACAGCTGATTCCCATCTAGGAATTGTTCAGGTGTTGATGTTCTTTCAAATCACATGACCATATGGTATACAGTAAAAGAGGGCCTCTTTGGGCTTATCTTGTGTGAAAAAGGAACAATATAGAGCAACACAAAGAAAGTAAGAAAAATGCCTGCATGAGGGAGAGGAAGATGAGTACCAGGACAAGGGAGAGGATTGGGACAAGGGCAAGGGAGAGGAATGCCTGGACAAGGACAAGGTAGAGATTGAGGAGTTAGAATGCATGGTGGCGCTCAAAGAAAGGCCAGAATTAGGGTAATTGATGAAATAAGAGCTACTATCATAGACCATGTCATAAACCACAGGCTATCATACAGAGAGGCTGATGATCGAGTACAGCCAAATCTCAGCGGGACACAGTGGCATCCATTATTCAGATTTTTCGAGAAACCAACAGGTAGGATATTGTATAAGGGCTTCTCCTACTGCAAAGTGTAAATACTTTTACCATGTATCACAGTGAGTGTATGCCTCTGGTCTCTAATATGTAACTGTATTTTATCTAAGGATTCAATGTCTACCTCCCTCAGGGTGCAAAGGAAAGTTCCTGAATGAAGAACAGAAACTTGCTACGGTCAACATGGTGATTGCTTATAATGAAATAAAACTGAAGGCCATTAAAAGGCCACTAAAGCTACTCTGAGATGGGTCATTCATTTTTTGTTTTGAATTTCTGCAGCAAAAGAAACAAAATGCATGCATTTACTAAACCCAACAAAACACGTGGAGAAGCTTCAAAAGACACAATCTATGATCATATGTCTCATATGTCATATACTGTCTATGTTGTATAAGGGCAGACCTGACACATAAAATAATGCAGTTTCTGTAATTCCATCTGATGTTAGTGTTTATATGACAATGTGCTATGATTGATTAAATGTTCCTGTTGGAAGAGAACATGTGTTAGGGTTTTGGTAGACATAATGTATTGTGTTAGTGTATTATTGTATTTTGAAAATTAGTGTTGGAGTTTATTTTACAATTTGTGATTTTGAGCATGAAAGTAACCGTTTTGGCAATTGTGTGTTGTAGGTGTGTTAAGAGTTTAGAAAAACTGTTAAAAGTATTGAAATTTTTTTAATTTTGTTAATACAATGTAGGGGGAAAAAAAACTTGAAAGTATAAAGCTGCTTTATCTTAACCAAAGATCATCACTATCATATTTGTCATACCTCTAATTTTTTCATCTTTTTCTCCATGGAAACACGATCAACCACATCAATGGTAGTAGTGGTCACACTACTGAAGCTCTTTTGTGCTGTGCTCAACCAATCAGAGAAGGTGCTAAAGACACTCTGGGATTCCTCAATACTGGACACTTCCTCCTTCAGCTGCTTGATAGTGTCCTGCAAACACATATACAATTAATAGTTCAATTCAGCATTGTAAACCTTGTGCAGTGTGTGTGCTTTTCACATTACTTTAAAGGCAAAATATCCGAACGTTTTGCTATATCGGACTTCATTATGATAAGATATCCTTTAAGGAAAGAGTGCTAAATAATGTAAGTAAATAATAATAATAATAATGCCTTAGGTTGTCTTTTAGGGGTAAGGTTTGAGTTATGGTTAGTCTTTCACAAAATTATAAATGGGTTTATTTAAAAACAAAATAATTATATGACATGTCCCCATTTAGATAGCCATCTTAATGTTTTTTGTGGGTTTACTTATCTATACTTTGGGTACAAATGAAGTTACATGTAGCTAAATCTCACACAACCCCTTGGAAAAATTATTCATAAATAGAGTAAATACAGTTTTTTCTTTTTATTCTTAAATTGTGCAAATGTTTTTTAGGGTTAGTATTAGTCTGAGGTGATTACAATCCGATTTATAAACACTTTATAGATGGTTTATGGCATGTCTTAATTTAGATAGCTAGGTAAATGTGTGTTTAAAGTGTACCAGCAGGTGTAGCAGCAGGGCATGATAGCGTGATGTCAGTTGTGTGGCTCTAGTGCTGACTCTGCTGCTTATGGGCATCTCTTCTAAAACCTGTTGGGCCAGGACACTGAGACCCTCGATCTCCTCCTGGTAGGCCAGCACCTCCTCATGCCAACCCTGAAGAAACAAATCACAACAATATATCACTGACTCCATACATATATTCTACTGGAACAGTTCTCTAGGAGCAACTGTGGGTTTCATGAATAACCTTGGGTTTGAACCTATAACCTTTGGTGTACTAATTGAGATTTATGGTAACTACTATTTGTAAAAGTTGTAAATAAAACAAAGTTTACTGGTGTACATTTGACAAGAAAAGACTAGTTCAAGTCTTTCTATTTCAAAATTTCCCATTTAATTCAATGCGTTAATTGTCATTTCTTTGTGACTATTTGTGAAATGTACTAGCAATTACTAAGAAAATCCTACACCATTTTTTTCAGTGAATGTTTCCTGTTCCAACCTTCAGGAGATGTAGCTGTGCCTCTTTTGTTGCTCTGTCAGAGCGACGGCCGGAGCGTAACTGTCCTTTAGTTTCCATCCCCTTGAGCCAGTTATCCAGCCGCTGGAACTTCTGCTCAATCTGCCGGAGTTTGGCCAGAGCACTGTTAAGCTGAGATCTGGTCTCACCCAGCCGGGCCTGATACGAGCCCCACTCCTGCTGGACCGTCTCCAGGCATCGGTCCTCTAACTGCGGGATGCCCCAGGGAATAACCTGCTCTCGGGTCACCAGCAGCGTGTTGAGCAGAGCATGACCTTCTGTGCAGTGCACCTGCAGCTCCTGAAGATGGATATTAGTTATTTCTCTAATGCATATTTATAATAAAACCACAAATAATCGAACTATTTAGCAATTACAAAAAACTGTAAATATGAATATGGATGCACAATACATTGTAGATCACATCGTTGTTGACCAATAATGGCATTTCTCTAAATCAGTCATTCTAAACCAGGGGTCAGGGTCCACTAGGGGGTCTTCCAAGGGGCTGCAGGATGGCTTAAAACTATTTAAATATAATTAAAGTTATATAATAAAAATAAATGAAAAATGTAAATTATTTAAATATAAAATACATAAACATATATAAGTAATATATAATTCATTATTAATATTAATATATTAAAATAATCTAAAACATTTTTATAAAATAATAATTACAATTATTTAAATATAAAATATATTATAAGTAACAAAATTAGTTATTAATATTAATATATTAATCTAACTTAATTAAATTACTACAAATATTATCACAATGTAAACTGAAATCATACTTCTTTTTTTTCCTTTAATAAGTATTATTTTTGCTGAAGAACATATGGTTCTTGAAACTTCTGAAATCATAAAATTAATTTTACTTTTAGAATTTAATTAACTACCAGTTTCTGAATATAATATACAATATAAATATAAATATATATTATAAAATAATATTATTTAGTCTATGTCTGTAGAAGCAATTATGCATCTTTCTACCATATATTATAAGGTTTTGATATCTGATATTTACATATTCTACTAACCATTTTAGATTGGAACTTTATTATGAGCATGTTTTTTTAAGCAACAGAAAAAATATTAGCGATTATAATATCAGACTTAATAATAAAAACATAAAAATTATCGACTATCCGAATTAACCAAAATGTCTATATCAGTGCATCCGTAATTATTAATATTTACAGGTAAATCTTAATTAAAAAAATATATATATAACAAATCATTAGTTAATGTAAATTTCAAACAGTGTGTCTAAAATTTGATTCATATATTGTCATAAAAATGATATGCATATTTGTATATACATGTATATTTGTATAAAATGTATATTTTAATATACAAGCAATACTTATCGTATCTTAAGCATGATAGTGTTTGTTAATGACATATTCAATTATTCTGAAAATATTCTTATAATATATCTTGGTTATTTTCTAAAAATAACACCTAAATAATATATAAAGCATTATTCATTAAAATAGAAAATATATTAGAACTCCTGCAAGATGTTTCAAACTTATTTATAAAATGAACAAATAAGGTGTCAAATGTGCTCAGCATATAACGTCCCTCACAATAATATCTTCTGACCTGTAGTTTGCGTAGCGTGTCCTCTAGAGTCTCGACGTCTCCCTCCAGCTGTGTGTAGCAGCTCAGTCTCTCCTGCTGTTGCTCCAGCCAGTCTTTAAACTCATGCAGACTGCGCTGGTACTCCTGATGGGCCGACACCAGCTCCTCCGCTTTGGCAACTGCACACTGTGGAAAAAAAAGGAGTGCTTTAACACATGCTAAATATTCTATATGATGACGAATGAGGGAAGCATTATACCTGGGCTTTGTTTTTGACAATGTTATAGCGCTCTTGCAGGTCTTGAATCTCTAGCTGGGTGACATAGTGCTCGGCCATGTTGGATCCCTTCATGGATATGACGTCCAGAACGCTGCTGTGACTTAAAACGTCCTCTAAGAGCAACTGAAATGAGGAGAATGTTTGTAAGACAGGACTGACATTTAATAAAATACAATTACAAATTATTCAGAGACTCATTGACAATAACACCGTACTTTGGCTTTGCCCAGGTTGGTGGTTTTGTCTCTCATCTCAGAACACTGTTTGTCTGCAGAGTTTAAAGTCTCTTCCACAGTCTCCATCCAGCTCACAAACTGACGCACATCCTCCTGGTAACTGGTCCACTGTGACAGAGCGCCCTCCAGTTGACTGTTCAAAGTCAAACATAACACCCTTTAATATAGTAGCTAATTCAACTTACGCAAAGAACCCTCTTTTTATTAAAGGGTTAAGTCACCCAAAAATGAAAATTCTGTCATTAATTACTCACCCTCATGTCGTTCCCAACCCGTAAGACCTTCGTTCATCTTCGGAACACAAATTAAGACATTTTTGATGAAATCCGAGAGCTCTCTGACCCCTTCATAGACAGCTATTTAATTAACACTTTCGAGGTCCAGAAAGGTAGTAAAACATCTATAAAATAGTCCATGTGACTCCAGTGGTTCAACCTTAATGTTATGAAGCGACGAGAATACTTTTTGTGCGCAAAAAAACAAACAAAAATAATGACTTTATTCAACAATCTCTTCACGTCTGTGTCAGACTCCTACGCTGTTTACGTTGGTCAGCTCCTGCGTCAGCATCACGCACATGCGTTATGGTGCTCATGTGAACAGCTGCGGCCAATGGTAAGCCGGTGTGCTGGCGTAGCTTTGAGAGAAGTGCTGCACTGTATTTACTGTGTCAACAGCATAGGAGACTGACACAGATGTGAAAAAATTGTTGAATAAAGTTATTTTTGTTTGTTTTTTTGCACACAAAAAGTATTCTGGATGCTTCGAGAATACATTTCTCGAAGTAATCTCAAAGTTTTCTCGAAGTAATATAACATTAAGGTTGAACCACTGGATTCACATGGACTATTTTAACAATGTTTTTACTACCTTTCTGGGCCTTGAAAGTGTTAATTAAACTGCTGTCTATGAAGGGTCAGAGAGCTCTCGGATTTCATCAAAAATATCTTAATTTGGGTTTCGAAGATGAACGAAAGTCTTACGGGTTTGGAACAACACGAGGGTGAGTAATTAATGACAGAATTTTCTGGGTGAACTAACCCTTTAACAACCATTTTTGTCTGTATAGGGTTCGCTATATACTGTATGGTTTTACAGGGCCTGTTTTCTTAGTTTCTTGTCTTTTGTTTTTTTAATGTTTAGTTTTCTAAAAAAAAAAAAAAAAAATCTTGGTTATATGAACGTTAAGGTAACATTACATTTTATCATCTTGCAAACATTATGGGAACGTTACTTTCATGGGGGGGGATATTTGTCTTATCTTATTCTTTTAGTGTACAATGAGTAAAGCTGATTGTTTTTAAGATGAGAAAAATGTTAAAAGTTAAATTTTTAGGCTGATTAATTTTTTAGGCTGCTCTACCTCAGTGGTCTAACAGCGCTCGTCAATGTCAAAATGATCGAAATGGCCAATCAAATCAAAGAAGGCGGGGCTTACTGTCATACTGTCACAACGCAAAGAGAGCTCGTGGAAAGATGTAAGTAGATGCAAGTCTTAGACAACTGTTTTATGATAGAAATGTTCAGCTACTGACAGTAATAGACTGCAAACTACTCGACTTTTTGTGAAATGTCAACTTTTTTTCTACTTTTAGACATACGAATAAGAGTGAACCCTTTTAATGCTTTAATTATTTAATTTCTTTATTATTATTTTTATTATTACTTTTTTCTTTTTTACAATAAATATTCTGATTTAACTTTGAGCTTTGAAGTATTAAATAGATTAAATAGCTTCGATATTTGACCACTATTTACAATGACACTAATAATTCTTAATTTCTAATAGGAATGCAAAATCAACCAGTAGTTAATATTTTGAATTGAATAACGAGACACAAACCTGTACATATTCAATTGCATTTGCTCCCATTTATTTTTGATCACAGTGCTTCAGTAGCCAACACAAGGCTACAAACTTTTAGCCCACATTTGGAGAAATGTGTATTCACATGTACCTCATATTTCTTTCGATAGAATACCATAATTTCTTAATGACTAATAGAAAGACGATTCTCTGCCGATCCATTAGTCAGTATTGCGTGATAATAATTTTTATCTTACGATGTCTGCAAACTTCTGCGTTCTGTCTCATTATTCATTTATGCGTCCGTTATTATTTATAGCCTAATATCTCTATAAGGTCACAATAGAGTGAGTTTTGAGCAATTGTATTAATCTCATACTGGCAATCTGAAATAGATGCGGCTGACTTTCTGAAAAGCACTGCATGGATTGAGGAGCATTAAACAGGAGACGCAGTATCTAAGCGGGAACACTAACAGTTCATGTTAAGTCCATTTCTGATTTTATTGTTGTTTGTATTGTCATGTTGCAGCGTTTTACTTGGCGATGTTGTAAGGGGGCACTTTGCACCTTGGGTATAAATTATACCCAAGGTGCCCCCCCAAGCACAAAAAAAAACTCTGCCTATGGTTACTTTAAATGTTCTCTACACATTCTGAAACAAAGTAGTAACATTTAAGAAAAAAAATATTTAAATCAAACTTATTTATTTCAGAAAAAAACTGTCCAGTGTATAAATAATGTTTTGTGCTACTATTAAAACCCAAATAGCTTTTAACAAATGCTCTATAAACATTTTTGGAATAATGTTTGTTCATAACATATATTTATAACATATATAACATTATATATATATATTGTTATATATTGTTATATATATATATATATTGTTATATATTATATATCGTTTTTTTTTTTGTATAATCCAGTGATATAAAGTTTACAAATGAAATGAATGTATAATTATTATTATTATTACAAAAAAATGCACTGATTTTAATAAGACCACATTAACCTTTTGCATTGAATCGATGCTGACAGCAGTCCATCCCAGGAGTCCTTGAGGTCATCGATTTGTTGGCGGACCAGAGGTACACCCTCAGCTGAGGTGTTCCTCTGAACCGATTCTCCTCTTGTTAGCAGCATTTTCAGCTGTATTTCCTTCTCTTGACGTGCCGTCAGTAAAGCCTGGGTAACATGTATGCATTTATTATGTCAACGGCATGATAAGGGCCATGAAATCAAATGCAAAGTCAAATACTTTAGATTAAATTTTCAGAATGTAGTCCTGTGCTTACTGAATACTGCACACTATATATTGTCCACTACAAAAGTAGTATGTAAAACCGTATGCACTATTCAACAATAAACATTTCAGTAGTGTAGTTTTTAGTATGCTACATTAATGTTGCATGACTTCGCTCTATTTTAATGTTTGATTTATGTGGCATCCAGTTATCCTTTCGGAAGTAAATATGGTTATTTATGGTGATATATATATATATATATATATATATATATATATATATATATATATATATATATATATATATATATATATATATATATATATATATGTATATATATATATATATATATTATCCGTTGTGTTCTTCACCTCGAGTTTGATCATCCTGCTGTCCAGCACGTTTTTGTCAGCGGTGGGAGTGCAGTAGGTTTGCAGCATGTGACTGGTATCAGCCACCCAGTTCTGCAGCTCTTTCAGGCCCTGCGAGAACAGCTGGTGCTCGGACACAATGCGGTCAATTCTAGATGCTTTTTCCTATCAGACAAGCAAAACATAATTGGATAAATAATCAGTTCTCAAAGATAAAGTGAATAATTTGCTTAGGATAATATGTGCATGATCCATACGTGATCATAACATACAGTTAATAATTAATCATTTGGTAGGGGTAGCATCTTATTAGAAATAGTCAATGTGTTAAAAGGAAAGCAACAGCTCTTTTTTAGTCATGTTGTATACTTATCAGGTCTGGATGATTATTCCATATGATTTGTTTTGTATTTTATTAGTATTTAGGTACTTACACTGCCCTAAATACATCATTTTTGTGCAACAATTGAGTACTTAACTGAGCATGTAAATACTGTACAATGTGAATATAACATCAAAAACAATACTTTCTGAAATTGAATAACTGTTTATGAGCAGTTATTAAGTACTCCATACGTTTCCAGATAAAATGTGTCCTCCACCCTAAATAGAAACACATGAGCTGTGTCCAAAACCAAAGGTCACTGATTTAACAAACATATGAAAGTACATATAAAGAAAAATAGTTTGTTTTAATATTATTCAATATCATTTAGATATCCAAGCAAATATTTAATGACCACAATGCTTATTTCTTGGTTGAAATAAATGAATAAATAAATTTGAATTTTCATCATTTTTGAAATTTAAAAATGTAAAGTTGATAGACAGACAACAAACAGACAGAACGATAGATAGACAGACAGACAGATAGAATGATAGATAGATAGAACAATAGATAGAGATAACAGACAGACAGGTAAATAACCAACTACTAACTAACTTAAAAAATTATATTTTAAATCATTTTTGAAATTTAAAAAAGTAAAGTTGAAAGACAGACAGACAACAAACAGACAGAACGATAGACAGACAGACAGACAGACAGACAGGCAGATATATATATATATAGAGAGAGAGAGAGAGAGAGAGAGAGAGAGAGAGAAAGAGAGAGAGAGAGAGAGAGAGAGAGAGAGAGAGAGAGAGAGAGAGAGAGAGAGAGAGAGAGAGAGAGAGAGAGAGAGAGAGAGAGAGACGAATTAAGACAGAAATAAATTAATTTACAGACACCATTTTTATGTTGACAGGACTTTACATACACATGGGATGTGTCTTGATGGCTTCCAATCTTCATTTGATACCTGATAAAACTGTATTTTTAAGGTTTCGGACACAGCCCTATGTGCACACAGTCTGTCGACCCCTGCAGCACTGGGGACGGGTAGGCATCGGGCAGACAGATGGGACGTTACCTTGGTCAGGTTGCTTAAAGCTAGGTACTGAGCTGAGAGCTGCGAGACACGGTGCACAAAGCCCTTTCCGGCCGTGTGTCCGTCCCACAGCTGCTGGGCCTTCTCCCTCAACCTGTGCAGCTGAGACTCCTTAGAGGCTAATTCCTCTAGCAGAGACTGTGAAAGCACAGGCACGTTAGCACAGAGCAGCATCGCACACAGTCCTGGGTTAGTCAGATGATTAATAAAGCAACATGGCAGCACATGAACAGAACAGGTGTTAAGATTGGGGATGAGCAATGTTAAAATATGCATGACAGAGAAGCAGATTAAAGCATGACATGAAAGCAGCTGTTTTCTACACTCGATCACATGCACTGATCAGTATCTATACAGACATTCTGACATTAAAGTCAACATAAAACAAACTGGGGGGAGGGCCAGTCATTTAGATTCTTTAAAGGTTCACACAGTATTCTTTTGTGACTATGCTGTAATTTTTAATAAGTTTTAGGATTATTCATGTTTAGGAGAAATAAAAATAGACATTTGGCAAACAAAAAAGTATAGAGATTTAAAATGAACAACATAGCTCAGATACTTTGTTTTATGAGAATTTTATGAGAAACATCTGGATATTTGTTTAACATTTTATATAGGTTTATAAATATATAAAATATTTTGTTTAAAAGTTTTACACTTCCGTCTAAAAGTTTGGGGTCAATAAGATTTTTAAGTGTTTTTGAAAGATGTTTTTACGCTCACGAAGGCTGCATTTATTTTAACAAAAATACAGTACGAAAAAACTGACCCTGCTTACTGTTAAAACACATCCCTGGTTTTACTGCGCACACATCAGTGTTGTTATTATTGTTACTTCCTTATGGACATTTTTCTCTTTTACAGTTTAGTTTTTTTTATCATTTTGCCTCTGTTAATGCTAACTACATACATTTTGGCACAGGTGTGTATTTTTATTGGACTTTTTCACCCCCATTTCCTTTAAAAAATTAATTTTGCACTAGGTACACAAAATAGTTCCTCTTAGCACCGTTTGGACAAAAATGTCCCCATTGAAACCCATTAAAACTGCAATTTTTAAGCCCAGGGCCATTTAAATATAAAATGATGCAATCTTTGTTAATAGGCTTTCATTCTGTTGGCAAGGCTTCAAATTTTTAATTTTTACTATTTTTTTACCAGGTGGTGCCATTTTCTCAGGTTTGGCCTATAAAGCAAATACTCACTTTATTCCTGTTCTCTGCTTCTGCATATTATAGAGCCAATTGGATACATTATGCAGCTATAACTGTGTGGGTGTGTTAGTATGGATGTCAGAGTGTGGTGTGTAATAAAAAAATTGTGTGTGCTTGTAATATTTGAGAGAGGCAAGTCACAAATCCAACTGCTGTGTACCAGTGGAGTTTTGCTGGCATCTAATGGGGAACATTTGGCACTGCGTCCAAACAAAATCTTGTTGAGAGCTCATTTTTTGAGATATCAACCTCAAATTTGGAACACAACTTGTTTAGGCTTTGATTTTCTAGCAGTTTTAGAATTCAACATGTTTCATAAAATATATACAGCTCTGGAAAAAATTAAGAGACCACTTAACATTGATTTCTGAACTTGGAGTGGTCTCTTAATTTTTTCCAGAGCTGTAGTTTATATAAAATATTATTCATAAATAATTTTCATAAACTTAAACCTCTATCATTTTTGTTAAAATGAGACCAAACTTAAGACCAATATAAAAAAAATGTATGACAGTTTTTTGACATGGATATTTTTGTCCTCTCTGGACCTATGTATAACTTTTTTTATCTGATGCACAAGGGTTAAAACTAAAACTAAACATTTCTGTTAATTGAAATAACCTGAAATAAAATAAAATATTAATATTAAATGGATAACAATAAATAGAAATATATTTTTAAAAAGCACATAAAATTACAAAAATGTTTTTTTTAAATATTAATACATAAATAATACTAAAATAACACTGGCACAAATTGTCTTTATAATCTTTCATTAAAATAAAATAACTTGCCTGGTCTCTAAAACAACTCTGTTTTTCGAAAGATGTCACCAAGGCCATGCAGGCTATTTCATAACGTTAACCAACCGCCAAATAGCTGATTAACTTAGACCCGGTTTCACAGACAAGGCTTAGATTAAGCCAAGATTATGCCTTAGTTCAATTAGAGCTTTTAAGTAGCTTTTATAAATGTGCCCTAGAAAAAAACATTACTGGTGCGCATCTTGAGAAAAAACAATGGAACTAACATATTTTAAGATATGCCAGTGCAAGTTGCTTTCAGTAACAACAGCTCAAACATGAATTTTAGTCTGGGATTAGTTTAAGCCTTGTCTGTGAAACCAGGGGATAGACTTCTTTTCATAAGCCAAATAACTTCTGATGCATAAAATCCCTGCCCTACTTATTTTTACAAATTGTTTCTCATTGAATTTCCAATTTCACTGAGAAATATGTCAAATGAGTTGTAAATGTTATTTCATGTTCAGCAGCAATGGCATGAAGCATAACTATTCCGATCAGCTAGAATGATGCTTGTGAATGGCTCTTCTGCTAATGGCTGTGAATAAAGATGGTATTGATTACGTTGTACTACACCTGTAACCTGTGCAGTTCCTGTTTCTTGGCTGTGAGGTCATGTAGTCGACTGCTGCTCTCCCGTACGCCTTCTTCGGTTTCATTCAGCCAATCCTGGAGCGGCTCCACACTCGTTTCAAAGTCCCGCATCTGAGACTGAAGATTCTGGAACAAAATAGTCAATGAAGCTACATTTAAAGAGAGAACTATTGATTAGCTACATCAGGAATTTACAATGTTTTTTGTTTGCTGAGGGCCTATGATCTAAATTATTTACTTAAAGGGATAGTTCACCCAAAAATGAGAATTCTGTCATCATTTACTCACCCTTAAGTTGTTCCAAACCTGTATGAATTTCTTTCTTCTGCTGAACACAAAAAGATATTTTAAAGAAAGTTGGTAACCGAACAGTTGAAGGACCCCATTGACTTCCATAGTATTTTTTTTCCCTACTATGGAAGTAAAAGGTGTCCATCAAATGTTTGGTTACCCATATTCTTCAAAATATCTTTTTTGTGTTCAACAGAAGAAACTTTTGGGTGAACTAACCTTTTAAGTACGCCTTGAGATTCCAAGAAATATTGAATAACATGAATAATAAATGTAAATAATAAATTAGATTTTTAGATGTTGCATGCAGTTGCTATTGTGTTATGCAATGGCTGTTTTGTATGGAATCTTGTTTCTGCCATGGAATAAAAAAATAAAAAAGGTTGTTTGCACTTTTTATCTCACAATTCTGAGATATAAACTTACTATTACAAGTTAAAGTCAGAATTGTGAGATAAAAAGTGCAAACAACCTTGCAATTACCACTTCGATTTTTTTATTCCCTGGTGGAAACAAGCTTCCATAGTTTTGAGTGGTAGTTTACTGGCCCAAATCAAGAGTCTCAGACTCAACAGATGTCAACAGATTAACAAATGTGTGTGAATTTTTTATGATCAAAAGATCTATCATAGTGCGGGACACCTGTAAGGCGGTCTCTCTCTGATGCAGATTCGTCATGAGTGTTTTCCAGTCTTCTCTAGTTGTGTTTATTTTGGCTCTGACCGACTCCACTCTGTCTTTGGCAGTGATACTCATCAGTAGCTCTCCGCTGGCTGCCACCGTGTTTAGTTTGCCGTGGCCTTGCTCACGGTCACTTAGAAACTCCTGCAAAAAGAAAAATGTACTCTCATAAATGCAATTAATTACATTTTGTGTTCCAAACTGGACCGGAATTAATTGGAAAACTCGTAATAAATCACTAGAATTTGACCTGGATCTTCTGCAGGCTGGATGATGCTTCCGCCAAGTTCTGAGGCACATCAAAACATTTGGCTGTATTGATTTTCGCATTGACCAGCCACTGCTGGAAGTCTCGAAAAGCAGCACGGAACCGCTGCTCCAGGAGCTTCTCTTTTCCCTGGCACTCCCGAGACGCCTGGAGACTGAGGCTACAGTGAAGAAGATGTAAACGACAGTGCTGAAGAAAAAGATTTCACTGCAGGGATTTGAACAAAACTGATAACATGCAGTCTCAGTCTCAGATGGCACATCTACCATTTGTAGACTCTCTGATGCTGTCAGGGTTCTGTCACTTTGGTCTGGTTTATTCTTGGTTTGGTGACAGAGCTGCCTTTCCACTATAACCAATATTGTCGCATTTCGCCCCCTAGCGGCAGTCGCACGTAACTTTGAAATTGGTCGTGAAGCAACCGTTACCCTTGGATAATTCACCATGGTAAAATGAATGATTTTAATGAATCTAATGAATATATCCACACAAAACAAATTTTTTACATAATTTTGACATAAATAATGATTTAGTAATTATAAAATAAATATTTCTGCCATTATTATTAATAACCTCCATTTTACAGAAATAGTGTTTACAGAATAGCGTTCAAGTGAAAAAATATCGGTAATTCTAACTTCATGCTCATAGTTTTGATAAGAATACATCACATCCGGTTGGCCGGTTGCATGCGCTCGTGCCGCAGAAGCTCAAATATTTCAACGCATCCGAAGCTCAAATCACATATGCATATGATCGGAATGCCAGGCAGCTCCCATACTACTCTCCATTGGAAATGAATGACTTCCGGTCTGTAGCTTGTCGTTAGTCAGAGATAGTGGAAAGTCGGCTTAACACTCCTATCGTCTTGTCTTTGTGTGAGTGTGTTGTTTTGAGTTCACTTGGCCTGTGCACTCTTTTGCGTGATAAGTTGTAAGGAGTGTCTATTTACCCGCCTTGTTGGCAGAGGCTATTTACACAAACTCCGCCCACTGAGGTCTGAAAGGCATTTATTTAAAAAAAAATTAAGAAAATATTCGAAAAGTGGAAATAAAGTGTCTAACGTGTGTTTATTAGGCTAATAAAGTGTTTATCGGTTATTGTTAGGGGTAGGTGTAGGGAGCACTATATTGTCCCAATAAGGTGGCATTCATTTAATAATTTTAATCAATATAATCTTTTACACTCTGTTATTATTGCACACCATTTAATGTATAACAACACTGAGGTGCAAATGTCTATCTGCTACTATTTATAAGTACTGTAAAAACAGCATCTAACTACTATTTACACTTATTGCAAAGAAATTCTGCTATTTTTACATAATGTACATAAAATCTATTGTTATTTAAACAGTGTAAATAGCAGCTATCGTTATTTGTACTTAGTGCAAATAACATACACTCACCTAAAGGATTATTAGGAACACCATACTAATACTGTGTTTGACCCCCTTTCGCCTTCAGAACTGCCTTAATTCTACGTGGCATTGATTCAACAAGGTGCTGAAAGCATTCTTTAGAAATGTTGGCCCATATTGATAGGATAGCATCTTGCAGTTGATGGAGATTTGTGGGATGCACATCCAGGGCACGAAGCTCCCGTTCCACCACATCCCAAAGATGCTCTATTGGGTTGAGATCTGGTGACTGTGGGGGCCATTTTAGTACAGTGAACTCATTGTCATGTTCAAGAAACCAATTTGAAATGATTCGAGCTTTGTGACATTTGTGCATTATCCTGCTGAAAGTAGCCATCAGAGGATGGGTACATGGTGGTCATAAAGGGATGGACATGGTCAGAAACAATGCTCAGGTAGGCCGTGGCATTTAAACGATGCCCAATTGGTACTAAGGGGCCTAAAGTGTGCCAAGAAAACATCCCCCACACCATTACACCACGACCACCAGCCTGCACAGTGGTAACAAGGCATGATGGATCCATGTTCTCATTCTGTTTACGCCAAATTCTGACTCTACCATCTGAATGTCTCAACAGAAATCGAGACTCATCAGACCAGGCAACATTTTTCCAGTCTTCAACTGTCCAATTTTGGTGAGCTCGTGCAAATTGTAGCCTCTTTTTCCTATTTGTAGTGGAGATGAGTGGTACCCGGTAGGGTCTTCTGCTGTTGTAGCCCATCCGCCTCAAGGTTGTGCGTGTTGTGGCTTCACAAATGCTTTGCTGCATACCTCGGTTGTAACGAGTGGTTATTTCAGTCAAAGTTGCTCTTCTATCAGCTTGAATCAGTCGGCCCATTCTCCTCTGACCTCTAGCATCAACAAGGCATTTTCGCCCACAGGACTGCCGCATACTGGATGTTTTTTCCTTTTCACACCATTCTTTGTAAACTCTAGAAATGTTTGTGCGTGAAAATCCCAGTAACTGAGCAGATTGTGAAATACTCAGACCGGCCCGTCTGGCACCAACAACCATGCCACGCTCAAAATTGCTTAAATCACCTTTCTTTCCCATTCTGACATTCAGTTTGGAGTTCAGGAGATTGTCTTGACCAGGACCACACCCCTAAATGCATTGAAGCAACTGCCATGTGATTGGTTGATTAGATAATTGCATTAATGAGAAATTGAACAGGTGTTCCTAATAATCCTTTAGGTGAGTGTATATCACTAAGAAAATATGCTATTTTCACTTAGTGTAAATAGAATCTATTTGCTATTTACACAATGCAAATAGCTGCTGCACTATGGTGTTCGGATCCCGGCAATTAGGTCTAGTTCGATGTCTGTGTTCAGACAGTCATGTTTTTTCTCTTGCTGTGAACGCAAGGGTTGAGTGTTCATTCACTCACCATGCACTCTTGTCTCGTGTGTTTTTGTCGAGCGTCAGGTTTGTGTTTACATTTTTTTGCGTTCTTGTGTTATCGTGGTTTGTGTAGCACATGTGTAGCACCTTATGTTTATCATCATTTGGGTCCTCACTTCCTTTAGTTGGTATTTTGTTTAATATTTCTATCTAAATTGTTACATAGTCCCGTGACGTAATTGTTATTGTATGTTGTTTTTCTCCCCTCCCTCTTTTTCTCTCTCACTATCTCTCTTTGTCATGTAGCGCTCCAAACCATCCGCAGCTGATCCTTATTAGTTTCAGTGTAACGATATAAAGCAGCAGTGAGACAGAGCTCGTGAGGAGTCCCTCTTCTGCTATCCCAGACACATTGTGGTTTTAATTGTTGTTGAGCAAATTGTAAACTGTGAATCTATTGTGTGATCACAACAACGTTGCCATTTAGACTCAGTGAGAGTTTTGACGTGTTAAACCGGGTAGGGAGACGGGCGCCAATTTATTTGGGTTAACCCACTCCTAATTTTTTCTTCTGTTTATTCTATTTAGTCAAAGAGAGAGGTAAGATAACTGTTCTTTAATTTTGGTTTCTTTTGTTAGGGGATTTATTTTGTTTAAAACTCTTTAGGAAGGTATTGTTTTGTTTATTATTTTGGCATTGCCCTCTCTTGACGATTTAGTTATTTAAGTTGGTTATCTGATTTCTGATTTTCATTCATTTACTGTTTTTTGTTAACCCTTTAATAAAACACTTGTTAAGTATATTCTTGTTTCTTTATTCCATTTCTTTTTCTTTTATGGTGTTAGTAAAATGTTGTGTAAACCTTTTTCTGGAAATAACAAGTGTAAAAGTTGACAGAGCTGGGATAGTGGAAAAGGAGATTTCTCCACGTTTATTTATGCATTTACTTTTAGTTATCTTTTTGTCTTGTTACTCCCTCCTCAATCCCCTAGACTGAGGAGGGAATGTAACAAAATCCAGAACACTGAAGTACATGTTGTTAGTTACTATTACTCAGTACTTAAATATACACTCACCTAAAGGATTATTAGGAACACCATACTAATACTGTGTTTGACCCCCTTTCGCCTTCAGAACTGCCTTAATTCTACGTGGCATTGATTCAACAAGGTGCTGAAAGCATTCTTTAGAAATGTTGGCCCATATTGATAGGATAGCATCTTGCAGTTGATGGATTTGTGGGATGCACATCCAGGGCACGAAGCTCCCGTTCCACCACATCCCAAAGATGCTCTATTGGGTTGAGATCTGGTGACTGTGGGGGCCATTTTAGTACAGTGAACTCATTGTCATGTTCAAGAAACCAATTTGAAATGATTCGAGCTTTGTGACATGGTGCATTATCCTGCTGGAAGTAGCCATCAGAGGATGGGTACATGGTGGTCATAAAGGGATGGACATGGTCAGAAACAATGCTCAGGTAGGCCGTGGCATTTAAACGATGCCCAATTGGCACTAAGGGGCCTAAAGTGTGCCAAGAAAACATCCCCCACACCATTACACCACCACCACCAGCCTGCACAGTGGTAACAAGGCATGATGGATCCATGTTCTCATTCTGTTTACGACAAATTCTGACTCTACCATCTGAATGTCTCAACAGAAATCGAGACTCATCAGACCAGGCAACATTTTTCCAGTCTTCAACTGTCCAATTTTGGTGAGCTCGTGCAAATTGTAGCCTCTTTTTCCTATTTGTAGTGGAGATGAGTGGTACCCGGTGGGGTCTTCTGCTGTTGTAGCCCATCCGCCTCAAGGTTGTGCGTGTTGTGGCTTCACAAATGCTTTGCTGCATACCTTGGTTGTAACGAGTGGTTATTTCAGTCAAAGTTGCTCTTCTATCAGCTTGAATCAGTCGGCCCATTCTCCTCTGACCTCTAGCATCAACAAGGCATTTTCGCCCACAGGACTGCCGCATACTGGATGTTTTTCCCTTTTCACACCATTCTTTGTAAACTCTAGAAATGGTTGTGCGTGAAAATCCCAGTAACTGAGCAGATTGTGAAATACTCAGACCGGCCCGTCTGGCACCAACAACCATGCCACGCTCAAAATTGCTTAAATCACCTTTCTTTCCCATTCTGACATTCAGTTTGGAGTTCAGGAGATTGTCTTGACCAGGACCACACCCCTAAATGCATTGAAGCAACTGCCATGTGATTGGTTGATTAGATAATTGCATTAATGAGAAATTGAACAGGTGTTCCTAATAATCCTTTAGGTGAGTGTATAATTACACTGTAACAATGACACCTTAAAATAAAGTGTAACCAAATATATTGCTCATTGTTAGTTTATGTTAATTAATGCATTAACTAATGTTAACAAATGATATGTAAAATGTTACCAGTAAATAGGATATAACCAGTTAATCTCTTTAATGTCAATGTACAGGTATGAGATTAGTTCCTCTGACAAAAATATACAGTACATTCCTTTTTTTATTCATAGCTGTGTTTGTAAAATAATCAATACTTATAATTTTGGGCTGACTGCAAAATCTATACAAGCTTTCCATTAATTTCTTCTGTTGTGTTGTACCATTTTGTGGCATTTGCTCATTTCTTGGATGAGCTATGGTCTTGCATGCTGGTCTATTATTATGATCAATTTTCGTCAATTTCAGATTTGCCCACCCCTGAAATGTTCCGTGGGAAAAAAACAAACTATTGGTTATTGGTGGTTTTAAATGTCAATCAAGTCTCTCCGTCCATCTAATTGGGTGATTCTCAGTGAGTCTGTCTTTGTTATTTTAGTATTAGTTATGTACTATTATTTATGTTTTGAGTTTTAGAAATGTCTTTAGTCATTTTTATTAGTTATTGGGGTTTTATATTTCTATTTAACTTTAATTTATTAAAAAAAGTTTATATTTTATTTTACTTCAGCTTTATTTTAATGAAAAAAAAAAAGATTGTTAATAGTTTTAGTTAACAATAACAACAATTGTCTGTCTCTGTGTACTTAGACTTTTTGCTAAAATTAAAACAAAGTAAAAATTAGAAGTGTTGGTCATGAGCTCTCCTACCTGTTGTATTCTTTAATGAGGGCGGACACTCTTTCAGATTGAGCACCTAGATCTCTGGAGAACCGGCACAAGTCATTCAGCTGACACTTCAAATTGTCAGACATGGGCTCCACATTTAGCAGTGCTTCCAGGGCATCCTGAGTCATAAAAACATTAAGTACAGTAATGTTAAAAGAACACACACATATATATATAGCTTTTATTATTTTGCTCTGTAGGCTTTACCTTCGCTATCTGCCAGCCCTGCACAGCCTCTTCCCCAGAGGTCATTTCCTCCACC
The DNA here is from genome assembly GCA_039654625.1 of Rhinogobio ventralis. Lineage (NCBI taxonomy): Eukaryota > Metazoa > Chordata > Actinopteri > Cypriniformes > Gobionidae > Rhinogobio > Rhinogobio ventralis. Next base: position 10,124,771 of record CM077202.1, read on the forward strand.
TGCTGCAGTTTGATGTGCCACTCTTGCAGCTTGCTGCTGAACTCCTGCAGGTCCTGCTCCAGCTGTGTAGCTAAGCTGTTGAACTCCTGCTCTGAGTTGGCCATCTGAGCCAGAACGCCCTCCAGGCCAGAGCACACGTGTTTAGCTCCACGCTCCCACTGTTCCCAGGCCGAAAGCAGGCTGGACTCCTCCCTCTCCAGAACCTCACAGCCCACCGTGGAAGTGTGGTCCCGTGTGGCGGCACCACAGCTCTGCACACGGGTCAGGCGCTCACGTCCTTGCTTCTTGGAGTCTAACAGCCCCTAAAATGGAATTACAATACTTTAAAGTTAACATGAAATCAAAACTGACTCAGTTTACTTCCTTAATAAAGGTTTCTGGTTGTTGTTGTGCATGATAAGATATCAGAGAACATGCCAAATAATTGGAGTACATTTTATACAAGAAAATATTTTTTCAGTCTTTCTACTTCAAAATTTCACGTTTAATTCAGTGCGTTAATTAATTCTTTGTGGTTATTTATATAATTTACTAGCAGACTAGAGTCAAAATTCAATGTAAATCATTCACCAAATTGTGTTCAGTGTGTTGTATTACACAAACTTTTAGGGTAAATTTAATTTACAATGAACAGGAATAACAGATCACTTCCAATTTTAAAGAAATACACTATAAATACATGACATGGTAACAAGGTTACAGTATGGTATTCTTTAATGTCAAGATTTTTTTTTTATAGGACACCTCAGCTGAAAATATCTATCGTTACAAAAGCTTATTTTACACAACCGTTCAAAAGTTTGGGGTCTGTAAAAAATTGTTATGCATTTGAAAGAACCATGGTTTCATTTATTAAATCAATAATATAGAAAAACAATAATACTGTAAAATATTATTATTTATTATTATTATTTAAATATATTCTAAAATGTAATTTATTCCTGTGATCAAAGCTGAATTTTCAGCATCATTGCTCCAGTCTTCAGTGTCACATGATCCTTCAGAAATCATTCTAATATGCTGCTCAAGAAACATTTCTTATTATTATCAATGTTGAAAACAGTTGTGGTGTTTTGTGCATGCATATATATGTTGTTGTTGTTTTTTTTGGATTCAAAAACTTACTGATCCCAAACTTTTGAATGGTAGTGTATGTCAGTATAGTAAACACAGATAAACGTACCCTGACTTTAGAGAGTTTCCTCTGAACAGAAGCAGCGTCTCCAGACATATCTGACCAGCGCTGGAGCTCTTCTTTAGCCGAGGTGAGCCAGTCGTTCAGGTCACGCACCGACTCCACATACTGCTCATGCTCTTTGACGATCTCCTCCATCTGTTGGACCTTACTCTACATTACAAGACAGTATACAACGTATCAGAAGAAAGAAAACTGATACTGATTTTCTTTTTGTGAACAATTCATCAGTGCAGATTATTATTATTATTATTTCATAGTCTTTCATCATAACATAATTTTCTCTGCATCAAAGACAACTTTTCTACAATTCATATTTTAAAGCAATAATATTGCTTATTTTTGTTGACCCAATAAAAACCCAGTGGATGAAATTAACTCTCATCCTAAATTTTTTTCCCACTAAATATTTTGTTTTTCTCATAAATACATTTCATGTTCTCCTTAAGGCATTTAGCAGACACTGTCCCTGTGTCCGAAATCAAATACTTGTCTACTATATAGTATGCGAAAAACAGTACACTAAAAGAGTAGTGTGTACATAGTATTCGAAAAACAGTATGCGAAAAGTACCCGGGTGACCTACTACTTCTGCCGAGATTCTGAAGTGTACATTCGATGGACACTTTACTATCCCACAGGAGAGGATTTATGAATAACAGTGAAGCGACACAACTGACGCTGGTAGGTCATGTGACAGTTACAACATGGCAGATGCAGTATGTCTGATTTCACTCATACTACCCATATTCATACTATATAGAACATACTTTTTTACCGGTCGCAAAGTAAATTTAAATGTAGTACCTACTCAGACAGTATGCGATTTCGGAGGCACCGTATTAACCTGAGTGACTTACAGGAAGTGGTTTGAATTGTATGTTTATATTTAGATTACATTTTTACCTTAATGACAGCTGTGATGTTGGTAAACTGGGTGTTAAACTCAGATTTTGGGCCTTCTGCGAATGCCTGGTCTCCTGTTTTCTCATAGAGTTCGGTGGCTTTCTCATTCAGGCGGGTCAGTGCTGACGAATGGACCTCCACATCAGCCTGAATGGCCCGCAGGCGTTCCAGCAGCGAGGCCTTCTCTTTTAGCCCAGGCTGCTGCGGCAGAGCCACTCCGGCCTCCTGCTCCACCATCTCCATCCACTGCTGCAGCTGAGCTTTACTCTCCAGAAAACTGCTCCACTGAGCTACGGTCCACTCCAGACGACTGCATCACAAATGATTATTATATAATTCTGCAAAGTTACCATGAGGTTTCATAAGAGGAGACAGGAACTCTCACCTGTGACAGCTCATGGCGGTCATGAGGATATTGGCCCAGGAATCCTTTAGACTCTTGAGCTGAGAGCGGATAACTTCCTGTTTATCCCTACTGCAATTCTTCAGCACCTGTTCTCCCTTCCCTACGGTCATGTTGAGCTTCACTTCCCCTTCCCCCTTCATTAGCAAGATGTCCTGAAACAATATCAATGATTATATATAATTAAAAAAAAATCCTAAAAGTGTGCATTATTAACTAACAAGTAAAATTTTATTTTAAATAAAATAAAATAAAATAAAAGGCTTGGTTGTTATATTTATATCAATAGTATAATAATATTTGATATAATATCATTAATATATAATATAATAATAATTGACAAAGTGTTTGAGTTTAATTGATTGCAGAAAATGTGAAAGGTAATAATATTTGTAGTATGAGGAATTACAAAAAAGTGCTGCATTGTAAGCACTATTACAAATAGAAAATAATCTGGGAATCCTTGTATGGGTGGCATGACTCTGACCTGAACCAGGCCCAGTCTCTTCTCCAGGGTCTCTTTATTCCCACTGGTGCTGTTGAGTGAATTGAGGCGCTCCTGTACGCTGCTGAGCCATCCCCAGGTGCTCTGCAGCGTCTCCTCGAAGTTGTGCTGCTCCTGCTGACTGAGCTGACATACACGCAGTCTCTCCCTCGCTGCCTTGAGAAGCGCCTGATGCTGCAGCTGCAGCTGTGCAGACGCCCGCAGCTCCGCCCCACTGCCGTGACCCCCCTCACTCAGAGCCTGAGCCTCCTGGCACAAACTCTCAAATGAGTCCCTGCAGGAGAAGAGATTGGAAAATTATTTGCAATTAAAAAAAAAAAAAAAAACTATTCACTATAGTTACGTATATATTATAAAATCTGTAAATATGGGTAAATCTCATGAAAACATTTCCCACAAATTATAAATATGTTTAATTATCATGAAAATAATTTCACAAAAACAAAACCAGATAATAAAAATCAGTTTAAAACATAAAACTGACTAATAACATAATTTTAGGTCATATTTCCCTGCAAAATAAAATATATTTAAATAAATAAATACATAAATAAATTATGGAAATAATATTTATAAATAACTGTTATTATTTATTTATTCATTAATTCATTTAAATGTGTGTATTTTGTATATATAAAATATTTAGGATAAAATATCTTTTATAAATGGGTATACATTTATTTTGATGATGCAAAAACTAAGCTGTTTATATACCCATTCGGGGGTCACAGAGAGGCTTTTTTGTATGATATTTTCAGTTTGATATTTGTCAGTTTAACATATTCTAACCTCTCTTTAAGCACTTCATGTTGGAATTCTTCCACGCGCTCCAGCGTCACTTTCTCCTGATCGCTGTGTCTCCCCTCGGGCAGCTCTGTGCTCATCCTCACATCCATGCGCTCCAGCCAGCGTGTCAACCTCTGCAGACAGCTCTCAAAGCTAGAAAGACACAGCACAGATTTCAATTCAGAGCGTTTGGGCCAAATAACCCCCCGCCAACTTAAGAGCTGAGAGTACGTCCTCGCTTCCACAGCAAAGCCATTTATCCACAGGAATTATTTAGAACAATCTGCCAGTCTAATATTTAACCCAGCGAGCAGCAGTGTGAAGCCGCTGTTAAGTTCTCACCCGCTGAGCAGACTGGCGCTGTCTTCCAGGTTCTGCTGGTTCTGTTTACACTGCTCCACATAGCTGTCCCAGTCCTGCTGGATGGAGGAGAGGTTCTGCTGGACCTGGCCTGCGCTGGCTTTGGGGAGGTGTAGAAGAAGCTTCTCTCCCTCTGTACACACCAGTGTTAGACGGCTGTCTCCATCATCCACCCGCTCCAAAGCTCCCTAAAAGTGTTAAGTGTTTAACATACACAAGCCATCCTACTTGGTTTGTACCATGGATAAAACATGCCAAAAAAATCCCACAGACTTACACTGAAGGAGAAACTGAGACATTTTCTACCATTTAAAAGGATAGTTCACCCAAAAATGAAAATTAGCCCATGATTTACTCACCCTCAAGCCATCCTAGGTGTATATGACATTCTTCTTTCAGACGAATAAAATCGGAGTTATATTAAAAAAGTCCTGGCTAATCCAAGCTTTATAATAGCAGTAATAGTTGCTCATACAAGTCATATACACCTAGGATGACTTGACGGTGAGTAAATCATGGGCTAATCTTCATTTTTGGGTGAACTATGCCTTTAAAAAACGTAACTTTTTTTATTCAGAAAGGATACATTAAATTGACCAAAAGTGACATTAAAAGACATTTATAATGTTACAAAAGATTCTATTTTAAATAAATGATGTTTTTTAAATCATGTTTGTTAATGAAAGAAAAATGTATCACGGTTTTCACAAAAATATGAAGCAACAACTTTTTTCAACACTGATAATAATAAGAAATGTTTTTTGAGCAGCAAATCAGCATATTAGAATGATTTCTGAAGGATCATGTGACACTGAAGACTGGAGGAATGATGCTGAAAATTCAGCTTTACATCACAGAAATAAATGACATTTTATAAAATATATTCACATAGAAAACAGCTATTTCAAATTGTAATAATATTTCACACTTTTCACTGTATTTTTGATCAAATAAACGGACTATCAACCGCATAGAAATGCTCGACAACAACCTACAACATTATATAGAATCATGATAGCAAGTTTTGCACAGGAAAAGCACAACTATTCATAAACATCCTTCTAGCTATTATACAGTAAAAATCATTATAAATAATACAACTTTAAAATCTAATAGTACACTACAGCTCACATAAAAAAATGACATATTTTCCAGTTAGCTCCTCCATGTTTTTTTCCAACCAGTCACAATCATCAATAGTGTTGTTTTAAGACATTTTAACAGATGCTTGGTATCTATTTTGAAGGACGCCCACACTGGTCCAAATCCCACTCAAAATAGCTGTATTTGTATCACAAAATTTTGCCATTTTACATAGCATTTTACTTCTCAGTGAGGTCAGAAAGATTACTTGACACGCTAAATCAACAGTTAGGATGAGGTGTTACGAAAGATGAAGTACCTTCAATTTCTGCAGTTTGCGTTCCACCACGCTCATGTCACCAGAATGATCGGCACATTCTCTCACAATGTCTTTCTGTCCAGAGAGCCATGTATGAAACTCCTTCACAAGATCTGGGAAGAGAAGAAGACAAAGAGGACAGTAAGTAATCTTAACACAATGTCTGTCTTTGAATCAAAGTTTAATTTTAAATTATCATTTTAATTCAGGAATACAGTGATTCTCACCGTTAAAGTGCTGCTGAAGGCCATGCTGCATGGAACCAAGCTTCTTAACACAGAGCTGATTGACCGTTTCATATTTCTTGATGAGGTCGGTCAGAGAGGAACCTAAACCAGCTAGTTCCTCTGAGGGGTATTTTCTGCAAAGCGTGTTCAAGCTTTCCCGGGCTGAGTCAATGCTAGTCTGCTGGTTTTGAAGCTCCTTTTGGATTTCCTATGAATTGTATGCATAGAAAACCTTTTATTCTTGACCTATGTAACCTTGTATTTGAATAAATAAGGTTGTCACGACACCAACGTTTTACATACCAGTGAAATGTCCCAATTCTCGATTCAAATTTTTATACTACGACAAAAACTACTAGTCTAACTCATATAAACATTTTTAAAAACAAGTAAACAACAAGTACGAAAATAAGAACAAATTAACAAATTACAATAGCACAAATAAATACAATCAAAAAAAGTTACAAATGAGATTAACAGTAGTATTCATGTAAGAAATTGAATAAATTAATCAAATGTAATAACACTTCATAGTCTTCACTGTATAAATTAAAGGGGACATATTATGCAAAATTCACTTTTATAAGGTGTTTGAACACAGATGTATGTCCACAGTGTGTGTAAACAACCAGCCTATAATAGTAAAAATCCACCCAATACTTTTTTTATAATCCCCATCAATCATTATCAATCTCTCATAATGCGCTGTTTCATATTTCCCCCTACTCCTACGCAAGAGTAAGGAAACCCCGCCCATGACTGTTGATGATCTGCCCTTTTAGCATAGACACACCCCTGAGTGAGAAGCACAGAGGCCGCCATTTCTGTTTACTCGCTGTATCAGCTAGCTAGAGTATTACAACGTCTGCACCAAAAAAACATGACAAATGTTCTGTTGTTGGATGTACCAACGAACATACGAGTCTCCATAGACTCCCAGCATCTGAGCCACTGAGGACCACGTGGTTGAATTCATTTTGAAGGAAATGTGCAGAAGAATATCGGTAAAATGTTTTCACGCAAATCATTTTACACATGACTGCTTCACCAACGAGGGTCAGCACAATGCTGGATTTGCGGAAAAGTTGTTTCTGAAGGATAAATCAATACCAACTTGCTATCCAGAACAAGTAAGGATGGCACTTCATATTTTGTGAATGTTTGCAAATGTTCTTTCTGAATGAGCTTTCTAGAATGCTGTACAGCTAATATGGCTAAAGTTACCATAGTCTCTGACTGTATTCACAGAGACTAGAGCTATGTTGTTAGTTTTATCCTAAAAATGCGTAATTCATAAACGCACATTTATTATGCATTGTATAGTCAGGTGACGGACGTGTTACATTCCCACACAAGCACCTATACAACAATTTATAGATTAACATGACGGAACATGCTAGTCGATGAGTTGAATCAATGTAACTTCACAACAACTAACGTTACATAAATGTATCCAATGACCATTCAGAAACATTCAGGTGCAGTCTAAAAGTTGCAACCTCTTTTTGAGTCTCTCCATCTGTGTCTGACTCCGGTTCAAACATGTAAGACTGCCCTCCACTGGTTATTTCTGACATTTTGGTGAGATTCGCCTGTTTTGTTGTTGATGGAGTATCCAAAGCTCGTGTAAAGGATAGAGGGATGGGGAGCAGCAGCTCATTTGCATTTAAAGGGATACACACAAAAATGGCACGTTTTTGCTCACACCTAAATAGGGGCAAATTTGACAAGCTATAATAAATTATCTGCTGGGTATTTTGAGCTGAAACATCAGAGATTTATATTGCATCTTGTGAAAAGGGGCAAATTACGTCCCCTTTAAATATAAATGAATCCTTATTAAAGAAACAGAAGCTTTTCAGTCAAGAGTAGTGAGTGATTTTCCTTTTGTCTTTTGTTGTTTGGTTAACATTATTGACACAGATAGCAGCAGGTTTATTAGGCTGCTGTCACTTTAAGACCTGATGCTCAAATCTGACACACATCTGACTGTTTACGTTCATTTTACACTCTTTAACTCATTTAAGACTGTGCTTACAAGGATACTTGCTAAAATTATTTTTTGTGAGTTTTTGCCATCAATTCTGTCAACTTCTGTCCCAAGCGTCTTGCCTTGGGTCATTGGCCAGTCCTTATTTTCGAGCTTTTAAAACTATATGAAAGGATTGTCTAATTGCCAATTGGGTGTAATCTTTCCTTTAAAATAGAAGAAATCCCACATTTTGTACCTTTACTCTGCAGATCTCTTCAGGAGCCGTTTCACAGGGTGAATCCACCAAAGATCTCTCAACGTTCATCAGCCACTCAGACATCTGGGTGAGAAAATCTTCCAGCTGCTTCTTCTGAGAGCAGAAATCTTGGAGGTTGCTCTTGGCTTGATCACATAACTCTTCAATGCTACTAATTTTCCTTCTGAGGTCCGTCTCTATGACCTGGAAAGAATCAAAGGTTTGAAGATGGTGTACAGGTAATGAAACTAATGGAGAACAAAAAGAGATCAAATGAAGATCAGACTTAATGCAAGCTCACACTCTATTATTTTGCTGTCACAGACAGATTTCCAAGGGCCAAATCGGTGCCTGTTGAGGTCGCAGATGCACGTTATGTGTGATCTTGTAGTGCGTGCAACGCAATGACAAGGTGCAACTAATCCAGCCCAACTCAGTGCAGAAGGTATAAACGGAAAAATCTTGTAATCACTTTATCTTTTTTGAAAACGTTTATTTCACTGTTGGTCAGGACTGCCTCTTGACCAAATGTATTGTAGTTTGTGCACCTCGTCAGCATTGTGTTGTGTAGTATGCATTCTGCTAGTTGTGTAGTGTGAGCACCACAGAAATTCAGCTAGTCTTACAGTCCTGTTGTGTCAGCTTGCCCTTACCTGCAGTTTAGCAGGAACATCGTGGCCACCACCAAGTTGTTTCAGCTCTGAAACTTTCTCTTGTAAAGCATCAATCTTCTTTTCTTTTAGGCCAACATCCACCTACACAGAAAAATGAATAAAATATTACACAACTGGTGCTCTGGTTTTAAAACTGTGTTTAATAACACCGTTTGGAACATGCCTTGACTTCCGAGAGTTTGTTTGCGGTTTTCTGGCTATCGTTGAAGTTATTGAGTCCATCTGTAAGATCCATAACCGAGCTGTTGGACCAGCTTTCAATTTCTCCACTGATATCGTAGATTTCCACCCACAAAGCAGAGCTCCTCTTGAGACTTTCGAGATTGTCCTCGATTTTCTCTGAAGCCTATGAAGAATAATGGCTCTTAGATTCTGTTATATGAGATTTCTTTTTAATGAAGATTTAATAATTGGCCATTGGACTAACTCACATCTAGCCACTGGTCCACTGTGGCATCTATTTCTGTCTTCACAATCTGGGTGTCGCAATCTGGGATCTTGTTTAATTCACTTAAAAGCTTCTTTCCTTTACTGGAGAATCGCTCTAGCACATCCTGGTTGCTGGCCATCTCAGCTTTTACAGCTTCATGCTACAGAAAGGAAAGATAATTAAAGACCAACATTAAAGTTTATTTTAGATAGTAAAACTCTTTCTAGCTGTTATTTTGCATTCTGCCTGCAGACTGGCAGGTTTTACCTTTAACAAGGATCTCCGTGTGTCCTCTTGGTCTTTTAGGACGGCTTTAATGTCGGCTATAGCATCAGCGCTCTCCAATATCGTGTTTATTGAAGACTTCAGACTCTGGTAGTCTTTCGTGAGGTCTACCAAAGCACTGCTTTGCTCTTGCCTGGAACAAAATTATGCAGAAACGGTTGTGACTAAGAAATCCGTCACCATGTGCTCATTAATTATTTAAACATTAAATGCAATTGTTTGTTTTCTGTCCAGGTCCATAATATTGTTACGACATGATTGATTGATTGATTGATTGATTGATTAAATGAATAAAAAAAAGGTTTAATTTAATTTTATATGGCAAAAAAAGGACCATTCAAGTCAACATATGGCCTCTATAGACTTTGAAAGTTTTATTTAATAATTATGTTATTTATTTATACATTAAATGAAATATAAAAATAAAATATAGCTAAAAGGGCAGTTTGAACATTTTATTTAATTGACTTTTTTTTTTTAATGAAATGAAAATGAATTATAAATTTAATTTAATGGTGCTTTTCGGCTCGGTACGGCTCACTTTTTTTTTTGGGGGGGGGGGGGGGGGGGGGGGGCGGTGTTCTCTGTGTACAGTACCTAGTACCTGGTACTTTTTTTAGTACCACCTCGATTGAGGTTCCAAGCAAGCCATACCAACACTAAAATGTGACGTGTAAACACTGCAGATCACTGATTGGTCAGAGAGAATCGGCACTACTGATTTGTGACACAAAATACCAAACCTGTTCGATTTAAATAGTCAGCAACAGTATCATTTGTTCGCACAACTTTATTTTAACGACTTGCTTTAAATGACCGTTGCACGCAACTTCAAAAAATAAATGGCTGTATCATGGTCATTAGACAAGGTGGCGCCGCAACTATAACGACCAGTCTATAATCTCACCCACTCTGAAGCGGTACTAAACTGCAGTGGAAAAGCAAACCAAGTCAAAGTAAAGCGAGCAGAGCCAAGTTGTGCCGAGCCGAGTTGTACCATGCAGTAGAAAAGTGCCATAATGTCCAGTATAAAGGTCCAGATTGGGGGGACCAAAAATAAAGGTTCAAGAATTTGCCATTGACAAACCCCATATTGATCAACCACTAATATGAATATATGCAAGAACAATTTATTTTACTACAACACTACATATTTTTATAATCTCTCTACAAAGTGTGGCAAAAATACCAATAAAATATAACAAAACAGAGCAATATCATGTTTATTGAAGACTTTAGACTCTGCTAGTCTTTAATGAGGTCTACCAAAGCGCTGCTCTGCTCTTGTCTGGAACAAAATCACGCAGCAACATCAGCTAGATAGTAAAAAATTTGCACATTTGCATAACTAAGATATCAATCACTGTGTGCCCATTAAAGACTTGTGTTTTTAATTATTTAAACATTAAATGCAATTGTTTGTTTTCTGTCCAGGTCCATAATATTGTTATGACATGATTGATTGATTGATTGATTGATTGATTGATTGATTGAGAGGCCAATACCAATAAAATATAACAAAAACAGTACAATAGGTCGTTCCTGGCGGCCCACCTTTCAGTGATGAGTTTCTTGGTGTCTTCCCAGGTGGTCTGAAGCAGGCTGATCTCCCTCAGTACTTCACCACCCAACTCAGCATCTCTCTGAGCCAGCTGTTGACCTTTATCCCTGAGCCACTGCTCCTCATGCTGGTGGGACTGGAGCTCATCTTCTAGCTGATTGAAGAACCGAAGCCTACACACATCACAAAGAAGATGTATATCAATAAACACAGCCATAGACATGTACAAACAACCCTTTTGAAAAGGGCAATCCATACCTCTGCTGTAAAGTATGTACATTGGGCTCTTTCAGGCCCTGTTGATCTGCCTTCTCTTCGATATCCTCCACTGTTTTGAGCAGTTGCTCTTTACGCTGTCTGAACGAGCTCCAAAGTGCACCGAGAGCCTCAGCCTCGCTTTGCTTCGAGCCCAGTAGGTTCCTCACAGCATCAAGCTCAACACTCAAGGAGTCGGCTAATGAGCGGCATGAGGAGCGCGTCTCCTTCCCATTGATCAGGTGGAGATGAGCCTTACAGAGGCTGCCGTCCAGGTTCACGGCGAGCGTTTCCAAGCGGCTGATATCAGGAACAATGGCTTCCAGTTCTCTCTGCAACTCATCCACGCGGCTTTTATCCCAACTCCCAGCGCTCTCCACAGTCTGTCTGAGGCCTTGAAGGACGCCGGCCGCCACACCGTGGGTGTGTAGGAAGGCTTCTAGCTTCTCCAGACTCTCATCTCGTAGATCAACCAGCTGATGGGCCTCCAGGTACGGCTGCAAGGAGTTTTCCCACTTTCCCTGAAGCTGCTGAACCTCAGAAGGCTCACAAACGTCACACAAAACCTTTGTTTGCTGTTGAAGACTCTGTCTTACAGTGCTTTGCTTCTGCAGGTCATCTCTCCTCTCCTGGTGGGACAAAACATTACCGCCTTTTAAAATCTGCAATCTCTCTTACTGCCAATAAATAACATATTCTGTTCTATTCATTATTTAATTACAAGGTTTCTCAATTTAACACATTAAACAATTGTTTTTAAATACAATAAACTTTTTTTGTTAACACCTTGATCTGTCACAATAATTTTCTCAGAAAATACTCATATTTCACATTTTCATTTTTTTAAATTGTGTAATTAATAGGATTTAAAAAATGTGACATCTGTAATATTTACATAATATTAACATACACACTACCGTTCAAAATTTTGAGGTCAGTACAATTTTTTTTATGTTTTTGAAAAAAGGCTATATTTATTTGATAGTAAAAAGAGTAATATTGTGAAATATTATTAGAATTTAAAGTAACTGTTATTTAATTTAATATATTTTAAAATGCTTATATTTAAAATGCAATTTATTCCTGTGATGCAAAGCTACATTTTCAGCATCATTACTCCAGTCTTCAGTGTCACATGATCCTTCAGAAATCCTTATAATATGCTGATTTGGAAACGATTCTTATTATTATCAATGTTGTAAACAGTTGTGCTGCTTAACGTTTTTGTTTAAACCGTGATACATTTCTTTCAGGATTTTTTGATGTATAGGAAGTTCAAACTAACAACATTTATTTAAAATAAATTAAAATAAATATTTTGTAACAATGTAAAAGTCAGTTTACAGTTTTCAATAAATAATTTGAGTTTTAAAATGCCAATAAATAGGATAAAAGATATTGTTTTCCAGTGAAAGGAGGCTCTCATAATGGAACATACCTTGATATTACTGGTGGAAGGTTGAAGATCAGTTATATCAACGTAAGAGAACGAATGTAAAGATGAGAGGAAAGACTCCCCCCATTTGAAGAACTTCTGTAGGGCCTGATCAAACTGTTCCACCTGAGAACGGTGCTCCTGAAGAACTTTGATTCTGTAATAAACAGTTTGATGTACAATGTTAGACATATTCTAACATTCATAATGCAAGAAACCATTATAAAAGAACATAGGGAAAATATACTGTAAAACACAATAAAAGTGTCAAATTTAGCCAGCAAATACAGTACTTATGCCTGACCTGTTAGGTATAGCTGTGGTCTGACACTTCCATCTTTTCTCGAGCTGTTCAAGGTCTTCTTTGAGTGTTTTCACACCTTCATCTGATGCAGTGTTGTAAAGAGTTGGTGTTTGGGCCACCAGCCTGTTGTAAACTGAGTCCAGAGACTGAAGTTCACTCTGTAGGTGCTTTAAAAGAACAATATTTAAGAAATTTAAGAAACAAAATGAAATTGACATTAATTACTTTCTTAAAGAGGCCATATTAAGACTAGGTCTACTAGAATAGGTTTTCATGTTTGAATGTTCCATAACCGCGAGTTTCAACACACTACTAGCGCAACTCAACCAGACCTCGCCCCTTTTTTTCCGTATGCCTTTGGCGGGAATTATTTAAATGAGGAATATTGTGACGTGTTTGTTCCCAGAAGAAAATTCTGATAGGAGTTCAGAAACAGTGCGCACAGATATAGAGAATAACTAGCTTTGGAGTGACTTTGAACGTAAAAAAGCATAATATGCCCTCTTTATTGTCCCTAGTCTTTATCAATATATGATTTTATAACTCTTTCTGCCTTCGCTTTTCAAACAAGGCAGCATGGGCAGAAACAAAAAACTAACATTAACATTAATAAGCCTACATTTCACAATTTAATTAAATCCCAATGAAAATTAAGCCCTGCATTTCATTATTTCTTGCTAAATATTCTGTTGCACATGACAAATGTTACGCTATTGAAGTAAAATGCATTGCGAATGCTGTTTTTATTTTGTATCTCTAGTTTATTACTTTTAATTCCAGTAGTTCCCCATCGATCTTTAGTTTGTCAACCGGAAGGAACTGTGTGTCAGAGCTGGATACGGATTTGCATCTGTCCAGACATGACTGCAGGGCAGACCAATCCTTTTCATACCTGAAATAATCAAAATGAGTGAAAGATTTTAATAAATAACTCTTATAAAAGGAATATCTACTCATACAAAGGGATTTTTTTAGGATTTAAGAGCTAATACATTAGATACCAACAGTGAAAATAATCATACTTTTGCCAATGTGACAGAAGGCTCTCCATTTGGTTCTGTTTCTCCTTGGCCTGTTTTAAACACTGCTCGTAACTTTGCTGTAGGGCTGCCACTGCTTTCTCGACCTTCTCCCTCTCGCTGAGCCTGCGGGTGCCAGCACACAGAGACAGCAGGGTGGCCTTCAGCTTTTCCAGGGACTGGAACATATCCTGAAAACCCAACAAATCATTTATTTAGATTGAATTGGTGCAAATAAGGGTGTGTTTACACTTGACAGGTTGGGTTTGAGTAAAACGACCTCTGGTGCGTTTATTCGAATAAGTGTAAACGCTGCCATGGTGCACACCAAACAAGCGGACAGAGAACCACCTTTTCAAACAAATTGGTGTGGTTCAACTGAAATATGAACACAACATGGACCAAAGTGTCACGGTTTGCTTGGGTTTTGTTCATGTTCATGCTTCCTGTTTGTCATGTGATCATGTCATGTGATTCCCTTGCCCTCATGGGATCTTGTCATGTGTTCTGTTGTTATGTTCTGTCATTGGTTCATTGTTTGATCATGGTTCACAGGTGTGTCTTGTCATTAGTCTTGTGTATTTAAGCCCTTGTTTGCCACGGTCCTGTAACCACGGTTGATGAGTGTCTGTTTCGAGTCAAGTCTGTTTCGAGTCAAGTTCAAGTCATCGTCTGTTTTGTACCTATTCATGTATGTAAATAAACTGCACTTGAGTTCTCACTTCAACTTGCCTTCAGTGGATCAATTATTACAGAATACTCGACCCATCAGCATGAACCCAGCAGTTTTCGCCTCCTGCATCTACGTCAAGGCAACCATCCCATTGAGGATTATGTTGTGGAATTTTGCGGAATTTGTGATTTGGTTGGTTTTAATGATGTGGCACTTAAGGACATTTTTAGAAATGGACTAAATAAACTGGTTTGCTCCCAGCTTCTAGGGGGTAAAATACATTGGTCCCTGGAAGAATATATAGACCAGGCCCTTTTGTTGTGCAGCTCATGTTTTGTCTATGGTTGTTCACGTCATGCCTGCCACGCCTGATTTCGTTCACGTCATACCTGCCCTGCCATAGCCTGTCCAGAGCCCAGCGACGCCACCTGTCCACATCCCGAGTCCAGCGAAGTTCTCCTGTCCACGTCCCGAGTCCAGCGGTGTCTCCTGTCCACGACCAGCGTCCAGAAGCGGCTCCAAGGGTACCTTGAGAAGGCCACGAAGGCCACGCCTCTGTGGCCTCCTGAACTACCTACACCGCCATGGCTTTCTGAACTGCCACGCGGCCCAGGTCCACCCATGCTCCCAGGCCCGTCTCTGCCTTGCCAGGTTCCATGTCCTGTCCCCCTGCACAGGCCTGGCTCGCCATCCCTCCCCCAAGACCGCCCTCCTAGACTTTTGTTTGTATCGTTTTGGTTTTGTTGGGAGTCGGGAGCCGCCCATAGAAGGGGGATCTGTCACGGTGTGTTTGGGTTTTGTTCATGTTCATGCTTCCTGTTTGTCATGTGATCATGTCATGTGATTCCCTTGCCCTCATGTGATCTTGCCATGTGTTCTGTCATTGGTTCATTGTTTGATCATGGTTCACATGTTTATTCATGTATGTAAATAAACTGCACTTGGGTTCTCACTTCAACTTGCCTTTAGTGGATTAATCATTACACAAAGACAAAATCAGGACGTGATGTCACAAGTTGCAACCCTAAAAAGGACAGAATTCTCAAGCATACCTGGATTTTTTTCATCATAGGAGCTACGTTGCCTATAGGCGTCAAAATCGCTGTCTTCTTGGAGAAGACCTTACAGATTTGTATCTTTAGGTTCGGTGTTAAAAGTGACAGTGTAAATCGAACAAAGTATTATTTTCTTTTAACCAAGAGAACCAAACTACAAGTGTGAACACACCATTAATCAGAAATGTTTACAATTACAAGCAGGCATCATACCATGTGACTCTGTAGAGTTATGTAGGTCTCAGATGAAGACACACAGGAGGTGACAGGGCTGTCAAGTTTCTTCTGGATATCTTCAACCTCTGATTGTACCTTTTAAAAGGATGCAATGACATTAGACAACATACAACTTTAATATGACTGTAGTAAACAGCATGTTCAAACAAACCTGTTGAAGATTGTCATTAAACTTCATCTGGTGGGAGGAGCTCTCTTCCAACTGTCCATTCAGGTGTTCCACACCCTCCTTAAGCTCCTCCCAGTATCTGCCAAACTGTGTCAGACGGGCTTTGATTCGTGCAGACTCGCCAGAAGACACAAACTGGACCAGCGCTTGAGACTTCTCCTCCAGATTGGACAGGACGTCTGACCTCTCCTGCAGACCTTCTCTGATCGTCTGCCCACCATAAATATGCAATAAAATGTATAGAAAATATATATATAATATAATATAATATAATTCAAATAAGTAATTTTTTATAAAAAAGTATAAAGGTTTGTAAATAAATACAGAAGCCATGCAGTAATTTCAAGCATTTTAAAAGACACTTTGTTTATTTATTTAGAGATATATGTATTATTGCACCTTTACGGTACAGATCTGCTGGTCCAAAGGTGTGCTTGAGCTTTTCAAGGCATCCATTTCTCTTTCTCTCTCTATTATCCATGTGGAAAATGCTTCAAACTCACTCCCGAAAGAATCCCACTGATCTTGCATCCCCTCCAAAGTCTTCACACTGAAAAATCAAGACAGTAATCATGATATTATAGTTTCATTATGCATCGACAGATAACTCTTAATGCATCTGTCTATAAAATAAAAATAAATATAAAATAAAGTAGGGTATTACTCTCGCTTGAGTCCAGTCTCAACTTTGTCCACTTGTTCACTCAGAGCACGTGCTTGATCCTGGAGAAGAGACAGATTTTTGGGGCCCAGTTGGATCTCTGCGGCCCTCTTGAGAAGAGTGTTCACCTGTCTGGTCTCTGTTTCACACTGTTTTAAAAGATCCTACAGGAATAACAGCAACAGATGAAGTGAACATTTCTGTGACACTGTGTTTTGTTTTTGTAAGATAATCACAATAAACAATTTCGAAAAAAAAAAAAAAAAGACTTTCGTTTATTAGGTTACAGTTGAGTGCATACCGGCTATAGTGAGGCTTATTCAATCATATTTTATTGCCAGAGCATTTTCTAATGAGGATTTGCATTGTAAAAGCTCTAGCAGCTCTTCTGTGTTCAAAATAAAGATGCTCATGTTTAATTAAAGGTGATTCATTACACTGAGCTCATGGAGATCAGGTGTTGTTCTCACCTTGGCCTGCTCCAGCTCTGTGCTGAGACTGTCTGGACTGCTGAAGTTCATCTCTCTCTCCGTGACTGATCGCACCTTACCCACAAACTCCCTCACTGCTGCCTGCTGACTGTCAAAATCCTGCCAAGCAGCTAAGGTCACCTGACAACACAGAGAGACATTCATCAACATTGTTTCAAAGCCAGAAAATATTTTATCTGTTCGATCAAAAAAGCAAACATGCAACTGCATTCACAACACATTTAACTTTGAATGTAATATGATTTCCAAATGAAACAGAATAATCATTGGAAAATAGTTTGTGTAAAATGAATTAATTTTATTTCGTTTGTCACCCTTATTCAACATTCTATAAAATATATAGAACATAAAAAAGTAACATGCATTACTTTACTCAGTATGCATTATTCAGACAGGTTTGTTAAATAGTTTGCCAGGTCTTCTTAGGTATATATATATATATATATATATATATATATATATATACATATATATATATATATATATATACACATACACACATACACACACACACACACACTACAGGGCTGTTGAATGCTTGAATCTGATTGGCTGACGAACGTTCTAAGGTGTGCAATTATTTTTATCAAGGCAGGTCTTGACCGCATTACAGTTCCATATCACTTCTCCAAATGATTTCAGCTATTTCAAAAGGTCTTTATAGCATACAACAGCAAAATAACCAAAACCCACACTGACTAAGCAAATAAATATAGTAAACAATAGGATAAAAATTTAAAATTATTTCCATGTTTTTTCCCACAAAATTACGTTTAATTATGTACGAAACGCACATACTCTCTTTCCCCAGCTCTCTCTGCTCTCCCACTCAAACGCGCACATATACACTACGGACACACACTCACACAGAAACGTGTTGTCAGCGCTGCTCTGACGATTATATCAGTAAAATAGTTTAGCAACTTAAAAGTTACATGACATTTCGCACTAGCAAGGTAATAAAGGCGCTCTTCTTACAGTTTCGTGTATATATATATATATATATATATATATATATATGTTACATTATAATACATACTTACAGTGTACTTACCTAGGAATGTAGTGGGTAATATAAGGTAACTACATGAGTTAAGGTTAGGTTTAGGGGTAGGTTCAGGGTTAGTAACTAGTTATTACCCAGTTATGGTATTACTATAATAAGTACACAGTATGTACATGTGGAACAGGACTGTAAAATAAAGTGCTATCATTATTATAATGTAAAATATATAGGTTTTATATTATTTTATTTTATTTGACTTGAACATGCTCACCTCCAGGTTCTTTTCCTGTGACTCTGTAGTTTGATTCATTTTGCTCAAGGTTGTCTCTAGTTTGTGCAGATCTTCCTGTAAGCTCTCCTCCAGGCTCTCCTCCATCTGGAGCTGCTTTCCACGGTTTATCTGCTCTTGCATTTCCTTCCTCTTCAGTCGGAGACGCTTCAGTTGTTGCTGCACATTAGGAAAGCACATGAATGTTAGATATAAATATGATTTTCAGCTTCATTATATCAGGGCTGTGATTCATTCAGTGAGAGTAGTACCTGATAAAGCATCAGCAGTTGTTGAGCTTCTCTGACAGACTCAGAGTCCAAAATCTTGCCGATCTCTAACTGCAGCTCCTGCTGACCCTGTGTCAACTCATCCAGTGTAGTTTTCACCTCCTCTCTGAACTGCACACAGTCGCTCACCGCCAGCACGACCTTCTCTGACTATTACAGCACACGCATACAAACATCCATTTTTATTGAAATATTTAAAAGCATCATAACATGAAAAACATTCTTTTTCAAACAAACATCTTAAAAGGTACAGTAGCACAAAATCCTTTTTGATTCAAATTTGAGATTGTTTGTTGGTTGTTATTTCTTAGGTTCTTGGTAAAAGCCTAACCAGGCACAAATGCTGCAAAACACTTTAGAAAAAACACTGAATTTAGTGACTGACTAAATCTGACTGATTTACTTCATCCAAAGCACCTAACAGCTGATTTACACTAATATTTTCTTATATGGCAGATTATTTTGAATGAGTATGTATTACCTCAGAAAGAGATGTGAGGAGACCCTTGAAGTCAGTGGAGAGTTTTCTGAGGGCGGATCCCTGCCTCTGGGCTTCACTCTCTGTGCAAACCTCTATCAGAGAGGCCAATCGCGTCCTCAACCAGCTCACATTCCCCTCCTGCAGTTCAGCATCGTTTCTCAGACTCTGCCATTCATGAAGGGACAATTGGTCAACATTTCACACAGCTGTCACACTTTTCTTTACACTTCCATTTCTTTTCCATCTTTATTTCTTACCTCAATTGTGGATTTGACCTGTCCGAACTTGCTGGGGTCTCCAGCTCTGTTTCGCAGAAGTCTGAGTTGACTTTCCTTCGACGTAACCCAAGCAGAGAGTTCAGAGAACCTGCAAACACAAAAAAAGTAGTTATTAATGATTAACAATACAAATTAATTATAGCATTAATATAGTATGAATTAAATGTATTTATATCATACAGCAGTGATTTTATAAAAATATACAGTACAATAGTCAAGTCACGTTTTATTTATACACTTAAATTACATTTATTACAATTAATGAAATAGTGCTTTGTACAATACAGATTGTTGCAAAGCCTTAAAGCCTTAAATTTCATCAAATACGAAACTGTAAAGCAGCTCTACAGAAGATAATGTTGTTATTCAGCTCAATTTAGTTCAATGTTTTTTTTTCAATTCAGTTCAATAACTGTATCAATGTTGTAAAGTTCGGTAACACTTTACTTAAAGCCTTTATGTATAATGCATTATAAAGGTATTCATAATGTGCGTTATAATGCATTATATTTACTCATAAATAACTGTAACCAAAGTTAAAATGCATTATAATGTTCACAGATCCCTTGTCACATCTGAAATTGGCTGTTTGTCGTTTTAATGCATTATACTTTCTTAAGGTGTATTATAATGTATTATAACTGTGGCACAATTAATGCATTCAAAATACTTTTATAATGCATTATACACAAGGGCTTTAGGTAAAGTGTTGCCCAAATTTCAATATAACACAGAAACCTCAAATCTCATGATTTTAGTATTTGCTTGTTTAAATTATCATTCATATCGTTTTTTTTATTTTCTATTTTATACTTTTTAAATGTGTTATGTTATTGTTATAATCTATTTGTAGGTCTGTTTTCATTTGTTATTTTTAATTCTATTGTCACTTGCTTGTTCTTGCATGTAAAGCACTTTGAACTGCATTGATTTATTTGGAAAATTGCTATATAAATAAACTTTGCTATATTGCTATATAATTAAACCCCTGAAACTGCAACTAACACCCAGGCAGGACCAGGCCTCTGGTTACCATGGTTACCATCTACACTCACCTAAAGGATTATTAGGAACACCTGTTCAATTTCTCATTAATGCAATTATCTAATCAACCAATCACATGGCAGCTGCTTCAATGCATTTAGGGGTGTGGTCCTGGTCGAGACAATATCCTGAACTCCAAACTGAATGTCAGAATGGGAAAGAAAGGTGATTTAAGCAATTTTGAGCGTGGCATGGTTGTTGGTGCCAGACGGGCCGGTCTGAGTATTTCACAATCTGCTCAGTTACTGGGATTTTCACGCACAACCATTTCTAGAGTTTACAAAGAATGGTGTGAAAAGGGAAAAACATCCAGTATGCGGCAGTCCTGTGGGCGAAAATGCCTTGTTGATGCTAGAGGTCAGAGGAGAATGGGCCGACTGATTCAAGCTGATAGAAGAGCAACTTTGACTGAAATAACCACTCATTACAACCGAGGTATGCAGCAAAGCATTTGTGAAGCCACAACACGCACAACCTTGAGGCGGATGGGCTACAACAGCAGAAGAACCCACCGGGTACCACTCATCTCCACTACAAATAGGAAAAGGAGGCTACAATTTGCACAAGCTCACCAAAATTGGACAGTTGAAGACTGGAAAAATGTTGCCTGGTCTGATAAGTCTCGATTTCTGTTGAGACATTCAGATGGTAGAGTCAGAATTTGGCGTAAACAGAATGAGAACATGGATCCATCATGCCTTGTTACCACTGTGCAGGCTGGTGGTGGTGGTGTAATGGTGTGGGGGATGTTTTCTTGGCACACTTTAGGCCCCTTAGTGCCAATTGGGCATCGTTTAAATGCCACGGCCTACCTGAGCATTGTTTCTGACCATGTCCATCCCTTTATGACCACCATGTACCCATCCTCTGATGGCTACTTCCAGCAGGATAATGCACCATGTCACAAAGCTCGAATCATTTCAAATTGGTTTCTTGAACATGACAATGAGTTCACTGTACTAAAATGGCCCCCACAGTCACCAGATCTCAACCCAATAGAGCATCTTTGGGATGTGGTGGAACGGGAGCTTCGTGCCCTGGATGTGCATCCCACAAATCTCCATCAACTGCAAGATGCTATCCTATCAATATGGGCCAACATTTCTAAAGAATGCTTTCAGCACCTTGTTGAATCAATGCCACGTAGAATTAAGGCAGTTCTGAAGGCGAAAGGGGGTCAAACACAGTATTAGTATGGTGTTCCTAATAATCCTTTAGGTGAGTGTATAAGATTGCTCAAAAGAAGTGGAAGTCTGCCACATTAAAAAACACAGGCCATAGAAGAGACACATAAAATTCATTAATTTATAGACGAACTGTTCTATAAAATAAACATGCATATCCCGAGGAAGTGCTATTTTTACTGTTTTGTATATTGTCTTTTGTATTGTATTTTGTTTTAGGCATGCTTTATGATTGAACCACTTGATAATGTAACCTTATTACTATCATGCTTCCTATCATATTAATCCTTGTGTGACGGCCCACACATTGGTGTATATCACCTCCATATAGCATGCATTGTATGCTTGTTATATTAATCAAAGAATAAAAGGACACAAACTGCCAGCTTACTCCAATCATGCAAATGAGTCAGCTTCCAATCAAAGGAACATTGAGGTGAAAATTGCACCTTTCTCGTAGGTCAAGCCAAACTCGAGAGGTGTGACCTCTGTGGAGGTTAAAGAGCACCTGCACAGTTCCCTTCCCTCTCTTCTCTCTTCTGCTTGCTTCGGGTTGCAGTTTGTGTAGAAAGGACCGGAAACGCCCGGTCAGACCGCGAGGTCACGGGTCAACAGGCCTCAACTAAAGTCAGCTATGTTTTAACTTTCCACCCGGGAGAGAGAGGACTCTCCCAACAGAAACTGACTAGCATCGAAAGTCCGTAATTTCTTTATTACTTCAACACCGTCGACCTACAGAACCATCAAGACTTTCTCCAAGGCAATGCAAGTATCTTTCATTTAACTAACTAAACAGTATAAGCTGCAGACCCCTGGTTTACAAGGTGCATTGAACTAAGAAACAGATGGTTCAGTTCAGATGGCTAAATGACTCTTTTTATAACTTCATTCCCCTGTTCTGTCCCCGGTTTCATTCACTCTCACTTTTCCATTTCCATGTATGTGTGATTTGTGTGTATACGTTTTTTTAGATTAGTTATGTGTTTGTGACTAAAACTTTTATGTACATTTCACACAAGTATTGATTCTGTTGATTCACTGCTTGCAGACAAAGTCCCTTTAACGATGCGACCACAACTACATGCTAAGAAAGAGCTATTTTTCTGTGGCCAGGAAAAATATCCTTTCTGAGAGTTGATAGACAATCAATACTGAGTGTTTTCGCTGTACAAACAGATTAATTGATTGTAATATTAATTCAGCTACATCAAGTTAATTATATTAACTGATCCAAATATGAATAATTAATTATAAGAAGTTATGATTAATTATTCATTCGGTATTTCCCCTTTGAGCTAATTTGCTACACGTCCGAGAGTGTCAATGCTGCTAAATTGCTGAATTGATTGCTTTTAAACCAATTAATAGTATTCAATAGAGAAGACCAAAGGTTCACCTGGTATTAAACTCCTTCCACTTATCAGGGTGCTGCATTAGTTTCTGATGTGTGCTGTCGATGTCCTCTTTGACCTCTGCAAACGCCATCCTAGAGTTCTCCAAAGTTTGGCGGGCTTGTTCACTCTCTGGAAGCTTCAAGCTAAGTTCCTCCATATGCTGTAACCGCTTCTCACAAAGAGCATGAGGACCCTTTTCCTTAAAAAACATCTACATAAAAATATCCAACATAAGCATTGCCTATTTCGAAAGACAAAACCAGTACTTATAGAGGGTTTAATGCAGGTCGCTCTCACCCTGTGCTCTTTGATTAACCTCTCGCTGCCCATGCTGGGCAGACTGCGGTTCTCACGGGCCAGTTCAGTCTGACACTCCTGCAGTGATGTCATCAGACGACTCTTCTCCAGTTCCACCTTCAGGTGCAGCAGGTGGTAGGGAATTTCTGTTTGGACATCCTGCAGAAAACATGGATTTTTGTGGGTCCAATTCAATACAACTTATACAACAATACAGACGTTTTTTCTTTTCAAGCTATAGTTTATAAAACCTTATTGGTCCAAATTAATGCCATTATGAATGTTTTACAATTTGAAAGAGGGTTAGCATACATTTGAACAATATAAGCACAACAATAATAATTCTGGGTTAAATATGATCATGGGTTAACCCCTTCAGGTGTGAAAAGCCCAAAATAGCAACCATATTATCAATATATAGGCCACCAATCGAAACATTTATTTAAAAGAAAATAACTTTAATATTTAATGAAATAACTAATATATATATATATATATATATATATATATATATATATATATATATATATATATATATATATATATATATATATATATAAACTGCACCCTATACTTTATTTTATTTATTTACTTTTTTCCTTATTTACTTTTATTAATGTTTAAATCAGATTCTAATGTCAATACCTGTTGCATTACTACTTATTGCAGACAGGTTTATTTATTAATTATTATTGATGGATGTGGCTATATTTATTATTAATATTATCATTGTATGTAAATGTTCCATTTATAAAAAAGATTTAATAAAAACCGAGTTCAGTATAGATAGACAGGATGATAGGAGATTGGATGGATGGATAGATAGATAGATAGATAGATAGATAGATAGATAGATAGATAGATAGATAGATAGATAGATAGATAGATAGATAGATAGATAGATAGCTACAGATATGGTTGGTATCGTAATATGAGACTGTGAGAAGATGGAATGGCTCTCTAACCTTCCACTGTTTGTGCAGTTTCCTGACTGTTTCCTGTAGATTCTGCTGTTCTTGCTCTGGTAGAATATCTGTGAGTTCATCACAGGCTTTGAGAAACGCATTGAGGATTCTCTGATCCAGCTGCCCAAAGAACTCCTGCAGGACATTCAATAGAAACATTATGAAATCATGTCAGCTTTAAAATCTCTCTGCTCATTTCCTTTTAGAGACCAAATGAAGTTCAAACTCTGCTTTCGGCCTATTTGCCGAGGACTAGAATAGACTGTTGGGTTTGATTTCTCACAGTGTGCTTTTTCAGAAGGTCCTCTGGGTTTCCTCTCTCAGTCATGGAGCTGCGAGCTATTTTCAGAACCTTCTCCAGCTCCACACGAGACTCTTCGAATCGTTTCATCAGGCTGCTGTTCGCCTCTACGTGTCTCTTCCATTCTGTGGTTTCTTTTACCATGCCCTTTTTGAGATAAAACATACAAAACACACGTAGACACAATTGAAACAATTGTTAGCAAATTAGATCAAATATATGACTTCTGCCTAATTCACCTGATCCTCAGATTTTCATTTAGAGTAAAAGGCTGCAATAAAAGAGATCTCAAACTATGCTCAGATTTACCAGACTACCAAAGTTTGCAATCAATAGTCATTCTTGTGTGTAAGATATGATGTTCTTCTTCCATCGGTGCAGTTCCCACCTGTGAAGAGGCCTGAAGCTCGGTGATCCTCCTCTCTAGCAGTGACGTGTCCAGGTGTTTTAGGTTCTTACTGGTGTCCAATGATTTCAGAATGACCTGATGGTTTTTATCAATCACCGACAGACACTTTTTACAGCTCTGCTGATAGGTTACCAGCTCCTGTTAAATGTATAAACAGAGAAAATACAAAGAGACAGAATTAATGGCAAATACATTTTAACACATTAAGTGTTTTAACATCTTAAAGCCTGTCTACACCAATTTGGATACAAATAAAGGACACAAAGGAACAAAATATCCACAACTTTAGAACCAAAAGTATTTAATAGACAATTTTCTTCATTCTCAAAAAAATTTGGACTCCTGAATAAATAGTTTGACTTAAGAGTCAATGTTGGGAAAAATATAGCATTTTTAATTTCACAAACAGAGTCATTTTAGAAAATTTTAGTCATTTTCTGAGATACTGAATTTGGGATTTTCCTTAGTTGTCAGTTATAATCCTCAAAATTAAAAAAAAAAATAAACATTTGAAATATATCAGTCTGTGTGTAATGAATGAATATAATATACAAGTTTCACTTTTTGAATGGAATTAGTGAAATAAATCAACTTTTTGATGATATTCTAATTATATGACCAGCACCTGTATCTATTTTATTAATATACAGTTTTTATTAATACATTGAATTAAAGTTAATAATAATAATAATAATAATAATAATAATAATAATAATAATATGTAATTTATTAATATACTGTTTTTTTTATATAATAAATTATATTTTTATATTTTTAAATATATATATATATATATATATATATATATAGTTTTTTTAATATGTCTATATTGTTTTTATCAATTTATTATTTCAGTTTGATTTATTTTAGTACATCAAGCTAAACTAAATGAGAAATGAAAAACGTTTTTTTTTTCATTTTATTTTATTTCAGCTAACGTTTATCTTATTTCAAGTAACAAAAATGTTTATTTATGGTTTTAGTTTCAGTTAACTATAATAACCGATACTTTTCAGTATTGAAAAGTATGTTTAAAATCTTGTAATTTATTTTTTAAGTGCGAACAGGCCTTTAAGGTGGTGCAGTCTCCTAACCCTATAAGTTAGGTGTGACACCACCCTTGAGTGCAACCCATAGTCCTTTAGTCACCTGACACTTCTGCTTGAAGTCTCCTGGAGCCTCGGAGTCCCGGGAGGAAGTGATGCGGCTCGCCTTCTCCAGCGACTGGTAGAACCCAGTGATATGTTTCTCCATCTCCTCTAATGGAGGCAGCATGGCCTGGGAGTCCCTCAGCAGGGGCAGAATTCTCTCTCTTATCTGAACCAGACATTGAGTTATAATGTGAGACGGTCTGATTATGGTCTAATGTGACAGTTCATGGGGGAAAATACAGGGCAGGCACCTTGCTGAGCTCATCCTTGATGGTTGCCATGGTAGCCAGCATCTGTGCAATCTCCTCCTCTGTGATGTCTTTGGTTAGCTGCTGCGCGTTGCGTGTGGCCGTCTTGTACGCCGCCTCCATGGATGGCACTTTGTGCTTGATGTCCTACGAGAAATGAGTTGATATTTATATAATTTTTAGCTCCAATGACACTGCAGTAAACATCTTTATTCTTTGTAATATAAACTGCATAAAATGTATGTATTATGTACACTACCATTCAAAAGTGTGAGCTAGTAAGATTTTTTTTTTTTTAATTCAGCAAGATTTTCAATTTTAAATAAATGATGTTCTTTTGAACTTTCTATTTATCAGAGAATCACAGTTTCCATTAAGATATTAAACAGCACAACTGTTTTCAACATTCATAATAATAATAAATGTTTCTTGAGCAGCAAATCAGCTGTTTGAATGATTTCTGAAGGATCATGTGACACTGAAAACTGATAGTATAGTAAAACTGCTTTGCATTTATTTTTTAATTATATTAAACTATTTGACAATATTACTGTTTTACTGTATTTTTTACTGTATTTTTTACCACTTTAAAGGGGTTTATGCTGTAATTGCCCAATCAGAATCAAGTATTTCAGAGCCAGGTAGTAAGCTTTGTGAACTCTGATTACCTCAACGTCTTGTAGATATGTCCGTATGTTCAGAAACGAAACTTGAACTGGAGTGTTCATCCTCTCATTGGCCGTGTCAATAAATGCTTTTAAAGCTTCAATCCCATCGTCATAATCCTTCCTCAGTTTGTCCACTTCATCTGCTCTTGCATACTAAGAAAAATATCAGATATGTCATTAGAATTATTAGTAAACATGAACATCTACATTATTTCTTAGATGGTGCAGAAGCAACAGACGGTCAGCGATGACTGTCTGGAAAATTGTCATGAAAAATTGTTTTTGGTGTAAGAGACCATGAACCACTTGAAGCATATAAAAAAAATGCTTGACGTGCAGTATAGAATATGAGCCCTTTATCATAAGAAAATGTTCAACGTGACACCACTTTGTCTTACATGTTTGACTTTGACAAACAGCTCTCTCCATCTGCCGTTGAGAAGGAGCAACTGCTGTTTGAGTTCTCGGGACACAGTCTCATCACATGTCTCAATCAGGAAGTTTCCAGCATCGTTCATGTCCATGTGTTGCTGAATCCAGTGTGGAAGATTGCGGAAAAACTCCTATAGAAGAATTCACACAGTTTAAATACGCAATAGCTGTTTAACGTTTATCCCAACACATTTCATCTGAAAGTCACAAACTTTGACAACACACCCGTTTGTCGCTCTCTGACTGGTTGAGCATCTTCTCTGCATCCTCCAGCCAGGCTTGCAGACTGGCCACTGTGCTGCTGTACTTCTCCCAGTTGCAGATCACTTCCTCCAGCATGCTGCGGACGCTGCGCACCTCCACTGACAGGTTCTTCCATTGCGCTGTTGCATCGCTCAGGAACTTATTCACCCCTTCTACCTCTTCAGCTGAATGAAAATCACATTATGAATAAAACTTGATCAATAACAAAGTAACTTAAAACAAATGCATTTCTGAATCTGATTTTGAGGTACACAAGAAGTGCAAATCAATCCCTAGAGTCGAGAAGGTGTGCACTGTTGCAGATTAGAGCATCAGCTAATGTAAGTGAACTGCTAGTAGGTGTTATTAGAAGTTAAATCACTGTAATGTGAGTTTAAACACTTGTGCACAGTCAAGCTAGATCAAGCACATTATCTAAAGAGTCACTATGTTACGGAGTACTCTGGTTGATTTTACACTCTAGAATATGAAATAGTTAAGCCACATTACTACACCTTACGTGGTACCTTCGTATTCAAGTGAATCTGTTTTTGAAACTGTCACAAACATATCCAGGTCATGTTTCTTGCCATTTTCAAAAGAATAAAAATAAGAAATTATATTTAGCATAAATTAAAAATATATTTAAATTGTTGTTTTTTTAACATTTAACATTATCATAATGCACAAATAATATTATTAATAGCAATATTATCATTACTGTAATGCAATATATATATATATACACACTCACCTAAAGGATTATTAGGAACACCTGTTCAATTTCTCATTAATGCAATTATCTAATCAACCAATCACATGGCAGTTGCTTCAATGCATTTAGGGGTGTGGTCCTGGTCAAGACAATCTCCTGAACTCCAAACTGAATGTCAGAATGGGAAAGAAAGGTGATTTAAGCAATTTTGAGCGTGGCATGGTTGTTGGTGCCAGACGGGCCGGTCTGAGTATTTCACAATCTGCTCAATTACTGGGATTTTCACGCACAACCATTTCTAGAGTTTACAAAGAATAGTGTGAAAAGGAAAAAACATCCAGTATGCGGATGCGGATGTAAATCTCCATCAAATGCAAGATGCTATCCTATCAATATGGGCCAACATTTCTAAAGAATGCTATCAGCACCTTGTTGAATCAATGCCACGTAGAATTAAGGCAGTTCTGAAGGCGAAAGGGGGTCAAACACAGTATTAGTATGGTGTTCCTAATAATCCTTTAGGTGAGTATATATATTAGTGCTGTCAAATCGATTAATCCAAAATAAAAGTATGTATGTGTGTGTATTGTGTATAATTATTATGTATATATAAATACACACACATGCATGTATATATTTAAAAAAAATGTGTTATATTTATACACTCACCTAAAGGATTATTAGGAACACCATACTAATACTGTGTTTGACACCCTTTCACCTTCAGAACTGCCTTAATTCTACGTGGCATTGATTCAACAAGGTGCTGAAAGCATTCTTTAGAAATGTTGGCCCATATTGATAGGATAGCATCTTGCAGTTGATGGAGATTTGTGGGATGCACATCCAGGGCACGAAGCTCCCGTTCCACCACATCCCAAAGATGCTCTATTGGGTTGAGATCTGGTGACTGTGGGGGCCATTTTAGTACAGTGAACTCATTGTCATGTTCAAGAAACCAATTTGAAATGATTCGAGCTTTGTGACATGGTGCATTATCCTGCTGGAAGTAGCCATCAGAGGATGGGTACATGGTGGTCATAAAGGGATGGACATGGTCAGAAACAATGCTCAGGTAGGCCGTGGCATTTAAACGATGCCCAATTGGCACTAAGGGGCCTAAAGTGTGTTAAGAAAACATCCCCCACACCATTCCACCACCACCACCAGCCTGCACAGTGGTAACAAGGCATGATGGATCCATGTTCTCATTCTGTTTACGCCAAATTCTGACTCTACCATCTGAATGTCTCAACAGAAATCGAGACTCATCAGACCAGGCAACATTTTTCCAGTCTTCAACTGTCCAATTTTGGTGAGCTTGTGCAAATTGTAGCCTCTTTTTCCTATTTGTAGTGGAGATGAGTGATCCCCGGTGGGGTCTTCTGCTGTTGTAGCCCATCCGCCTCAAGGTTGTGCGTGTTGTGGCTTCACAAATGCTTTGCTGCATACCTCGGTTGTAACGAGTGGTTATTTCAGTCAAAGTTGCTCTTCTATCAGCTTGAATCAGTCGGCCCATTCTCCTCTGACCTCTAGCATCAACAAGGCATTTTCGCCCACAGGACTGCCGCATACTGGATGTTTTTCCCTTTTCACACCATTCTTTGTAAACTCTAGAAATGGTTGTGCGTGAAAATCCCAGTAACTGAGCAGATTGTGAAATACTCAGACCGGCCCGTCTGGCACCAACAACCATGCCACGCTCAAAATTGCTTAAATCACCTTTCTTTCCCATTCTGACATTCAGTTTGGAGTTCAGGAGATTGTCTTGACCAGGACCACACCCCTAAATGCATTGAAGCAACTGCCATGTGATTGGTTGATTAGATAATTGCATTAATGAGAAATTGAACAGGTGTTCCTAATAATCCTTTAGGTGAGTGTATATGTGTGTGTGTATATACAGTGGTGGTCAGAATTATTGGCACCACTGGTAAATATGATCAAATATGGCTGTAAAAAATAAATCTGCATTGTTTATCCTTTTGATCTTTTATTAAAAAAAATCACAAAAAACCTTTCATTGAAGTAAAAGAATTGAAAAGTGGGGGGTAAATCACATTATGAAATAAATGCTTTTCTCCAAAACACGTTGGCCACAATTATTGGCACCCTTTTATTAAATACTTTTTGCAACCTCCTTTTGCCAAGATGACAGCACTGAGTCTTCTTCTATAATGCCTGATGAGTTTGGGGAACACCTGACAAGAGACCATTTCTCCATACAGAATCTCTCCAGATCCTACAGATTCACAGATCCATGTTAGTGCTTCTTCTCTTCAGTTCACCCCACTCATTTTCTATAGGGTTCAGTTCAGGGGACTGGGATGGTCATGGCAGAAGCTTCATTTTGTGTTCAGTGACACATTTGTGTGTTGATTTTGATGTTTGTTTTGGATCGTTGTCCTGATGGAAGATCCAACCACAGCCCATTATAAGATTTCTAGCAGAGGCCGTCAGGTTTTGATTTTTTATCTGTTGGTATTTGCTAGAATCCATGATACCATGTATCTGAATAAGTTGTCCAGGACCGCAAAAAAATAGGCCCACAACATTAAAGATCCAGCTGTATTTAATCATGGGCATGGGGTACTTTTTATCGCTGTTTGCACCGAACCCATCTGGTGGATTTGCTGCCTAAAAGCTCTTTTTATAGTTTCATCTGACCACAGAACCAGGTCCCTTTTAAATTTCCAGTCGTGTCTGACAACTGAATATGCTGGAGTTTGTTTCTGGATGAGCAAGAAGGATTTTTCTTGAATCCCTCCCAAACAACATGTGGTGATGTAGGGGTTGTTTGATTTTTTTTTTAAGCTTTCTGACCCCAAGACTCAACTAATCTCTGTGATTCTCCATCTGTGATCTTTGGACAGTCTTTGGCCACTCAAACTCTCCTCCTCACTGTGTATTAGGACGATATAGACACATGTCCTCTTTCAGGCAGATTCGTAACATCTTTAGTTGATTGAACTTCTTAATTATTGCCCTGATGGTGGAAATGGGGATTTTCAATGCTTTAGCTATTTTCCTACAGCCACTTTCTATTTTGTGAAGCTCAACAATCTTTTGCTGCACATCAGAACTATATTTTTTGGCTTTACTCATTGTGATGAATGATTAAGGGAATTTGGCCTTTGTGTTTCCTCATATTTATACTCCTGTGGAACACGACATCATAGCTGGACAATTTTATGTTCCTAGTCACCCTGGTGTGCTAAAAAATGTAAACATTAATGGGAATATACTTCAGAGATATTTTATTCATTAAAAAAATTCTAGGGGTGCCAATAATTGTGGCCAACGTGTTTTGGAGAAAAGCATTTATTTCATAATGTGATTTACCCCCCACTTTCAATTCTTTTACTTCAATGAAATGTTAGATTTTTGTGAATTTTTTGAATAAAAGCCATATTTGATCATATTTACCAGGGGTGCCAATAATTCTGACCACCACTGTATATGACAAAATAAAATATAAAAAATGTATTACAAACTTATTATATATTATATATATATATATATTTTTTTTTTTAAAATATATTTTTAATGTTATATATATATATATATATATATATATATATATATATATATATATATATATATATATATATATATATACATACATATACATATATATATATACACATGTGAGCTTTTTGTTTTTCTATGCATTTGTTTGTATAATAAAATAAAACCTGTAGCTGTAGTTTGCCCTTTTTTACCTTAACCAAGTTTAGTGCTTTGTTCTTCCCTCATATTTAAAAGATATATAAAAAATATTAAAATATATGTCCCTCATATTTTGATGGTTTAATAAAATATGTAGGATCATTAAAAACAAATATCCCCTCTGCACATCCCTTTGGCCACTACTGTATACACACACACACACACTAAAGTTCAGAAGTTTGGGATCAGTAAGATTTTATGTTTTTTGTTTAAGATTTATGTTTAAAATAAGTGTCTTATGCTTATGCTGAAAATAATGTGACATTCAATGAAAACGAATGGGTCTAAAAATAGTTTTCATTATGCAAAATATTATTTTAACGTTTTTTTTTTTCTCTTAATTTGTGGCAAATGAGTCAAGTGTAATTTTGAGTGAGAAATAATTATTAGTCCAGAGCACTTGTTTCACCACTGTAATGATGGTTTCAAGGAGGCTTGACAGAATGAGGCTGCCTGATCACAAAGCAAGAGGCTCATTTTTGCTGCCAGAGTTCAGAATTGCTGCCAGGGAATGATTATAAAAAGCTGCATGAATCTCCAGCCTCAGGGGAAAATTGATGAAAGTGAGATGCGTCTTACCTGAAGTCCCAGATTTTAAGTAGGTGTCTGCAGCTTGTTTCAGAGTCCGAAACGTGGTTTCATATTGCTCAAAGAACTTGTGGCCTTCAATGAACGCCTGTGTGTAAATGAGGGCATGTGATATGTCAGCTGAATCTTTTTTTATAAAGCAGATTTAAAAGAGTTTATTAAGTACGCTGGAGGACGTACAATATAATTTTGTAGAAGAAGCTCCACTGAGTCCCGTCGGCCGTATTTAATGATCCACGATTTGAGCTTTGACTCCGCCAGCATAAGAAAAGCCATGAGATGATACTTCATCTCCCAGAATTCTAATTTAATCAGATGGACGTGAGATGATGTGGACACAAAATTAAACCTGTGAAAACATGAAATAGCAGTAAATATAGCAGTAATCGATGGGATTTAAGACCTTAGTTCCCGTACTTATAGTATTTAAACTCAACATGAAACAAAAAAAAATGTATTAATAAATGTTGCTGGTCTTATTAAATTATTAAAATGTGATAACATTCTTCATCTCTGAAAATACTTTAATTTATGTGAATTTAATCAATTGTGAGCACATTGCTATGTGGTTACTAGGGTGCTATGTGGTTGCTAGGGCGTTGCTATGTGGTTGCAGAGTTCCACATGTTCTGAGTGGTTGTGAGCACATTGCTATGTGGTATAGGAGTACTATGTGGTTGCTAGGGCATTGCTATGTGGTTGTGAGCACATTGCTATGTGGTTACTAGGGGTGCTATGTGGTTGCTAGGGCGTTGCTATATGGCTGCAGAGTTCCACATGCTCTGAGTGGTTGTTAGCACATTGCTATGTGGTTACTAGAGGTACTACGTGGTTTCTAGGGCATTGCTATGTGGTTGCAGAGTTGTTCCACATGTACTGAGTGGTTGTGAGCACAGTGTTATGTGGTTACTAGAGGTACTATGTGGTTGCTAGGGCGTTGCTATGACTGCAGAGTTGTTCCACATGTTCTGAGTGGCTGTTTGCACATTGCTATATGGTTACTAGGGGTAATATGTGGTATATATAATATAATACGTTTGTAATCTTTTTTTATATTTTATTTTATGTCAGTTAACATTTATTTATTTCAAGTAATGAAAAATTAATTTTATGGTTTTAGTTTTTGTTAACTATAACATATTACAATATAATATTTTTAGGCAGTATCACGATTTATGTTTTTTTATCCCCAAAATATAAGACTCATTTAAGACTTAAATGATCATTAAGACGCTTGTTATACCATTTAAGGTATTGAAGACTTTTTATGAGCTTATATTTAAGAAAACTGATCCGTGGGGAGTTTTTTATTTGCACACATGCTCCAAAAAAACATTTCACAGTTCGTACACATCTATTTTTAGTCGCAAATGTGAGTGAAATGCTCGCACTGTCGAGCCCTATGTGGTTGCTAGGCGGTGATGTGTGGTTGCAAAGTTGTTCCACATGTTCTGAAGGGTGTGAGCACATTGCTATGTGGTTGCTAGGGGCGTTCTAGGTAGTTGTTCTGGGTGGTTGCTAGGTGGCTCAAGTCAAAGTCTATTTGATGTTCTGGGCTCTAAATATGGCATTATAAGTTTATGAGATTGTTTTATCTGTTTGTCATCCATTCAGTTTAATTCTTCAAATCGCAATGAAAGTCTCACACTTTCACTCAAAAAATATATTGCATAATGGATATTAAATGCATTGCAAATGCTGTTTCATGTTGCCTATAAACAGTGAAACCTAAGGTCATCAGAGTTGACCTTTCTGCCATGTCCTGAAGCTGCTCTGGTGGAACAGGGACGCCGTTTACTGATCGGTCTCTGTGAATCTGTTGAAATGTCTGTCTGTGCCCCTCCAAATTCTTCATCACCTCCTGTACAGAAAGCACACCATTTCTAATTTTAGGAGCACAGTGATCGGAGCAAGTCCCTCAAGAAAGAAAAATTGCACCTACCCTGTGCTGTTCCAGTTTTCTGTGGATGATGTTGGCCGTCTCTTCGTGGGCCTGTTGAATCGGTACGTCCTCTCTCAGGGAAAGTTCTGCCCGATGCAGCCAGGCTCCAATCACTCCCAGAGGGCCCGGCAAAGACTTGTCCAGATGGATGTGCCAGTCTAAGAGCTGCAAAAACCACAAAAATGCATCGCAAATATCAAAAGGATAGATCTGTTTTTTAATGCTGCACACTATTTGCAATGACCCTTTAAGCTGTCAAGTGTCTGGCCAGATTGCTGTTTCCACTCTATGGACTTCTCTGTTCCTTTAAACAAAACGATCTCTGTGTGTCTGTCCTCTTTCCTCAGTAATGAACCCCGTATCCATGGTCTAAGCTCCAATTCACACTTCATTATAGCTAATGACAACTAGACAAGTGCACACTCATTTATTCTCACAGCAGCAACAAAAACTATTTTTCAGACATAATCAACGTAATAGTGAATTTATGTACAAAAAAATATAACAGTTAATATTTACAATCTCTAGCTTACGTTAAAGCATTCATTTGCCTTTAGAAATTAACTGAGTTCTATAAAATATTAACAAACATAAGAATGACTGTAAGAATGAACTAAAACTAATTATTCACACATTTTTCTGTAATTTAATCACGAT
Source organism: Rhinogobio ventralis (assembly GCA_039654625.1). Lineage (NCBI taxonomy): Eukaryota > Metazoa > Chordata > Actinopteri > Cypriniformes > Gobionidae > Rhinogobio > Rhinogobio ventralis. The sequence goes on from CM077202.1 coordinate 10,160,322, forward strand.
TAATATTATAAAATATTTAAAGTTTTTAATATATTTTTATGTTGTAATACTTTCACACTGAAGCTCCAAAATAAATTTTGAAACAACATGAAAATTGAGAAAAAATTCATTTAATAGAGACATCAGTATTGGTGTCAGTGATACTGGCCTTCATTCATAGTGCTTAGTAAAAACATGGCATTATTACAAATAAAATATACGTTTTTACTAAGCACTATGAATGAAGGCCAGTATCACTGACACCAATACTGATGTCTCTATTAAATGAATTTTTTCTCAATTTTAGGCATTAATTATAACCATTGAACATTACAGTATAATTGAAAGCTATAATTTCTAACATTTAATATGTTTCTAAAAATATAACAACTTTTAATATAAGTGAACTTAAAACATATCTTCACATAAACCTATTGTAATTAATGTCACATTTAGCTGTTCCTTTAATGGCTCCTTTCCACCGAGCGGTACGGTTCAGTACAGTCCAGTAGGGTATGCAATTTTTGCCTTTTCCATTGTCAGAAGTTGTGAATGGTACCCTAATTCCGAACCATACCGTACCACTTTTTTGGCACCCTTCCATTGGGGTACCTAGCACAGTACTCCGGTACTAAAGGGTGCTAGACTCACTGCAGAACGTTGATTGGTTGACAGAGAATCGTCACTTGCGTATGCTTTTTTTCGGCTGTGTTTTTCCTTGCAGCCTGCAGCCTTGGCTCAAACAAAGCGTGTCTTCTTCTTGTGACAACAGCCACATGCCATTAAGCAAGAACAAGATCAGATGTATGTCTTCCACTGTTGTTTACTGTGTCGCTTTCTTCTTCGCGTGAGAATGCCAATCAGGATTTGCGGTCCCGAATCGTATTGTACTGTACTGTACTGAACTGCACCGCTCATTGGAAACGAGCCATAATATATCAGGGTTCAACACTAAAGTTTTTTTTCCCAGGCAGGACGGTACAGTTTTTTTCCTGCCTTGTTAAAATGCACAAAAAAGTTATTGTTTTCATTGTTTTTGACCCATGTAACCTTGTAAACAGTGCTTTAATATTTTCAGAATGTCTAAAAGGTAAATATACAGAAATTGAATAATTTCTTGAATAATTTCTGTATCTGTGCAGTTGAACACTGCACAGTCTTCACCACATAAATTATAAAGTGAATATAGATTAATCCTTATTAAAGCTACAAAAATTATTTGGTCAAGAGCAGTGAGTGATTTTTTCTTTTGTTCTTTGATTATCCTTGACAGACAGCAGCAGGTTTATTAGGCTGCTGTCACTTTGACCCGGATCTGACACGCATCCTATTTTCTCACAACTCCTTACGTTCATTTAACACTTTTTAACTCATTTAAGACTATGCTTACGAGGATAATCGACAAACGGGAATTTTGACAAACTCAATGTGGCGCTGCCGTGCTGTATAAAAGCGCCTTTCTCTACGTGCATTTCGGGTTGTTCACAGAAAGACGCATCACAGACAGCGCGCCAGTACAGATTCGAGTTCTTTTTTGCATCTTATCACGCTTGAATGGTTTAAAAGCACTTGAACAAAAGTTAGCGTGATCATATACTTTCGCGCAGCCAAAGGATGACAAAAAAAAAAACAAATGCTGCGTTAACTACGTTAAATATTTTGTTAACGTTGCGTTAATGTATCAATTATAACAGCCCCAGTAAGAATATAACATATTTACACATTATATAAATATATTCACTTTAAAATATTTATTTTAGCGAAGGCTGTGATTTTATATTATTAGTGATATTTAAGTGATTCTTGAGATATTTAAGATATTTTTATCTTGAGATGATGAAATGTGTGCAAATTTTCTCTTTATCATAGCCATAAAAAAAGCATTTGTGTATACACATATTTAAACATACCTAATCATTTTAAATGATTAGTTATATGCCACATGCAACAACCAAAGTCATTCAGTATCATAGACAAAACCTGAGATAATAAGAGCTGGGGAAATTGTCTGTTTCTCACACAAAGCTTGTGTACAACTTCTGACTACTTTTATGGGGCTTTTTCTGGCATTTTGGTGTACAATGGTTTCTGTCCCAATTCATTTTCATTGTACAAAAAGTGGCATGAACATAATGCTAAACATCTTCTTTTGTATTCCATTGAAAAAAAGAAACAACCGGAGTTGAGTAAATGACCCGAACAAACTCTTTAATTACATTTGGCGAAGCACGTACCCTGACAGACACATGATCCCAGGACTGTTTGACCACGGCCTGATCCACTGACAGTTTGCCGTCCCTTTGTACTGGCTGCAAGAGAGACTCGATCTGTTTCTTTCTCATCTCGTACTGCACACGGAAACTCTTAAAAGCCTGCAGCCAAAAAAAAAGAAGGATGGGGCAGCACTAAATTAATCTGAATTGACAGCAAACTCACAAATGCAAAGAGTTAAGCCAACCATTATAGAGCTTATTTACATATAGAGGTTCTAAACGCAGCAAAAACAGCCTGCTTAATTCTAAAGATCGTAGATGGAAAATTGGCAGCTTTACCTGATATTTGTCGGTGAGACTCTCTTCAGATCCCTGTGCTCGCAGAATATCTCTTTCAAGCTGATCCAGCCAGATCTTCACCTCCCTCAGCACCTTGCGTTCCTCTCTCTGTGCACATCAGACAGAAAGAAACAATGATTTATCACTCGTTTAGCAGGTATTCAGCAAGAAACTTTATAAAAAGGCAAGTAACACAGCAGTGCGCAATCCCAAAGAAGAGTAAAGATCTTCAACTATTTTGTATTTTGTTACACACAATACAGAGCTATTATGACCCTATTTATTAATAACCACATACCTCAAGCATTAGCTCAATATCTTGTGGATCATACTGTCCAGGAGAGCAAAGGCACATCAAGAGATGCAAACACAACATAGTCAAGACATTAGCAAGATAAAAGCCAGAGAAAGAGAGGAAACAAGCAGAGAGCATCCACCACAGAAAGGCCATTCTCAGGAAACGCTGACATTAGTGTGTTACATGTCTCCTACTCGTATCATTAACATGATACTGAGCGTATTTGATCATTTAATTCTGTTTAGTGTTATATTATACTTGTTCATGTAAGATTGTATAGAAACTTAAAATAAAAAAAAATTGATTAAAATGAAAATATGCTTATGTAGCTTATGTCTGAGAATTTGCAGAATATTTCACTGTTCAAGCACTTTAAGTCCAATATAGTTAGTTATTTCTTCCTATACAAATATTTTGATCTAATAATATTTTGAAGAAGTGACATGTCATTTTAGTTACACTATAGTCAAGCCTACCATTTCAACAATGTTGATATGGAAAAATAATACATATTCGTTAACTGTTAGCGCTCTGGGATTCGTGATCCTGTTTCACGCGCCTCAATCCATGCAGAGCTTTTCAGAAAGTCAGCGCACACCATTAATCTATTTCAGAGTGACAGTACGAGCTTAAAACTCACTCTATTGTGACCATATGCAGATATTATATATAATAATGCATAAATGTATTATGAGACAGAATGCAGAAGTTTAAGGTCACCGTAAGGTGGGAATTATTATCACGCAACATTGACTGATGGATCGGCAAAGAATCGTCTTTCTACAAATCATTAAGAAATTATGGTTCTATTCTATCTAAAGAAATATGAGGTAAACGTGTGAATACATATTTCTCCAAATGTGCGCACTTTTGGAATAAAGTTTGTAGCCTATGTTGTGAACCGAAGCATTGTGATCAAAAATAAATGGGAGCAAACGCGATTGAATATGTACAGGTTTGTGTCTCTTTATTCTATTCAAAATATCAATAACTACCGAATGATTTTGCATTCCCATCAGAAATTAAGATTCTAATGTCTAATTAAGATTATTAGTGTCTAATCTATTTAATACTTCAAAGCTCAAGGTTAAATCAGAATATTTATTGTAAAAAATAGTCTATAATAGCCTATAGCTCGATTGTGGTTTGTGATTTATTTTCAAAACATCCCCCCCTCTGTTTTTTTCACAAATTGCACCCTGTATATATATATATGGGTTCTTGTATATATACAGTACTGTGCAAAAGTCTTAGGCATGTTGGTATTTTCACACGAAAAATGTTTTTAAGCTAGTTATTTATATCTTTTACTGTAGTGTGTCAGTAGGAAATATCAATTTACATTTCCAAACATTAATTTTGCAATTAATTGTAATAATCCAGTGATATTTTATTTTTTATTTTTTTATGCACAAGAAGTCTGACAGCAGCCGGTATGACCTGATCTCACCATCATCGAGTCTGTCTGTGATTACATGAAGAAACAGAAAAAAGACTAAATCCAGAAGAACTGAGGCAACGTCTCCCAGACACTTGAAGAAACCTTCCTGCAAAACTACATGAATAGGTGTAGGAATAGATGCAGGTGACAAAAGCCGTTTTAAACGCAAAGGGTGGTCACCCCAAATATCGATTTAGTTAATAGAAGTTAATTCATAAATAAAAGCTATTTATGTTATTATTTTTGACAGCATTCTCACTTTAAAGCATTCTGACAAGTGCCTAAACTTTTCACAGTACTGTAGTTTTGCAGGAAGGTTTCCTCAAGTGTCTGGGAGACGTTGCCTTAGTTTTTCTGGATTTAGTCTCAGTTTTTTCTGTTTCTTCATGTAATCACAGACAGACTCGATGGTGAGATCAGATCATACCGGCTGCTATCAGACTTCTTGTGCATAAAAAAATTATTATTTTATTGTGAAAATACCAACGTGCCTAAGACTTTTGCAAAGTACAGTATATATATATATAACAGTTTGTATCACTCCGCTTGGAACATTTCTCACAGAGAGTGTCATGGCGGACGAGCAAACCTCCATAATTTTACAAATACTACTGTTAATGTGTCACGGAATGCAGTTTTGAGAGTTTTTTAGGCGATAATGTAGTTATTTAGACCTCAAATATGTGACTCATATATAAACATAGCGCCTGTTTTACAATTTGTTTAAAAGCTTTCGCAGATGAGAGCTCCGGGCTCATCGCTTCATCTCAGCCAGTCATTCGGGCTAGTCATGTGATATTGCTCATATATACATACATATATAAATAATTTCAGTATTTAACAGAAAAAGCACCAGAATACTGAAAGTAAAAGATGGTGCTAAGAGCATTATTAGACTTTTTGTGCACTGAACTTTTGTAAGAGTGTTAGTAAAATTGGATGTTTTGAGAGGCATATCATTATTAATTTTATTAGTTATAATGTGTGATTAATAACCTTTTCAGAAAAACTAATGAATTTTCCATATAAAATTTTTCCATTTAAACTCTTTCAATATAATAACTTTGTGGTAGGGTTGTAATTATGTTTCCTGTATTTTAATAGCACATATGGCATCATTTCTTGAGAATGTCCCATACACTAAATGAACCTCATGCAGGTGAGACGAAATCGGCTCTTACCTGTAGAGCTGGGATAGAGAGAGCGAATGTAGGAATGGAACGAACCAGCTACAAATGCGCACGGGTGAGTGACACAGACAGAGAGACAGAGTGAGCACACGGAGCAATGCATTATGGGTGTGATGCTAGAGTAAAATACTCCTTGAATGGATTCCACATTGTGATGGACGGTAAATGGTTAGTGACTAATGAGCAAGCACTACAGCAGTGACTGCATTAAATAACAACAGCAAGCGGCTAGAGTATTTTTAGCTCGTACATGTGCATTAGCACTAAATCGTACCTCCTCTTGCTGTCCATCTGTCTCAGACTGGTGGGGATCTGGGTAGTGCTTTAGGAACTGAGCTACATATGTCATTATAGATTTTTCATCAGGCTTGTCCACATCCACATCTGCAAGAAAAACAAACAAAGTGAGAGGTTTGAACCTCTCAAGGGGAAATGGTTGTGGTATTACCATTGTGATAATCATCTTTCAGTTAATGAAAAAACATCAAAAGACAAAATATATACATTACCGTTCAAAAGATTGGGGTCAGTACGATTTGGGGATTTTAAAGATTTTAAAGAAATGTGTTATTTTATTCACTAAGGATGTATTAAATTGATCAAAAGTGACAGTAAAGACATTTATAATGTTACAAAAGATTTCTATTTCAAATATATGCTGTTCTTTTGAACTTTCTATTTATATTAGGGCTGTCAAATGATTAATCTCGATTAAATCTCCTCCAAAATAAAAGTTTGTGTTTACATAATAAGTTTGTGTACTGTGTATAAATATTATGTATATCTGAATACACACACATACATGTACATATTTAAGAAATATTTGCATGTATATACTGTATATATATATATATATTTATATCATTTATATTATATAGAAAATATACATAAATATATATACTTAAATATATACATGTATTTGTGTGTATTTATATACACATAATAATTATACAGTACACACACATATATTATGTAAACAAACTTATTTTGGATGTGATTATTTGCGATTAATCAACTGACAGCACTATCAACAGAAAACTGTTATTTTAAATTGTAATAATATATTACAATATGACTGTTTTTACTGTATTTATAAAGGGGTCATGAACTGGCTTTTTAAAAAATATTTATACTGTTGTCTGAGGTCAACAATGGCTATTTTCTATCCTGGTTTTAAACCTCTCTCCTGGAACGCTCGGTTTTTATGGGCGTGCCGCACTGAAGACATGGAAGTAAACGCCCACTGCTATGAATGGATAACAGTTTTGCATATTATAATAAGCTTCGGCTCCCCCGTGAGTACACGTGAGGAATTGTTTTGAAAACTTTCAATGTGGAGAAACGGCAACCGGAATGAACCGCCCACAGGGCTCGCAAAATGTCTTTATCAAACAAACATAATTATTTATGTCTCATCCACCCGCAATTAATTGGAATGTTATTTTTTATTACTTGGCCCACCCGATCGGTGGATATAACAGCGAACCGTGCATAACACACACACACACATGCGTGTGCGTGTATTTCACTATTTAAGAGCCCTGGCCCATACATGTTTGAGTCTAATCACGAATCGCAGGACAATAGACCAACTCAAATACAAAGCCTGTGACAGCGTGGAAGTTATGTTTAGTTAGACAAGTACATAATCCGTAGATGTCAAACTTAACAATGCAATACTATCATATATAAAAAACATTTTTTACTCACATAATTGTGTTGCATCATTCCTGTCAGATCCAAAGCCACAGCATTGTTTTTTAATCTCATCCTGTCTGCAAATCCAGTCTCTTGTTTACAAACTAATCCGGTGAAATGAAGCGAACAAATGCAATGTCTTCCCCACGTGAGATGGATCTTCATTAAAAATAAAGTTCAACCATGCATTTTGAAATCCGAAGGATTTCACTGCTCTCTGACGTCACGGGGACACACATTCGCAGATCGATCATTTGCTGAGCCAGCTGTCAATAAAAGCTTTTCTTTGACTAACAAGGAAGTTTTCAGCTCTGAAATTTACAGGATATTCTTATATTAAGATTACCTTTTATATATCAAAAGCTCAAGGGAAAGTTGATTTCTCAATTCATGACCCCTTTAATCAAATAAATGCAGCCTTGGTAAGCAGAAGAGACTTACCGACCCCAAACTTGTGTATGACAAAAAAACATTAAAAAAAAAATTATAATAATAAATAAAAAGAAAGCAAATGGAAATAAGGAAAAAAATACTAACCATCAATTCTCAAATTTTGCAATGCCCTAGAAACCACCCAGAATGAGGGTTACTAGGGCATTGCAAGAATCAGAAAAGCAATGGTTTAGTAACGGAAGAACTTTCAAACATCAAATCTGCTCAAGTATTCAAACTACAAACTGCATACATTTTTTTAAGTTGTTTTAATCTTTCAGAAAAGGCTTTCCTCAAGAATTCAACAAAACTGACAAAAAACATTCAACAAATAGTTTTTGGGGGAAAAATCTAGTTAAAAATGGCAATGTTCTATTGTGACATTGTGTAAAAGACACAGAAAAAATGCACCGTTGATATAGAACATTGTTAGTCTTTGCATTGATTAATGGTAACCCACTGGTTCAACACACAACGTGAATCATCAGGTGTTCCATAGACTTCATGTCATATTAGATGATCCACTAACCTGAAGAGCCAAATGAGGCTTTTTATAGCCTCCTCAAAGGGATTCTACCAGATCACATCGTGATGTCATGCTACTCTGCATCTGATCAGGGCTGATGTCATGCTTGAATAGCAGCATGACCTATATAAGAAACTATAACAGCATCTGTCTGTAATGAGTCCTGATGATGGCGGATCCCCAGTATAATTAACCTCAATAGTTGAGTTTTACCGTTTTTGAATCCATTCAGCCGATCTCCGGGTGGCGGTAGAACTTTTAGCATAGCTTAGCATAGATCATTGAATCTGATTAGACCATTTGCATCTCGCTCAAAAATGACCAAAGAGCAGGAATGAGAGTATAGTTCCTAGCCATATCGTTCTAGAAAATCGCAACTTTTAATTTTCCGTCTGTCTTAGTACACGATGCAACTACAGAGTCAAGTTTCAAATAGGAAAAATATCAAAATATTATCATTTTTCAGCGAGATGCAAATGGTCTAATCAGATTCAATGACCTATGCTAAGCTATGCTAAAAGTTCTACCGCCAGATCCGGAGATCGGCTGAATGGATTCGAAAACGGTAAAACTGTTTTACTGTTAACAAAAAAAGTGGAGTGTTCCTTTAACATTAATAATGTTTCTTGAGCATCAAATCATCATATTAGAATGATTTCTGAAGGATCATGTGACACTAAAGACTGGAGTAATGATGCTGAAAATTTTGCTTTGCATCACAGGAATAAATTAAATTTAAAATATATTACAACAGAAACCAGTTGGGCACGGTGCGATGTTGTAAGTGGACATTGTCTATCTCAAGGGAAAATAAGTTGGATCAGCTGTATCAGTACCTTCAGGATCTAGTAAACGTGGTATTCCCAGCTCGTTCTCCGCAACACTGAACGCCTCTTCCAGGTTCTCGCGATTACTTCTTTTTCTCACGACGTCCATGTCCACGAGCTCTGGTCGAATGGCATAAATAACAGAATGGAAGGCCACACCGCTGCGCCAACTAGGCCCAAAGTCTTTAACTTCAATCCCAAGACGCCTTACAAGAAGAAACAATGACTTATTAGGGGCCTTATTTACAATTAGGCCTATTTTTATACACAGTTTTCGTTGGTTGACATATCCACTACAAATGGTCAATTTGCTTTGTATTTATTCTGAAATATGACATACTTGGTCGCTATGCTTTGGACCCATCGGAGCAGGGCTCTTTTGGCGTTGCCCTGAAACTTGGTTACCACCTTGCGTTTCATGGGTGGGCTGCCCGTCTCTGAGCTGGCCATGCTGTCCACTGAAGATGCACTGCTGGATAAAGCCTGAAGGGCTGGAAGATTACTGGTCAACTCCTCAATCTGCAAAGGTTTGCAAAGACAGACCCTTAAAATACAGATATACATAGACATAGGACAATTTTCCAAATCCTATGATCATAATTGGCAAACATTACCTGGAAATAGAGGATAATGGTCCATATCAGCCCCAAGACAATGGATGGGCGTCCATCAGCGATGTCAGTGGCATTTATATTGACTAGTTTGATCTGTAAAATAAATATTTATCAGGTAAGAAACTCTGACTAAATCATTTAAAGATATCAATGCGATATATACATATGCTCCACAGATCTGCGGTCAGGCAAAAAAGCCTGCTAATGAATCGTGCAGAATAAAACTAGGGACGTGCATTAAGAAAGCAAATAGGGTCCATTTTGATATTGTTGACTTTAATAAAATCAAACAGCCAGACTTATTCACTTCTTGAGGAATAAGCCAATATGAATGCACCGAGAATATAAGGAACATGTGAGTGAATAGAGAAAACTGCAATTTGCTCATGGTCAGCCAGTCATGGACATCATAAGAGATGCTGTAGAAAAAACAAGCTTTCTAAAAATAATTGCAGCTCTTTCAGCCAGTTGCACCTACAGCAGAGATCGGTAAATAATGAAGGTGCCCACTGCATACGGTACGCATCATCAAATGCAGATATGCGTAACAAGAGCAGGTGTTTGTGAGAACTGTGACTAGTAGAAGTACTGACCGGAGACCCTCGGTACACAGACTGAGACGAGACATGGCAAGAGAGAGGACACAGTTAAGAAAACAGTATGATGACAAATAGCGGACTGGGACATATGGACATATTCAATGATCAGATATGACTGAGTTAAATGCTGTTCTTTATTCATCAAAAAAGAATCATGAAAAAAATGTAGCACGGTTTCCTGAAAAATATTAAAGAGCACAACTGTTTTGAACATTGATAATAATCATAAAGGTTTCTTGAGCATCAAATCATATTAGAATGATTTCTGAAGGATCATGTGACACTGAAGACTAATGTAATGAGTAATGATGCTGAAAATTCAGCTTTGATCACAGGAATAAATTACATTTTAAAAATATATTATTTTAAATTGAACACATAGAACAGTTATTTTAAATTCTAATAATATTTCACAATATTACTGTTTAGTGTATTTTTAATCAAATAAATGCAGCTTTAGTGACCATAAGAGACTTCTTGCAAAAACACTTTTGAACAGTAGGGTATATTTTGGATACAATTTAAATCATATTAGTTTTTCTTATATCACAATGAAGTGAAAATAAGGTTACATTTTAAATCATTTCACTATTTTGTTTTGAGTGGATGTTACCAACATCAAAAAGGAAATATTTCAAATAAAAATATCAATTAAATATAAAATAATATTGTAATTGGTAAAACACAAAAATGCAATATTGTCAATGGATCTGATGGATTCTGTGATGTTTTGTGGTGTTGGTTGGTTAGTGTCACTCTAAAACATTTATCATGATAATATTACACAAATTATTTCATGAACATTTCAAAAGATGGAAAATTCTGTCAATTCCTCACTATCTTTAGCATCCTGATCAATTCTTATTTCTGGTATATCATTTTATAGAAATACTTCCTTAAATGAACGCACAAGCAAATTCATTTTTAAAAGACAGAGTTTGAAAGGTTCTGCAGAACAGGAATGACTCAGCTGAGAGGAATATCACTATTTAATTAAGACAGATGAGCAGTTAAATGAGACAGATGAGATAACCAAAGTGTTCATAGGTTCACCTACCTTCCTTCCCTCCAGGAACTTAAGAGCTGTGCCGATGTTGGACACCCAGTGGATCCTTTTGATTTGGCGGCCCTGTTCGCATGGCTGGCAGGGAAATAAGAGAGGTTTATCAGGAGCAGAAATGAGCCCACCATCTTGGCATTAAACAGACATTGAAGGCTGACACTCGCCAGCTGCTCCTGTGCTCAATGCAGAGGTTTCACAAAGGGATAATCTGCAGATATTGCATCATAGCAACACTTACTAATCTCTGTCCAGACAGCACCTCTAACAGAGCCAGCAGTTTCACCCCATCCTTGATGTCCTCAAAGAGGTCGTTGACTTCATATGGAGGTTTGTGCTGGAAAAGGACAAAAAGAAGAGGAATAAATAAACTTAATGAACTCTTTGAAAACAAATGTGCTATTGTGTTTTTGCTATAATTTCTTATACTTTTTGTTCTCATTGTACTTCATAAGTAGGTTTAGATCTTCTGCTGAATAAATACATATGAATGCTTTTAGGTCATTCCCTCTTCATTTCCAGAGGAATTAAAGAGTATTGCTCAGAAGATGCTATTTCATACAGTAGCTCAGGATTCACAACGCATAACAAATTCTCAGTTGTCACAGATGCAAATGTATTTTTCATGGTGATGGCTAGCTAGGATTTGAGTGAAATGAATTGCTGAGAAAAGGGCAATATAAATACTATTTTATATGAATATGGTGATATTTCAGGAATTTATACGTTTATTCAGGAAAGACACACTAAATTGATCCAAAGTGACAGTAAAAACATTTATAATGCTACAAAAGATTTCTATTTCAAATTAAAGCTGTTCTTTTAAACTTTCTATTCATAAAAGTATCCAGAAAAAATTGTATCACAGATTCAACAAAAATATGAAGCAGCACAAAATTGTAAATAATAGAAATTATTTTTGAGCAGCAAATCCGCATACACTATATTGCCAAAAGAATTGTGACACCCCTCCAAATCATTGAATTCAGGTGTTCCAATCACTTCCATGGCCACAGGTGTATAAAATCAAGCACCTAGGCATGCAAACTGCTTCTACAAACATTTGTGAAAGAATGGGTCGCTCTCAGGAGCTCAGTGAATTCAAGCATGGTACCGTGATAGATTGCCACCTGTGCAATAAGTCCATTCCTGAAATTTCCTCACTACTAAATATTCCACGGTCAACTGTTAGTGGTATTATAACAAAGTGGAAGCAATTGGGAACAACAGCAACTCAGCCACGAAGTGATAGGCCACGTAAAATCACAGAGCGGGGTCAGCGCATGCTGAGGCGCACAGTGTGCAGAAGTCGCCAACTTCTCAGTCATCTGAGTCAATAGCTACAGACCTCCAAACTTCGTGTGGCCTTCAGATTAGCTCAAGAACAGTGCGTAGAGAGCTTCATGGAATGGGTTTCCATGGCCGAGCAGCTGCATCCAAGCCTTACATCACCAAGTGCAATGCAAATTGCGGATGCAGTGGTGTAAAGCATGCCGCCACTGGACTCTTGAGCAGTGGAGATGTGTTCTCTGGAGTGACGAATCACGCTCCTCTGTCTGGCAATCGATGGACAAGTCTTGGATTGGCGGTTACCAGGAGAACGGCACTTGCCTGACTGCATTGTGCCAAGTGTAATGTTTGGTGGAGGGGGGATTATGGTGTGGGGTTGTTTTTCAAGGGTTGGGCTTGGCCCCTTAGTTCCAGTGAAAGGAACTCTTAAAGCTTCAGCATACCAAGACATTTTGGACAATTTCATGCACCTAACTTTGTGGGAACAGTTTGGGGAGGGCCCCTTCCTGATGATATAAAAGTGCACAAAGCAAGGTCCATAAAGACATGGATTAGCGAGTTTGGTGTGGAGGAACTTGACTGGCCTGCACAGAGTCCTGACCTCAACCCGATAGAACACATTTGGGATTAATTAGAGAGGAGACTGCGAGCCAGGCTTTCTCGTCCAACATCAGTGCTTGACCTCACAAATGCGCTTCTAGAAGAATGGTCAAATATTCCCATAAACACAATATAGTGTATTAGAATGATTTCTGAAGGATCATGTGACACCAAAGACTGGAGTAATGATGCTGAAAATTCAGCTTTACAACACACAGAATAAATTAAATTTGAAAATATATTCAAATAGAAAACAGTTGCTTTTAATTGTACAAATATTTAACTAAACAGGGCAAATTAGCGTGAGAGCACAATCCCATAAAAGCGCAGATGGGAGTATAAAGTTCTGTGCGTGATCTACTGATGACGCGCAAATTAAACTACACAGACGCAGCTAGATCATTTCCATAATGACCAACACAATCTACCAAGAGCAGTGCAAATTAGCGTCTGGTTTAAGACATGCTTTTTTGGGAGTTAAATAATGGTGCAAATACCAGTAAATTAACTAGCGCAAAACCTTAGTAAATCACCTTGCATGGTTCATTTAAATACTCTCCTCCCATAAATTTGCATCTGAAAGGGAAACTCCTACAAATATATGCAATAAGGTGACACGATTCAGACATCATTCAGACAGGTAGGAGTTTAGATTGAAAATCTCAAATCAGCAGTTCCTGTACGAAAAAAATTGTGCAGATCTGCTTTAAAATATTAAAGGAAATGGACACAATAGGAAAAGATAACAGATGTGTCAGAGGTCAAACAAAAATAGCAAAACTTTCCATCATGAAAACAACCTCATAAGTACATATAATGTGCAAAAACATTTGCTTTGGTCATGCGGACTAATGAGAAAATATACGGGAAGCAAGAAATGTACATCTAGATAATTTTTGTTGATCAAATGCATAACAATAAAACATTACAAAAAAAACTGGACAGACAGGCCAGTAAGCAGACACACACACGCACAGACAGCAATGTGAATCTGTAAGTATTGCAGGCATAAAGCACTACTTAGCGTATTCTGCAGCTCAAGTTAGTATGCTCTGAGTGTGTGTTTTCTGTACGGACGCTGCCTCACTGCAGTGAACCCACTGCTGCACACATTACTGGGATTCTCCAAACTTTTCATAGGCTTGCTTTGAACTGTTGTGCAGCAGATTGTGTGGAACAAAAGGACCCTCAGAGCAATCTGCACTGACTGGAATACTTAAACCCACCATTTGTGTCAGATTATCCTCTCTTTGTGTGCTGCAAAGTGCCACGTCACCAAAGCAACTAATCACGCATAATGAGGCGAGAGGGAGGGGCAACAACACTCACAACAGCTCCGCTTTAGTTTCTATGACCTGCATGAGGGTCATTTTACAAAACCATGTGACTTTAACAATGGATTGCTGATGTCATCATTTACTACATGCAATTAAAGCCATTTCTGTTACCACATCAACAAAAAGACAGTAACTTCCTTATATTTACAAAATCTCTTCATGAGGATGCCTTTTTTTCTAGCCTGCCAAACTATGTTTTTCTAACTTCTCTTGGCTGTATTTGCAAATGAACATGTTTTGGTTAAAAAAAGACATTTTGAAATAAATGCTAGTCTTGTGTCTTTAGTTTTGTATATGCATATTTTTAGGCTGACATAATAAAAATTATATAAGTATCCCTCATAAAAATCATAATCATCCATTTAATTAGTAATGTCTCCTTTAAAAAAACAAAAAGTAAAATAGTTTATTCATTTGTTTTGTTATTTTTGTCAGTAGGGGATAAACATAAAAAAAAGTTATTCTGATTTTGTATAGTAAGCAACTGATTATTAAAATATGTCAAATTAAACTGTAAAATGTCTGTATTTCTCAAGACATGATTATAACCCAATATATTAAAATATATTAATGTATTATGATTTATCACAATTTAATTTAATATCACTTAAAGTCGACATCAAATCAAAATTGACCAAATTAGAAACATTTGTCTTTTAATTTCCTCATGACTTTTTTGGCACAAATTGCTCTTATTTTTCCAATTTTTTAATTGGCAAACAATTCCTTACAGATATCCAATTTCACTCTAAGGATATGTTTACACAACAAAAAATTTACTAAAAACTAAAAAAGTTTTCCTTTGTGTTTTTGAAAAGTTTTGTGTACAGACAACCTTGTCAAAATGATCCCCTTTCACATGGATCCACAAAAACTATGAAAAGTGTTGTGTTATTCATGCCAGGCCAGTAGTTGGTGATGTCACTTTGAAAATTAACACTACGCACCTATAGACTAAACACGTAATACACATGCGCATGATGTCACCGTTTCACAAATTCGTGTTTTTGTAGTTTACATGGAGATGATAACGGTATCGTTTTCAAAAACTTGCACTTTGAAACCAGCTTTCAAAAGTTTGCGTTTTCAGGCCCCCAAAACACTGTTGTCATGTAAATGGATGGCAAAAGCGGATAAAAATGTTCAGTTTTTAGTTGAAACCGGTGTCGTGTAAATGGCCCCTAAAATAATTCACATTATAGCAGTAAATTGGGTAGTAAATGCATTTCATGTTAACGTAAAAGAAATTAGTTATCTGACAGAATCTATAATCTTCTAAAAATCAGAAATGAACAACTTTTTCACATTAATCACTTTCTCAAAATGTAAAATGCACCCATATAAGGCTGACCAAGGCTTGCTTGATTGTATCTGAAAGGATCTTGCTAATGCTCTGTTGATTCTTAAACACACCATCTGAAATCACCGGGCACACACGTCAAAGACCTTAGGAGCGAAGCATGCTTCTTCCCACTGAGAATTGTTCCAGCCCCTCTCGATGACCATCTGCACATACCTACAGTGTCCAAGACTTCCCAAAACACACTTGTCTCTATAAGCATAGATTTAATCCACATTTCCACATAACGTAAATTGCGTTCAGGGGAAATATCTCAACAATGTTGAATGTATCACAATACAACAGATGGTCTGACAGAATGTCTCTGTCCAGTTAAAACACTTTCACCTGTCAGACATCAGTGTCAGTCTCTTGACGCTTCTTTAGCAAGAGACACAACATGACAACACAGAGTATTTGACTTGCAAAAAGAGGAAGTTCTGGTGCCACAGTAGATTCTGAAGATGCTCCATTAGGCAAAGTTCCAAAAGTGACAGGTCTTACAAAAAAACCCAGCATCCTTCCTAAAAGTGGTCATATATTTGTAGTCATTTATTTTTGTGTATATACATGTGCGTGTGTGTGTGCATGTGTGTGTGTGTGCATTCTGTGTTTGTTTTATGTGTGTATGTATATATGGTAAATCATATAAATCAATTGTCAGTCTTTTATGTAATATAATTATGACTTTTAGGTGACATCATTATGACAAAAATGTCATAATTATGTTTTATATATATATATATATATATATATTGCAATATATATAGCAGAAAAACAAAACATTGCAATGTCAGTTTTATGTTTCATATCATAATTTTGACTTTTAGGTTTTAGGTGACAAAATCTCTTTATTTCGTAATTATGGCGGTATTTTTTGCTCTAAATATGATTTACCAACGCATGTTGATGTGGTAATGGGCAATGGGCTTCCATATATGCATGATAATCAAATATATGTCACCATTTAATCAATTCAGAGCAGGTTTTCAGAGTCTTGTAATGCTCAGAGTCAGCCTACTAACACAAGATCACCCACTCATCTTGGCCATGGCAGTTGGACACCATCACAACACAGCATTCATCCTCAAAGCACACAGCACAAACAGCGCCCTTCATGCTTTTTATTCGAGTATTACGGCATTACGCCCCCTCACTCACTGTTTACTGTCCGGACCACGATCAGCCTTTAATCATCTGAACTTTACTCAATTACACCGACATTTGCCCTTTAGAGTCATTATGACATTAGGCTACAAAACTAATCACATGGACCATTCACTGTTCACGGATGACGGGTCAGGAAGACAGGAGAGCGGTAACACAGCCATCACTGCTTAAGACGCTGGTGTGTTCCCTTCCCTTCCCTCAACATCAACTGTCCAGCATTATCAGTTAGTGGTTGCCTATTATGACATATAGTGGCACACAAAAAACTAAGATTCTTAAAGGTGCAGTGTGTAATATTTATGAGGATATGATACACATAACTATGTTTTCAGTGGTGTATAAAGACCTTACATAATGAACCGTTATGTTTTTATTACCTTAGAATGAGCCGTTTCTATCTACACACATCGCGGGTCCCTTTACAGTGAAATCGCCATTTTGCGCCACCATGTTTCTACGGTAGCCCTAAACGGACAAACTTCTCTACAGAGCGCTAGCTACGCTCTGCTCTCTCCGACGACCACATATTTGTCCTGTGTCGGCCACCGTAGCTTCTCTATGTGCTTTGAAAGGGAGGGGTGAGCGGTGGGTGATGCAATTTACAACCTCACCGCTAGATGCTGCTAAAATTCACACACTGCACCTTTAAGCTACAGTTTTAAAAAAAAGTGTCTAAATATCATTGTATTAAACAATGAAATAAGACGCAGAGTTTATTTTAAAGAAAGATAGCAAAAGCACAATTTTCAAGCAAAACATTTCACAAAAACAAGTTACACGAGCGTACACTACACTACATTTTGATGAAAAATACAGTAAAAACAGTAATATTGTGAAAAATTATTACAATTTACAATAACTGTTTTCTATTTAAATATATTTTAAAATGTAATTTATTCTTGTGATGGCAAAGCTGAATTTTCAGCATCATTACTCCAGTCTTCGGCCCAAGAACTTTTAATCAATTTAATGCATCCTTGTAGAATAAAAGTATTAAAGGGGTGATGAACTTTCAACTTTCAAATCAAAGTTGAGAAATCAACTTTCCCTTGAGCTTTTGATATATAAAAGGTCATGGTAATATAAGAATATCCTGTAAGTTTCCGAGCTGAAAACTTCCTTGTTAGTCAAAGAAAAGCTTTTATAGACACCAGGCCCAGCAAACGACAGGTTTTTCAAAGTGGGGATCTATGATGTCAAAGGGAGGCAAACACCGCCTCAGCAGAAGAATATCAACGCCTACTTCATCACTGCCTGTTTAGCCCCGCCCACCGATTCGCGCATGTAACATAGGCCTAGTGTTAAACCATCGAGCTACAAAGCAATAAACATGCCGTTGAGGATTACAAAATATTTTGCAGTGACTGGGTTCAACAGTAATGCAACATGTAAGTAACATTCTAATGCCTGATCTGAAATGTGATGATTCATGTAGTCAGATGTTCTTTGTCTGTGTCAGTAAATCAGACCAGTGACTAAACATCAACTTGCGTTGTTTCTCTTAGTAGGATGAAAATAATCTGTTATTTAACAGTGATTAAATTCTATAAAGAAAGCGATCCAAGAAAGCTCCCTTTGCAATCATTTGAGCAGCACGCGCTGAACCTGTCAATCAAACAGAGTTTATCAGTGACGCGTTTATCAGTGACTCCCGTTTTATTCAACGAATCTCTTAACTATATCACGTTTGCACTGTTAGTGAAGATGAAAGCATACGTTAGTGTACAGAAACTGAGTTGCAATGACGAGATTGCTGCTTTCATGTGCTCAGTATGTGTGTGATCGGCTACAATGATCATCACTGCAACCTTTCATGCCACAATCTTAATATAATGCTATAGATCTAAATGTAATGCCACACTTTTCACGATTAGTTAACCATGAGAGATGTAATTGTAAAAAACAAGCTAAAAGAGGGAGTAATACTATTTCAAATGCAAAGACGTTAGCCAATCACAGCAGTGGGTGTTTACACTGAAGTCTCCCAGCAGACACGCCCCTTAAAACGGAGCGTTCAGAGCAGAAGGCTAAAATCAGGGTAGGAAAAATGCCTTTTATTTATAAATTATGAAAATGTTTTATGTAAAAATCATTCTAACATTATAAGTGCACCCCAGGAAACATCATAAAACAATAAAAAAACAATAATTTCTTTCTATAATCTTACTGACCACTCACTCTTGAACAGTAGTGTAAATGAAGTCAAAATTAAAATTTTGTTTGTCAATCTGAGAAAGAAATTCACAGATCTAAATGTAAATAATACTACAAACAAAACGACGTGTCATTCAGATGAAAAAGATTGCAAAACATCTTACCTTGGCCAAGTGTGAATTAATCCACTTTGTAAAAGTTCTTTTCTGCACTGACTCCTGTTCATCTGCAGAAGACAGAAACACAATAACCACGTAAGTGATCAGATCATTTTTACTGCTCAAAACTGTTTCCTGCCTTCTTCATTCTGCTCAAAGCCATCATGACTCACCTGGTTATTTTGTTATATTTGTGAGAAATAAATGCATCCAAGAGGATTTAATATTGAATATTGTACAGTTTTACTAAGCCTGCGTTAAAAGCGAGAGATGAGATATTCACCAGCACAGGAGCTGAGCGTCCACATGTGGCATGGGCAAAAACATTTGCATGATATTAGAAACATGGGGCAATATTCTCATTATTAGATCTAGGGCCAGATTTACTAAACAGGGCAAATTAGCGCAAGAGTGCAATCCCATAAAAGCGCAGATGGGAGTGTAAAGTTCTGAGCGTGATCTACTGATGAACACAGACGCAGCCAGATCATTTCTATAATGACCAACGCAATCTACCAAGAGCAGTGCAAATTTGTGTCTGGTTTAAGACATGCTTTTTTGGGAGTTAAATAATTGCACAAATACCAGTAAATTGACTAGCGCAAACCTTAGTAAATCACCTTGCATGATTCATTTAAATACTCTCCTCCCATAAATTTTGCGTTTGAAAGGGAAACTCCAACAAATGCGCATGCTAATAAGGTCAGCTGTAAAAATAACCCTGTCCACGCCTTTTCAGCGCTAATTTTTCACTGTGTGTCTTCAGTAAATCCTGACAGTAGTTTTTTAATGCCAAAGTAGGGTTTGTGCTGGTGAAAGCTGTAAATCTGGCCCATAGTATATAGTATATACTCAACATTAACAACATAAATGCGTATTTTAAAAAGATAACAAAGATATGCTTTTTATGTGCAAATCACAAGCTCTTAAGAAGACTTTATTCAGCGCTTGCCTGTGCAAAAGTCATCGCCACAATGCTATGGTGTTATGGGATGGTAACTAGGGTATTGCTATGCAGTTGCTAGGATGTTCTGGGTGGTTACCAGGGTGTTGTTATGTGGTTATTAGTGTGTTCTGGGTGGCTTCCAGCCTTTTGTTATGTAGTTGCAAATGTATTCTGCATTGTTGTCAGGCCAATGCTATGCAGCCATAAAAACTATATTGTGAGCGGTTGCCAGGGTGTTGTCAAGCAGTTGTTAGGATGTTCTGTGTGGTTTCCAGGGTATTGCAAAGTGACTGCAAAGATGTTCTGATGGTTGCAGGCTGTTGCTATGCAGCCATAAAGACATTCTGAGTGGCTGTCAGGACACTACTATGGAGTTGTTAAGATGTTCTGGGTGGTTGCCAGGGTGTTGCTAAGCGGCTGCTAGAAAGTTTCTATGCAGCCATAAAGATGTTCTGAGTGGTTGCTAGGATGTTCTGGGTGGTTGCCATGCAGGGCACTGCTATGGAGTTATTACAGTAGGACGATCTGAGCGGTTGCCAGGTTGTTGCTATGCGTTTGCAAAGGAGTTCTAAGTGGTTGCCAGGCCATTGCTATGTAGCCATAAAGATGTTCTGAGTGCTTGCCAGGCCATTGCTATCTAGCCATAAAGACGTTTTGAGTGGTTGTCAGGGCATTGCTATGCAGCCTTAAAGATGTTATGAGTGGTTGTCAGGGCATTGCTATGCAGCCTTAAAGACGTTCTGAATGGTTGTCAGGGCATTGCTATGCGGTTGCTATGATGTTTTAGGAAAGTGGCTGCAAAGGTGTTCTGAGTGGTTTCAAGGGTATTGCTATATGGTTGCTATGCAGCTATAAAGATGTTCTGAGTGGTACCTAGGGTGTTCAGGGTGTTGCTGTTATTTGTTTATCTTCTGCCAAGTGAAAAAAGTTTAATACTGTAACTAATTAATACTGCTCAGATAACCCTAAGTATTAGCAATTGCACTAGGGATGCTTAACTTCGCAAACAGCAGTAATGGAAGTTTGTGATATCTTTAACACAATACACACATTTTGCAGAGCATTTCAAGATACAGATAAGGTCATTCAGGTCGCCAACACACACCCACCAGACATATTTATGCATGATGGGCTCAGACGGACCAATGATATTCACAAGAGACAACATCCTATGTTTGCATGCATGTTCTAATGCAATGCACAGGGCATGTTTAAGAAGCATCCATGTACTGTAGCACACACATGGCATGCCGGTGCAGCCTTAAGCACACCACAGCCATTATAATCCAACATGCGCAACTGTAAAGAGGTTAACATCAGCACTTGTGTGCAGCCGTGGCCCGTGCCAACACGGTGATTACCTCTCCTGAGGAGGAAGACGAGGAAGACCTCAGCTGGCCATTAATGTCTAGTGAGCCATATGACCCAGAGACGTGTCACTGCATATCTGGATCATGCATCTGTTTCACCTACATTCAGTGAAGCACAGACTACATGTAAATCTGAGCTAGTGGCTCCTGAAATATCCAGTCAGATGAGAGGAGACGTCGATGTCCCACTTACCACGGAGATACTGAAAGAATCCTGTTACCAGATTCAGAGACGTG
The DNA here is from genome assembly GCA_039654625.1 of Rhinogobio ventralis. Lineage (NCBI taxonomy): Eukaryota > Metazoa > Chordata > Actinopteri > Cypriniformes > Gobionidae > Rhinogobio > Rhinogobio ventralis. The sequence goes on from CM077202.1 coordinate 10,182,139, forward strand.
GTCTTTTTCACAGCTACGTCCTTAAAGTGAGCCATTGTGAGCCCTGCATTCCCTCCGTTTCTTTGTGTCCTTCATGTGTGGTATTGCGCGCCTGTCATTCAGGGAGGAAAACCAGATCAGCTATCCTTTATTTCCTCCGGGAAGCAGGAGCTTTCCGTGTGAAAAAAACAGTGCGACTGAGTGCTGGAGGATGGAACCTCCCCCTCCTCCTGTTGTCTCCCTCTCACTCTCTCTCCTCCGCTGTGGATAGGCTGCTAATCGAGGCCAGTTTTTATGAGCCAGGCAACTTCCTGTTGTTAGCGGAGCTGGGGAGTCGTGCAGGTGTGGATGCTCCGTTCAGGTCTGTTCTAGTTCTAGCAGCATCCCACAGCTGCAGCCATACTAACCGGCTATGGCACTGATCCTCCAATCAGCACGCAGGGGGCTGTGATGTCACTGGGCAGCTGGTGTTATCCTGATTTATATGGGTGGGTGGGGGTCAGTACTCGTGCTACACAGCTTGAACTCCACCGGGGCCTCTACTAGAAGCACTGCAGACACCCTAATGCAGGAATGGCTTAGCAAATAATCAGATTCATTGCAGTCCAGAATGCTGTACAACAAGGGACTTATTGGTACATAACACAATTACTGTGGGTGTGTATGAGTTTGCAAGTGTAAGATGCAAAGCACATGGAAACTGACTTTTTTTGCCTTACAATGACATATTAAAATGTATTGAATTGACTGAACAACGCTCATATTTTCTTATGAGCTTTATAGAAGATTTATAGAAAAAACCATGTATATGTATGTATGTATTTATACGTTAAACTTTATGCAAGAATTAAGCAATTAATGCAATTAAATAGTAATGCAATTTATGTTAGATACAATGAATCAATTTGACAGCATTAATATATATATATATATATATATATATATATATATATATATATATATATATATATATATATATATATATTGATAATAACAAGAAATGTTTATTGAGTATCAAATCAGCATATTAGAATGATTTCTGAAAGATCATGTGACACTGAAGACTGGAGGAATGATGCTAAAAATTCAGCTTTGATCACAGGAATAAATTACATTTTAAATATATATTACAATAGAAATGTTATTTAAGAAGTTATTAATATAATATTATTAATAGTTATTAATATAATATAATTATGTTCATAATTTCACAATTTTTACTATATTTTTGATCAGATAAATACAGCTTTGGTGAACATAAGAGACTTCTTTCAAAAAAAGAATTACAAATTCTTATCAACTTCTAACTTTTGAAGTCAAATCAAGTCCCACTGGATATGTATATTTTCTCATTTAATATTCTATTTCACTCATGTTGACTTTAAATCCTTTAAGTCTTTTTGGTTCTGTACGTGTCTATGGCAAAAATCATTCATGGCATGAATTTAATCATACTAAATAATACATGCATTATTTGCAAATGGCTATAAGGCAACTGGGAATCAACTGCACTCAAAGTATTGAATCATTTATGTCACAGCTAGAGCAAAAGCATCTGCCACCTGCTACAGTTCAGCCAGTGACATCACTCTATTATTCCTGACCATCAGCCAAAGCATGAGGTCCACACAAACCCAATCTACCTCACAACATATTTATCTGTGTCCTGATATATATTTAATTGTTTCTTAATTTAATCTTATGACCAGAAATGGACATCCCCAATGTTAAGTCTTGATCTTCCAGCCATGCATTGCTTTTTTTGTTGTGCCTTGTTTAATAAAACACCCTTTATTAAATTACTTAATTCAATCTCATGTCTTGGTGCATTGAAATGTAAGTGCATTTACAAAATATAATTGTTCCTTCGCAAATCCACTTAGAGGAAAAATCCATTCTCCACTTACTCACCGGAGCATAGCTCAGGTATTTATATCTCAAAAAGCCTTTTGTGTTAAAGATAGAGGAATGTACCTCAAACTGTTTCAATCCTAGAAGATAATGAAATTGTGGAAAAAAGTGATATCACATGCTCATCTTATGAGTCACAATTTGTTTCAGTTAACAGGGTTAAAGCTTAGTGTTCTTAAAAACAGATTAAAAAGACTTGACATTGTGCGAACTAGAATAAGGTAAGAAAAGGCAACTTATTTATTATATCTAACACACACATATACATACACACACACACAAAATGTGAATAATTTTAGCAAAATAAGAGATCATACAAAATACATGTTATTTTTTATTTAGTGCTGTCCTGAATAAGAAATTTTACATTAAAAAATGTTTACATATAGTTCAAGTCCACAAGACCAAAAAATAGCTACATTTATTAAAATCACCCTGTTGAAAAGTTTATGAACCCTTAAATGTTTGAACCTTTTTTAATAGTTGTGTTTGAGTCACTCAATTGTCCTCAGTGTGAAAAGATGGATCTCAAAATCATACAGTCACTGCTGGAGAGGGTTCAAATATGCAAAAGATGCTGGAGAACTGAAGAATGTGCAGGACCTGGAGGATTTTCAACCATTACAAAACAAAACAAAAACAGCCGTGGATCATCCAGGGAATGACACACAGTATTAAGAATCAGGGATTCTTGTGGACTATATGTAAACATTTTTATGTAAAATATCTTATTCAGGACAGTACTAAATAAAAAATGACATGCATTTTGTATGATCCCTCTTATTTTGTTAAAAAATATTCACATTTTTACAGATTCTGCAAGCGGTTCACTTACGTTTTCTTGTAACCGTATTTATTACACTGTTGAAGATGTTATTAGTAACTAATAATTAATTACTTTTTTAGATTAACTTATTCTTGAAATTATTCTTCTTACTATTTGAAGCTATAAGGTTACATTACATGCAATTTAACATTTAGATGTTAAATTTTGATGTTTTAATCCACTGTTGTTTTATATAGAATTGTTGAATTGACTATAGTCTATACAATATTTAATGCATTTACATCAGAAGTAACTGTAATTAAATTACAGAAAAATTAAGAGTAATCCCTTACTTTACTCTTTCAAGAAAAAAAGTAAATAACTTACAGTAATTGACTACTTCGTAATATATATATATATATATATATATATATATATATATATATATATATATATATATATATTTATATAAAGATCCGTGCTCTTTCCAATATATGGATCAAGTATTTTATGGAGCTGTCCAGTCCTTAAATGTGATCGCAGGATAATGTAAAGCTCTAGGATACAATACTGAGTTTAAAATAGGCTAAAATTAATTTATACTAGTGCAGAACGCAAATGCAATTTGCAAAAGCCCCACAGTTCTCCATCAGCAATCAATAGATGATCATTAGTGTTTACCTTCTACAGTCAGTGCTAGTGCTGCAACAAGACAAACTGGATCATTCCCACTATCAAAAAGTGTGCAATGTACACGCTTACAGTGTAGACAGCTTTATTTATTATTATGGTCTTCTAGTTTGTTGCGTCATCCACTTGCACTTAGTGTTAAGAATTACAGTTAATTAAAGTATTAATGAACATACAGTCACTTTCAGTCTACTCATAGAAATAAGAGAAACCAGTGTGGGGAGCATCTGAAATTTAAATGAGTGTGTTCAACACAAACTCGGGACAGATGATATCATGGGCAACGGGTCAGATGTTGCCGTCATCTGCTGAATGGAGAGTGTCTTGAATACATCACTGGTGCAGTTTCAATTGACCGCTAGGGAGAAATGCAAATGTTGATTTCATGTATTACGCCAAAAAAATTAAAGATGTATTAACAAGGATACATTTATAATAATTTTAATGTTTAGAAACAATATTGAACACTGAAATACTGCCCTCTAGTGTCCTTTTAAAACATTCTCTGACTGCATTAAATGGCCTACATCTACACTCACCTAAAGGATTATTAGGAACACCATACTAATACTGTGTTTGACCCTCTTTCACCTTCAGAACTGCCTTAATTCTACGTGGCATTGATTCAACAAGGTGCTGAAAGCATTCTTTAGAAATGTTGGCCCATATTGATAGGATAGCATCTTGCAGTTGATGGAGATTTGTGGGATGCACATCCAGGGCACGAAGCTCCCGTTCCACCACATCCCAAAGATGCTCTATTGGGTTGAGATCTGGTGACTGTGGGGGCCATTTTAGTACAGTGAACTCATTGTCATGTTCAAGAAACCAATTTGAAATGATTCGAGCTTTGTGACATGGTGCATTATCCTGCTGGAAGTAGCCATCAGAGGATGGGTACATGGTGGTCATAAAGGGATGGACATGGTCAGAAACAATGCTCAGGTAGGCCATGGCATTTAAACGATGCCCAATTGGCACTAAGGGGCCTAAAGTGTGCTAAGAAAACATCCCCCACACCATTACACCACCACCACCAGCCTGCACAGTGGTAACAAGGCATGATGGATCCATGTTCTCATTCTGTTTACGCCAAATTCTGACTCTACCATCTGAATGTCTCAACAGAAATCGAGACTCATCAGACCAGGCAACATTTTTCCATTCTTCAACTGTCCAATTTTGGTGAGCTCGTGCAAATTGTAGCCTCTTTTTCCTATTTGTAGTGGAGATGAGTGGTACCCGGTGGGGTTTTCTGCTGTTGTAGCCCATCCGCCTCAAGGTTGTGCGTGTTGTGGCTTTACAAATGCTTTGCTGCATACCTCGGTTGTAACGAGTGGTTATTTCAGTCAAAGTTGCTCTTCTATCAGCTTGAATCAGTCGGCCCATTCTCCTCTGACCTCTAGCATCAACAAGGCATTTTCGCCCACAGGACTGCCGCATACTGGATGTTTTTCCCTTTTCACACCATTCTTTGTAAACTCTAGAATTGGTTGTGCGTGAAAATTCCAGTAACTGAGCAGATTGTGAAATACTCAGACCGGCCTGTCTGGCACCAACAACCATGCCACGTTCAAAATTGCTTAAATCACCTTTCTTTCCCATTCTGACATTCAGTTTGGAGTTCAGGAGATTGTCTTGACCAGGACCACACCCCTAAATGCATTAAAGCAACTGCCATGTGATTGGTTGATTAGATAATTGCATTAATGAGAAATTGAACAGGTGTTCCTAATAATCCTTTAGATGAGTGTATATTGCAATATATAACAATGTATTTTGTTCAGTGTGAGGATGGCAATGTCTTTAATTAAAGAGAGCATCAGATAAGAGTCAGATTTGAGCATTGCAGACCAACAATATATTTAAACAGTTCAATTCAATTCAATTCAATTCAAGACAACAACCTTCTTATGCAAACTTTCTCAATAAACAACAAGATCCTTCTTCATCTGATATGAGTCTAAAGGAAATGGCTGCTGTATAAAAATCATTCGTGCCAATGAATGATGCTTTTACCACACGCTCGAAACAGGCATGCGCCAGTCACCACTGAGAGGGAAACCAAAAGAGGTTACTCTGAAAACAGTAACCACAGACCTTCTGTCACATAAACCACACGTCACCTTATTCGCTGTTGATGTGCCATGGTAACAAGCACACACCTCCTCGGATGTGCCTTCAATGCAAACTGCATTTGACCACATGCATGAACTTAATTCAACTGAATTCACAAAAAATGCAACTGCTCTGCCAAAATCAAATGCCAAATCTACTGCACATAAGAAAATGTACAGGCTACATCAAATCAGAAACTTAACATGCACAATAAATCATTTTTACATTTTCTAAGCACATGTAAATTATGCTTGTCAGTGTAAAATGTATCCTCATGTTGCTAGGGTATATTGGATGGTTGCCTGGGGCGTTGCTATGCAGTTGCAAAACTGGGTTTATATGTGGGTGGGTTAAGTAGGTATCATTTATTCTAAACTCAGACTTTCTACACTAAAACCGCAAATGCATGTCTGACTCTTGAAATTTTGGCGGTAAAAACAGAAGTGCCAGTTATCATGCATATGCAACTTCCTTCCTGGAGTGTTTGAATAATAAGTTCCTGTTTTCAGCTTAATTCACGCTTCATGTTTCGTTCTGAAGACTATGAGCATGTGGGCATTGCCATGGTGATCAGCAATAAACATAAATTCTTCACAAGGAAGTAGCCCAATATCCTCTACAGATTACATAGGAAATGCATTAGAGGCTTTGAATAGGAGCATGTGCCACACTTTCATCCTTGAGCATCTTTAACTATTCATGAAGAGTGTTTTTTCATGGACTTTATGAGTTGTTCAGAACAGGATTGTGAGTTTGAGTAGGCTACTGTGAAAATAAAACCTCAAATAGTCATAAATGGATGTCAACCTGACTTTCTTAAAATATATTTACTGGTCATATGCATTATTTATCAGTTATTTATTTATACAACCACCTGCCATACAGACACTTTTTACCATCCAATCAAAATGATTTTTTATATAAAATTTGTTTTCAAACATATGTTTCATGCTTATTTTAAATGAATGAACTAAAATTAAACCTATTTTTTTGTGATCACATCCGTAAATCCGGACAGGTCCATAAATCACATGTCACAGTCAGTAACCAGCTAGTAGATTATTATTGTGTTACCCAGCATGCCTGGACAAGACCTGGTTATTAAGTTTAAAAGGAGTTAGATCTTAACAACACTTATGCTTGTATTATCGCTCTTTCCATATACTTCTGCTCTGTTTATTGTCATAAGAGCTGTTGAAATCATTCTTAAATCAATTATTGAGCAGAAAATTTTACCAGCCTGATGCTGTTATTACTCTTCCATGAAAGCCCACAGCGAAACATCTGCTATCACTTAGTCACGGGATTAACGCTCTCAACGGTCACGCTGTACTCAAAAAACGGGTTGCCATCAAACAGAACTAAATACAGCTAATTTGTAATTTTTATAGACTTGCCCCTGTCCACTGCCAACACTGAATAACAGCCATCAGTCAATAAGAAGGGGCACAACGCCAGAGAGTCCAAGTATCGATCTGTTCCATCTTCCAAGGACAGGACATCTTCCAAAGAGGTGTCAGGTTCTACCTGTTCCCACACACACCACCTCTTCTAGAGTCCCTGTCCTGCTCTTAGACAAAAACACTGAACAATATATGGGCATTGAGCATATTGGTCAGTCTGGGTGTTTTATTACGATCTAGATTTTTTTAACTTTCTTGGTTTGTTCAAAGTACAAGCAACAGTAATAGTGATGCAAGCTTAAAGGTGCAGTAAGTGATTTCTGAAAAATGCTGTTGAGAGTGGATAGGGCCGAGCAGCACAACACACTTATAGATCAGCAGCAGGGGGGCATGTCCACTCATGATGGGGGAGGAGAGAGAGTGAGCCAATCAGCTGTAGGGGACGTGTCCATTAATGATGGAGGAGGAGAGAGAGTGAGGCAATCAGCTGTAGAGGGCGTGTCCATTAATGATGGAGGAGGAGAGAAAGTGAGCCAATCAGCTGTAGGGGCATGTCCACTCATGATGGAGGAGGAGAGAGAGTGAGCAAGAGGGAGATTTAAAGAAAGACAGTAGAAAGAGAGATGGCTGAGAGACATTACAAAAGAGAAAAGCTTAGAGGAATATCACTGGAAAAAGAAGGCTTTTTATGATCAGCAAGAGCTTTAGGACCCGCGTTAATATTAGAAAAGCTTTCCAGCGCTGGAGAGACCTAAGCGGGAAGGCATGAAAACGGATGTCGAGGTTGCGTTGTAACATTAGTTTTAATATGTTTTACATTGTTGTAATGTTAGTTATAGTAACAGCACAGTTGAGAGTCATTGTTTGCCTGGAGCTGCTGGTGACTAATAACCAACTGTTGCTTGTATATACTCTTGTGTACTGTATGTTAATTTTTTGTTCTTCCTTGTCGTTTTCGCAAAGCATTATTTTGCTTCGCTTCAGCTACATTGTATGGAAAAACAACACTGAGACACTTGAACAGTACTTTTAGCATTATTTTCCATATATAGTATTATATTATTGAGTAATATTTTGAAAGTATACTATTTTCAGTTTCATTTTTGTTTAGATTTCAGTATTTTTGTTATGTGCTTGTGCTTTTTAGCTTTAACTTGACCACATTTTCATTTCTGGGTGAACTATCCCTTTAAACATGTGGATTTGGTGATGGATAATAATGAAGCTGCCCAACAAAACAGGTGGATTATGGAAACATTTTCCTACCAGCATGAGCCCCTGCATCCCAACGTCATCACTTAGTCCCAAAACAGCAATCATCGCTTCTGTTTTTCTTTTGGGTGGTTTTATTTTTTGTCTTCCTCCAAAAATTATTGCAAAAACATTTAAACATTTCCTGCCATCTAAAAAGCCTAAATTGTGCCTTAAATGCATTTGATACGACATGACATAGCACTCCAGTAAACTAAAACAACCTTATCATAAAAAATCATTCAAGCAAGAAAGGTCAAACAAAACTACTCTCTCTATGGCAGCAACACAAGTTTAAGAAAAGGGCCTTTTGTCAAGGACAACTTCCTGTAAGTAACAATGATGACCTTCATGGGCTAAACTTATTTTAAACACAAATCTAATCCCCAATGAATTACCCCAAAAGAGACAAAAAAATGGTATAAATTGTCTTTGTGAAAAAAAACAGCCATTACTAGGGCAATTTAACAATACAGTTCTTTGCAGTTAGATTACATGCCATCTATGTGATTTTAATTACATTACCAATTTATGTCAGCACCAAGCAGACACAATTATGTCCAAAAATATGCAGAAAGCATCACGACACAAATAGATCCTCTATATCTAGTTAAAAGGTAAAGAAAACATATCCTTTTCTCAAGCACTGCAGCACAAAACCAGTCCATTTGAACCCTCAGCTGATAAAGCAAGGTGTCCGTAAGCCATTATAATGAAAGTGCATGATTCCCTCGGGACAGTTCAAATGCACAAACATCTCTGTTTGCAACACTGCTATAAGCTGTATTTGATGACAACATTAGTTTAAAGATAAATGGATGGACATGCATAGCCATTATGTAAAGCATCAATATTGATTTCTCAAGTGGCTAAGTTCCTGTGCTATCAAATATGGTGCATTTGTGCAACAAGAGGCATCTGGCAAACTATTGGTGTGAAGGCACTGAATCAGCAAAATTCCTCCTGACTCATAGAGCCAGAGGTCGGTCATGGGAGCTGGGAGAACAGAAATACAGCATCACCTACCTTGCAGCCTTTGCATCACATTCATAATGTCCTTGGTGGACCGTCCGAAAGGGCTTAGGGAAGCCATGGTCCCTCTCTACAGTCCTGTGCTCCTCTGACACCGGATCACTCATGCAGTTGGCACAGTAGACAGAAGATACTGCACTACTTTCTTAAGGGGGCATCCCCATCCGCCCCTCCTACAACTCTCTTTCCTCCTCTTGCTCTCTCTCTCTCTATCTGATGCAGAAACCCCAGGAACTTGGTATGATCCAATAGAAAAGCAGGTTTCATTTAGGTGCCCAACCGGGTAGTCGGCCAATCAGAAGTCCTCTTCTATCTAGTCAGTGAACCAAGAAGCAAGAGTAACAGCATGGGTGTCAGACAGAACACTGTAAAAAAGATTTAGATGAGATAACATATAAACTAAGTAGTGTGACAAAAAAAATAAAAAATAATTATGAATAAATCAAATAAGTCATTTTTAAGATCTGGTAGAAAAACTGCAGATTTCCACTTTCTACAGTGCAATCATTGTGTTTCTATGTACTGTATGCACACTGTAGTCATGCTGTACATGCATATGTTTGCACACAGGCCAGGTCCCTTTTATCTCACATAAATTGCTGTTATTTATTTATTTTTTGTCAGTTTAATAATAGTATTAATAATAATAATAATCTATAGACTTACTGACTGACTGATATTATATGGAAAAGAGTTTTAGTCATAAGAGCTCATCCATAATTTAAAGTCTTTTCCCACCAGGGATAACTTTTCATCTTACATGTTTATTGCACATGAAAAGCATCATGGACTTGCATGCATATTTATCAGCCAAAGTTATGCAATTAACTAAGTGAAGACAACAGAAACTCTGCAACACAATATAAATATCTGCAAAAACAGCTTGTCTAAAGTCCAAATGCATGCTCGACGATTAAACAGAAAATCTATTGCGCAAATCGCCAAGAACACCAGTTCTATTTCATCAGAATCTATTTGTTTCATGTGTATAGTAGTATGTAGTGTTTGTATTACCGTGAGCAGATGACACTTCCTCTTGTGTCTCATGTGATGATGATGATGGTGAAACTCTGTTAGACTAGTTGCTTTGGAAACCTTTAAACAATGTTGCAAGGCCGCGTTACTTCATGTGACCTTTACCGCCACCTATCGGTGTTAAAGGAAACAATAAGGGGGCGTTTACACATGAAACAACGCAGAGGATAGATAGATAGATAGATAGATAGATAGATAGATAGAAGGACAGACAGACAGACAGACGGATAGATATATAGATAGATAGACAGACGGATAGATAGATAGATAGATAGATAGATAGAAGGACAGACGGATAGATAGACAGACAGAGTGATAGACAGGATGATAGGAGATTGGATGGATGGATAGATAAACAGACAGACAGACAGTTAGATAGATAGATAGATAGATAGATAGATAGATAGATAGATAGATAGATAGATAGATAGATAGATAGATAGATAGATAGATAGATAGATAGTTCATTACCACCCAGTATCTCCATCAAGGACAACATGGTTCAATAATGACATCTGCTGGCCATTCCTGTTTTTGTAATAAACTCAGAGCATGGATTCCCTGCTATTGTTTTAGGACACACTTTTCCTTCACTGCAATATATGTAAAAGCCAGTACACCAGGAGGTAACAGTGAATGTGAATTCAGCATTATAGTTATACTTTAAGGTGGGTGTTTGTAAGAGTATTATTATTTAGTTCTATGATCATGAAACATACAGTGATATGCCAAAAGGCACAGATACTAAGGATCTAAGGAAATCCCCTCTGACAACTGCTTATCCCCTGCGTGGGCGTTTTCATTTTCTAATGGGAACTGTGTAAAATCAAAACTAACTTGATTGATCTATTGTTCTGGGTTTTTTTACTTGAGTATTTTCCTTTTATCCTCACTCTATCTTTAAACAAATCTACTGCAAAAAAAAGGAAATTTAAAGTGCTGAAAGGTCTACAAAAAGGTGTAAGTTGGTCTATTATAATATAATGGGGTGAAGAAGCCATTGTATTGTATCCACTGAAACGAAGGAAATGATGCAAGAGGAAACAGCCCTGTTCCCCTGGATTTCTGTCCCGAACTGATAAGCTGAGCACTTGCTAATTTTACAAGTAAAGAGGCAGGAAGAATGACGACAATGTTTCCCTTTATGCAAACAAAGAAAAAGTGCCAGATTCCCTGAGAAATACATTGAACAGTCCTTGTGGGCTTGGATTGAGAGTTTGGCTGCATGTTGACATGCTTCTGCTAACTACTATGGCTTCAAATGAAACAAATGCAATTTGGGAAATACTTAAACCTATTGATTTTGGTAAGAATTGGTGTGCATTTGGCTCATATTTTTATATAAATTTAAACTGTGTGCAATTATAAAAAAATATGCAGTTAAATATTCAATATGAAAATAGGCTATTGTAAATTTTCAACTGTTCAAAAATACTTTTAATAACCTTTCCATCCAGAGGAGCTCATCCTGGCATTCTGCTTGTCGATATTGATGGGTCTGCTCATCGGGATCTTGATTTTCCTCCTGCTTACGTGGATGTCAAGACGGAGAGCTTCGGTCAGAATCACCAGACGTCAAAACCAGTCGTCAGAATCTAAAGGCTCACGTAATCAACGCTGCCACCTCAGACACTACAAGAGTCACGGTTTTGACAAGAACAGTGAATATGCGGGAAGAGCGGCTTTAAACCTCCACAGACAGACTTCAGTAGACCCCAATGAGCTGCTGGGCAGAAGCCCCAGCTTTCAGAACTCCACTTTTCGGCCACCAGCAAAAAAGACTAACAAGACTAGTGAGGAAACAGAGGATGATAACCAAGCTGCATTAATTCCCAACATCACAGATCCATTTAGTACGGAACCAGCAGAGTCTTTCTGGCTGGGGAAGGGCAGTCTAAGAGGTTTTCTACCCAGACAGACTCCACCACCTGCATATGACAGCGTCATTCACATCTTTCAAGAGACCTGTCCCTGACTGCACTGTGGCAAGAGACTAAGGACTTACAAAAGGATTGTACATAAACATGAATTCAACTAACTCAAAGCCTTGCTCTGATTTGGGAAGGGGTCTGATTTATCCTATACTGACACTCATTTGATATTATCTTCATGAGAACAGAAACACTTTACAATAAGGTCCTATTAGTTCTCGAACAAGAATAAATGTAGGGTGGGACTTAATTTTGTCCATGGGTAATTGATTGGATGGTTGTGGTTTGCTATTGGTCAATCACATGTGAGTGACAGGTTGTCCCACCCTCAGGCCAGTAAACATCATCAGAGAAGAGAAGAGATGTTGCTGCAAGAGGGAGGGGAAGTTGATTAAAGATTATGTGGGAACATGAATTTAAAAATAATGTTGTGCCCAGGTAAATCATGTCTAATATATACTGCAATTTTCCATTTAAAAAACTGTCAATTTTGATTTCATTGTGACTTTAATGTTAGCGAAAGTTGAACCCTTTCATACAGTGGTGTAAAATGATTAATTGAATAATTTTTAGGTTATGGCAATTAAAAATAACAGTGCTTTAGTGTGTCTGAAGCTTTACATTCTCTAGCCAGTGTTGGTTTTGAGTGTTTGTGATCATTGATCACAGCAGCAAGTGTCACCAAACAGTCTTGGTTAATGTGACAAATAGCTGTCTATGTGTACTTTGACACAGACCATAGTACTGAATGATTCCTGTATTCATATACCATAGTAAGTAAATTGTACTCAAAAATAGCCTACATCTACATACAAAAGTGAAGAAATATTGTATGCTTATTTTTGTCTACTAAAGTAAACCATACACACTAGGAACAGCAGAAAAGCAGAGCGCCTCCTGGGAATCTCTTCAATATGGTATTGTTCTGCCAGCCTTTCCTGAGATGAAAGTGAAGTATCCTGAGTCCTGAGCCTTGTTGCAGAATGTCTGAGCAAAGGAAATAAGTGCTAGTAAAATTAATTTTTACTAATAGAAAACCTTACACCATTTACAACATCTGTACATCTACAACAGATGGGTTTCAGAAGAAAAAGTTCCTTTCAATATTTTTTTTGTAATAACAAATAAAATTTCAGGTCAAACTTACCATGAGCTCTGTGGTAAATAGTATGTGCTACTATTTACATACAAAGTCTGTAAAAGACGTATGAACACCTATTTCACTGTCATCAGGTTGTATATGTTATGCATGTTATTGCAAAAAAAAAAAATCAATTACAGAACCTTTAAATACACAGTAGGACATTTGTCTCTTAATATGCGCTGGTTAGTTTGGTTCAGTGTTTTGAACAAATCTTTTAAGTGAACGAATCGTTCTCGTTCACTGACTAAAGTCGCTCCCTTTGAAGTACGTTTGTGATTGCCTGCTTGCCTTCTTAAAGACTGACTGCAGTACGAGCCAATAGCCTTCGATTGCGGCAGTGAAGGAGCATTTCATTGGTTGGGCTACTAAACTGATACGCCCTTTCACTGTGTTTTGAAGTTATGAGTCTGTACATTTCATTCGTGAACCAACCGAACATGATTATCCCATTTTAGGCTGTTGTTTTCTTACACAACATCTTGATGAAAGTCATGTCCAAAATGTGAGAATATTGAAGAAAAAAGTCGATCTGTTTAATGTAATTTGTGTGTAAATCGCGTATTTAGGTCGTGAACGTATTTAGGTGTTTTAAGGAGTCGTTTGAGTGAATGATTCAATGACTCAAAACACCTTTCGCCATACTGAACAAACTGTGGTGCAAATCCATAGCAACTTTATTGAAGATTTTTAAATAGGTTTTATAGAAGATGAATGAGAAAACACTGGTTAAAAGAGTAGTCAAAAAGTAAAATGACCTAATTAACTTGAAAAGGGATTGTATATCACTTTCGGGCGCTGAAATTAAAGACAGCGTTTTGAATCGTATATAGCGTGCTTAAGGGTTAGTTCACCCAAAAATTTTAATTCTGTCATTAATAGACCTTTCACATGACCTCTGTGGGGAAATATAAAACGAATATTTTTTTAAACTAATATTTAACTTATATTATTTATATTACCATTATTTAATGATATCTATTTAAATGTTTTACAGGCTGTAGTATTGTTTCACTGACGGAACTACTAAAATAAACATGCATGCTAAAATGGATGTTTGAGCCTCGTTTATGTTTTTCAAAATGTATGATATTTGATTTAATAAAGAGACTATTTTAATTTGATCATGTTAGAGTATAGGCTACACACACAAAATTCACTTTTGCAAAATGCCTCCATACATATTGTGAATATATTTTGTTTTAAAGTATAGTGATATATATATATATATATATATAGTGATGTTAATCAACATTATTTTTTATTATATTTTGTTTCATGTCTATTAATATTTAGCATTTATTCAGTGCTATGCTTGTAAATGTTGTAAACATATATTATTATTATACTGTAGATTGTCTTTTAAAATAATAATATATCTATAATTTTATAAAAAGTATTATGTTGTATGTAAAAAACTGCGTGATGTTTAAACTATTTTGAACTGTAGCCAAAGTTTGGACAAACAAGATATCATCTTGTCCAAGGAAGACGTGTCATGCAACGCTGATTCTTTATAGCTACTAATCTGAGACTTATGTAAATAGGCCTAATTGTTAATTTCCATCAAATGTAATATTTGGAAAATCCGTTAGCGAAGTTGTGTAGACTCTCTGATCCATTTTCTTTTGCCCGGGTATGTTTTTCTGATGTGTTGACGCTTGACAGGAACTCCGGTTCCGCAACGATTGCGTATTTCCGGTTTTTGTGTGAAAGGTCTATTACTCACCCTCAAGACCTTCATTCATGTTCAGAACACAAGTTCAGATATTTTTGATGAAATCCGAGAGCTCTCTGACCCCTCTATACACAGCAATTTAATTACCACTTTCCCAGAAAGTCCCAGAAAGGTAGTAAAGACATGGTTAAAATCTTAAATGTGACTACAGTGGTTCAACCTTAATTTTATGAAGCGACGAGAATATTTTTTGAGCGCAAAAAACAAACAAAAATAACAACTTTATTCAACAATTTCTTCTCATCTGTGTCATTCTCCTACACAGTTTACGTTTGCCAGCTCCTGCGTCAGCAGCATCACATGCATGTGTCGTGGTCTTCACGTGAACAGCTTCGCCGGCGTTCTGGTGTAGCTCTGATGTAACTCGGAAGCGCTGCACTTTATTTACTACGTCAACAGCATAGAAGACTGACACAGACGTGTAGAAAATGTTGAATGTTGAATAAAGTCAGTGATTTTGCGCACAACGAATTAATTGTTCTCGTTCACTGACTGAATTTGCTTCCTTTGAAGTACGTGACTGCTTTCTTGCCTTCTTAAAGACTGACTGCAGTACGAGCTAGCCTTCAATTGCAGGCAGTGAAGGAGCATTTCATTGGTTGGGCTACTAAACTGATACGCCTCTTTCACTGAACGACTCAATCGGTGCGTCCCAATTCGCATACTATCCGTCCTAAATAGTATTTGAAAATAGAATTAGTATGTCCCAAATCGTAGTATGTTGAAAAGAGTATTCCAAAGATACCCGGATGGTCTACTATTTCCAGTCAGAATTTGAAGTGCAGATCGACGCACACTCTAATGGCTGATATTGCCCACAAACCATTGCGAGTTGGACGAAGATTCGATTAGAACTACCAACACGGATAAAAAGTGTTAAAAAACTGCAAACATGACGGATGTGCGACTCAAACGGTTAAGTAGAGAGGTTTAGATAAAGGGGTTTGAGTGACCAATTATCAGTATTTAACCTGACAAAAAGATATTTATTCAATGTCATCCACATTATATTTCACCTGCAACAGCCTTGTGAACTTTTGTAATGATACGTTTGTCCATTAACTTTTAAATGCATCATTATATTTAAATTGCAAACACATGAGGAGAGTCTCTGCATTAAAACCCCACAAATGGCAGATTAACGTGCTACTAACCACATTTCTCTCCGATACGGTAGGAAATGAAATTGAATGTGGAGGGTTTTAACTGTGTCGATGATTGACAGGGCAGTTTAAATGGTAAAGGGGTGCACATAACTAAGCAACAGAGTATGTCCCAAAGCTTGCATACTCTTCTGCTACACACTCAAAAGTATGTACTTTTTCTTCACAAAAAGAGTACATACTTTTAGGTCGTAGTATAAGTAGGCGAATTGGGACGCAGCAAATGTCTTGAAGTTATGATCCTGTACATTTCATTCATGAACCAACTGAACATTATCACATTTAGGCTGTTGTTGTGTTTTTACAAAACATCTTGATGAAAGTCATGTCCAGAATTTGAGTATATTGAAGGAAAAAGTCGATCTGTTTAATGTCATTTAGGTCGTGGCGAGTCGTTTGAGTGAATGATTCAATGACTTGTTCAAAACACATTTCCATACTGAACAAACTGGTGCTGTATCCATAGCAACTTTATTGAAGATTTTTAAATAGGTTTTATACTAAATGAATGAGGAACACTGATAAAAAGAGGAGTCAAAAAGTAAAATGACCAAAATAACTTGAAAAGAAATCGCATATAATCACTGTCAGGTGCAAGACAGCTTTGAATCGTACGCTATATAGTAGTGTGCTATAATTGCACAGTCTTTGAAATTTGTGCTTTATTTTCTCAGTGAAACTTAATATCATTTGCAGATCCCTTAATCTTAATACGTATGACAGAATAAGAATGAAGATTGGTGATTTATATCAGTCTGGTTTGCTCGCGCACCGCATTTGTTGTACTTTCTGGATGGGGCTGGCAGTCATGTGGTACAAAGCACCATTCCGTCAGAGCGCGGGTTGCCTTCGCACGCCGAAAAATCCCCCATTCAAGGGTGCTTTTGCGCCAATGCACTGCCTCTCACTGCATGACTTTAATGTGCTTTGGGGTGAAATCCAGCATGAGCACCTGGCAACCATTTAGACGCATTGAGAGCGAGTTGGTAGAGGTGAGTTTGCTGATAGAAATGAATGCAGAATTTTTATTTTATGACTCGAATGAATTATGTTCTTTTTGGTTCACATTGTTCTCAATTGATTTCTTTGGAATGTCACAATAATAGTCAATGTTGTATCCTTGATGGTTGTGTAATTATAGCACGAGTGTAGGTGGCAACCATAGTTGATGGATTTATTCTAAACTGCACCCAGCTTAATTACCTTAATTACCTGACACAATTCCTATATAAACAGATGTGTGAAACTGAGCCAGTTATGATCTGGAAGCCCTATATGGTTATTTTTATATTGATTCTATAGCATTTTAACAGTGAGATTATGTTGTAAACGAAATGTCATATTAATAAGCCTGGGAGAAACGCATGAGGTGAAAATGAATATTTATTTTTGAAATGAGAATAAATGCAGTTATAAAGTCTTAGGCTGGGTGTCATTAAAATTCAGCCATCATCACATCCCTGTTGCCATGACGCCTGCGAGCTGCCTCATCCTTAGTTGTGCATGATTTTTTTTTGTATGTTTTTTGCGCTTTTGCACGCCTTTTTTTGTACAGATGCTTCGATGCATGATTTATGTTGCGTTATTCTTAGTATAAAGCATGAATTGCAGAGGCTTTAAACATCCTGTGACGTAATGGGGGACCAATGTCAACTCAAGTGTGGGTGCAGACAGAGAAATGAAATGTCTTTAAATCATTCTGCATGCAGCGCTTGTCTCATGTTCTTGCTCTTCAATCTACAAATCATATAATCAGTGTTAGTGTCATATGCTTTATTATTTCTCAATACATTTGTGTGTGTGTGTGTGTGTGTGTGTGTGTGTGTGTGTTCTCTTTGCATAGAAATCCTGGAATACCGAAGGCTGAAAACTGGTTTTGTAGCCTATAATGAAGATAAACTGCAATAGGCTTGATTTGATTTAGTTATAATTTACATCATTTTGTTGAATAGAAATAGAATAAATTGGATTCCTCATGATGTGCATTAGTCACAGACTATAATGGCCTGATTTCAGTCACACTCTTTCTTAAGACACATCTGCAGTTAAGCATTCTCAGGTTGTACTGCACATTTTTTGAATAAGCAAGCAAAATGGAGCACTCCTTCAAAGACGGAATTCAGACTAATAATGTCCAGGGACTATGAAGAGGTGAGTACTTTCAGAAGTCAGATTTTCATGCATTCCATCATGATATTTTTTGCTGCATTGAAAGACTATATGTTCTTTAATACAGTTGTAGTTTATTTTAGAGACTGATAATGTCACATACAGTTGTTACATTATCCAAGTCACATTCCACCTGAAACTATTATAAACAACATTTTTCTTATTATTTTATAGTTATAATGCATGTTTATGCAGTTTTATTGTATTAATTGATAAACTACATGGAATGTTTGTACCTTTAAAAATGTATTTGTCCCACCGCAGGGTTATTTAAAGGTAAAGTGTGTCATTTCTGTGCCACTAGTATCACTAAAGTGAATAACAAAAATAATGAAAATAATTTCCAAACTGGCTTGTGATTTTCAAATCGACCTATTGATGTCTTACATTTCTCTTTGCATGTTAAAATTTTTAAGTGGACTGCAGAAACCTAAAGACCTATTTACAATGTTGACCAGTTACAGCATTTTCCTTATTTAACCTAAAATAAATTTTAAATAAATATTACACACATACTACCGGTCAAAAGTTTGGAAACATTACGTTTTTGTAAGTAGTCTCTTAATATCACCAAGACTGCATTTATTTGATCAAAAATACAGTAAAAACATTATACTGTGAAATATAATTACAACTGGTTTCAGTTTTAATATATTGTCTTCAGTGTCACATGATCTTTCAGAAATCATTCTAAGATCATTTATTATTATTATCAATGATGAAAACAGCTTTAGCTGCTTATTTTATTTTATTTTTTTGAAATCATGATACACTGCCATTCAAAAGTTTGAGTAAGGAAGATTTTTTTTTTTAAGGGAAAAAGAGAAATGAATTACTTTTATTTAGCAAAGGTACATTACATTGAAATAAATAAAAAGACAGTAAAGACATTTATGAAATTAATAAATATTACAAAAAAGTTATATTTCTAATAAAATCTTTTAAACTTTCTATTCATCAAAGAATCCTGAAAAAATCAGTTTCCACCAAAATATTAAGCAGCACAACTGTGTTTAAAGGGATAGTTCACCCAAAAAGTTTGACATAATTTATTCATCCTCAAGTTGTTCCAAACGTGTATGAATTTCTTTGTTCTGCTGAATGCAAAAGAAGATATTTTGAAGAATATGGGGAACTAAACAGTTGATGGACCCCATTGACTTCCAAAGTACGATGTAAGGCAATGCGGTCCATAAACTGTTTGATTACCGACATTCTTCAAAATATCTTCTTTTGTATTCAGCAACAACAACAACAAAAAATTCATACAAGTTTGGAACAACTTGAGGGTGAGTAAATGATGACAGAATTTTCATTTTTGGGTGAACTATCCCTTTAACATTAATAATAATAAGTAATGTTTCTTGAGCATCAAATCAGCATATTAGAATGATTTCTGAAGGATCATGTGACACTAAAGACTAGAGTAATGATGCTGAAAATTCAGCTTTACCATTACAGGAATAAATTAGATTTTAAAAATATATTACAACAGAAACCAGTTAATTTAAATTGTAATAATATTTCACAGTATTACTGTTTTTACTGTATTTTTGAACAAATAAATTGGAAACCTTAATGTTTCCAAACTTTTGACTGGTACTGAATAATCATGCCTTGCTTAACCCATGCACATTTTGTAATGTAGTTTAGTATTAGTGACCATCAAAAATGATATCACAGGTTTTTACAAGTGTTTTAAATAATAATATACAGGTGCTGGTCATATAAATACAATATCATCAAAAAGTTGATTTATTTCACTAATTCCATTCAAAAAGTGAAACTTGTATATTATATTCATTCATTACACACAGACTGATATATTTCAAATGTTTATTTCTTTTAATTTTGATGATTATAACTGACAACTAAGGAAAATCCCAAATTCAGTATCTCAGAAAATTAGAATATTGTGAAAAGGTTCAATATTGAAGACACCTGGTGCCACACTCTAATCAGCTAATTAACTCAAAACACCCGCAAAGGCCTTTAAATGGTCTCTCAGTCTAGTTCTGTAGGCTACACAATCATGGGGAAGACTGCTGACTTGACAGTTGTCCAAAAGACAACCATTGACACCTTGCACAAGGTGGGCAAAACACAAAAGGTCATTGCAAAAGAGGCTGGCTGTTCACAGAGCTCTGTGTCTAAGCACATTAATAGAGAGGCGAAGGGAAGGAAAAGATGTGGTAGAAAAAAGTGTACAAGCAATAGGGATAACAGCACCCTGGAGAGGATTGTGAAACAAAACCCATTCAAAAATGTGGGGGAGATTCACAAAGAGTGGACTGCAGCTGGAGTCAGTGCTTCAAGAACCACTACGCACAGACGTATGCAAGACATGGGTTTCAGCTGTCGCATTCCTTGTGTCAAGCCACTCTTGAACAACAGACAGCGTCAGAAGCGTCTTGCCTGGGCTAAAGACAAAAAGGACTGGACTGCTGCTGAGTGGTCCCAAGTTATGTTCTCTGATGAAAGTAAATTTTGCATTTCCTTTGGAAATCAGGGTCCCAGAGTCTGGAGGAAGAGAGGGGAGGCACATAATCCACGTTGCTTGAGGTCCAGTGTAAAGTTTCCACAGTCAGTGATGGTTTGGGTTGCCATGTCATCTGCTGGTGTTGGTCCACTGTGTTTTCTGAGGTCCAAGGTCAACGCAGCCGTATACCAGGAAGTTTTAGAGCACTTCATGCTTCCTGCTGCTGACCAACTTTATGGAGATGCAGATTTCATTTTCCAACAGGACTTGGCACCTGCACACAGTACCAAGGCAACCAGTACCACAGACTGATCGACTCCATGCCACGCCACATTGCTGCAGTAATTCAGGCAAAAGGAGCCCTTACTAAGTATTGAGTGCTGTACATGCTCATACTTTTAATGTTCATACTTTTCAGTTGGCCAAGATTTCTAAAAATCCTTTCTTTGTATTGGTCTTAAGTAATATTCTAATTTTCTAAGATACTGAATTTGGGATTTTCCTTAGTTGTCAGTTATAATCATCAAAATTAAAAGAAATAAACATTTGAAATATATCAGTCTGTGTGTAATGAATGAATATAATATACAAGTTTCACTTTTTGAATGGAATTAGTGAAATAAATAAATTTTTGGATGATATTCTAATTATATGACCAGCACCTGTAAATATTAACTCCGTCTCCCTCTACACCTGGAGCCTGGTCAGTCTGTAGGGATGTTGGCTGCGGTGGAACATGGTCCGGTCCTCTGCAGTGACTCCAACATCCTCTGCCTCTCATGGAAAGGGAGAGTTCCCAAGAGTGAGAAGGAGAAGCCGGTGTGCAGGAGGCGCTACTATGAGGAGGGCTGGCTGGCCACTGGGAACGCCAGGGGTGTTGTGGGCGTGACGTTCACGTCTAGTCACTGTAGAAGGGACAGAAATACCCCACAAAGAATCAACTTCAATTTACGGGGTCATAACAGTGAGGTGGGAGTTTGCCTCTCCTGTAGATTTTTGTTTTGCCAATAACTGCTCTCTTTTGGTTTAAATGTTTGAATTGTGAGCTTTAAAGGTGCACTAAGTACTGTTTTTCACTTTAAACCTAAGGAAATAAAGGGGGAAAAAATGTGAAATTTACTGTAAAAAAAAGAAAAGAAAAGAAAAGCGGCAACTATAGTTGCCAGAACTTTACCTTAAAAAATATGGTAGCAGCATTTTACATTTTTTTTTAACATAATTTTTTTTGTTTTTTGTTGCCATAAATCTATATTTCATTAACTGAAATAGTGTTAATATATCAAATTACTAAAAATCTGTTTTTACCCTTGACAACCACCTTAAAAGCCACATGATGACACAAGTAGCTTTTCCACAAGCTGAGGTAAATACTAATGTATAGAAGGTGCACACAGTGACATGCACACAAATACAAAACACTATCATGGTAACACCAAAATAATGCAATAAAAATAAATTAATCAACCAAAACATGAGATGTAACATAAAACCCTAATGTATGTAATTGATAAGAAATAACGAAGAAAACAAAAAATAAATATCAATGTGTGATGTCAATTTATGCTTTCTTTTACTGTAAATTATAAAACGATTTGTTATTTTTCACTTTACAGTATTTTACTGAAAAGTCACATTAGATCTATTACAGCTTTTCACCGCATAGAGTAAGGCAACCTACCATTAACCAATTATCAAGTAGCATTTTTACAGTCTTTTATCTTTAAAATGACGATAATTTACAGTGTATGTTTTGATAAATCTGTTTAAAATGATGTACAAATTAGTGGACTAGAAAATATGTTTTATTCTATATAAATTGAGCTTACTTGACCATCCAAATACTACTTAATTTATCTCATTATTTCATTACCTATCATGCACATACATTTTTTTTCCTTCCTATGCACGAGTATCATGCGTTCTTTCTCCTAGAATTTCATTCCCATTATGCTGTTCTTGTACAGGTTGTCCTTGTTAGGTGGAATGAACCGTTTCAGAAGCTTGCGACTTGTGACATGGAGGGAGGGATATTTGTGTGGATCCAGTATGAAGGAAGATGGTCTGTGGAGCTGGTGAATGACAGAGGTGCTCAGGTATGTTAGTATATTTACTGCTTATTTTTCATCTGTATGCATAGTGCAAATATGTTTTTTTTTAGTGCTGGGCATTCATTAATCGTGATTAATCGCATCCAAAATAAACGTTTGTGTTTACATAATATATGTGTGTGTACTGTGTATAATTATTATGTATATATAAATACACACTCATTCATGCATATATTTAAGAAATATTTGCATGCATATATATTTATATAATTTATCTTATATATAAATATAAATATTATAACATATTTTTCTTAAATATATACATGCATATGTGTATTTATATATACATAATAATTATACACAGTACACACACATATATTATGTAAACACAAACTTTTATTTTGGACGCAATTAATCGCGATTAATCAATGCCCAGCACTAGTTTTTTTATGATATGTCAAGATTTATTAACTTGCTAATATGTTTTGATTAAAAGTGCATTCATTTACACTGTAAACCCGAATAAGTTGGCACAAAAAAAAATTTGAGGCAATCATTTTTTAAGTTAAGAAATGTAAAGTTTAAGTAAGAAGAACTTGCATATTTTTATTTTGTAATCATACATTTTAATTGCTCCGAACTTGAAATATTTGAGTAAATTATGTGTAGCACGCAAATTTATGTGTAGGCAGATGAAAGCTCTGTCTAGGCTCTGCCCTGGAAAAAGTTTAGATTAAATTTGAAACCGATAGAACAGATTAAAGCTGCAATAAACTCTGTAAGGTAGTACTGTATCAGTAATAATCTGTAGAACTGTATCAGATGACTATTATTCTGTTGCGCGGAGCTGAGTAAGAGCTGATGACAGCACGGCTTGATCTTTGGTTGACCAATCAGCGGAAAGGGGCGTTTTATTCCCACCCATGCGGAGATCGAATATTCAAGCTGTTTATCCATTTTGGTTTTATAGTTTTTTCATTTGGCCAATAAGAACAAAATGTGATGAAAACAAAAATAGAAATATGACAGTTCATGAAACTCAAAACAATGAAACAATTCAGATTACTTAAAATGTGTCAGTTTTGAGAACACAAAAAAAAAGAGTTCTAAAGTTCTAAATACTCATAGGGCCCTATCATACACCGGTGCAATGCAACGGCAGGTGCGACACAATAGTTTTTTGCTAGTTTCAGCCCGATGCAGTTATCATTTTCACGTCCAGCGCCACGTTGTTTAAATAGCAAGAGCGCTCGCGCCCAGCTGTTCGCCCATGGCGCATTGTTGTGTGTTGCTATTTTGAGGCAACTGAAAACGACTGCTCCATTGACCAACAAAAACCTGCTCTAAAGTCAATAGCGCAGTATTTTTGTGTTATTTAAAGGGTGCGTTAGTAATATGCTATAGGTGGGTGCACAACGCGCATACACTCTGATTATTACACACACAGGGATGCACAGCAGCACACAAACATTTATAAATATTAAAATAAAAGGATTCCTCTCTGGAGAAGCGTTCAGGCTTTCCTCTTGCAAATTCCGCCATGTAAATAGCAAATCCGCCATGGTGCAAGCGCAACTGGCTTTTAAAGGGAATGGGAGATGAGACTCTGATTGGTTTATAGCACATTACGCCCAAAACACACCCATGACTCATTAAGAGACTAGGTACAACCCTTTTGGACTATGCGCATGGCGCGGTGAGCGTTTTTTCCGTCGTTAAACTAGCAAAAGTGGATTCGGACACGCCCTATGTGCGCTCAGATCATTAAAATAGGGCCCTACTGAAATCAATTATTTTGAGCGTTAGGGTTTACAGTATGCTTATACGTACGCAAAAAGGCCAACAAAGTAACAATGTAAATGAAAAGTATGGTATAATAATTAAATTAATTGCTATTATTTTCTTATTTTCCATGCATTTGTCTCATGTCATTCATCATTGGGGTGCAGATGACCATAATTACTCATTGTTAGAAAAACTGAAAAAAACACAAAAAATTCTAGTTATTTAGTAAATGCATAAATATATTATGTTTCAAAAGGGATTATTATATTTTGTCTTTTAATGAAACTCCTGCTTATTAAAAATGCTAATATTTTTCAGAATAAAAAAAACTAACATGAACTATCTAATGAACTAGTGGTTTGTTGTCTAGGTGAGTGACTTCACCTGGTCACATGATGGTACACAGGCCTTAATCGCCTACAGGGATGGTTTTGTCCTGGTGGGCTCAGTGAGTGGTCAGAGACACTGGTCGTCTGAGATTAATTTGGAGAGCCAGATCACCTGTGGAATCTGGACCCCTGATGACCAGCAGGTAACTTTTTGGTTTGGCATCATCAAATTGAGGGAAAAGGTCTGAAACGCATTTGTTGTCAACAGGTTGTTTGCGAAAGATGAAATGACTTGGACCGATTCCCTTGGACTGATGCCTGATTTCCCTAATTTGGTGTTTGCATTCATTTAATCTCCCTAGGTGCTTTTTGGAACAGCAGACGGGCAAGTCATAGTGATGGACTGCCACGGCCGTATGCTTGCCCATGTTCTGCTGCATGAGTCAGATGGCATAGTCAGCATGTCCTGGAACTGCCCAAACTTCCTGGTGGAGGACAGCACTGAGAGCGATACAGACTCTGATGACTCTACTCCAGCTCAAGGTACATTATACACTTAAATAAAGCTTCTTCCATGTTTCTAAGATGGTATCAAGAACCATTTTTCACTTTATAGAGATTACATTAGGTTTTGAAAATGTGTATTGCATAAATCATTCATTAATGAAAGAAAGTGAAGCCTTCCTTGGTTTTTCCAAACACCAGATACATAGATTGTTTTCTGAATGACCATATATTTAAAATAAAATCCTACTTCAAACCTTTTAAAGGTATAGAAAATGTACATTTTTAAGGATGATTGCAAGACAGTGATGTGTATTTGACTTTTTATTAACTGTAAAAATTTCCTTTCAAGTGCAAAATCTCAAACCACTGCTCACGGTCAGCTTCATATCGGGAGACATTAGTCTGATGAACAACTATGATGACCTTTCACCTAACATTATACGCTCAGGACTGAAAGGTAAAACACTGCTGTTCTTGCAGTAAATGAATTACTAAGTATGTGACATAATAGAACTATAACAGAATATTACAGTTATTTTCAACATCTATGATATTTACAGTAAATTCACCTATAGTGGAGGTTTAGCAGGCAGGACATATATATAAAATTAAATGCTTGCAATAATTAAAATAATAAAAATGCATAAATCATCATTTTAAAGTACGGCTACAGTGTAATTCAGTAAAACTAACGCAAAATGGTTTTTTCAACCATGTAATGCAGTACCACCAGCCCTGCACATTTTGTATGTCTCCCTCATCTATCACACCTGATTCAACTCATGAGCTCGTTAGTAGAGACTGCAAGACCTGAAATGGGTGTGTCAGATATAGGGAGACATACAAAATGTGCAGGGCTGGTGGTACTCCAGGACAGGTTTGAGCACCACTGATGTAATGACACATCATGAATGTTGATTCATTATGCCAGAGCTACATGCTGTAATCTGACTGGACATACTTTTGTTTTTCAGATGTGGAGGTACAGTGGTGCTCTCAGGGAGACTTGCTGGCAGTGGCCGGGATGGAGAGACACGGCCTACCCGCTGACTCAGCCTGTGCCTCCTTAATGAGGAACGCCCTTGTCAAGTTTTACAATGTCCAAGGGGAACATATATACACTTTAGAAACTCCAGCCCAAGTGAGCTGTGACCAGTCATCAGCCAATTTGAGCATATACACTACCATTCAAAAGTTTGGAATAATTAAGTCTCTTCTGCTCACCAAGGCTGCATTTATTTGATCAAAAACAGCAATATTGTGAAATATTTTTTTACAATTTAAAGGAACTGTTTTCTATTTTATTATTGGTACTCAGTTATCAATAATGGTTCTTATTATTGTCAATGTTGAAAATGTTTTTTTCTGCTTAATATCTTTGTGGAATCCATGATACATTTTTGAAAAAAAGAAAGTGAATACAAATTTAGCTTTACCATCACAGGATTAAATGATATTTTTTTTAATTATATATTTGATAAAAAAAACAACAACTTATATTTACTATTTATATAAACATTTTTATGTGTAAATTTGTATGTATAAACAGTATGGCAATACATGCATATACTTTAGACAAATGGTTATCAGCTGCTTTTGCTTCAACTGGTCACCCAACACAATATCAAAATAATTTTTAATCACATATTAATGTTTGCATAAATTATACAGTACATTATATATAATCTAAATATCTTTTGGTTTTAGAGGCCCATCACCACTATTTGCTGGGGTCACAGAGACTCGCGGCTGTTTCTGGCCTGTGGACCAGCCCTGTATGTAGTGCGTGTGGAGCATCGTGTGGCCAGCCTGCAGCTTCTGTGTCAGCAGGGCATTGCCAGTGCTCTTAAAGAGGAGAGAGATGTGGGGAAACTGAACATGCCTTCACTCCTTTGTTCCTATGTTACCACTGCATTCATTCCAACTATCAAGGTACAGAAGCAGCAAGTGAAGTTTTCACAGTTTGATGTATGCTAATATATGCATTAATGCATAATCTTTTTCATGTCACAAGCCCCCAATCCCTGATCCGAACAACATTAGAGACTTTGTGAGCTATCCCACAGCAGGGAATGAACGGCTGCACTGCACTATGAAACGTTCAGAGGAGAACCCAGAGGCAGGAGGCCCCTGTTACACCCTCTATCTGGAACACCTGGGAGGTCTGGTGCCTATTCTCAAGGGCCGTCGCATTAGCAAACTGCGACCAGAGTTTGTCATTATGGACCCAAAAATGGATGGTAAAGCAGGTATTTATGCACTATTGCTGATCATGTACACTTTAAAGTGCCCAAATTATGCTTATTTTAAGTTCAAAATTCTATTTTTGGGGTCTGCTAGAATACATTTTCATGATTTAAAGTTTAAAAAATACATTAATTTTCTCATACTGTACATTCCTGCAGCACATTTTTTCACCCTCTGCCTGAAACTCTTGCTGCAACCCAATTTGCATACTATCCGTCCTAAAAAGTATTTCAAAATTAGAATTAGTGTGTCCCAAAACATAGTATGTTGAAATGAGTATTCCAAAGATACCCGGATGGTCTACAGTCTCCGGTTAGAATACGAAGTGCAGATCTGTGCACACTCTAATGGCTAATACTGCCCACAACCCATTGCATGTTGGACGAGAATTCAAATAGAACTAAAAAGTATTTTTAAAAAACTACAAACATGGCAGGTGTGCGAGTCCAAAAAGTTACAGTTAAGTAGAGAGGTTTAGATAAAGGGTGTAATGTAAAACCCCTAACCTTAATCGGGTTTCAGCAGCCTAGGCTTCATGAGCAGCTGTAAACAGTATCATATCTGTGGTAACATATACAGGTCATGTGTGTTTTGGGCATAACGTGAATTAAACCAATCAGAGTCTCATCTCTCATTCCCTTTAAAAGCCAGTTGTGCTTGCAGCATGGCAGATTGCTATTTACATTGCGGAATATAGACAACCTCAACCTGATGAGTCAGTTTAAATACATGTGTGTATTGCCACGATTGGTTAAATAAGTAGCCAATTTCATTCGTCATTACTGCAAATAGGTAATTCTGATGTAATTCCGCCTATAGGTGCATATTACTAACGCGTCCTTTAAATAACACAAAAAATACTGCGCTATTGACTTTGGACCAGGTTGCCTCAAAATAGCGGCAACAATGCGGCAGTTAACAACAACACACCTCGTTGTCAGACCAGCACGTCCATGGGTGCAAATGCATTTGCTATTTAAATAACGTGGCGCAGGACGTGAAAATGATAACTGCGTCGGGCTGAGACTAGCAAAAAACACATGCATTGCGCCGGGCAGTGGCGTGCACAAGAGGGTGGCTGGGGGGGTTTGACCCCCTGCCCCTTTAAAAGTAAAAAGTGCCCTTTTCGATCGCACCGCAGTGCCCCCGCGAACGCGATTTCTACCGAACGCGATTTCTACCAAGGGGGACACAACCATAACTTTTCAGATTGTTTACATGCACAAACAGCTATACACATTAAAGAAAAGGTCAAATAAAAAAAGCATAACAGGTGACCTTTAAACCCATATCCTTGTTAAGCATAATGTGTAAATTCATTTTTTTTGTCTTGATTGTTGATTTCAGACATCTTTAATTGAATCTTGTCTTTCAGATGAGGTCTGTGTAAATGGCATGATCTCCTATATGACTGACAGCTGTAACTGCTCAGACTCAAGCGATATCGAGTTGAGCGATGAGTGGGTTGGGCGAAAGTCGCCAAAACTTTCCAGAGGAAACAGGTCTCCTAAGCTTCCTAGGTACTCTAAACATATAAGGTACTGTTGAATATCAAATTCACACAATGTTACAAGGGTGCCTAAAACTTAACAGAAATGTTTGTTCCATCACAACCTTTACAAAACACAATACAGCACATTTCTGAAAAATATAACTGAACAAAAAAAAAATTTACTAAACAAAATAACTTTTGACTTGATGATAAATAAATTAATACATTTAATTTAATTGTCTTTTGTTTCATATTTGTTTTTATGTCTAGAATTAATATGGAATCAAGAAAGTCTCCCAAACTTTCCCAAACATCTCAAGAAATGTCTAGGTCTCCTAGATTACCAAAGAAGCCTCCAGTTCGGTCTCCAAGTCTTACTCGAAGGGAATTTTCAGTTGATGGCTTTAGTGAGGTACTTAACATCTTATATTTAAGTAAATTTTGCCAATTATTTTATATTAATCTACTTGCCTAGAATTGATAGAAAAAGTGTTTGCATTTATTGCCTGTGTCTACTGGGCACTGCTACACATTTGTAACATATTCGGCAACCATGACCTCAGTAGACACCTCATTTTGTAAGAAAAGTAAACTGACTGTGACCTTGAATATTTTTTATAACTATCACTCAATTTGCTTTGCAGCATAATTACTTAGCCCAGGTCACCTCTAACATCTGGGGAACAAAGTTTAAGATTGTGGGCCTAGCTTCCTTTTTGCCAGCTAACTTAGGAGCAGGTATGTCAGGCTTTAACACTTTCACAAAATTATTTAAGAATTTTTTTTTTAATAAAATATTTTGACTAATGATGCATGATGTCACAGTTATTTATAAAACTAGTTTGCTGCACCTGCAACCTCGTCAGATGACCATCTATTTGCCTGAGGTGCGTAAAATTTCCTTGGACTTCATGAGTCTCCCAGTCTTCAATCCCAATGTGTTCAGTGAAGATGAAGATGATTTACCTGGTAAGAACCAGTGAAACGTTGTGTACATTTTGTTCCTGTATAGCTTGACTAAAACAAGAAGTAAATAAAATTAAGAAATGAATCTCAAGATGTTCTTGCTTATTTCTAGTCATGGGACCTTCTGGAGTGTCAGCCGACAATCCTCCTTGCACAGTTAATATTCCCATTGCTCCAATTCACAGCCCTGCGCAAGCCATGTCACCTACACAGAGTATAGGCCTTGTCCAGTCTCTCCTAGCCAATCAGAATATTCAGCTTGATGTCCTCACCAATCCCACAGCTACTGCAGCAGCGGCAGCTGCAGCCGCGGCAGCAACAGCAGCAGCAGCTAATACAACAGTGTCAGAGCATAGTCAGGACACTGTGACCGCACAGTACACTGTGCCGACCAGATACTCTAACCCTGGACAGGTGATATTCAGTGGACTGGAAATGAGTAACATTCTGAGTGGAACTCTTCCTCCTCCTCCACATCATCTGCCACAACAACCCCACCAACACCGTCAGCAACAACAGCAACAACAAGACCATCAACAATCAAAGCATCAACAGCAATTACAACCACAGCAGCATCATCTGAAATTGCAACATCAGTCACAACAGCTGCATCAACAGTCGTTGCAGCAGCAACACATGCAGAATCAGCAGCAATTGCAAACACAGCAGCATCAACAACTTCAACAGCAGCATCAGCAACAGTTGCAACAGCAGCATCAACAACAGCTGCAACAACAGCATCAACATCAGCTGCAACAGCAGCATCAACAACAGCTGCAACAGCAGCATCAACAACTACAACAGCAGCATCAACAGCAGTTGCAACAACATCAGCAGCAATTGCATCAGCAGCAAATGCAACAACAGCAACTGCAACAGCAGCAGCAACAAATTCAGCAGCAAGTGCAGCAGCATCAACAACAAATCCATCAACAGCATCAACAACAAATTCATCAACAGCATCAACAACAATTCCAACAGCAGCAGCACCAGTTGCAGCTGCAGCATGAGCAAATGCAGCAGCAGCAACAACAGATGCAACAACAGCAGCAGCAAATTCGACAGCAAATTCTGGAGATGAGGCAGCAGCAGCAACAGCTTCAACAGCAACATCAACAAATACAGATGCAGCATCAACAAATGCAAAGACAGCATCAGCAAATGCAACAGCAACTCAAAATGCAAATGACCCTCCAGCCTCCACCTTCAGGGTATGCTACTCTGTCCCTCCATCAGTTACAGCTGATGCCTCAAATTCCTCATCCAGACCAGCCACCAGATAGAGGAGAACAAGTGCTTCCTCTGAAGGTTCCCTCACGACCACAGTCATTCATTGAAACTGACACTCTTGAGATCCAGATGCGCAAGGTAAACCCTCCACCACCTTACCCAGGTACAGTGGTATCTGCTGCAGCCGCCGCACCCACTACGGTGCCTCCAGGTCTTCTTGTTAGCAATGAGAATGGCACTACGCTTACAACAGATCAATGTTTAACTAAGGACGAATTCTCCCTTCATCCAATTGGGCTCCAGTATCCAACTCCATTAGGCTATGAAAGAATCACCACATTTGACAGCAGTGGAAATGTCGAAGAGGTGTGTCGCCCAAGGAGACGCCTGTTAAGGAACCAAAATTCCTATGGGATTCAAGGAATGGGCAGCTCCGCCACATTGAAAGTAACTTCATCTGAGAACAAGAAAGTCCAGTTGCCGTACAGCTCAGCAACTCTGAGTCGCCTCTCAGTGCCTAGATATTCTATACCAAGCGGAGACCCACCACCATATCCAGACACATCCAACCAGATGAACACAATCAGAAGTCCTACACAGAGGATTGACAGCAGTTTGATTCACGCCACTTTGCGTCGAGATCGAAGGGAACTGACCCTGAAGGTTTCTCAAATGGTGGACACAGTGAGGACTCTACCAACAAAATCCAAAATGAATGGTTCCCTTACTCTCTCCTATCAGCCAAGGATACCCACGGCTTTGTATACGTGCACTCAGTGTAGCAGTAATAGCAGCAGCACTAGTGTAAGTGTCACCGGTGGTGGCACCAACAGCAGTGGAATTGCTGGAGGAACTGTGGTGAGACAAGACTTCCCACCTGGCAAAGGGACCCAACACAGCACTATAATTGTGCACTCCAAAAGTTCTTCACCATTGGCTTCCCAGTCCTCGTATAACCTCCTGAGTCCCATTGACAACAGTAGAGACAGAACTGTCTATGTGAACTCTGCCTTTACGGAAGACGAGACACTAAGTCAGCAGTGCCATCTTGAAAAGTCAGTACGGCATTTAACACTAGGGGATGTTAATTTAACAGTCAAACGACCTCCGCCTTACCAATGGGACTCTCCTGCAGCAGAACAACTCTGGATACCTCAAGAGCAAAATTTATTGCCTGGACCTCCAGGACCACCTCATAAGCCACCACCATTTATACTTAGCCAACCACAGCACTTAGACATGGCCCGGCTTCCTTTTGTCCTTTCAACAAAGCCTCCCCCCAGTCACAGTTCTATGACCCTTCCTTCAGCCTATCAGTTATCCCTTTCACCCTTCCCAACAATGGTAGGTCATGGTGGACCTCAACTACAGCCTTTGCAGAGTCCTGCACAACCATGTGGCCCAAATGATATGGTAACATCTAGCAGTTTCAGCCAACCAGACCCAGCATTAGTCCTACCCCCAGGTTATCCGACTAATTTGACCAATCTAGGTTGTTGCACTCTGCCACCCATGTACCCCGGGACTAGCTCCTGCAACAACCTTCAACTGCATCCAATGAGCTTGCATCCTTGGAGCACATATAGCACTTGTCCTCCCATGCCAGACCATTCCGCCACACTGCCCAGTAAGACCCATCAGGCCCTGGAGAAGCCGGTTCTCTCTCCACCTCCACCACCTCCACCTCCCCCACCACCTCCTCCTCCCCCTCCTCTCCCTCCCCCTCCACCACCAGTTGAACACCTGAACCATCAGAGCACCTCCGAGGTGGTCGCAGAATCTGGGGATAGCTTTCAGGATCAGTCCTCTCTCAATGAGAGTCCACAAGGAGCAGAGAGGTTCAGCAAAAAGGGGCGTAAGAGGCTTGACAGTAGGGCAGAAGAGGCCAATATGTCCGGAGTCTCTGAAGGGAAATCCAAAAAAGAAAGTCGTACACTCTCTGACTTCAATTCCTTGATCTCCAGCCCAAGACTTGGCAGCAGGGAAAAGAAGAAGCCTAAAGGACAGAAGGAGCCATTGAACAAAGCCAAGAAACTGAGTAGGACCTCAAATGAGTTCCAGGACAGCTCAGAGAGTGAGCCTGAACTCTTCATTAGTGGTGACGAG
This sequence comes from Rhinogobio ventralis, assembly GCA_039654625.1. Taxonomy (NCBI): domain Eukaryota; kingdom Metazoa; phylum Chordata; class Actinopteri; order Cypriniformes; family Gobionidae; genus Rhinogobio; species Rhinogobio ventralis. Next base: position 10,215,655 of record CM077202.1, read on the forward strand.
TTGATGAACCAAAGCCAGAGCAGCAAGAAAGGATGGAAGAGCAAACGCAATATGCGCATGGCAAACGAACTTGAGGAAATCAAGTGCCGAAAAGCTAACGAGAGAGAGGATCGTAGTCTTGGCAGCCAAGGCTTTGTTTATGTCATGGCCAACAAGCAGCCATTGTGGAATGAAGCCACCCAGGTTTACCAGCTTGACTTTGGAGGACGGGTGACACAGGAGTCAGCCAAAAACTTTCAGATTGAGCTTGATGGACGCCAGGTAAGCAATTTTATTTATTTATTTATGGATGCATTTTTGCTCTTCTGTTTCGTGACACTAGGGGTAAAGACATTACTCACTTTATCTTTAAAAAAACAAGCTCCATACATAATAATCAATACTTTTCGAGAAACAAACATGTACCCTGCATCTAACCCGTATTTTTTCTGTTAAACTGTTAAACTGTTACAGGTGATGCAGTTTGGCAGAATCGATGGCAATGCATACATCCTGGATTTTCAGTATCCATTCTCAGCGGTACAGGCATTTGCTGTGGCCTTGGCCAATGTCACTCAGAGACTTAAATAGAAAACCTCTCCAGCAATCTTGTCCATGAGAACAGATGGACTGAAAAAGAGATTATTGTTGACTGCAGATTGTGAGAAATGTTACACTCTCTGCTGCCATGATGTCTGTGCAGTGCCGGTTAGTAGCCGAGAGATCTGGTCACTCTCAGGCAGAACGTACACAAGACGTACACAGGTGGTCTGATAATAGATTTAGTGCTATAAAGTACCTTTTTGTTAACAGAGGTACAAGCTGTTTAAGTTTCCACCTGAAAGGTGGTACACATCTGAAATTTTTTTAAAGTATTTATTTATTGATAGAATATTATTTCATTCATGAATTCAATTGTATTGTTTTTTTCATGTATAATGGTGTGATTTAAATGTAAAGGTAATTACTAAAATCTAAGATGGATGTTAGGTTATGGGCTTTCTTTCTTTTTTCCCTTGATATCCCCACTTCCTTTTTGTTTATTCCAGAGATTTTTTTTTGTGCCAAATTAATATTTCCTATATATAATCCTTGTAAAGTGATGGTTTTTAACTACTGTTTGTGGTCAGTAACTTAATGAAATCTAGAGAGGATAAAAACTGTTTGAATATTCATCCCATGACTCACTTCCATGAAGTGAAAACAGAGGTAATATATATTCCAATTATAATCATATTTTCCAAGTTGTGCCATAATGAATGCATTTTTATGGTTTAAAAAAAATCTATTTAACTTTGTTCTTCACAAAATGTCTTAGTTATATTGCATTATTTGCACACTGTTTTTGCAGTAATCTCAGTAATGTCCTTTTTGAAGAAATCCTTGCTTTTAAATGTTAACAGTAAGTAACAGAAATCAAAGTTTGAACATTTTTTAATTAGTTTTAAATATATTATATTATATTATCATTGTCATGTAAGTGACATGACTGAAAAGTGCTGTAGTTAGATGTACTTAAAAAAATGTACTTATATTGTTCATGACACTTTAGCACGAACTATATAGTATGCATTAATTTAGCCAAAAATGTCTTATATCAATATATAAATCAAATTTAAAACACTGTATATTATGCAATGAATGGAATCTAAATGAAATTGAAAGTTGATATGTAGGTTTTGCATTCCTAAGTTAAATAGTCAACCTCAATTGCTTAGTTTGGTTTATGTGAAGGGACATATTTAATTGTATTTAGTCTAATTAGTTTAATATTTATTTTCCTGTATTAATATTTAATATACTGCATCATATTTAATATTTCTTACACCAAATTAGCTAATTGGTTTGTCTATTGTTACTTAGTTTCTGATGTTTTCCAGTAATTTCATCAGTTTTAATGACATTTTTGTTGTAAGCCAAACAGTGGTTCAGAGTGAGGTAGTGTTGATATGGTTGACGTTTTAAGCACTTCTTGATTATTCTTGATGTTGTATGCTTTGATGATTTGCAGTTGCAGTTATTTCTAGCCACTTTGTAGTGGGAGATTCAGGCCCAGTTTAAATAATGTGGAATGTGAGGCTTTAACTGTGCTTTATTGCTAAATTATTCGTACATTTACGAAATGTAATTCAAGGGTGTCTTGAAAAAGCATTAGAATGTGTGTGTGCAGAGTAGGCTTTAAGTCACTAAATAAAATCAAACTAGTTTGATGAAAATTGTGTTGATTATTTATAATGTGAAATTATCTCACTCTCATCATGAACATATTTGTATTAACATTTTCATTAAGAATTATGGTGCATGTTGCTGGAATTATGGTGCATGTTGGAGTGCATATTAGTGTATAATTTACATCCGCCAACCAAATCAAAGATTACTTGCTGGTTTTATTTTGTTCAGTGTATCTCAGTGTACCTATAAACGGTAAGTCAACAGCCAGGTTTGGAACAGTGCAACTGGCTAAATGCTTTTTTGACCTAGTGAGTTCAGACCTAATTTCAAAGTGATAAAATTGAGACCATACCTGGTCTCCCCTATAACAAACATGCTAGATTAATCAAACATAACCTGAAGTTAGTGAAATCATCTGATGAGAGTAGGGGAGAGTGGGGACGGTTGCAACATGGGGCAGTTGCAACATTGCTTATTCCTTCAATCAGGAATGAGCTAGAGTGATGATGATACTCATACTAGATATGCTCATTTAGCCCCTTTACCTTTTTTTAATGAATGTTGCAACTGTCCCCTTTTATGTAATTTGACTTTGTCTATTCAAGTATAAATTGTATATTATGATATGTACGCATGTTACAGCGGTGTGGGTGGGTAGCTGACAGATTTGGGTTTAATGTATTTACATTTTGGCTTTCACAGTCTCTGAGAAACTGAAGAAAATGCAAAAAGTGTTGCAACCGTCCACACTCTCCCCTACGCTTATTTATGCAAATGATTTTACTGCACTGACCTCTAGATGGCTCAATGGATTTATGTTCGCATAGCGTCTGATTCATGTTAGCGAATCGGTTCCTGACAATGCTGAACCAGTTTAGCAATCCGACTCACTGATTGCCCTCATTATTTGGGATTTTTGAAGAAGAAAAATATGTTGTTTTCATTAATAAGCTATTTAAATTATATTGTGTTTATTGTTCGAATATTGTTTATTGTTTGATTGTTATTGATGCTATAATTAAAGTTGTTGAGTCGACGACAAACGTCAAATTACGATAATTCACCAGAAAAAGAACGTATTATCATAAAAAAAATATTTCTATGGGAAATTACCGAGGGAACCATAGGAGGGAACCAATGAAAATGATTTATAATGTACTTTAACGAGTAATAGTGTCAATAATTTCCCATATATTGTTCCTCACCTCACAGGGATCCGCGCTTAACGAATCAGTTAGACCAACTCATTGAAAAGAATCGGTTCAAAAGAACGATTCTTTTGAGAATCGGACATTATCACTGTTGAGTTTCCCAGCTGACAGGTTGAGCACGCGGTAGATGACAAGATCTCAGAAACTCGACAATGGATATCGATGAAGATAGAGGTATGTGCAGTTAATATATGTATTTGATTAATTGTTGTTGGGTGATCAACATTTAGCAACTTTTTGGATCTTTAATGCATTTTTTAAACTCTTTTAGCGTGTTTGTTAATTACCATTCTCGTTCTCGATCAGTTTACAGTGTTTACTGCTCAATGAATGCATGTAAACTTTATAGCTATAGGGGATTCTTCACCACCAGAGACTCCAGTTACTAAAATGTCCAGACAACAGATATTAACACTTATTGCAATGGCCTCCATAAACTTCAGTTCAATGATCTGCTATTCCATTCTGGGACCATTTTTCCCAAATGAGGTACATTGATTGTATTTTATATAATATGACTTGTATGATTAATTGTTATATGAAATTGTTTTATGTACTCTGCTCAGGGCATTTAACTTAAATACTTCTGCTATAGTAGAATATAATGTTTGCATGATTCATTTTCTAGGCAAAGAAGAAAGGTGTCAGTCAAGCTATGATTGGTTTAATATTCGGAATCTATGCGTTATGCACTTTGGTTGGCTCTTTGATACTTGGTAAATATGTAAGTTAATAATTATTTAAGAAGATAATATTCAACATCTTTCCATAATGGATTACACACTATATCAGTGCATTTGACCTCTGTTTCAGATTGTTCAGATAGGAGCCAAGTTTATGATTGTGGCAGGGTTGTTCATATCGAGCGTATGTACTGTACTTTTCGGGTGAGTATGTCTGTGATACTTTTGTCCTTTAGTCCATCTATATAAGTGTTGCCACATTTTCTTTTAGTAGATATACATATTTAAAATACACAGTCCTTGTACTCTAGGGGTGTTCATTTTTGTGTTTCATCATTGAATTTGATAATATCATTTGTTCTGCAGGTTTCTTAACCAAGTGTCTGATGGTACAATTTTCATCGTGCTCTGTTTTATCACACGGTGCATAAATGCAATTGGCTTTTCTGCTGCCGTTACATCATCTTTTGCAGTTTCAGCAAAAGTTTTCCCTGACAACATAGCAACTGTTTTGGTGAGCTGTGGTCAGTGCTTGTTTTCTGTGTAGTATTAGTGTTTTGGAGTAAACTGACAAAGGAGGCACTATTGCTCATGTCACAAAGATGTGCTGTTCCTCAAGAGAATCATCATTTAGATTCAGTTATTCAGTCTGGTGGTTGTTTAGTTTCTCACGGTCGAGGCATATACACAATGGCAATGGCATTGTTATGTTTTTAATAGATGTATTACAGTGAAGCAGAAGTTAAAATCATTAATGTCTTGTTTTCACAGGGCTTCATGGAGATTTTTACAGGGCTTGGCCTGATATTGGGCCCTCCGTTGGGTGGTTGGCTATATCAGTCATTCGGATATGAAATCCCATTCGTTTTCACGGGATGTCTTCTGTTTGCGACAGTACCCCTCAATATGTGGATTTTACCAAGCTTTGGTTAGTGCGAGTTCGTACTGGTTAAATATCACATGATTTTAATAATTTAATTTAAAGTCTATTCCATTTAGCGTTCTCCTACTTTTGTCACAAGGATGTGATTTTTGCCATGTGTGATTTTGTTATTGGTTACCCTTCCAGCCATAGAGATAGACATGTCTGTTTATCTCATTCTTATATAGACGCTGTTCCTTCCCAGAATTCCTTCCTCAGATTGTGTACCAGAATAAAGATCCTTCTCATCTGCTTTGTGGTGTTCACAATGAGTTCAGGACTTGGCTTCCTGGATGCAACACTGTCCATATTTGCCATTGAAAAGGTTAATCTATCCATCTATCTAATCTATCTAATCTATCTATCTATCTATCTATCCTTTATGCATAAACATACAGATTACATGTTTTTCTTTAATGTAAACTCAGTTTTGAATCAGGGAAAATGTTTTAAAATTCATTTTAAAAAAAATATTGTACAAATGTAAATATTAATTAAAACATTTCCCCATAATAATTTGAAAACATCTTTGTGAATGTTTTGTGTAAACAGCTTAATCTCAGCGCTGGTTCAGTGGGGCTGCTCATGATTGGACTTTCACTGCCGTATGGGGCGGCATCACCCATCTTTGGTGTGATCAGTGATAAATATCCTGTAAGTCAACATTTAAACAATTATCGACATGTTTACAGTGACAACTTGAAAATCTTACAAGAAAAACCTTTGTTCGAAATTTCTAAAATGACATTGATGGTTTATTCTGTTACCTACCTTCCTACTTTTTGCTTGCTTTATTTATTTAAATCCAAGTTCTATTTATGTTTTTGGAAATGTTTTGGTTTGAAATAGATTTTTAGGTAAATATAAGCGTAAATCAAATTTTAATAATTAAGAAATAATTTCATCTGTGGATGTGAAATGGGGCTTTGTGCAGTCAATTAGGAAGTGGATGATGGTGATTGGAGGAATGGCCACAGCGGTAAGCTTCTGTTTCCTCGGCCCACTTCCTGTTTTTCATACTAAGAGGTAAAACACTTTCAAATTTTACTTTCACATTTTTTTTTATGTTAATTTCTCAGCTTTTGTTTTATAGCATGTTAACTGTTGGTGTCCAGCTAGCAGTGCACTTTTTTATTACCTTTTTTCCATATTATTTTAGTAATCATAAATTTATCATTCAAAAGCTTAAAAAAAGCACCTCTTAGTACGCTCAATTTGTGACATCTACTTGAAATTTAAAACACAACTTGGTTAGACATGGCTTTGATTTTCTAGCAGTTTTAGAGTTAAAATTTTGTAAAATATATATTTTGTATAAAATACAAAAAGTTCAGTTCAGTACATTTGATTTACTGTAAACTCAAACTTCGATAATTATTTACACTTTAATTTTTTTAAGTGCTTTCACTTCTGCAATAATCTGCTGAGTGTCTTCTTTATAAAGAGACCAACTGTTAACAGGTTAAGTTTTGTTAATGCACATATCCATCACTAATAAGTTAAATGTTTTTGTTTGTCCAGTCAGCTCTGGCTCACCGTCCTCATGCTGGTCGTGGTGGGCTTTTCTCTGTGTATGACCTGTATCCCCACCTTCGCTGAGATGATCGCTTGTGCACAGTGAGACTTTAATTCACCCAGTTACTGTATTTCAGACTAGATTCCTGGAATTAATAAGTGCAGTTAACCCTGAAACTAGTGCTGGGCGGTATGACCAATAATCTGTATCATGATATTTTTTTAAGATTCTGGCGGTTTCATACAAGCCCCCTGGTGGCTGGCTGCAGTATAAGTCATAAACCCTCTCCATGTAATCGAATGGGATGCGAGCCAAACAAAAAAAAACAAAAAAAAATTACACTTCAAAGAATTTTTTTTTCCAAAGATGGTTTCTGTCATTTTAGGTAGTTCTTATCACACACACATATGTTCAAGTGTTTATTAAACGTTAAACGTTATTAAACGTAATTTCGGGAGGAGTACGCCCATCTAATCTTCCAATTAATACCAAGGTATAAAACCAGCAGCTTACCTCTTCCCGTTGTTAGTTCTTGCAGCATTTGGCCCGCCCAAACCCGCACCATGACTGACTTCAAGGAAATCGAACTGTTTCCCTCCGACGACGAACTTTCTAACGTGCCAGAAACACCTGCTCGATTTTCTCCAAACAGTTTGGATCCTCCTTCGCTACACATTTCACCTGTTAATCGCCCAGGTCGCCGGTCTCTCCGCTCAACAAGCCAGCACAAAACACTTCGCTCAAGAAGACCTCTCTCTCCTCCTCCATCTAGATCATCACGGGGCTCGGCTGATCCTCGCCGTGATGCATCTCGTCCTTCATCATCATCATCATCATCATCATCCTTTTCAGCAGCAAACCCTTCCGTCCCTCCTGTCGAGAAATGGACCGTCAACGCACTCAGGCAAGCGTTATCCAGCGCGGGTATCCATTTCTCCCGGAGGAATTCAAAAGCGCAACTTCACGATCTGCTTGTGCGCTCTCACCAAAACACCCAGCGTCCTCCCAGCACCATGCAGGTCTCAACGCAAGCAACTGTACGATCCATACGGTTCGCCTCCAACCCGCCTCAGTTTCAGCCGCGGCTGCCACGTCTGCCACTCATTCCGGCCGGCCGTCTATCGCGGCCGCAGACATTAGTTCCGCGGCCGCTCGCAATAGTTTCATGGCCATCCATCTAGCCATGGAATAAATCAAAATTTCCCCCCTACCCCCCCTCTTCCATTCCTTTCTCCTCCGCTATAGGAGCAGACCCAAGCGTGAGGCTGCCTCCTCCAACGGTCATGCCCCCCCTCCTCTCCCATCCCCCCTCGCATGCATTTCTCCTCCGCTATCCGCGCAGACCCAAGCGTGAGGCCGCCTCCGCAAACGGTCCAACCCCAGTTTCTCCCTATTCAGACTTGATATTCCAGTAACTCACCCATTCAAACACCTCCACACCTCATCACTGGATTCAGTATTTCACGCCGTCTCACCCAGAACACTGCAATCTTACTGGACAGCTTGGAGAGCTTTCAATTCCATTCCTCCTACGGAGGTTATTAATGGTTATAATGGTTATTCCTCCTACAACCACTTTTCCCTCCTTTCAATTTCTTCATTCATCTCATATCTCCACCACTGGGTCCATCCAACCCAGTACCATCAAAGTCTATCTCAGCAGCATTAAATTTTTCTTCAAACTAACCTACGGCCATCCATGTCCTGCCATAACAAACCCTCAGATCACACTTCTAATCAAAGGAATTCAAAAAACCAACCCTACTCATCCCGATTCCAGGCAACCTCTAACCATTAATCTTTTAGCTAAATGCCTGACCTTCCTCCGTTCCGGTCACATGCCCCCCGATACAGCAAGAACTCTGGATGCTATGTTTACCCTGGCCTTTTTTGGATTCCTCAGAGTTTCTGAATTCACAACAAATTCTAAATTCAACCCAGCCACCCATCCAACATTCTCCAAGTTTTAGACAAGGACACCATCCGTTTCCTCATCAAACACAGCAAAACTGATCAATTAAAAAACATATATCTTCAATCTTTCGACACCCATCCAGCCATATCAATCTCTTTCCTTCTTCCTTGCGCACAGGGAGGTTCAGATCTCCTCTCAGCTCGACCCGCTTTTTATTGATGAGAACAACCTTCCTGTCACCAGGCATTGGTTCCACAAAAAGCTTAAATACATCCTCACCCACTCTGGTATCCAAGCTCACTTGTATTCATCTCACTCCTTTCGCATTGGAGCAGCCACCACCGCAGGCCAAAAAGGTCTGCCGGGACCATCAAATTAAATTACTGGGTCGGTGGTCCTCAGACGCCTTTCAGTCTTACATTCGTTCTGACCTCAGCCTCATCAAGCCCATCTAAATCTCTCTTCTCTTTAAGATAGCTGCCCCACGAAACTCAATCCAACCTGTGCCCGCAAACCTAGCTTAATTGATGCTGCCGTGTAGTGCTCCACTTTACTTGATATTGCCGCTGCAGTGCCCCGCCATTTGATGTTACTACAGTGCTTCGCTTACTTGATACTGCTGCTGCAGTGCTTCGTTGATACTGCTGCTGCAGTGCCCCGCCATTTGATACTGCTTCTGCATTGCTTCACTTTACTTGATACTGCCGCTGCAGTGCTCCACCCAAAAAAACCTCTTTGATTGGGCAGGTGACTCATCAAGACCTAGATAAGATACAGTGGGGCAAAAAAGTATTTAGTCAGCCACCAATTGTGCAAGTTCTCCCACTTAAAAAGATGAGAGAGGCCTGTAATTTTCATCATAGTATTTGGTCAATAACAAAAGTTAATCTCAATACTTTGTTATATACGCTTTGTTGGCAATGACAGAGGTCAAACATTTTCTGTAAGTCTCCACAAGGTTTTTACACACTGTTGCTGGTAGTTTGGCCCATTCCTCCATGCAGATCTCCTCTAGAGCAGTGATGTTTTGGGACTGTCGCTGGGCAACAAGGATTTTCAACTCCCTCCAAAGATTTTCTATGGGGTTGAGATCTGGAGACTGGCTAGGCCACTCCAGGACCTTGAAATGCTTCTTACGAAGCCACTCCTTCGTTGCCCGGGGCAGTGTGTTTGGGATCATTGTCATGCTGAAAGACCCAGCCACGTTTCATCTTCAATGCCCTTGCTGATGGAAGGAGGTTTTTACTCAAAATCTCACGATACATGGCCCCATTCATTCTTTCCTTTACACGTATCAGTCGTCCTGGTCCCTTTGCAGAAAAACAGCCCCAAAGCATGATGTTTCCACCCCCATGCTTCACAGTAGGTATGGTGTTCTTTGGATGCAACTTGGCATTCTTTTTCCTCCAAACACGACAAGTTGAGTTTTTACCAAAAAGTTCTATTTTGGTTTCATCTGACCATATGACATTCTCCCAATCTTCTTCTGGATCATCCAAATGCTCTCTAGCAAACTTTAGACGGGCCCGGACATGTACTGGCTTAAGCAGGGGGACACGTCTGGCACTGCAGGATTTGAGTCCCTAGCGGCGTAGTGTGTTACTGATGGTAGCCTTTGTTACTTTGGTCTCAGCTCTCTGCAGGTCATTCACTAGGTCCCTCTGTGTGGTTCTGGGATTTTTGTTCACTGTTCTTGTGATCATTTTGACCCCACGGGGTGAGATCTTGTGTGGAGCCCCAGATCGAGGGAGATTATCAGTGGTCTTGTATGTCTTCCATTTTCTAATAATTGCTCCCACAGTTGATTTCTTCACACCAAGCTGCTTACCTATTGCAGATTCAGTCTTCCCAGCCTGGTGCAGGTCTACAATTTTGTTTCTGGTGTCCTTTGACAGCTCTTTGGTCTTGGCCATAGTGGAGTTTGGAGTCTGACTGTTTGAGGTTGTGGACAAGTGTCTTTTATACTGATAACAAGTTCAAACAGGTGCCAATAATACAGGTAACGAGTGGACTTAAAGAAGTTACAGGTCTGTGAGAGCCAGAAATCTTGCTTTTTTGTAGGTGACCAAATACTTATTTTCCACCATAATTTGCAAATAAATTCTTTAAAAATCAGACAATGTGATTTTCTGGATTTTTTTTTTCTCATTCTGTCTCTCATAGTTGAAGTGTACCTATGATGAAAATTACAGGCCTCTCTCATCTTTTTAAGTGGGAGAACTTGCACAATTGGTGGCTGACTAAATACTTTTTTGCCCCACTGTATTGCCATTCGAAGCACGGCCAAAGAATCAGAAAGAGGACTGGGCCTGTCCCGCTGACTGAAAATATGTATCCAAAAACACACATGGAAAGCACATCCAAGTCAGGATATGAAAAGCAAGGGGAATTAAGGGACTCTTCCCCAGCTCCCTGCTTCTGACCATTCTCATCTTCCTGTGTTGTCTTCACAGGTTGAAGTGAATGAATCAAATGTTTGATCTCTGCCATCTCTGAAGACAGCACAGCAACCATGTTAGAGAGTGAGGTTTCCTCAGGACGTGAATGTTCTTCACTTTGCATGAAGATGTGGCCCTCTTCTTAGATGGGAGGGGAGCACCAGCTGCCGCAGATGCCCAGCGTTTCTGACCTCGCGGAGGGGTTAAATCCAACTGCCCAGCTCTACACAGGTCCGTGAGAGCCTCTCTCAGATGTTGAATAGCCAAACATGACGGACAAGTATCATGAGATCGTCCAGGAGAAGATTATTAGGGCATAGTCAGTGGGAAACCAATGGCAATCGAGCTGTGAGCTATAATCACTCATAAATAACTCTTTGGATAGTGGCGTAAGACTTTAAATCAAGTGGAGTGATGGTATTGAAGCAAGAACATAAAGCATTACTTTCTCCAGGTAGAAATGGCAGGCAATTCCAACGAAAACCTCACAAATTAAAAAAATACACTGATCAGGTCCCCCTTTTGCTGCCAAAACAGCCCTGACCTGTCAAAGCATGGACTCCACTAGACCCCTGAAGGTGTGCTGTGTTAGCAGCAGATCCTTTAAGTCCTGTAAGTTGTGAGGTGGGGCCTCCATGGATCGGACTTGTTTGTTCAGCACATCTCACAGAGGCTTGATTGGATTGAGATCTGGGGAATTTGGAGGCCAAGTCAACACCTCAAACTCGTTGTTGTGCTCCTCAAACATTCCTGAACCATTTTTGCTTTGTGGCAGGGCGCATTATCCTGCTGAAAGAGGCCACAGCCACCAGGGAATACCGTTTCCATTAAAGGGTGTACATGGTCTGCAACAATGCTTAGGTAGGTGATCCATGTGATGTTAAAGAAAACATGATTCATCAGACCAGGCCACCTTCTTCTATTGCTCCGTGGTCCAGTTTTGACGCTCACGTGCCCACTGTTGGCGCTTTCAGCGGTGAACAGGGGTCAGTATGGGCACCCTGACTGGTCGGCGGCTATGCAGCCCCATACGCAACAAACTGTGATGCATTGTGTATTCTGACACCTTTCTATCAGACTCATCATTAACTTCTTAAGCAGTTTGATCTACAGCAGCTCGTCTGTTTGATCGGACCACACGGGCCAGCCTTCGCTCCCCATGTGCATTAATGAGCCTTGGCCACCCATGACCCTGTGATATTCACGCTATCTCAAACAGACTAGAAAGAGAAAGAGGCAGAATGTTGAGCTACTGTGTCTTATAATTCCCCAGGACTCAGCATACATCACTACGTGACTTTGTTGGTATATTCTTTTGAACTATCTGGCTGGTGCTGCGATAAACCACTACTTCAGAACATGCTGACATTAAGATTTCAAAATCAGTTTTTTGAGCTTTAGTATTCACATACACTAGTGTATATTGAAATTTGATTCATTGTACAGCCCTACTTTTTATTAATCAAAAAATTGTGACATTCCGCTTTATAAAGTATATTCCATTTGTGACTGGATTCCGTGATTCCATCTTCCGCATCACTAAAAGCATTGGGCTCTACATGGTATTTTCAATATTAAAGTTAGCTATTTGTGTGGGTTATTTATTATTGTGTTATAACAATTAGAAAGAAATACAGGTGCTGGTCATATAATTAGAATATCATCAAAAAGTTGATTTATTTCACTAATTCCATTCAAAAAGTGAAACTTGTATATTATATTCATTCATTACACACAGACTGATATATTTCAAATGTTTATTTCTTTTAATTTTGATGATTATAACTGACAACTAAGGAAAATCCCAAATTCAGTATCTCAGAAAATTAGAATATTGTGAAAAGGTTCAATATTGAAGACACCTGGTGCCACACTCTAATCAGCTAATTAACTCAAAACACCTGCAAAGGCCTTTAAATGGTCTCTCAGTCTAGTCCTGTAGGCTACACAATCATGGGGAAGACTGCTGACTTGACAGTTGTCCAAAAGATGACCATTGACACCTTGTACAAGGAGGGCAAGACAAAAGGTCATTGCAAAAGAGGCTGGCTGTTCACAGAGCTCTGTGTCCAAGCACATTAATATTAAGAGGCGAAGGGAAGGAAAAGATGTGGTAGAAAAAAGTGTACAAGCAATAGAGATAACCGCACCCTGGAGAGGATTGTGAAACAAAACCCATTCAAAAATGTGGGGGAGATTCACAAAGAGTGAAATTTTGCATTTCCTTTGGAAATCAGGGTCCCAGAGTCTGGAGGAAGAGAGGAGAGGCACACAATCCACGTTGCTTGAGGTCCAGTGTAAAGTTTCCAGTCAGTGATGGTTTGGGGTGCCATGTCATCTGCTGGTGTTGGTCCACTATGTTTTCTGAGGTCCAAGGTCAACGCAGCCGTATACCAGGAAGTTTTAGAGCACTTCATGCTTCCTGCTGCTGACCAACTTTATGGAGATGCAGATTTCATTTTCCAACAGGACTTGGCACCTGCACACAGTGCCAAAGCAACCAGTACCTGGTTTAAGGACCATGGTATCCCTGTTCTTAATTGGCCAGCAAACTCGCCTGACCTTAACCCCATAGAAAATCTATGGGGTATTGTGAGGAGGAAGCTGCGATATGCCAGACCCAACAATGCAGAAGAGCTGAAGGCCACTATCAGAGCAACCTGGGCTCTCATAACACCTGAGCAGTGCCACAGACTGATCGACTCCATGCCACGCCGCATTGGTGCAGTAATTCAGGCAAAAGGAGCCCCAACTAAGTATTGAGTGCTGTACATGCTCATACTTTTCATGTTCATACTTTTCAGTTGGCCAAGATTTCTAAAAATCCTTTCTTTGTATTGGTCTTAAGTAATATTCTAATTTTCTGAGATACTGAATTTGGGATTTTCCTTAGTTGTCAGTTATAATCATCAAAATTAAAAGAAATAAACATTTGAAATATATCAGTCTGTGACTAATGAATGAATATAATACACAAGTTTCACTTTTTGAATGGAATTAGTGAAATTAATCAACTTTTTGATGATATTTTAATTATATGACCAGCACCTGTATATGTATTTAATAGTGATCCCCTCTCAATACACTCTACTTAGCGCTCTTCGTGGCCATTGAATAGAAGTAGCAATTGTTCGTTACGCGCCGACATGGAGGTAGGCCTATTTGAAAAATGTATATTGTACGCGAAATTGAAACCGGTATACCGGATTAAATGGTATACTTCCCAGCACCTGAACAAAATGCTACAATACAAACCTGTAATGTTTTGATGCACACATTCTCCTGTTGTTGCAGTGAAAATGGCTTTGAGGAGGGCTTGAGTACACTGGGATTGGTGTCAGGTTTGTTCTCTGCAGTGTGGTCTGCTGGGTGTGTATTGAATTAAAGTTTACATGTGTTACTCGAGTATAGTTTTTATAATTCCCAGTCATTAAACGTGAATTATTTTTTTCATGTTGAAGCATGTTCTTTGGGCCGACCATCGGAGGATACATCACAGAAGCACTGAACTTTGAATGGAGCGCAGGAGTTCAAGGCGCACTCGCTTTTGTTGCTGTAAGAACAAAATATATGCAAATAAATGTATAAAAAATAGATCAGTTATGTATGCATTTTTATACATATATTAATTTATTGGCTAATATGTTTACCCTGACTTTCTTTAGGCCTTACTTCAGCTAATATATTTCACAATAGAGGACATACAAAATAAGTATGTATCATTTTTATTAACTTTATTCAGCAAATATTATTAGAAAAATGTTTTTTTTATAATTTAATATTTAATTAAAGTTTAAGTTGGTACAAAATAGTATGCTCCGAAAACATTATGCATACTCATATTTTGTGTTGCAGGTCACAAAAGGCCAAAAAGATGGAAATGTCATCATCTCAAGGAGAAAATTCCCCTCTTCTCCCCAAGACGGATCGTCTCAGAGTTGACATTGGCTGAAATAAGCTGCTAAAAGCTTTTAAATGGAAGAACAAACTTAATCATATTGCTGCTAAATACAGAAGATGTGGAATATGACAAGTGGCAAATGAAGAGAAGGTCAATACATGTATTATTTTGAGATGGACACACTACTCCACATCAACTGAAACTTTACACAGGAGATCTGTCAACATTTACAAAAGTAAATGTTAAAAGCCCTGTAAGATTGAATTAAGAGAGGAGATATGTATTAAAGTTTAATGTATAATGACACAATGACATCTACACTAAACAGAGCTGAGATGTGCCTTGTGAACTAAGTCTATTTATCTTTTACCCTGTTTATGGGAATATTCTAGGGTACTACTTGCACTTGTACTTATTCCCTCACTAGAAAATGTTGCTCTTCGATTTGTTTTTTTAACCATCTTGCATCTCAAACACTGCTTGGGAAATTAAATAAGGACATTTTACACACTAAAGTGAAACAGTGAATCATATTTTGGCTTATTGTATTTAGTAACAATGATTAACATGAGATATATCCATTCTGAAAAAAGGTGTGAATTATTTTTTGTAAATTTAAACCTTTTGTATGTAATTATTTATATACATTGTGTCTTTGAGTACAGTACAATGGATTATTTCTGAGGTCTCAAGGCTTCAGAAGTCTTTTGGGACTAGTGCAAGAATGTGGGATTTGTATTATGTTGCTTAACACAGATTACCCGTCTAACCTTAGTTTGTGACTTGACCCCATTTCAACTGCTCTGAAAATTACATATTATTGCCATATTCCTGATGAAAACAACTTCACATGTTCAAGTTTACAAAATACATTACAATGTGTATTACAGTATTTTCATAGCATTAAGATCACTAGGTTCTTCAGAGCTGTAGCATAAATATGGATCTATCCAACACCACAAAAGTTGTTTACTCTTTTACTTTACAATATGTGCAATTGCCTGGTGAGTTGTAAATTTTGCATGGATTTGTCATACAGAAATGTATAAATATATTTAGTCAATTGTATCTATTACCTCTGGTGCTAAATAAATGGCATAGTTTATTCCCTTCTGTGATATGTGAAAAATGCATTTATAATTAGAAAGAGCATTATGATTACTGCTAGAGTTGTTGTGGTTACATTCAAGATTAATTTAAATAAAATGTTAAGTTATGACATTAACAATAAAATAAAAACTGAGTATATACATAAACACAATACAAAACAATCCTGTAAAACTACATATTACAAATACCAGTATCAAAATTACAAAATATATATTTTAAAATAAGGCCAACTACAAAAGATAAATCCACATACACACTTTTGGGAACCCGTGTTCCTTAATAACCGAGGTAAGTGTTAGAAATCAGATCAGGTGACGTCAGTTCGGTCCTTCAGCTTCAAACGCACCATTTGCCTGGCCTAGTCTGGGGAGGGGTCTCCTTCTAGATAATGCGGAAGACATTTCATGACCTGAGGATGGGACCTGAGGCAGAACAGAGGGAACTTCACTCCGCTTCACCTTTTTCTTCTTCTTTTTTGTTCTGTAAAGAAAATGAGTGAAAAAATATGATCAATATGCATAAGAGAAATAGATTGCAAAATATTACCCTTTAGATAAACATCATATTTGTGTTTCTTTCATTGGTGAAGTGTTGAACTTTATTTTCCTGCAATCCAGAATGGCAGCTGAAAGGTTTGTTTGAGCTGCACCCTCTACTGTACAGCTGTGAATTTGCATTTCCTTAAGACTAAAGCTAATTCATTTCACTTTTAGTGCCAAAGGTCTTTTGCCAAAAATAGAACTTTTTTTTAAAATTATTATTATTATTATTATTATTATTGAAAACAAACAAGCAAGCCCAGGCCAAATGAGAAAAAGTAATGCAAAAGTAATATTACTTGGCATAAAAAGTAACTAAATAACACAATTATTTAATTTTTCAGGAAGTAAATGCAATATTATAATGGATTACTTTTAAAAGTAACTTTCCCCAACACGCCACATACGAAAATTAACCATGGTTTTACTACAAATATAAAAATCCATGGTTATTGTAGTTAAACCATGGTAGCCCCAAATTAACCATGGTTTTGCTACACTTACCATAGTTTAACCATAGTATTTGCAGTAAAACTGTGATTATACAAATGGTAATCAATCTGCCAAAAAAACAGTGTAATAAAACAATGATTAATTTTTGAAAGGGTTCCGAAACACGCTCAAAGCGGTTTACCAAATCACAACATACTGGTCCAGCCAACCAATCAGGGCACATTGCGCTTTTCGGAAGAAGGGGCTTCATAGAGACAGGAACTTGAAGGAATATAAGGTAAAAGGGAGTGTTGAAGCTGATACATGTCGCTCTACCCAGCTTTTTACTTTTACTCCTATTTTAGTAGCACAAGTTCATAAAGCCCTATTCAATTTGTAAAAAAAATCAGCAGGGCCTAAAAAATATAGAGCCTTATTTAAAAAAAAATAAGCTATGGTTCTGCCGTTGCTAAAAGGGGGTGACCCCTATGAATAAGATAACTACTGTCCTATTTCAAGGTTATCAGTGATGGCAAAAGTTTTTGAGTCTTTTGTAAATGATCAAATTAAACTATTTTTAATAGAAAATAATATTTTAAATGAGTCTCAATCAGGTTTCAGGTCAGGACATAGTACTGTAACAGCGGCCATACTGGTCACAAACAATATTATTACTTCTTAAGATAATAATCATCACTGTGCTGCTCTATTTGTTGATCTTTCAAAAGCCTTTGATTCTGTAGATCACAAAATTTTGTTGGATAGACTCAGCTGCGCAAGTTTTAGCAAAATTAGTATAAATTGGTTCAATAATTATAAATACCTGTACATATGGCTCGATGAAAGGTTGAGTTTAATATTCATATTGAAAATCTAAACCTAAAGACCTAAATTGGGGTTTCTTTTTTAGTTTAAAGAAATGTTTTCCCTTTGAAGCTAAAAAGAGAATCATCTAAAGTTGTTTTCTCGCTGTGCTGGATTATGGTGATGTGATCTATATGCATGCAAATCTATCTTCACAAAAAAAATTAGATTGTATATATCATGCTGCAATACGATTTGTGACTGGTGTTCCTACACGTACCCATCATTGTACTTTGTATGCACTGGTTGGTTGGCCCTCCTTGTATCAGAGGAGAAAAATGCATATGCTGCGGTTTACTGCTAAGGCTCTATTAGGCAAATTGCCTCCATACATCTGTAGTCTTTTATCATACTGTACTTCTACTTATAAAACCAGATCATCTTCTAAATTACTTTTAATTGTAATTTAATTTAAAAGAGTATTCTGAATTTGGCAAAACTGCCTTTTTTTCTTATGCTCCTAGGCTATGGAATGAAATGCAGAGTATTTTGATGCTAGAAGTGCTCCCATCTTTAAATATTCTTAGAAAACTTTTGGAGGTTTATTTGGAAAAACTCATGTTCATGTTTTACATAATGTTATATTTTATGTATGTATGTATATATATATATATATATATTTATTTTAGTCATTATTAAGAACGTCTCGGTTACGCATGTAACCCTCGTTCCCTGAAGGAAGGGAACGGAGACGTTACGTCAGTTACTGACGAAATGGGGGTTTCGCTTAGAAGCCAATCACCTTTGATCTCCACAAAACGAGCCAATGGCATTAAAATGTCATGGGTCTGCGGAATTTGCATGCCGCAACCCCGCCCCATCGTGTGGGTATAAAGGGCGTTGTGTGGCAATCTCGCATTATGTTTCTGCTTCAGAGCCGAGGCATGAGCGCCCGGCCGTTCCAGTGGTACAGCGGAAGTGGCATGGGGATGTAACGTCTCCGATCCCTTCCTTCAGGGAACGAGGGTTACATACGTAACCGAGATGTTCCCTTTCAGTCAGTACACTACGAGTTACGTCAGTTACTGACGAAATGGGGGTCCCAATACAATCTCGCCACGACAGCTGTCTTCCAGCGTCCTGCGCTGACCAGAGCTCCCTGCCGTGAGTCTTGGCACGAACGAGGGGCTAGGCTCAACGCTACCAAGGTACACTGGGAAGCATATCCCATGTGGAGAAATGCAACACAATGCCTGCCCGAAGGGAGAACTTAAGAATACACATATGACCCCCGTAGGGACTGCATATGGAACAGTCCGCAGGTGGAATATTTCAACCCCAGGCGTGGCAAGGTGTCTTGCCAAGGGAAGACACAAGCTCAGAGAGACTTACCGTGGAAATACACATGTGGGGGTTACCCAACGGGGAACCATGCACACGGAGGCACCTAGCCGAACACGAGGGTTGACCAAGCGGGCAAGCGGGGTGTCGACATCAACAGAGCTGGAGGAGCTCAGGGCTTACTGGGAAGCTCACCTGAGAGGAAATGCGCACGCATCCAGTCCGTGGAGTGGAATGGCGCAGCAAGCGAAGACACCTGAGCCTGTCCAGTTACTGGTCACTTGGGGCGAGTACACGAGAGAACACAGGCTCCACTCGGAGATTATAAAATCTTGCGAATGTGTTAGGTGTCGCCCAGCTTGCAGCTCTACAAATGTCTGTCAGCGAGGCGCCACACGCTAAAGCCCAAGAGGAAGCAATGCTCCTAGTGGAGTGTGCTCTTACCCCAAGGGGGCATGGCATGCCCTGAACCTGATATGCCAGGACAATGGCGTCCACTATCCAGTGAGACAACCTCTGCTTGGAGAGAGCCTTCCCTTTCTGCTGCCCTCCGTAACAGACAAAGAGCTGGTCTGAGGTCCTGAAACATCTATGCAAGCGCGGAGGGCGCGTACTGGACAGAGCAGTGCCAAGGCTGGGTCTGCCTCCTCCATAGGCAGCGCTTGCAGGTTCACCACCTGGTCCCTGAAGGGAGTGGTGGGAACCTTGGGCACGTATCCAGGCCAGGGTCTCAGGATCACGTGAGAATTAGCCTGCCCGAATTCCAGGCACGCTTCGTCAACCGAAAATGCCTGCAGGTCCCCTACCCTCTTAATGGAGGCCAGAGCAATCAAGAGCGCCACTTTCATTGAAAGGAACTTCAGCTCTACAGACTGCAGTGGCTCAAAGGGAGCTTTCTGCAGGGCAGATGAAACCACTGCAAGATCCCAAGAGGGTATTTGAGGCGGGCGAGGAGGATTTAACTTCCTCGCACCTCTAAGGAACCTGCTGACCAGGTCGTGCTGTCCTACCGTTTTTGAGTCCACCAGGTCATGGTGAGCCGAAATTGCAGCCACATAGACCTTCAGGGTGGAGGGAGACAGCCTTCGCTCCAACCCTTCTTGGAGGAAGGAGAGCACAGACCCGATCTGGCATTTCCTGGGGTCTTCTCTGCGAAAAGAGCACCAGGTGACGAAGATGTTCCACTTCAACGCATAGGCCTGTCTCGTGCACGAGGCCCTAGCGGAAGTGATGGTAGCCGCCACCTGAGGTGGCAGGGTACTCAAACCTACCGCGTCCCGTCCAGGTCCCACACGTGGAGGTTCCAAAGGTCGGGACGTGGGTGCCATATGGTGCCCCGTCTCTGAGTAAGGAGGTCCTTCCTCAGAGGGATCGACCAGGGAGGGGCTGTCGCAAGGAGTACGAGTTCTGAGAACCAGGTACGGACAGGCCAATATGGGGCGACCAAAAGGACCTGCTCCCTGTCCTCCCTGATCTTGCACAGAACCTGTGCGAGAAGGCTCACTGGGGGAAATGCATACTTGCGTGGGCCCCGCGGCCAGCTGTGCACTAGTGCATCTGTGCCGAGGGTCCCCTCGGTCAGGGAGTAGTACCAGCAGCAATGGGAAGAGTTGTGGGAGGCAAACAGATCTATCTGTGCGTCGCTGAACTGTTCCCAAATCAGCTGAACCGTCTGGGGATGGAGTCTCCATTCCCCCGGAAGCAGCTGAAACCGTGACAGCTCGTCGAATGCCATATGCCCCAGGAGCCTCTGAAAATATTTCAGTAGAACCGCACTCTTGCCCTCGAACTGGCGAAGACAAGTCAGCAGTGACTGTGCGCGCTCGCTCTTAAGCTGCGTGTACATGGCGACCGAGTCGATTTCCATACCAAGAAAAGAGATCCTCTGCACTGGGGAGAGTTTGCTCTTTTCCCAGTTGACCCAAAGGCCCAGATGGGCTAGGTGCTGAAGCACCAGGTCCCTGTGTTCGCAAACCTGATCCCGAGAGTGGCCTAGAATCAGCCAGTCGTCGAGATAGTTCAGGATGCGAACCCCGTGTTGCCTGAGCGGCACAGTTTGGCTGTCAACATCTTGAAATGGAAGCCTGTGAAGGGTTCGGTTCAAGATGCGCAGGTCCAGGATTGGCCGTAACCCACCGGTTTTCTTGGGTACAATGAAGTAAGGGCTGTAGAAGCCGGACTCCATTTTGGCTGGAGGGACGATCTGGACCGCACCCTTCACCAGTAGGGAAGCGACCTCCGCACACATGACAGGGGCATTGCCACCCACCATGGTATAGCGGACTCCACGAAAGCGGGGAGGAGACCGTGCGAACTGAATCGCATAGCCGAACCTGATGGTGCGAGCGAGCCAGCTGGACAGATTGGGAAGCGCTAGCCAAGCTCGCCAGGGCCGCCTCCAGATACCAATCATCTAGCCGAGAGCGCTCGGGACATGGCGGAGGGTTCCACACAAGCCCAACAGCCTCGGCCGCCCGGGAAAGCATGGCTGTGAGCTCCGGATCTGACTCGGGCAATGCTGGGACTCAAGAGGGAGGCAACACAGCTGAATCATCATCTCCGGAGGAATCCAGCCCACCTTGTGATGCTGCGATCGACATAGAGTAGTATCCTCCGCCGGTGCGCCAAATGAAACGCAGGGCCCAGGATGGGAAACACCTGTGCCCTCATCTGGCAACACCACAGGTTGCAGTGTGCTAGAAGGGGGTGTGGCCCGAGAAGGATTCGTCGGGTTGGCCCACACCGTCACCCTCAAGTCACCCTGACCACCAGCCAAAGTATTCCCTCTCGTAGGGGAAATAGATTGGGGTGTGGTAGAGGGGACATCTCCCTCCACTACGGAGATCATTGAGTCTTGACCGCAACACTGCGATGGCCATGTTCCCGCAGTGGGAACATGACTCATCCATGAACGCGTGCTCAGCGTGCACGAGGCCCAAGCACGCCAAACGGGCGAGACATCTTGAGAAAGACGTGCCACGTGCAGCTCTTTTAGAGAGGAGTTTTTTGCTCTGCAGAAATGCTGAAGCGCCCAGGGAGAACATGCACGTTGTGCTAGATCACTGCACAGATCAGACAGGAATGCGGAACGCGCCGTAACACCAACTCTCTGGAGAGATACTCGTCTTGAAGAGAAAAACGCTCAGGCAGTAACACTCGGCTCTGAAGCAGAAACATAATGCGAGATTGCCACGCAACGCCCTTTATACCCACGCGGTGGGGCGGAGTTGCAGCATACAAATTCCGCAGACCCATGGCATTTTCATGCCATTGGCTCGTTTTGTAGAGCTCAAAGGCGATTGGCTTCTAAGCGAAACCCCCATTTCGTCAGTAACTGACGTAACTCTGAAAGGGAACTGTAATTATATAAGTGCTGGACAGGGCTTTTTTTGTATTTTGAATTTTGTATTTCTCGTTTTGTGTGTCTTTTGGATTTATTTAATCAATTAATTAAAAATTACTTTGTGCTGCCATTTTGGCCAGGACTCCCTGGTAGAAGAGATTTATATCTCAATGGGATTATTTCTTGGTAAAATAAAGGATAAATAAAAAAACCGAGCATTACTGACAAGCATGAGTTTCTTGAACATTCAAACATGAAAACCTAATCTAGTAGACCCCAAAATCAAAACTTTTTAAACTCTTTAATTCATACATTGTAGAGGATGCTTCAGGGTCAGTATCCAGCTCTGAGATGATCTTCAGCTCTCCAGAGGCACTGATGGCTGCAGACAGCTGCAGGAGGAACATCAGAGACAAAGTATATCATCATAATTAGTGACTTTAAGAATTTTTTTATCTGTTTGATGGGAGGGATAAATTATAATTTGTCATTACCTGGACTGGTGTTGCACGCTCAACTCCACGTTGATCTAAGAGGGATGGTTGTGCTTGTAAAGCTCTTGAAAGCTCCTCATCAAAACTCCCTATGGGAGATACATTTGGATGTTAGGGGTGTAAATCGAACGGTTCATCACAATATTATCTAATATCGATTCTCATAGCCAGCGATACGATATTTGCAGATCCATTAAAAAAATATTCAGGGGTATAATCGATTGATATATCGATATTATGATATTACGTGCCTATTTTACACAACCAGTTACATTTTTATTAACTCAAAAATGCAACTAAAATATGTAACATGAAAATTTCTCTGAACATTGCACATCCTGTACCCCAACAAAATCAAGTCACACATGAGATCAGTAGTCCAAAGACAGCTTTATGACATGACAACAGTGCTAAAATGTGCAATGTGTAAAATTTAGTGCAAATCCTTATTAGACAACAGCAAAAATTAGGTATTCCAGTACCAGATACATTCATTTAGAAAAAAATTTAACTGATATACTGATACACATGATTTTTCTTTCTGAACTGTTTACGTTCTCTTAAGACACAACCAACTGTTTACTAGGCTATTGAATATAGATGGGCATTTGGATGTAATTTTGTTTGTATTTGTCTGTTCAAGCACAAAAGAAGAGAAAGAGAACTCGCTCTCTGTGCTCGCTATGGATGTGTGCACAGAAAACTTCTCACACAACAAAAAGTACCGAAATTATTTCTCTTTTGCGTCTTTATGCGCTTGAATGCTTAAATTGGCAAGGCATAAAATGTGCATTCAGCACTGCCCCAAACGGGACAGTGGCAGTACAGTCTTTCACGCTGGCTGCGGGCCATTGGTCAGGTCCTTATTGTCGAGCCTTGACAGGTGAGTTTAAACGAGAATGCATGTGTTGGCGCTGGTAATGCATAGATGGTAGGGGTGTAACGATTTTCAAACCAAACCGAAAAACTGCAATACACCACCCATGATACGTATACGTAAATATCTTCCTTGACATTTGATTACATAGTAATTAGGGGTGTAACGGTACACGTATGCATCCCGCAAATTTCTGTGTTTTTTTTGTGTACACAGTGAATACAGCGTTGTAGCCTAACCACCATTAATCGCAATAAGCTCCGAGTGGCCACTGTGGCTAGTGGTTTTTCCAAAGTTACTAGCCACTCAGTATTTTCACTGGCTACAATTTTGACATTGATACAATGGGGAAAACTGCCAGATATTTTTAATATTATCTCATAATTTGGCAGCAGGTATATTAGGCTGCTGTCACTTTAAGACCTGATGCATAGATTAATTATACTGTTACACATGCCTTTTCTTTCTCAACTTTGTTTAGGTTTCTTAAAACAACTGACTTTGTTTACGTGAATACTGGCCAAGACCGGGATTTTGACATTATTTTGTGTGTATTTGACTGTTTAAGTGCAATAAGGCAGCGAAAATGAACTCAAGATGGCTTTATGTGCGCGCACTTTGGGTGTGAGCACAAAATCTGCGAGAATGAGTAAACTTATGCGCAATCCTATGCCGAAATTCAAGTCCTGTAACACCAATATTATTAATCTGGAGCAAATGAAACGGGGAGGGTTTGTGTGTCAACTCACTGTCAGGAGATGAGAGCGAGAAAGAGCAGCTGGTAGTATCTATTCTGCTGAAAATTTGTATTAGAAGCATTTCAGTATTGATATGTATCGGAATTTTTGACAACACTACATTGCACATTATTATTTCAGATGCCTTGTTAAAAGACTGCAATTAAAAAATATATATATTATATCAACTCGCCAAAGTGGCTAGTGGGAGTGACTGCATTACACGCCACTGCTGAAACTTTATATAGGTATCGATTTATATACATCAATATATTGTTAGTCATTTGATTGATGTATTGTTACACCCCTAATGGATTTAGACAAGATAATATCATACATGTGCTTTTGGTTATCAAACCCCCATTCATGTACCTTCATCAGCCACATAGGATGCTGGGAAATATCCCTCATGCCCACTGACCAGTCGCCCAAACCACCAGCTGTCGTTGTCTTTGTACAGTACATAGATCACGTCACCGCGGCGTATGGACAGCTCATCCGATCGATTGGCTCTGTACTCATACAACGACACAACCTAGAGAAGATTTCATATAAGAGATCATAAACAACAAAATTTACAAAGTAACTCCCCATATGTAGCATATAAATAATAAAACGAATTAAAATTTACCGTCTGATAGATTTGCCCAAACTCTGTCTCTTCTTGTTGAGAGAATTCATAATCCAGTAAACTCTGTGGATATTAACACAATATTCATTTAATAGAGTAGGACCTTCCATAGTTCATAAGCAAAAATGGATTGTTCTTCAGTGCTAAATAAATATATCTTTTATACTAACTGAAACTGATTAAAAAAAACAATCAAACAATATAAAAAAACACACATATACATACACATATATATATATATATATATATATATATATATATATTACACACATATACATACATACATACATATACACACACACACCTTTCAAAAGTTTGCAGATTTTTTATGTTTTTGAAAGAAAGTCTATTATGCTCACCAAGACTGTATTTATTTGACAATCTTAAATAACTGTGCTGTGTTCTATTTTAATACATTTTAAAAGTGTAATTTATTCCTGTGATGGCAAAGCTGAATTTTCAGCATCATTACTCCAGTCTTCACATGATCCTTCAGAAACCATTATAATATGCTGATTTGCTGCTCAAGAAACATTCATTATTATTATCATCAATGTTGAAACAGTTGTACTGCTTAATATTTTTGTGGAAACCATGATACATTTTTTAAGGATTCTTTGATGAATAGAAGGTTCAATAAGACAGCATTTATTTGAAATAGAAATCTTTTGTAACATTATAAATGTCTTTACTGTCACTTCTGATCCATTTAATGCATCCTTCCTGAATAAAAGTATTCATTTCTTGAAAACTTTTGAAAGGTAGTGTATAATACAAAAACTGATCACAGTGTCTTACTTTTTGTTGTTTGAAGGATGGAGCTCTTCTAATGGGCTGCCCAACGGGACTGTAACCACCTGTGAGAGGAGAGGAAGACTTAAAACCCTTATGACATGTCATTTCATGAGGTTTTTAAGTACCTTAGAAACAAACAAAAAATGTTTTCAAAATACATGTAATACTCAAATTTTCATTCTTCTGCACAATGTGCCGTGCTCTTTAAAATGATGCATGAGTTTGAGTTATTTTATATGATATAAAGGATAATGTAGAGAACGTACTGTTGTGTGAGGTGAGTGTTGCCTGTGGAATGAGTTGAGCGCTGAGTGACGTGGACATCTGGAGTTTGGAGTGAGGGGACAGTAGAGATGGAGGAGGAAGATATGAAGTCAGGCCCTGAAAAAACAAAAACAAGAACCTATTACTGAGGATCAGCATCACAGGGCACAGGATGGTATGGTGTCAATTTTTGTGTACATTTTTCATTGTCAATCCCATAGCAAATATTTTGTAATCATTGAATAAGAGATAAACAAAACATGCCCACTGCAATAAATGTGTTTTGGCTCATGTTACTAAAGCAAAAACTAGTACTGTTTATGTCTTTAAATGTAACTGTAAAAGCTATGTTGCTAGTATAACTTTTATAGCCAAGTGCAAAAAATACAAATATTCACCTCTAGGCTTCTTCCCAAGTGAGACATGCCACCTTTAAAAAAAGAAAAAAAAAGAAGATAAAACCATATTGTGTTAATTCATTGCACATGCATTAAAAAATACAGCTCATTTTCTTAATGTCAAATAAACATTATCATGAATATCACTTGCCTTGTTCATATATATCCACACCAGGGGAACTACGATGGGGCTCCTGCAAGAAAATGGTTGAAAGTTTTACTGATTGATTATTGACTAAATTATAATGCTGATAATAATCAATTAATTAAATATAATCATTAAATTTTTACCAGTACAGAGTCTAGTTTCTGTTTGACCCGCTGCATCTTTAGGGACACACGAGCTGTGCTGGCGAATCTATCCATGCCAGTGGCAGAGGGGTTCTGAAAGGTCATGACCTCTGATGAATTCCTGCCTGTCTTACTGTCCAGGTTCTCTGAACGACTCAACCCTCTCAAACTCTCCACCTCCATCTGAGCCACTGCATACAAGCACGAATAACACTCATCTTTACACAGACAATGATCATGTGAATGTTGTGTTTCAAAACACCAGCTATGCTTTCATCCACCTATTTTTAAGTGCATTTTGGGATATTTCATTGAAAATGCTGGATGGAAATGCCAAGATGCACATAAATTCTAAAAATGTGATTAGAAACATTTCCGAACACAAGATAACATGAGCGCGTTTCGTCTTCACACTCTCGCTGTATGGAAAATTTATTTGCAAATGTTTAATATTCCAATTTTGCACATAAATTAACTGGATGGAAACATAGCTACTGATGAATCTGAATCAGTGATTTTCTGAGTTATTTGGAGGACTCACCCTTCCGGTCATACAGATAGAGATGGATGAGCTGGTTTTGGCCAAAGGAACAGAAGGCCACCATGTTCTCATGAGGGTGGAAAGCAACAGCTCGAATTGCAGATGAATAACACAGCTCAGAGTAAACAGCGACCTGGTCACCTGAACAAAAAATATTCAAATTCAACCTCCACTTGGATTTTTCTTTGTTTTCATACTAAATAGGCTTTATGCTGAATGTCACACAAACACATGAAAACAGGTCTCATCGCATCTGCTTGTCGGCAAGTGTTAAGTATGAACTGACGGCGATATCTATGGTCAAGGTAATCCCTACGGTTCTACTCGCACCGTTCTGAGCGGGATTCGAACCTGCCGTTACCGGCATGGGAGGCAGCCACGCTAACAAAGACACTAAAGACTGCAGCCTCTAGCGTCCATCGCTAGTGCACCTCTTGAGGCCAGGGCAGTGAGGTTTACTCGCACAGCTCTTAGTAAAGCTGATTTTAGGTCAATTTTTTATGCCCTCCCATTGCTAACTTCTCTCCGCCTCGTTCACTCGGATGTACGTCACTGCCTATATAGCACGAGTGCCCACTACTGGTGGAACTCTTGCAATGGGTTTAAATGGACGCCCTAAGCCCTTGATCACTTGGAATCTGCTATGAAGCATATTTATTATTTACAGACTTTTTCCCCTTATGAATCTGTTTTACACACCATTCTATAGGCCTGTATGTTGGAGAAAATTGAGGTTTACTCACTCTCACGCTCTTACTAGCTGGCGCTCATTACACTAGCTAGTTATTTTTATTGTCATCAATCTGCATATGAGATGGACATTGGTTATACTCTTTGGTAGCTCCTTTGAAGGCAAACAGCTCTATATAGCACATACAAAAGACCTTAACCGAAAGCGACATGACCTGTTTTACAGAATACAGAAGTTTGTTGGGCATAACCCATATTGCCTCAAAACAATTTCCAAACCTGTCTCAGAGTTCCACACATAAGCCAATCCATCTTCACTGCCCGAAAAGATGAAGCTTCCACAGGGAGTGAACGTGCTGTTGATTCTCTCCCTGTAGTTGGTGGCACCTATGTATTTCTTCACTGCAAGACTGTAACAGGCAAAACAATTGTTTTTTTTTCAATTGATTTGCACTTTGTTTCTTTTATAACTTCCTGTCAGAGTGGTACCATATACATCATGAACTATTAGCATGTGGCTTGGCTTGACTTGGCTTTTTTAAAGTCACATTTAAAGTCAACATAAAATTAAAATCAACCCCATTTTCTCTTAATACACATATAGTCTTACTCTGCGCAATGCATCTGTGCACGTTATCAATTCTGAATTTAAAATATTATTTAAATTAAATGGGTTTTTAACAGAATGTAATAATATTACATGATAGTAATAAATAAATACTCAGATATCAATTAAAAAAATAGATGCTTACATTCTCAAATCCATGACCCTTAAAACGCTGTCTTTGGCATGAATTAAAAGTCGTCTTCCATTTGGATGCACCTCTAATGAGTTGATTGATATTCCATTCAGATCTGCCTCTTTAATTTCCTGTTGAGAAATATTGAATTGGCATTCCCTTAAGGCTGGAATACACTACTCAACATTTGCCTGATTTACAGTCTGAAGGAGTCTATGCTAGTTGTCGAAATGTAGATCCATTCTGCAGATATTCGCCAGTCAGAGTTGCCAAATTTAGCAGAAAATTAAATGGTGTATAATGGGCAGAGACTCAAGATTTTTTAGCTTCAGACTATAAATCTACTCAGTTGGAGGATATCAAACATGTTTGATAATTTGAGCTGATTTTAGAACATATAGGGCCAGATTTACTAAACAGGGCAAATTAGCGTGAGAGCACAGTTCCAAAAAAAGAGCCAATGGGAGTGGAAAGTTCTGCGTGTGATCTACTGACGATGTGCAAATTGAACAGACACAGCCGGATCATTTCCATAATGACCAACACATTATACCAAGAGCCGCGCAAATTTGCGTCTGGTTTAAGACTTGCTTTTTTTGGGTGGTAAATTATGCCGCATATACCAGTAAATTGACTTGCGCAAACGTTAGCAAAATCACCTTGCATGATTCATTTAAATACTCTACTCCCATATGCAATAAGGTTAGTCGCAGTTTCTCCATTACCATTTACAAAGTGGATAAGTGCATGATGCTTAGTGTTTTCTGTTCAGTTTTTAAAAGTCGTGTAGTGTATTTCAACCTTTAGTAGTTTGTGATTGTGATTTATATAGCTCTTCCAGGCAGTATTTTTGAATTCTGTTACCCTCTCAATGCTCCAATGACTGGTCATTCCACGGCGAGACCCAGGCACAACCTTGGTTCCCCACACAATAATGATGCCGGAATTGTCTGCAGAAAACATTCTGCTCCCTGTGAGAAGACCAACACATCACTGAAATCACAGCTTTTAAATGTCACATCCAGACTGTTATAATTTCCTCCATACCTTCTGGGTCAAAACACAGTGCATTGATGAAAGTCTTGTGTCCGTCAAACTCTTGAAGAAGTTGCCCATTCACGTCTTGTATGTCCATGTTCCACACCCGCAGCACCCCATCATAACCCCCCGTCACCACCAGACTCTGGGCTTGGGGGTGGAATTGGGCGCAGTAGACGAATGAAGGGTGAGGAAGAGTTTTATGAGCAAGACTCTGCAATCGTTCAACATTCCACATTCTGAAAGATGAAAGCAAAGCATTATGGTCCACACTTTCACTCATATTTGTGGCATAGTTATGGGCTGCTTAATATTATAAGTTAACTATGTATATGCAGAAAAGCAATATTTACCTTACTGTTCCATCAGAGGATGCGGTTAATAAATCTTTATCATCTCTGGACCAGCAGAGATCATACACCACACTCAGGTGGCCATTAAAGGACGCCAGAACTTTACCAGATGGAATATCATATACTAAAAATAAGACACAGAGAATCATTGTGAAATGTAAATGATTACTTGAGGTATAACATAAGCATTTTTACATTACGTTTTTTTTTACCTTAGATTAAAATGTGAAAGGGAAATTCTATATTATATATACTATAACATATATTATATTATATAGACTTTCCCTTATACAGTAGTGTCCAAAAGTGATGACCGGAGGGAGTTCTATTAAACAATCTAAATATGAGGGGTAAGTTATTGGGAAGAATACAATAAACTTGGTTAAGACATTAAAATAACAAAATCATTTGGCAAGAAAGTTTTATAGTAGTATGCAAAAAAGGCATAGAAAAACAAAAAGCTCACAGAAAAATAAAGCATATATTGACTACAATGTAATCAGTTTTCAATGGCTTCAAGATCAGGAGACTGAGGCGGCCACTTTAAGACTTCAAAATGCTGAGCATGAGCACTTTCATTGCGTACAACTTTGTTGCACGCACTGTGTTTTTGGGATTGTTATCATGTTGGAAAATACACATTTGATCAAAGTGCCAGCAACTTTGTAGATCCTTCCAACACCTGCTGCAGATATGCGTCCCCAATACCATTATGTTTCCCCTGCCGTGCTTAATGGCGTCACACATGCATTTGGTATTAAAACACTGCGGTTGTCTCCTACGAACATACCTGACACCATCCAATTCTAGGTTGTTAAATTTTGACTTGTCGTACTCGGACTGCTGAACACGGCTCCAGTCTTCCATGCTCCAGTGACAGTCCTTGCTCTTTGGCAAATGCAAGGTGTTTTTTGGAAGTAGATAAAACTAATAAATGGTTTCTTTACTGGTGCACAACCTCTCAATCCAGTCTCTTATAGCCGTTGGCTTACAGTCCAAGGTGATATTGGAGGTTGGAGGTCTCATCCAGGTCTTTAGAAGCTGTTTTGAGGTGGTCGCACATTCAGGGTGTTTTTCATCCTCGTGTCAAAATGCTCACTAGTCTTCCTTGACCATAGCAACAACACTTTACATTCTGCATGCTAGTGGTCTCACTGCGCTTTGAAATAATTCTGTGGACATTGTGACCATTTACATCCAGCATATGAGCAATATCCAAAACCCATTCACCACATTTAGCCATTTCAACAGTATCCTCATTGGTTGCAGAGGACAGCTTCTTCCATCTGGTCATTTTCACTAAAACCCACAAAATAATATCTAATAATATAGCTAATACTTGCCACATAGTGATTTATAGGATGTTATAGCACAACTTCACAACATGCATACAAAATATTTAATAAATATTTAATAAAAGTTTGAAAACAAATGTGCGAAGAAGCCAATTTTCCCAAGTTGGCCATCACTTTTAGCCACTACTGTATATGCATGCATATATCTAGGTTTTTCACCAAGTTTTTTGCCTTAATTTCATTTACTTTTAATGGTAATGAACTGGTGTGACATACACATTTTTTCAAATAGTCTGTGTATTCTCTTAATTAATATGAGATCAAAACTAAATTAATGTATAAATTAATTAGCAAAATTCAGTTTAAATTTTTTTTAAATGAAGTACATCATGTCACAATTTCAACTTCAAAAAACTATTTTATGTCAACTAACCACCCAAATTGTACAGTTTTTTGTGAGAAAATGTAAGTAAAAATAAAAATACAGTACAGACACAGGACAACATGTAAAGAAATTACTTACTAATTATAGGAAATGAATCTCTATCTGCACAAGCAGCTGCTAGCACACGTCCATCATGGGAGAAACGCAGAGTAAAACAGCCCATCTGACCTCCACGAAAGGACTGCATTGGCTTATTTGGGATGCGACACACCTGTTTAAATAATCAATAAGAAAAAAAAAAATAGGCGAATTAAAAGAATTACTAACTAACTATGTCCGAAATCGCCCACACTATACCCTTAAATAGGGCACTATTTGAGGGGACAGCCAGGTGTCCGAAAGCATAGTGGGCGTTATCGAGTACACTCATTTAATCCTGCAATGTACCGCAATAACGATTGTACAACTGATGTACGTTCAACAGCTAGAGAACACCCATAATGGACTGTGTGGGTTGTGCCGCATGAATGTACACATCTCGACAGAAGATGGCGCCCGCAGCTGAATCATCCATCCATCCATTTTCCAAACCACTGGTCTAATGTGGCTACAGCGTAAGATCATACAGGTATAAATTCCATTTTAATTATTAAATGGTTTATACATAGTTTCCTAGACAGCGTTCAAAAAAAACTTTTCATTTCTACTGGAGCCACCATTAAACAGCAAGCACAAACTATGCAAAAGCTACCGCCCTTCCAGCGCACTCAGTGTTCGAATTCGCTCACTCGTTTTCATTCACTCCTTCAAGTAGACTATATTAGTGGGCTAATGTAGATAATAGTGAATGAGGGTATAGGGGGCAATTTCAAACACAACTACTGACTCCCCATATTTAACGCCAATAAAGCAAATCATTAAAACCTGTCCAGGCATGCGGCTCCACTTCATGGTTTCTGATTTGCTCTCCAGTATCTGGGTGCTGGTTTTATTGGTCATCTCAGTATTGAGCTCACTGTAGGAGGTGCTGCCCCGCTCCTGCTGTAGAGCCATCATGGAGCGGATACTGGGGTCCACCTGTGTAACAAATGCAAAATCACAACAAACTTCTTGACCACCAATTTTTAGTATATTTATTCTAAAAAAAATTTTTAGAAGAGGTAAACCTACATTTTCTGGTGGTTTGAGGCCTTTCACTGTGACGTAGAGGGTTGAGGCATATTTGTTCCTTGGGTACTTTGACCACCACTGAAACACTTCAACTGTTTGTGGCAGTTTCTTTGCCCGTGGAGGAGGGCAGTAAAGCTGTAGACGCAGTTTGGTGTCAACGTTCAAAGCACCATTGGTTCCTACAAGCTTGAGGAAATATTTAAAGAGCTTGATTTCAGTGGAATGAAGGGTACAGTTACATAAAATAAACAAAACAGATGGAGCTAACAAATAAAATAACCAAACAAATATACCAAAGGTAATGGAGACTGCATTAAAATCAAAGCTGGTACCTTCAAAAAAGCCCACGCAATCTTCCGGAAACCCCGCTCATGGCGGTCAACAGAGACGTTTGTTCGTGCTTCCTCCATACTGATGAAATCCAGAATCTGTAACAATCACATTAAGTGTTTTAGTCATTCCTTTCTTTGCTCAGATAATGACAATATACTTTAAACTTATTCAAGTGCACAAACCTCAAAAAACAGTATCACGTGCGGACTCTCATCATCGTCTTGTAGGAAATATCCGAAGCGCTCATTGAAGATGATCTGTTCCTCCCACTCTGGAACTGTTGTTTTGTGTTTCTTGAAGTCAAAGGGTTGGGTTATGATGGGCAGGATGTGCTCGATATTTTCTTGCTCATAAAAGGATGAAACATGGCGATGGCTGTGAATAGAATAAAACACTGGGAATAAATCTCCTACATTTGGTATGAAGACTATGACGGCATCCGATATCGAATATTTCCGTACTATACAGTATGCAAAAACAGTACACCAACAGAATAGTATGTCCGAATACATAGTATTAGAAAAACAGGAGGCAAAAAGTACACGGATGACCAACTACTTCCGCTGAGATTCTGGAGTGTGCATTCAATGGACACTTTGCTATCCCATGAGGACATGGGAGAGGATTTATGAATGGCAGTGAATCGATGCAACTGATGACGTAGGTGACATGACAGTGACAACATTCATACTATATAGAACATACTTATTTAACGGTCAAGAAGTATGTTTTAAACCAAATGCAGTACCTACTATATACAGTATGCGATTTTGGGTGCAGCAAATGAGCATAATCATCCAAATGACTTCTAGCAGGTTTTGATTTTAGGCAAAAAAACTAAACAAGTGAAATCCAAACCTGTCCTCCTTCTTGACATACTGTCCATTGACCTCATCAACCATGTGAACTTTGACCATGGGGTGAGACACCATCAGGTCTGTTTTCAGCTTGTCTGTCCTGTGGATATAAACTCCCAGCACTAGACTGTCATCAAAGGCTTGTTTCTCTTCTGTCTGTTCCTCCTCAACATTCACTACAACCAGAAATGAACAACAATCAACCCCACATATCACACATGTAAATAACAATGAAATAAACACAATACACACACATATTAAGAGTTACTATGTTTCCATGGTGGTGACAACAAAAAGAATACTGCAGTAATATTAGATGTGAATTCAGAAAATTGTGGAAATATTTAATATTATGTATTTTTAAATATTTGTTTGACTCTAATCTGATGTTTATAATGATGTTAAAGGGATAGTTTTGTCATCATTTACTCACCCTCATATTGTTTCATTTTCATTGATCTTCAGAACACAACTGAAAATATTTTTTAATGAAATCTAAAAGATTTCTGTCCCTATGCAACTACCACTTTGATGCTTCAAAAAGTTAATAAAAAGATTGTAAAACTAATCCATATGAATTAGAAAAAAAATTCTGAAGAGACTCAATCGCTTTATATGATGAACAGATTGAATTTAAGCTTTTATTCACATATAAAAATTGATCAGTGAACATTCACAGAAGCTCAACCGAACCTGCTTGACGTGCAAGAACAAGCCTCACTGGTTCTTTTGGAAGCTCAAACGTGTGGCGTAACACAAGAATGAACCTCATTGGTTCTTGTAGAAGCTCAAACGTGCTGCGTAACACAAAAATTAACTTCATTGGTTCTTTTGGAAGCTCCAATGTGCAACGCTGCATAACACAAGAATGAACCTCATTGGTTCTTGCACATTAAGCGAACATGCTTGAGCTTCCATTTACATTTGATGAATGTTTATATGTGAATAAAAGTCTAAATTAAATCTGTTCATCATATAAAGCGTTTGAGTCACTTCAGAAAATTTGGACTAAACCACTCAATTCATGGATTCGTTTTACGATCTCTTTATGAACTCTTTGAAGCGTCAAAGTGGTAGAGTTGCGTAGCTGTCAATGGAGGGACAGAAATCTCTCTTCATTTGTGTTCCGAAAATGAACAAAAGTCTTACGGGTTTGGAATGATATGAGGGTGAGTATATGATGACAGAATTTTCATTTTCATTTTGAGAGTAGATACTCTATGCAAAATGACTTGAGTGTTTGAACAAAAAGGTTTTTAAGGTGATGACTGAGCATATCATACCTTCTTTTTCTTTCTTTTTCTTCTTCACTTTAGGCTTGACTGAGTCTTCCTTGAACTCCTCCACAACATCATCCAGGATGTTTTCTGTCTGATTATCCACTGAAACTTCAGTCTGACTGCAGACAAAAAGGCAAAGCAAATTAAGAAGAAAAAAGGCATCATGCATATTTCATTAGAAATGTTTAGAAAAAAGCCATTTTACTATAAGTGGCATCTCCCACTATGCTAAACCCCTGGTTAAGGCTAATTAAAGCTGAAGTGTGTCATTTCTACAGCTATTGCATCTCCAAACATAATTGCAAAAATAATGACTTCCATTAGTCAGACAAATATGAAAAGTCCAACATTGTGAAGTAAATAATCTGGAACATAATTTCTCCAAGAAGAGCTTTAACTGTGATCTTTTAATCTTTTACCTTCTATCACCATCATGTTTGCTTGATTTCACTTTCTTCTTTTTCTTCTCCAGCTCATTGTTTAGCATCTGGCTCTCTGTAAACATTTCCACAGCTTTTTTCCGTGCCGTCTTCTTTCCAGAAGTCTCTTCCTCCTGTGAGATCTGATGCTGGTACGCCTGCAGATAATCATCTTCCGTCTCTGTCTCTTCTTTCTGTTGAATGACATCCTTTACACTTTTATCCTTTGCTTTCCTAGTCTTCCTAGTATGTTTTCTGTCAATTTCTGAATCAGTCCTCCTGTCGTTTTCGTCTTCATCTTGAACAGGAGGTGGTGGTTGTGGGAGCCTCCTTTTGCTTTTCTTTTTCCCGCTGGTCAGTGTGGGCTTCTCCTCATTGATTATGTTGGTCTTTTCAGATGATTCTCTCTCTCTTCGCCTGTTTTTGGTGTATCTAGGACTGCCCTGAGCTGGATCATATGTGTTATGGAGGATAGCTTCATCATCTTCAGTGTCTTTACTCAAATCTAGGTTCTTCTTCAAGGTCTGAAGCTGCAAGAAAACAGGGTGGAGTTCAAATAACAGATAATGGGTACACAGCGAATTATCTTCTATCAATGAGATTTTTCTTGGTTAAATAAAAAATACTTTCACTATTACTAACCACAATAACTTCCTGGGACTGGTCGGCGATCTGTTTGGCTTTCTTTTTCTCAGAGGGAGGGTTTGTGTACCTCTTTAACACCTCGTCAAAGCGAGCTTTCGTCTTAGCTCTCACATCAGTTTGACCTGTCAAACAGAGATTTACAGACACATCTGCATGTAAGAGCATCTATGATCACCAGTGACAGAGAAAAGAGTTGTTATACATCAAGTTGGAGATCTTTACTGACCTGCTGGCATTCTGATAAACTATAGACAAATTCATTCTGGAACAACAATCCTAAAACAGAAAATATCGTACATTACCATAGGATCAAAGAACAACTGGTGTTTCAACCTTTAGACAGTCTTTATTTGCTTATGAAGGTACAATCATCAATAAATGGTTTAGTTACTCTTATTAGAATTACTGTTAGTTCATTAGATTATGTAATATTTAAAGTGATAGTTCACCCAAAAATGATAATTAGCCCATGATTTACTCACCATCCAGTCATCCTAGGTGTATATGACATTCTTCTTTCAGACGAATACAATCAGTGTTATATTGAAAAATGTCTTGGCTCTTCCAAGCTTTATCATGGCAGTGAATGGCTGTTTCTATTTTGAAGTCCATAAAAGTGCATCTATCCATCAAGTGCTCCACGCGGCTCCGGAGAGTTAATAAAGGCCTTCTGAAGCGAAGAGATGCGTTTGTGTAAGAAAAATATCCATATTTAAAATGACTTGAGGGTGAGTAAATCATGGAGCTAACGTTAATTTTCATTTTTGGGTGAACTATCCCTTTAACATGACCGCCAACACAGAAACACCTCTAAAAATGCCGCTATTCTATGCTACATAAAGGACTATATTGCTGGTATAAAAGCTAATGAAACAACTCTGGTTTCAGAAATGCCAAAATGAGTATGTTGTATCAGTGATTGTTGATGTTATAGCTTCGCTTAAATCTCACACGCTAGCTGAAAACAATGCAAACAAATCACTGCTAGCGCACAGCACTCGGGTATTCTCGCACGAAAATTCAGCGAATCCATTTCATTTTACATGTGCTACTGTTAAATGTAGGGTGTCTGTGAAATAAACGTACATGATATGCTGTAAATGTGGCGAAGAAGTCACATCATGTCTGCTGTAGAGGACCCATGGATGATTTCAGTGAGCAGCCATTGCTGGCGCGACCGTTTCCAACAGCAACAACAACAACAAGATTAGCCCCGCCTCCCTGGGTTACTGTTTCCACGTCAATCAAGAACCAACGAGCCGAGAGCCATAGAGAGAGATAAGATAACACTAATCATTGATTACTAATATAATTTATACTAAACCAAAGACTTTATATATAGCCTTAAATGCACGTTGACTAAGCTTACTTTGACTTTATTTATTCAGATACAGACGTAATGTTGTCTATTTTACCTTTTCTTTTTTTTAGTAGGCAACTCCAACAGACTTCCTTCGTGTGAAGAAGCCCCATTTTTATTTTTGACCAGCTTTTTAAGGCGCTATATTTTCCTCATGTATTATGAAACAAAACTTTATTTTATGTTATTAAATTATTTTTATTAACAAGTGTTTTTTTTTTTTTTTTTTTTTTACTTCGTTGTGAAGCTTATTTTTCTGATGAACTTTTATTAGATTGTAAAAAACAGACAAAATTACAAGAATAAGTTTAAGCAGACTTACCTGCGCTCCTGCTGTCAACAACATGATGCCGTAAATGACTGCTCATATTAGAGCATACGACCCTTGCATTAAACACAGTTTACGGGAATCCAGAATGTGTATCTATCGACTGAAAACATACATTAGCCTAACTCTGTCTGTCTGTTTTACGTGCTGTTATTTTCAACAAACCGTAGGCTATTATAGATGCGCATGCGTCATCAGATTTGAGATGAACCGCGGTGCTGAACATGAACATGCCCAACCGTGGGAAAGCGGTACAGATAGATTTTTTTGTCAAGAACTTGTACACTTTTACACCCCTGTTAAGTTAAAGCTACATATTCATGTACCAAGTTAAAATTATTGTTATTCTGTTAACAAAGACATTCTGACAAGGTTCTGTCATTTACACCCTCATGTTATGTGTATAGCCTGTATACTTTCTTCTGGGGAGTGCAGACAAAGCTATTTAAAATTTGAAGACTGCTTTGTCCATATAATGAAAACGATGTTGTATCCCGTTGGCTTTCATTGTATTGACAGAAATCACATATATAGGCCTACATTTTTAAATCAAACAATTTTTGATGATGCAGTTTTTGACATGAGGGTGAGTACAAGATGACCATATTTCCAGTGTACTAGCCTTTAACATTTCACTTTTTTGTAGTACTCGCATAGTCATTTTAATTGTACCACATTTCCAATGTATAGGAAGTGACAAAACTGTGTTGAAAATTTTAGTAAATTGTTCTCATGTTAGTCAGTTAGTTCTACTCTTTTGTGCCCTGAGGTGGAAATGCCCCAACAGTTAGGGGTGTGTACTACTGTACATTTTGGACAACCATTGTTTGTTTCTTTTTTTTACATTTACATTTCAGTTATTGTTTTCTTTCTCACTTTAGATGCTGGAGAAAAACAGACAGACTAAAGCATTCAAAGTGGACGCATCTGTCGTAATCCGGTGTTGGTGTTGACTGATTTACCTAATGTACAAAATTTAACCAAAAATGTAACTAAAATTGTATCACTCACCTTCATGTTGTTCTAAACGACTGTACGAATTTGTCACACGCCTGTCCTGTCTTGTGTAGCACATGTGGTGTTTTGTTATTTTGGGCATTGTGCTTGTGTCTCTGTCTGATCCCTCCCCCTTGTTATCAAATTAGTGTTTGATTTCTCCCACCCGTTCCCTCATGATTAGTTATCCTTTATAGTCTCCTTGTGTTTTGCAGTCTGTTGTCGGTTCGTTGTCTATCGTCTCCCGTTCCCCATGATCCTGTTCCTGGTATGTTTTAGAGTTGGTTTTGGTTCTATGTTTTCCCCCCTCGTGGGTTTTGTTTTGTTATTATGTTTGTTACTTTTGTTAATACATAATCTTACCCCGCACTTGAGTCCTCACCCAGTTTTTCCTTGTTTTGACGTGACAGACTTTTGTTCATCTTCGAAACACAAATGAAGATCTTTTTAACGAAATCTGAGAGCTTTCTGTTCCACCATTTCACAGTTTCAACTACCACTTTCAAGCCCCAGAATGGTAGTAAAGACCATTGCATCTTTATTCTCAATGTATATCTGACGCATGTACACGAGAAGACCACAATGCATCCGTGTTGTGTTGGCGTGAAAGCTGGTGAGCTCGTGAACATGCGTCGGAGATACATAATTTGTGAATAAAGACAGGCATAATTGTTTTCTTTTTTGCGTACACAGGGCATCTGTTAAATGTCTCTTGTG
Organism: Rhinogobio ventralis; assembly: GCA_039654625.1. NCBI lineage: Eukaryota > Metazoa > Chordata > Actinopteri > Cypriniformes > Gobionidae > Rhinogobio > Rhinogobio ventralis. Next base: position 10,255,595 of record CM077202.1, read on the forward strand.
TTCTGCACAACAGTCTTATTGGTTTGGAGCTGATGGTAAGTAATAATGACATTAATTTTTGGGTGAACACAAGAATGATTTCTGAAGGATCATGTGACACTGAAGAGTTCAGCTTTGATCACAGGAATAAGTTACATTTTACAATGTATCCATATAGAAAAGTTATTGTTTGTAGTAATATTTCACAATATTACTGTTTTTACGGTATTGATCAAATGCATGCTTAATGTGTGATCAGAAAAGTGTTTTTGATGTGTCAATAAATGTTTTGGTACTATTTTGGACTTTTCGTCTTGGACGCCTTTTCAACAAATTTTTGCTGGGTGGGTACCATTTTCATTTCATGTAACCCAACTTTGAGTCTATTCCCTGCTTCAGAGGACAGAGGTTAGTGGAAGCTTTTCCACCACTGAATAAAAAAAATAAAAATGTGATTGTGACTTTTTGTCTCACAATTCTAGATATATGTGTGATATAAACTCGCAGTTGTGAAAGGGGGGGAAAAAAGCTCAATTCTGACTTTATTACTCGCAATTCTGGCCGGCTTATTTCTCATAATTCTTTATAACTTTATAGCTATATAGTCCTAGTAAAAATTGAGACAAAAAGTCGCAAGTATATCCTCTTTATTCCGTGACGGTAAGCTTTTTAAGGCTAAGTTTGACTACTAAGCTTAAGCCTAATTAAAGCTGCGCACGCGCAAAATTGTAACAATTATTTAACGTGCAAAAACATCTTTCACAACAAGTTAAAAACTAGGCTATTATATTTCTATTAAAGTTATTTAAACTATTGCTCTCCTCATGGTGGTCGGAAGCAAGAAAAATGTGGGTGGGTCCTCCTATTTTATATCTTTACATAAATACTATTTTCTAGGCTACTTAAACTATAGCTAATTTCGTTATTTTACTAACACAACTAATTACTCATCCGGGCTTTCCAATAGGTTACACGCACTTTTCGCACGGAGCTTTTAAATTTTGATTTTGCATATTGTTTTTAAACGTTCATTCGTGTAGTCCATATGACCACTTTACAATATTTCAATAACATAATTTCTTTTGTAGCCTATGCTTTGCACGACAAAAAGTGAATTGTGCTGCTAATTATAAGTGAAATGTATACCTGAAATGAGTGTTGTTCCTGTTTTCTTGTTCTTGATTATTTGTTGTTCTGTGTTTTGATAAATGTGTGTTATCAGAATCACCTTCATTCTTTCATTTGATTTGACATCATGGCCAAGACTAATTGTCTTTAAAAGTATTAACCAGACAAAAGTAGGGCTGGGCGGTATATCGAGTTTGTACAATATATCGATATATTTTTTTAGAAACGATATGGAATGAGGCAATACCGTTTATATCGATATACTAGATTGATATGAACGAAAAATAGCGGAGTACGCAGAATGAGCTGATGCAGGGAAAGTGCATGATACAATCGGTCCTAAAAACTATTCGATATAGAGCAAAATGTCAAAAAGTAATTTAATATTAACGTCTGAATTGTAGCCTATAAAAGCAATCCTGATGTTTGGGAAAGCACGTTCCTCGTCAGATATGTTGCTTATATTGTTATAGCTAAATAGAAAAAGAAGAGAAACCTGCAGGAGATTTTGTGAATTATATTATTTCATAAATGTGCTTTTATTGTAATATCTGTTGACTGAGTTTGGTTGAGTGGTCTGTTATGCTTAATAATAAACGGTATGCCCATCCGCAGCTTCACTTGCTCCCGTTTATGCACCAGCTGCAAATGCTAAAAAATAATAATAAACAGCACTAGCTTTTGTATGAACAATCATGAATTTAAAAATGCTTAGTAACTCGTTGTATTTGTAATGCGTGTTCAGTTTGAATCCAACGAAACAGCCTCACTCACAAACTCGAGTGTTCGAGTGTAACGTCACAGATCGCCGCATTCCTTAGAACGTTCGGTGAGTATAATGTTGAGTGCAACGGCTTCATGCTTTTTGTAGCGAGTCGGCGAGTGTGAGTATGCTATGCTTTTTAAACATTGTCTGGGGATCTGAATTTTGATCTTTTCATCAACTCGGAGAAGAATCTGCTTAAACTGGGATGTTATTTCTCGATTTACTGTACATTTAGATGAATAAATGTTTGATAAATAAATGTTTGGATAAATAAATGGTTTGTTTGGAAATGGGAGGCTGATATGTAAACCAATAATGATCAAACCAGTTTTCTATGTAAATGTTGATAATTTATATTTCATTGACCAACCGATAGCAAATACTGTATGTATACTGTATGTTTACTCAACTCATCGCTTCCTTTTCCCTTTTTTTTGATAGTGTTTTATAGTTTTAGATTGCAAAGTATTGTTCACGTCTAGATCATCTTTCACCATCAAATCCAACATCAGTATGAACATGTCAACTATGCCCACCATTTTTGAGAGTGCAGAGCAGTCATCTGAATACTCGGATGAGCTCATGACGGCCCTTGCTGCGGGGCGGTGGTGGGCAATCATGGAAGTTTCAGATCCCATCTCTGAGGAGCCTGAGGACCTCATCTCAGGCCAGTGTTGGGGAACAGGGGAGGCAGGAAAAACTTCATGCCCTACATCCCTGGTCTTCAGTGATGCATCTGAGAAGGCTCAGTCCCAGAACTTAGGCTTCTCAGATGCAACACTGAAGACCACAAAGCATTGGAGGCAGAAGACGACGCAGGGAGCACTCATTTCATCCAGGTCCACACAGGGAGCACCTGTGCCAGCCAGGTCCAAACAGGGAGCATCTGTGCCCGCCATGTCCAAACAGGGAGGCACATGTGCTGCTGGGCCCCACCAGGAGTCACATGTGCCCATCAGGTCCCAACAAAGAGGAAAACTCAGGATCCCTGAGTATCTGATTAAGCATCTGCAAGAGGCCTCTTTAGAAACTGCCATGCCTGCCAAGTCTCTACAGAGGGCACCTGTGGCTGCCTCAAAGGTGCTTGAATGCTCCTCACATGGAGCACTCATGCCAGACCAGATTGCAGATAGGCCAAAACTAAAGATGCCTGAGCCACTGAGATCTGAGCTGCTGCAACAGGGAGCACCTGTGCCCACCAGGTCCAAACAGGGAGCACTCGTACCTACCAGATTCACACAGGGAGCACCTGTGCCCGCCAGGTCCAAACAGGGAATATCTGTGTATGACAGGTCCACACAGGGAGCACCTGTGCCTGCCAGATCCAAACAGGAGAGCCTCACCTCATCCCTGGTCTTCAGTGATGCATCTGAGAAGGTACCGAACTTAGGCTTCTCAGATGCAACACTGAAGACCACGGAGCAGCGGAGAAAGCGGAGACCGAAAAAGCCACAGGGAGCACCTGTTCCCATCAGGTCCCAACAAAGTGGACAACTCGGGATCTCTGAGCATCTGGCTGAGGATCTAAAAAATACCTCTTTTGAAACACCCATGCCCAACAAGCCTCTAAGGGCACCTTTGGCTCCCATGCCAAACAAGATCTTAGATAGTCCAAAACCTAAGATCCCTGAGCCACAGAGGCAGGAGCTGCTACAACAGAAGCCTCTAGCCCCTTCCCTGAAGATAGAGCCTGTCTGTTGCGCAACGGTCATTGACACAATCTCCGAGTGGAGACACCATGTTCCCGACAGCAACCACCCGGGTCTTTCCAGGGAGCACCCATGCCCAGTTGGAGCACAGAAGCTCCTGTAAGTCCCTTCTATCTCTTGTATTTACTTGTTTTAAGATTTATTTAAAAAAGTAAACACTGCCTTCATCTATGCTATGTTCATGCTACTATGTTTTGTCCTCTATTTAAAATCCTTTTATATTTCAAAACGATAAAAAGATACAGCTTTAGATTTAGTCTAAGAAGCACAAACCTGTCCAGTATTGCACGATTATACATGCCTCTGTTCCCTCAACAGGCACCTTGACAAAAATTATGTATGGAAATTGACAACTATCAAACTCCACAGATAACCACTTTAAAACTGAACCAGAGGACTCTGAGCAGCTTTCAGCCCAGGACCCAGCTGACCCGGAAAAGAGCATTGGTTAGACTCTCCTATATCTCAGTTTTACTTAGGTTTAGAAATTAAACACTTTAATCATATCCTTTTTTTTTTTTTTTTTTTTTTTTTTTTTTTTTTTTAAACAGACCCCTCATATTGAAATGGTAGAAGCAAGTGGTCTTTAGATTAAGAACCACTCATTAAATCTGGATTATGTCTGTTCCTTCAACAGGACAATGCAGGTGTGGACCAGTCACCCCCACAAAAAAAGCAGCGTATGGCAATCGAAGTCAAGGACCAGCAGTCGGATCCAGGCAGCATAGACCGAATTGATTATTTATGTAACATATTTACCAAATTTTGTGTCATTTCAAATCTATAAAATGTATATTGTGTTTGTACATACTTTATAAGTGCATTAAAAATAAAAAAATGAAATCTAAACTGTGTAATTACTTATTTGTCAATGACAACACACATTCATTAGCACTGGTGTTACATAAACAGATCATTATCATCTGCTGTCACGGCACTGATTAAATTCACACACTAAGCCAATAGCATTGTAACAACACATATCATTCCTATTTTCCACAATTTATGGCTGAAGACAACGGGTGTATAATACAACTGATTCACTATTTCAGTATACTTTTTCTTGCAAACAATCAAACTAAGATAAAGGTTTGTTTAATTTTTTTTTTTTTCAACTGACAAATTTAAAGACTTTTTCTATAGTTTACTTTTATCAGTGGATCTTTTGTATCTACTTTTAGGCAGCTTCTTTGGTGCATTTATTTGATGCATGTTTCACTGGATTTGCTGTGTATTAAAGTACAATGTACAGAAAAACTGTGAATCTCTAAATATCTATTCATGAATATTTATTTCTATAAATTATGCCTTTTATTTAATAAACTAACTTTCTGATACATGTTTATTATTATTGGTATTCGTTTGTTATTAGTGTTTTTATAGGTTATTATCACTGTTATCTGAAAATATCTTGTGGTACTGTATCCAAGTTTTGAACTATTGAATAAGAAAAATGAACTATAAAAAACACCTACTTACCAAATCCCTCCAACATTGCAATTCATCATCCTGTGGGTCCAGTTCAGTTCAAACGGAATATAACTGATCCGGTTCATCAGTCCGACTCCTCACACAGCAGTGTCATCAGGTAAATATCTTCCGATCAGCTGCCGCGAGATGGCGACAGAGAACACGGTGTGCTTGCGTTCAGAATAAAGCAAATGTGAGCAAAGGAATGGACATCCCATTTTATGGAATCGGCTCTTTCCTCATGCTTGAAGTGAACAAGAGTGTCCTGACCAAATTACAGGTAAGACAACTTTTCACTGGAGTAGTGCTGGGTGGAAGGATTCCACTATGGGTTCCATTATGTCAACAATTTAACATTTTTAACCATTGTTTTGTTTATTTTAAGTATGTAACATTTATATTTTTCAAAAATCAACATGTAATGATGTATATGTATATTTTTTAAATTATTATTATTAGTAACACGAACATATGTAACTATTTGTATTTTTTATATTCATAATAGTATTAATACCATTTAAAAAGCTATTTATTAAACACTGGTGTCTTTTATCTAAAACACCCTTGATGTGCATGTGGCTTACTGTTTTAATAACTAATAACGTTCATCTTTACAGTGGTTGCCATCTATGACTACACCAAGGATAAGGACGATGAGCTGACCTTTATGGAAGGAGCCATCATCTACATCATTGAGAAGAATGATGACGGCTGGTTCGAGGGAGTTTTTTATTTTTACGGAAAATTCTGTTAAATTATTACATTGTGCCCTTTTTTTATGGATTTTTTTAGAGTGTACAATTTCTCAACACAATTATACTCTTTTCAAGGTCTAGCTTCGTCATTACTGCAGGTTGAATGGTTCTGATTGGCTGAGAGAAAATAGATAATCATATAGTAAGTTTCCACACATCGGCAATTTTTTAAATAGTTATTGCTTTTTAAATGTTTATATAGCTTTTATTAATTTTATTTTAGTACATCAAGTTAAACTGAATTAAAACGAGAAATGTTGCTTTAGCTGAAATACTGTATTTATTTTCTTTTTTTTATGGTTTAGTTTGACTTTTTGTCTCACAATTCTGACTTTATTTCTCATAATTCTTTATAACTTTATAGCTATATATAGTCCTAGTAAGAATTGAGAGATAAAGTCGCAGTTATATCCTCTTTATTCCGTGACGGTAAACTTTTTATAGTCTAAGTTTGACTATACTCACAGAAAATAATAAAATGAGAAAACAGACTTATAGGCTACATTTCTACATCTGAATATCGGCACTGTTTGTCCGGTGATCTAAGGTTTTGAAGTCTCTTATGCTCACCAAGGCTGCATTTATGTGATAAAAGATACAGTAAAAATGGTACAATTGCAAAATATTATTACAATTTAATACATCACTGTAAATCACTACACTTTTTGCTTTTTCCGTTACCACACCAAAACTGAACTGAAAAGAAGTGATTTTTTCGTATGACATTTCCTTTACTTGTCTACTAAAATATTAATAATTATTAACATTCATAAGTAGGTCATATTTGCCACAATTAGCTCATAAACACAAGAAGCTTTTTCGTTCAAACTCTACCCATGTCAGGTACAGTTGAGACACCCATCCGTGATGCTGTAAAACTGCCTAAACAATTCATTGCAAATGTAAAATACCTTTAAAAATGAGTTTTTTTCAAATTCAGTATTTTATTTGATTATTTGTTTAGTTAAAATTAGTTAATTTGTAAAACATTGCACAGTAATGGCAAACAGCGTCACAATATTTAAGTTCAGTTCATCATTTTAATAGTAACAAAGTTGAGTAACAGTAAAAAACATTGAACAATTGCAAACAGCAATAATAAAACATCAAATGCAAACAATAACCTAATAAACATATTAACAATAAACATAATGAAAACATAATAACTCATGTGTGTGTCTCAATGTTTCTCAACTGTACCCCACTGACCACCTCGAACATTTCTCTAGATTTTACGATGACCTTGCATGAAACAAAGTCATGCAATACGTCAGTTTTTAGAGCATAGATTAAGGTTTACGAAAATGTAAGTTAATTATAACTGTCATGTAAGGATGAGAAGCTATTCAATGTGGAAGGGACGTGGCGACAACTTTCGCCAATATCTTTGGACTGGAGAAGCGAATGTACTTCAAACTTCCCACGATCAAAGAAGGCGCTAATACGCATGTGCAAAGCAAATCTCACAGATCAGACTTGTTGCGCACGCAAGTTATTTGAGGTGTTTCAAATGTACCATCTTACCTGGTCTACCCTACTGGCAGCTTATTACCCGGACATTATCCAGTCATTTTATGGACATTACTGTTAACCTAACATAAAATGCAATGAAGTGCAAAATTCAAAATACAGGTAAAACACCTGTAAAAAGGAAATACGGAAACTGTTAAATTATTACATCATATCGTGCCCTATTTTTATGGCTTTTTTTAGTGTACAATTTCTCAACAATTATACTCTTTTCAAGGTCTAGATTCATCATTACTGCAGGTTGAATGGTTCTGATTGGCAAAGAAAAAAAATAGATAATCAGTAAATTTCCACACATCGACTTATTTTATACATCAAGTTAAACTGCACTAAAACGAGAAATGTTGCTTCAGCGGAAATACAGTATTTTATTTCTATTATTTTTTTTATGGTTTAGTTTCAGATTTAGTTAATTGAATACAAATAATACATAAAAAAACTGGTGAGGGAGTAGGGGACACCGACTAGCCAGCCAGATCATCCGAATCACACATGGAGATCAATGGGGTGCCGGATGCCACACCCTGGTCTCCCTCACTAGATATAACTTGCGCTTGCAGAGTATATATACCCCTCACAAGACCATTGTTTCTCTTTGACGGTAACATAAAATTCAGCTTGCGACGTTTGCATGTTTGTTACACTTGCACGATCAAACATAGATGTATGAAACACAATACGAATGCAAATTCTACATTTATTTGCTTATTATACTGTTTTTAAATCCAAAACAGTCATATTACCCAGAATGCTTTGCTGCTTATGCAAACACACAGCGATGCTATTGGTGCAGGTAACGATTACGAATTCGAAGCAGAAAAGTGGACAAAGATTCTTTAGTTTTTGTGATGTTAGTTTAACCCTTTCACACTTACGATCACACCGGTGTGATCGGTCTTGACTGGTCCCTGGAGCATATGATAACACCGGTGTGATTACAACGGTCAGTGCATCACGTGATCAATCGACTCACTGGATGGCGCTGAGACAGACGCTCATCATATACATCTATTCAGTGTTTTCAACGGCATAATGTTTCTTGTAGGTTTCAGACACTTATTAAATACACATAAGTACCAGCAAAACAATACATTTAGAGTTTGTGAAATACACACTGATGTCTATAAAAGCGGCAATAATAATCATTTCCATTATACTAAGACAACAAGTTTTATTCCTATCAGATACACATTGTGTAAGTAACTTTAACGTTTCCTCTGTTATTCTCCCAGTTCACCGGCCACTTACTTTCATGTATTTCGGGAGAAATGGATCATTTCACGTGTTGTAAATCCAATAGATCCGATTCTCTGAACTGCGGCACACACTAAAATGGCGGCGCCCATCGTGCATATAGCTCAAATAACGCGATCGTTATAAAGGTGTTTAAAAAACAAAACACATTCACTGTAATAACTTGCGAGACACGGATCTGTTCAAGGTGGTTCTTTTACTCAGGGAAATCAGCAGCAAGCAGTACACTTGATAGCATCACAGCTGGATTACATATGCACCCTAACAAGTTCTTCTTTGCTGCTTTTAAACCAAGTCGAACAGCATTAGATTGCCCCCTACGGGTCAGTCCACAAGAGCTCACTCTGTTACAGCCCATGTTTGACAATCCCAGTCTCACGGCAGTTCGAAATTTAATCTATTGATTCGTGTTCATGTACTTTTTTTTCGTGTCACTACGCACGATTTTTAATATAATGTATTTCAATAGGAAGTAAAATTCGTGCATTTTTTTTTATTGCAATATTAACAAACAGAACAAGTCGATACATACAAGAAATATAAACAATCTTTCAAATCAAAAGGAAATTATGATTCAATAGTAAACAGAGGAAATATAAAAGGAACTTAATTAAAACTACTGAACAATAATCCTAAAAAAAGAAAGAAAGGAGAAGAGAAGAGAAAAAAAAGGAAAAGAAGAGGGCATAATAATAAAGAAAAACATATTAAGAAAGAATATTAAACATGGCACACATTCTGGATGTTGTCATTGCTTTCTTGTTAACAGAAGTTGTATTTAAATACATCTTCAATTCTTGTTTGAAAAAATTAAAGTGGGGTTTACTTTTCATATATTTACATTTATGAATATGAAACTTTCCAATAAATAAAAGAAGGTTTATACAAAAACTTGCATTAAGCAGATTATTGTCTTTGACATAAAAACCAAAAAGAATGTGTCTATATGATATAGAAAAGTTACCCAAAACCTTTTGGACAATCAGAGCATCAATATTATTCCAGAAAGACCAAGCAAAAGGACATTCCCAAAACAAATGATCAACAGTTTCAGAAGAGGCTTCACAAAAAGAGCAAGATGTATCAATATCACTTCTGAATTTCTTTAAAAAGTACTTAACTGGATAAAATCTTTGAATAATTTTATAGGATATTTCTTTAACTTTATTTGTTAGAAAGAATTTCTGAGGAAGTGACCAAACATATGACCATTTAATGTCATCAGAAAGGTTATTCCAATACGAAATGGAGGAAGGAATTGAAGTAACAAGTAGTTGGATTTATGCACTGAGAAACAAATAGAACCAACCACAGTGGATTCAGGGCTAGGGGGACAAACAGAAATCACTGTAGCACTATTATTGTTTCTAAACAGTATACAGATTTCCAAAGAGATGGACTTGAAAACTATATTAAATTCTTTACTAGATACTGGGAATTGATATCTTGAAACAAAATCGGAATAATTAAATAAATTCCCCTCACTATCAAACAGCTGGTTTACTAACATCACTCCATTAGTGAACCAGTTTTCAAGAAATAACGATTTCCTCTTATGTAGAATATTACAATTGTTCCAAATAAAAAAATTGTGTGGCGAGAAATTATGCTTGTAAATAAGTCTCCAAAGCCATAAGCATTTGCTGATGATAATTGGAAAGTTTGATAGGAAGTTTACTGACTGAATAATTGCACATTAAAAGGAAATGTATACCTCCTAATTGAGAAAAGACATATCTTGGGATTATACTCCAAATAGAAGATTGATTGTGAAGGAAACGTTTAAGCCAATTAATTTTTAAGGTATTGTTAAGAGAATCAAAATCAATGAAATTTAAGCCACCTTTATTATAAGAATTTAAAATAACTGATTTTCTAATATAATGAGTTTTATTTTTCCAAAGAAATTTAAGCAACATTATATCAATCAACTTGCAAGTAGATTTATCCACAAATAAAGACTGAGCAGCATAGGATAACCGGGAAATCCTTTCTGCTTTAGTAAGCAGAGTTCTGCCTTTCAAAGATAGATCTCTTAACAACCAAAGGTTACATTTTTTCTGTTTCCTAACTAAAATTCATCTGACATTTTAGTTTAGTATCTTTTATTATTTTGATTCCTAAATATGCTAGAGATAGAGGTTGCAGCTTATTTTTTTATCGGTAGTAATTCGCATTTATTAATATTAAGCAAAAGGCCAGACGCATTAGAAAAAGACTGAAGAGAGGTTAAAGCAATTGGGATCTGAGAGACATCTCTTAGAAACAACGCTGTATCATCTGCCAGTTGGCTAATAAACAATTCCGTACCAGCAATAGAAATTCCCTTCACAGGGCTCTCTTTAATATGTAAATGTAAAAATTGTGTAGCTATTAGAAAAAGATATGGGGAAATGGGGCATCCTTGTCTTACACCACGCTTTAAAGAAAATCTAGGAGAAGTGCCGTTATTGAGTCGGATAGAGCTATTACCATTACAATAAAGCATTTTAATACTTTTGCAAAAAAAAAAAATACCGAAACCCATTCTGTGCAGGGCTTGTAACATAAATTCTTGTTCTAAACAATCAAATGCTTTGTAATAGTCAAGAAAGAGGATAAAACTATCAGAAGAAATAAGATCTGAATAATCCAACAAGTCAAAAATCAAGCGTATATTATTAGAAATATGTCCCTGATGTATAAAACCTGATTGGCACTCATCTATTATATTATTAAGAATAAGTTTTAGCCTCTTTGCTAAAACTAAGGCAATCATTTTATAATCAGTATTCAATAAGGAAATCAGGCGCCAATTTTCTATTAGGAGATCTCTATTGGGCTTGGAAGAATCAAAGTTATTAGCCCTGACATAAAGAGGGAGGAAGTGTTGTTTTCTCAATACTCTCTAAAATCATTTTATGTAAAAAAGGTGCTAATTCTTTACTAAATGCTTTATAGAGCTCTGCAGATAGCCCATCAGTACCTGGGGATTTGTTACTTTTTAAATTATTTATTGAATCAAGAATTTCTGAAAGACTAATGGGTGCATCACACAGACTACAATCTTTATTATTAATTTGTTTAATGTGAGATAAGGAATCAAAAAATTCTGTGGCGGATCGCTGGCAAAGTTTAGAAGAATATAAATCATTATAAAATGTAGCACAAAAGTCTGCAATTATCTTAAAATCATCAGTTACATTCCCATCAATACATAGTTGCTGAATAGAATTTTTAACTCGCTGCCTTTCTAACCTAAAGAAATAGGCAGAATTCTGCTCACCCTCCTCTAGCCAATTCCGTCTAGACCTGATGAAGGCGCCTTCAGCCTTCCGTTTATATATATTCTCTAAATTATGTTTCTGATTAACAAGCTCAATTTTTTCTAAGTCTGTAAGATCATCTAGATTTTTACACAATAATGCGAAATTCTGTCCATAATCTGGTTTTCATTATTTTTTCTTAATTTTGCCAGCGAACTACTGTATTTCCGACAATATTTCCCTATTTCATATTTAAGAAGTTCCCAATTATTGCAAAAAATATTCTCTTTATTAGCTTTATGCCAATAAAAGGAAAGTAAGTTATCAATCTTAGTGAGAACTTTGTTATGTTGAAGAATTGAGGTGTTAAGTTTCCAATATGAGGATCTTTTACTCAATGAGGGAGAGGATACAAATGGAATACAGATAGAAATGGCCTTATGGTCAGGGAAGTATATCAGTCTTTATATTTAATAACTCTGCTGAGGTCAAACAAAAATCAAGTCGGGATTGTCTAAAAAGAGAACTATTGTTCCATGTGAATACTTTTAGCAGAGGATGGGTTTCTCGCCACACATCAACAACAGAACATTTTTGCATAAAGGATAATAAATAGTCAGAATTAGTATTAGTAGATTGGGGGGGGGGGGGGGGGCATCTATCCAAGGTACAATCCAAAACAACATTAAAATCACCACCGAATATTAAGGAAGAATTTGGAAATTTACATAACATATGACGTATACGTGTTTCTAATTTATAAAAAAAACGTATTATCTCTTGGTGAATTATACCCATAGACATTAGCAGTAATACAAGTCATATTTGCAAACTGAAAAGCAAGTATAATGTAGTGACCATTGATGTCACAATCAGTAGCCAGAATCTTTCCACCAAAATGATTTTTTTAAATACAAACTCCGGCAGAATATTCATTTCCATGAGACATCCACATTTCTAACCCCCATTGTGACCTCCATAAACTGACATCTTGTAAAGTTGAATGAGATTCTTGTATAAAACAAAGATCTGTGTTCAAACTTTTAAGATACAGAAAGATTGCTTTACGCTTAAGAATGTTTCGTAGCCCATCAATCCTGATGTTTGGGAAAGCACGTTCCTCGTCTGATATGTTGCTTATATTGTTATAGCTAAATAGAAAAAAACCTGCAGGAGATTTTTTGTGAATTATATTGTTTCAGAAATGTGCTTTTATTGTAATATCTGTTGAAAGTTAGTTCAAACGGAATATAACTGATCCGGTTCATCAGTCCGACTCCTCACACAGCAGTGTCATCAGGTAAATATCTTCCGATCAGCTGCCGCGAGATGGCGACAGAGAACACGGTGTGCTTGCGTTCAGAATAAAGCAAATGTGAGCAAAGGAATGGACATCCCATTTTATGGAATCGGCTCTTTCCTCATGGTTGAAGTGAACAAGAGTGTCCTGACCAAATTACAGGTAAGAAAACTTTTCACTGGAGTAGTGCTGGGTGGAAGGATTCCACTATGGGTTCCATTATGTCAACAATTTAACATTTTTAACCATTGTTTATTTTATATATGTAACATTTATATTTTTCAAAAATCAACATGCAATGATGTATATGTATATTTTTGAATTATTATTATTAGTAACATGATTTTATTTTTATTAACATATGTAACTATTTGTATTTTTTATATTGTTCATAATAGTATTAATACTGTTTAAAGCTATTTATTAAACACTGGTGTCTTTTATCTAAAACACCCTTGATGTGCATGTGGCTTACTGTTTTAATAACTAATAACGTTCATCTTTACAGTGGTTGCCATCTATGACTACACCAAGGATAAGGACGATGAGCTGACCTTTATGGAAAGAGCCATCATCTACATCATTGAGAAGAATGATGACGGCTGGTTCGAGGGAGTTTTTTTTTTTTTTTACGGAAAATTCTGTTAAATTATTACATTGTGCCCTATTTTTATGGATTTTTTTAGAGTGTACAATTTCTCAACACAGTTATACTCTTTTCAAGGTCTAGCTTCGTCATTACTGCAGGTTGAATGGTTCTGATTGGCTAAGAGAAAATAGATAATCATATAGTAAGTTTCCACACATCGGCAATTTTTTAATAGTAATTGTTTTTTAAATGTTTATATAGCTTTTATTAATTTTATTTTAGTACATCAAGTTAAACTGCATTTAAAAGAGAAATGTTGCTTTAGCTGAAATACAGTATTTATTTTCTTTTTTTATGGTTTAGTTTGACTTTTTGTCTCACAATTCTGGCCGGCTTATTTCTCATAATTCTTCATAACTTTATAGCTATATATAGTCCTAGTAAGAATTGAGAGATAAAGTCGCAGTTATATCCTCTTTATTCCGTGACGGTAAACTTTTTATAGTCTAAGTTTGACTATACTCACAGAAAATAATAAAATGAGAAAACAGACTTATAGGCTACATTTCTACATCTGAATATCGGCACTGTTTGTCCGGTGATCTAAGGTTTTGAAGTCTCTTATGCTCACCAAGGCTGCATTTATGTGATAAAAGATACAGTAAAAATGGTACAATTGCAAAATATTATTACAATTTAATACATCACTGTAAAAAAAAATCTGTTAAATAACAGAAACAGGTCGGGTACAGTTTGTACACTTTTTGCTTTTTCTGTTACCACACCAAAACTGAACTGAAAAGAAGTGATTTTTTCGTATGACATTTCCTTTACTTGTCTACTAAAATATTAATAATTATAAGTAGGTCATATTTGCCACAATTAGCTCATAAACACAAGAAGCTTTTTCGTTCAAACTCTACCCATGTCAGGTACAGTTGAGACACCCATCCGTGATGCTGTAAAACTGCCTAACCAATTCATTGCAAATGTAAAATACCTTTAAAAATGAGTTTTTTTTCCCCCATTCAGTATTTTATTTGATTACTTGTTTAGTTAAAATTTGTTAATTTGTAAAACATTGTACAGTAATGGCAAACAGCGTCACAATATTTAATTTCAGTTCATCATTTTAATAGTAACAAAGTTGAATAACAGTAAAAAAACATTGAACAATTGCAAACAGCAATAATAAAACATATCAAATGCAAACAATAACCTAATAAACATAATGAAAACATAAGTCATGTGTGTGTCTCCGCTGACCACCTCGAACATTTCTCTAGATTTTACGATGACCTTGCATGAAACAAAGTCATGCAATACGTCAGTTTTTAGAGCATAGATTAAGGTTTACGAAAATGTAAGTTAATTATAACTGTCATGTAAGGATGAGAAGCTATTCAATGTGGAAGGGACGTGGCGACAACTTTCGCCAATATCTTTGGACTGGAGAAGCGAATGTACTTCAAACTTCCCACGATCAAAGAAGGCGCTAATACGCATGTGCAAAGCAAATCTCACAGATCAGACTTGTTGCGCACGCAAGTTATTTGAGGTGTTTCAAATGTACCAACTGTACCTGGTCTACCCTACTGGCAGCTTATTACCCGGACATTATCCAGTCATTTTATGGACATTACTGTTACCCTAACATAAAATGCAATGAAGTGCAAAATTCAAAATACAGGTAAAACACCTGTAAAAAGGAAATACGGAAACTTCTGTTAAATGATTACATCATATTGTGCCCTATTTTTATGGCTTTTTTTAGTGTGTACAATTTCTCAACAATTATACTCTTTTCAAAGTCTAGCTTCATCATTACTGCAGGTTGAATGGTTCTGATTGGCAAAGAAAAAATAGATAATCATAGTAAATTTCCACACATCGGCTTATTTTAGTACATGAAGTTAAACTGCATTAAAACGAGAATTGTTGCTTTAGCGGAAATACAGTATTTTATTTTTATTTTTTTATGGTTTAGTTTCAGATTTAGTTAATTGAATACAAATAATACATAAAAAAACTGGTGAGGGAGTAGGGGACACCGACTAGCCAGCCAGATCATCCGAATCACACATGGAGATCAATGGGGTGCCGGATGCCACACCCTGGTCTCCCTCACTAGATATAACTTGCGCTTGCAGAGTATATATACCCCTCACAAGACCATCGTTTCTCTTTGACGGTAACATAAAATTCAGCTTGCGACGTTTGCATGTTTGTTATACTTGCACGATCAAACATAGATGTATGAAACACAATACGAATGCAAATTCTACATTTATTTGCTTATTATACTGTTTTTAAATCCAAAACATTCATATTACCCAGAATGCTTTGCTACTTATGCAAACACACAGCGATGCTATTGGTGCAGGTAACGATTACGTATTCTAAGCAGAAAAGTGGACAAAGATTCTTTAGTTTTTGTGAAGTTAGTTTAACCCTTTCACACTTACGATCACACCGGTGTGATCGGTCTTGACTGGTCCCTGGAGCATATGATAACACCGGTGTGATTACAACGGTCAGTGCATCACGTGATCAATCGACTCACTGGATGGCGCTGAGACAGACGCTCATCATATACATCTATTCAGTGTTTTCAACGGCATAATGTTTCTTGTAGGTTTCAGACACTTATTAAATACACATAAGTACCAGCAAAACAATACATTTAGAGTTTGTGAAATACACACTGATGTCTATAAAAGCGGCAATAATAATCATTTCCATTATACTAAGACAACAAGTTTTATTCATATCAGATACACATTGTGTAAGTAACTTTAACGTTTCCTCTGTTATTCTCCCAGTTCACCGGCCACTTACTTTCATGTATTTCGGGAGAAATGGATCATTTCACGTGTTGTAAATCCAATAGATCCGATTCTCTGAACTGCGGCACACACTAAAATGGCGGCGCCCATCGTGCATATAGCTCAAATAACGCGATCGTTATAAAGGTGTTTAAAAAACAAAACACATTCACTGTAATAACTTGCGAGAGACGGATCTGTTCAAGGTGGTTCTTTTACTCAGGGAAATCAGCAGCAAGCAGTACACTTGATAGCATCACAGCTGGATTACATATGCACCCTAACAAGTTCTTCTTTGCTGCTTTTAAACCAAGTCGAACAGCATTAGATTGCCCCCTACGGGTCAGTCCACAAGAGCTCACTCTGTTACAGCCCATGTTTGACAATCCCAGTCTCACGGCAGTTCGAAATTTAATCTATTGATTCGTGTTCATGTACTTTTTTTTCGTGTCACTACGCACGATTTTTAATATAATGTATTTCAATAGGAAGTAAAATTCGTGCTTTTTTTATTTCAATATTAACAAACAGAACAAGTCGATACATACAAGAAATATAAACAATTTTTCAAATCAAAAGGAAATTATGATTCAATAGTAAACAGAGGAAATATAAAAGGAACTTAATTAAAACTACTGAACAATAATCCTAAAAAAAGAAAGAAAGGAGAAGAGAAGAGAAAAAAAAGGACAAGAAGAGGGCATAATAATAAAGAAAAACATATTAAGGAACAATATTAAACATGGCACACATTCTGGATGTTGTCATTGCTTTCTTGTTAACAGAAGTTGAAATTGTATTTAAATACATCTTCAATTCTTGTTTGAAAAAATTAAAGTGGGGTTTTACTTTTCATATATTTACATTTATGAATATGAAACTTTCCAATAAATAAAAGAAGGTTTATACAAAAACTTGCATTAAGCAGATTATTGTCTTTGACATAAAAACCAAAAAGAATGTGTCTATATGATATAGAAAAGTTACCCAAAACCTTTTGGACAATCAGAGCATCAATATTATTCCAGAAAGACCAAGCAAAAGGACATTCCCAAAACAAATGATCAACAGTTTCAGAAGAGGCTTCACAAAAAGAGCAAGATGTATCAATATCACTTCTGAATTTCTTTAAAAAGTACTTAACTGGATAAAATCTTTGAATAATTTTATAGGATATTTCTTTAACTTTATTTGTTAGAAAGAATTTCTGAGGAAGTGACCAAACATATGACCATTTAATGTCATCAGAAAGGTTATTCCAATACGAAATGGAGGAAGGAATTGAAGTAACAAGGTCCAAAAATAATGACCTGATTTTGTAGTTGGATTCATGCACTGAGAAACAAATAGAACCAACCACAGTGGATTCAGGGCTAGGGGGACAAACAGAAATCACTGTAGCACTATTATTGTTTCTAAACAGTATACAGATTTTCAAAGAGATGGACTTGAAAACTATATTAAATTCTTTACTAGATACTGGGAATTGATATCTTGAAACAAAATCGGAATAATTAAATAAATTCCCCTCACTATCAAACAGCTGGTTTACTAACATCACTCCATTAGTGAACCAGTTTTCAAGAAATAACGATTTCCTCTTATGTAGAATATTACAATTGTTCCAAATAAAAAAATTGTGTGGCGAGAAATTATGCTTGTAAATAAGTCTCCAAAGCCATAAGCATTTGCTGATGATAATTGGAAAGTTTGATAGGAAGTTTACTGACTGAATAATTGCACATTAAAAGGAAATGTATACCTCCTAATTGAGAAAAGACATATCTTGGGATTATACTCCAAATAGAAGATTGATTGTGAAGGAAACGTTTAAGCCAATTAATTTTTAAGGTATTGTTAAGAGAATCAAAATCAATGAAATTTAAGCCACCTTTATTATAAGAATTCAAAATAACTGATTTTCTAATATAATGAGTTTTATTTTTCCAAAGAAATTTAAGCAACATTATATCAATCAACTTGCAAGTAGATTTATCCACAAATAAAGACTGAGCAGCATAGGATAACCGGGAAATCCTTTCTGCTTTAGTAAGCAGAGTTCTGCCTTTCAAAGATAGATCTCTTAACAACCAAAGGTTACATTTTTTCTGTTTCCTAACTAAAATTCATCTGACATTTTAGTTTAGTATCTTTTATTATTTTGATTCCTAAATATGCTAGAGATAGAGGTTGCAGCTTATTTTTTTATCGGTAGTAATTCGCATTTATTAATATTAAGCAAAAGGCCAGACGCATTAGAAAAAGACTGAAGAGAGGTTAAAGCAATTGGGATCTGAGAGACATCTCTTAGAAACAACGCTGTATCATCTGCCAGTTGGCTAATAAACAATTCCGTACCAGCAATAGAAATTCCCTTCACAGGGCTCTCTTTAATATGTAAATGTAAAAATTGTGTAGCTATTAGAAAAAGATATGGGGAAATGGGGCATCCTTGTCTTACACCACGCTTTAAAGAAAATCTAGGAGAAGTGCCGTTATTGAGTCGGATAGAGCTATTACCATTACAATAAAGCATTTTAATACTTTTGCAAAAAAAAAAAATACCGAAACCCATTCTGTGCAGGGCTTGTAACATAAATTCTTGTTCTAAACAATCAAATGCTTTGTAATAGTCAAGAAAGAGGATAAAACTATCAGAAGAAATAAGATCTGAATAATCCAACAAGTCAAAAATCAAGCGTATATTATTAGAAATATGTCCCTGATGTATAAAACCTGATTGGCACTCATCTATTATATTATTAAGAATAAGTTTTAGCCTCTTTGCTAAAACTAAGGCAATCATTTTATAATCAGTATTCAATAAGGAAATCAGGCGCCAATTTTCTATTAGGAGATCTCTATTGGGCTTGGAAGAATCAAAGTTATTAGCCCTGACATAAAGAGGGAGGAAGTGTTGTTTTCTCAATACTCTCTAAAATCATTTTATGTAAAAAAGGTGCTAATTCTTTACTAAATGCTTTATAGAGCTCTGCAGATAGCCCATCAGTACCTGGGGATTTGTTACTTTTTAAATTATTTATTGAATCAAGAATTTCTGAAAGACTAATGGGTGCATCACACAGACTACAATCTTTATTATTAATTTGTTTAATGTGAGATAAGGAATCAAAAAATTCTGTGGCGGATCGCTGGCAAAGTTTAGAAGAATATAAATCATTATAAAATGTAGCACAAAAGTCTGCAATTATCTTAAAATCATCAGTTACATTCCCATCAATACATAGTTGCTGAATAGAATTTTTAACTCGCTGCCTTTCTAACCTAAAGAAATAGGCAGAATTCTGCTCACCCTCCTCTAGCCAATTCCGTCTAGACCTGATGAAGGCGCCTTCAGCCTTCCGTTTATATATATTCTCTAAATTATGTTTCTGATTAACAAGCTCAATTTTTTCTAAGTCTGTAAGATCATCTAGATTTTTACACAATAATGCGAAATTCTGTCCATAATCTGGTTTTCATTATTTTTTCTTAATTTTGCCAGCGAACTACTGTATTTCCGACAATATTTCCCTATTTCATATTTAAGAAGTTCCCAATTATTGCAAAAAATATTCTCTTTATTAGCTTTATGCCAATAAAAGGAAAGTAAGTTATCAATCTTAGTGAGAACTTTGTTATGTTGAAGAATTGAGGTGTTAAGTTTCCAATATGAGGATCTTTTACTCAATGAGGGAGAGGATACAAATGGAATACAGATAGAAATGGCCTTATGGTCAGGGAAGTATATCAGTCTTTATATTTAATAACTCTGCTGAGGTCAAACAAAAATCAAGTCGGGATTGTCTAAAAAGAGAACTATTGTTCCATGTGAATACTTTTAGCAGAGGATGGGTTTCTCGCCACACATCAACAACAGAACATTTTTGCATAAAGGATAATAAATAGTCAGAATTAGTATTAGTAGATTGGGGGGGGGGGGGGGGGCATCTATCCAAGGTACAATCCAAAACAACATTAAAATCACCACCGAATATTAAGGAAGAATTTGGAAATTTACATAACATATGACGTATACGTGTTTCTAATTTATAAAAAAAACGTATTATCTCTTGGTGAATTATACCCATAGACATTAGCAGTAATACAAGTCATATTTGCAAACTGAAAAGCAAGTATAATGTAGTGACCATTGATGTCACAATCAGTAGCCAGAATCTTTCCACCAAAATGATTTTTTTAAATACAAACTCCGGCAGAATATTCATTTCCATGAGACATCCACATTTCTAACCCCCATTGTGACCTCCATAAACTGACATCTTGTAAAGTTGAATGAGATTCTTGTATAAAACAAAGATCTGTGTTCAAACTTTTAAGATACAGAAAGATTGCTTTACGCTTAAGAATGTTTCGTAGCCCATCAATCCTGATGTTTGGGAAAGCACGTTCCTCGTCTGATATGTTGCTTATATTGTTATAGCTAAATAGAAAAAAACCTGCAGGAGATTTTTTGTGAATTATATTGTTTCAGAAATGTGCTTTTATTGTAATATCTGTTGAAAGTTAGTTCAAACGGAATATAACTGATCCGGTTCATCAGTCCGACTCCTCACACAGCAGTGTCATCAGGTAAATATCTTCCGATCAGCTGCCGCGAGATGGCGACAGAGAACACGGTGTGCTTGCGTTCAGAATAAAGCAAATGTGAGCAAAGGAATGGACATCCCATTTTATGGAATCGGCTCTTTCCTCATGGTTGAAGTGAACAAGAGTGTCCTGACCAAATTACAGGTAAGAAAACTTTTCACTGGAGTAGTGCTGGGTGGAAGGATTCCACTATGGGTTCCATTATGTCAACAATTTAACATTTTTAACCATTGTTTATTTTATATATGTAACATTTATATTTTTCAAAAATCAACATGCAATGATGTATATGTATATTTTTGAATTATTATTATTAGTAACATGATTTTATTTTTATTAACATATGTAACTATTTGTATTTTTTATATTGTTCATAATAGTATTAATACTGTTTAAAGCTATTTATTAAACACTGGTGTCTTTTATCTAAAACACCCTTGATGTGCATGTGGCTTACTGTTTTAATAACTAATAACGTTCATCTTTACAGTGGTTGCCATCTATGACTACACCAAGGATAAGGACGATGAGCTGACCTTTATGGAAGGAGCCATCATCTACATCATTGAGAAGAATGATGACGGCTGGTTCGAGGGAGTTTTTTTTTTTTTTTACGGAAAATTCTGTTAAATTATTACATTGTGCCCTATTTTTATGGATTTTTTTAGAGTGTACAATTTCTCAACACAGTTATACTCTTTTCAAGGTCTAGCTTCGTCATTACTGCAGGTTGAATGGTTCTGATTGGCTAAGAGAAAATAGATAATCATATAGTAAGTTTCCACACATCGGCAATTTTTTAATAGTAATTGTTTTTTAAATGTTTATATAGCTTTTATTAATTTTATTTTAGTACATCAAGTTAAACTGCATTTAAAAGAGAAATGTTGCTTTAGCTGAAATACAGTATTTATTTTCTTTTTTTATGGTTTAGTTTGACTTTTTGTCTCACAATTCTGGCCGGCTTATTTCTCATAATTCTTCATAACTTTATAGCTATATATAGTCCTAGTAAGAATTGAGAGATAAAGTCGCAGTTATATCCTCTTTATTCCGTGACGGTAAACTTTTTATAGTCTAAGTTTGACTATACTCACAGAAAATAATAAAATGAGAAAACAGACTTATAGGCTACATTTCTACATCTGAATATCGGCACTGTTTGTCCGGTGATCTAAGGTTTTGAAGTCTCTTATGCTCACCAAGGCTGCATTTATGTGATAAAAGATACAGTAAAAATGGTACAATTGCAAAATATTATTACAATTTAATACATCACTGTAAAAAAAAATCTGTTAAATAACAGAAACAGGTCGGGTACAGTTTGTACACTTTTTGCTTTTTCTGTTACCACACCAAAACTGAACTGAAAAGAAGTGATTTTTTCGTATGACATTTCCTTTACTTGTCTACTAAAATATTAATAATTATAAGTAGGTCATATTTGCCACAATTAGCTCATAAACACAAGAAGCTTTTTCGTTCAAACTCTACCCATGTCAGGTACAGTTGAGACACCCATCCGTGATGCTGTAAAACTGCCTAACCAATTCATTGCAAATGTAAAATACCTTTAAAAATGAGTTTTTTTTCCCCCATTCAGTATTTTATTTGATTACTTGTTTAGTTAAAATTAGTTAATTTGTAAAACATTGTACAGTAATGGCAAACAGCGTCACAATATTTAATTTCAGTTCATCATTTTAATAGTAACAAAGTTGAATAACAGTAAAAAAACATTGAACAATTGCAAACAGCAATAATAAAACATATCAAATGCAAACAATAACCTAATAAACATAATGAAAACATAAGTCATGTGTGTGTCTCCGCTGACCACCTCGAACATTTCTCTAGATTTTACGATGACCTTGCATGAAACAAAGTCATGCAATACGTCAGTTTTTAGAGCATAGATTAAGGTTTACGAAAATGTAAGTTAATTATAACTGTCATGTAAGGATGAGAAGCTATTCAATGTGGAAGGGACGTGGCGACAACTTTCGCCAATATCTTTGGACTGGAGAAGCGAATGTACTTCAAACTTCCCACGATCAAAGAAGGCGCTAATACGCATGTGCAAAGCAAATCTCACAGATCAGACTTGTTGCGCACGCAAGTTATTTGAGGTGTTTCAAATGTACCATCTTACCTGGTCTACCCTACTGGCAGCTTATTACCCGGACATTATCCAGTCATTTTATGGACATTACTGTTACCCTAACATAAAATGCAATGAAGTGCAAAATTCAAAATACAGGTAAAACACCTGTAAAAAGGAAATACGGAAACTTCTGTTAAATGATTACATCATATTGTGCCCTATTTTTATGGCTTTTTTTAGTGTGTACAATTTCTCAACAATTATACTCTTTTCAAAGTCTAGCTTCATCATTACTGCAGGTTGAATGGTTCTGATTGGCAAAGAAAAAATAGATAATCATAGTAAATTTCCACACATCGGCTTATTTTAGTACATGAAGTTAAACTGCATTAAAACGAGAAATGTTGCTTTAGCGGAAATACAGTATTTTATTTTTATTTTTTTATGGTTTAGTTTCAGATTTAGTTAATTGAATACAAATAATACATAAAAAAACTGGTGAGGGAGTAGGGGACACCGACTAGCCAGCCAGATCATCCGAATCACACATGGAGATCAATGGGGTGCCGGATGCCACACCCTGGTCTCCCTCACTAGATATAACTTGCGCTTGCAGAGTATATATACCCCTCACAAGACCATCGTTTCTCTTTGACGGTAACATAAAATTCAGCTTGCGACGTTTGCATGTTTGTTATACTTGCACGATCAAACATAGATGTATGAAACACAATACGAATGCAAATTCTACATTTATTTGCTTATTATACTGTTTTTAAATCCAAAACATTCATATTACCCAGAATGCTTTGCTACTTATGCAAACACACAGCGATGCTATTGGTGCAGGTAACGATTACGTATTCTAAGCAGAAAAGTGGACAAAGATTCTTTAGTTTTTGTGAAGTTAGTTTAACCCTTTCACACTTACGATCACACCGGTGTGATCGGTCTTGACTGGTCCCTGGAGCATATGATAACACCGGTGTGATTACAACGGTCAGTGCATCACGTGATCAATCGACTCACTGGATGGCGCTGAGACAGACGCTCATCATATACATCTATTCAGTGTTTTCAACGGCATAATGTTTCTTGTAGGTTTCAGACACTTATTAAATACACATAAGTACTAGCAAAACAATACATTTAGAGTTTGTGAAATACACACTGATGTCTATAAAAGCGGCAATAATAATCATTTCCATTATACTAAGACAACAAGTTTTATTCATATCAGATACACATTGTGTAAGTAACTTTAACGTTTCCTCTGTTATTCTCCCAGTTCACCGGCCACTTACTTTCATGTATTTCGGGAGAAATGGATCATTTCACGTGTTGTAAATCCAATAGATCCGATTCTCTGAACTGCGGCACAAACTAAAATGGCGGCGCCCATCGTGCATATAGCTCAAATAACGCGATCGTTATAAAGGTGTTTAAAAAACAAAACACATTCACTGTAATAACTTGCGAGATACGGATCTGTTCAAGGTGGTTCTTTTACTCAGGGAAATCAGCAGCAAGCAGTACACTTGATAGCATCACAGCTGGATTACATATGCACCCTAACAAGTTCTTCTTTGCTGCTTTTAAACCAAGTCGAACAGCATTAGATTGCCCCCTACGGGTCAGTCCACAAGAGCTCACTCTGTTACAGCCCATGTTTAACAATCCCAGTCTCACGGCAGTTCGCGACATAGTCACGAAATTTAATCTATTGATTCGTGTTCATGGACACGAATTTCCCTTTTTTTTCTCGTGTCACTACGCACGATTTTTAATATAATGTATTTCAATAGGAAGTAAATTTCGTGCATACACCACGTTTTTCGTTCTGCATAGCACATACGCTGTTGTTTTTTTTTTTATCATTTAATATTCTTTTTTTTTTTACTTTAAGCGCTACATTACTCAACATTTATTCGGGATATTTTATCCTCGTTTTTTTATTTTTGCTTTATATTCTGTAGGCTTCTCACCATTGTAAACCATCGTCAGTGGTTCCTTCCAGTCAAAATATAGTAAATATATTCTCCCGGTTAATTGACGAGACGGCAGTTGTGCTACGGCCATCGCTTCTAAATGTTGATATTTCTTTTTCTGAGAAATGCCGTTTTTCCATCGGCTTGGTGTGTCAAACAGTAAATATTACAGTACCCATGAGCCTTATTATCAACCGTTATGACCATAATTTTTTATTGTTTCTTCTTCGATTGTGAGAACGGGGACTCGTTTTGGATATTAATTAGATTAAAATAAACAAGTTTTAATGTAATTAATTAGTGGACGCCAGCATTACCCATGAGCCTCAGCATCCGTTGCTATGGAGACGGAGCCAGTCCGCGTTGCCATTGGGTGATTTCTTCAGTGATTTCTCATTGCGCTCAAACCACTGTCCAGGTAAGTTATGAGGCTCATAATTAATGATCACGTTTTGCTTAAATGTTATAATTGATGCTTTATTTGCCATTAGACTCGCATGATGTACATGTTAGTGCAACGAATTAAAGCCCGACCAATGGTTTCCTCATTATAAGAAAAAAAACTTAAACTTAAATAAATGGCTAGCTAACTTCAACATAAGCTAACTCTAGTTATCTAAGTTAGACGATGTCATTTTATCTCGATCAGTCATCGTGGTTCACCAACAACATCACTGTAATGTGCCATTATCATTTGGCCTAACGTTACTGCACATAACGTTGCCTTTAAATCTAGGACGAGGAACCCCAGACTCATGTTACGCGCCTTTTAACAGTTGAACAGGACATGGGAAAAACGTGAATTTTTATTCATTTATCTTAAGTATTTATAAGAAAATGTGATTCTCTCACTATTGGGGTACACATTTTAAACCTTATATCAACATAACTACATAATTAACATTTTCTGTTCTTCCTGCAGATCCTTTTCAACTTCACCTGTCAACATATTGCTACACCTGATTTAAAAAAAACAAAGGCACTTTTAAGAGCCAACCTCCATCTCTTCACTCCATCTTTTCAATCTCTCGTAATCTCACTATCTATATTTCCATCCATCTCTCCAATCTATATTTGTATCTATTTCTCAACCTTTCCTCTCTGTCTGTATTTGTCTACTTGTCTGTCTTATATCCGTCTTTGTCAGTCAGTCTGTCTGTCTGTATCCGTCAGTTTTGTTATAATGCCTGGGGGGTCTACAAAAAAGATTTGTCCCTTTTGTCAGGGTATTTTATTTTGCCCACAGAAGATCTGCTCCCATTGTAAAAAGGAGCAGCCTCTGAAGCAGCGCCTCAAGAAGAAGCTTCAGAGGTTTGATGAGAAGCGAGAGGAATGGGTGTTTGGTCATAAGAAGAACCACAACGTTGCATCCATCATGGATGAAGCCATCGTCATGGTATGTACAATTTCTAACATGACATTACACTGTCCAGATCATCTAGGAAGTAAATTCAGTGGTACCATTTGTGATTTAAGTGAGCATGCCAGTGCAAGGTCAGAAAGGCATTATTTTTTCTGCCAATATAGATAGTTGAATACATTTTTATCTTTGTTTAAATTGATATTTAGATATCAATGATATTAAGATTTGAAATTGCAAATTTAAAAGTGCAATTTAACTATCAACTTTGAAGGCAGATGTAATTGTGAATTTGTAAGAATTTCATTTATTGTTCTGTTTTTATTAGTAATATCCTTAAGTAGTCACATCTTCACCTTAACACATCACAGTCCTAAATTATCTACCATAGCAAAATTGCAATACAGCAAACATGATTGATACTCTGGAATTTTTTGTTCAATTCTGAGTTAATAACAAATACAGGCATGCATTGTGATAGAATCACAGCTGCAATATAATAATCCAACCATTTGATTATTTCACCCATTTGGTCATATAATCACAAAGGTTCTGCCTTTTGAATAAATCTATAGATTGTCACTGTCCAATTGCACAGTAGTTACACAATCTTATCCATGTAGGTGAAAAACCCAAACTACTAATGTTGCAAAAAGTTCTATTGTACCCTCATGGTGTCAGATCTATCTTTTTGCTGTTTTTCTATATAGAAGAGTTGGTGTTTGCCTCTACTGTATGAGCTTTTCCTGTTTGCACATACTTGGTTATACAAAAGCTAAACTCACCATGAAGTTAAAAATCCTGAATGGCATTAACCTGGATGCTATCATCAATAATGTTATATGTGACCCTGGACCACAAAACCAGTCATAAGGGTAAATAGTAAATAAGCTTTCCATTGATGTATGGTTTGTTAGGAGAGGTAAATATTTGGTAGAGATACAGCTATTTGAAAATCTGGAATCTGAGGGTGCAAAAAAAGTTGCCTTTAAAATTGTCCAAATGAAGTCCTTAGCAATGCATATTACTAATAATAATACATTGATATATTTACAGTAGGAAATTTACAAAATATCTTCATGGAACATGATCTTAATATCCTAATTATTTTTGGCATAAGAGAAAAATGATAATTTTGACCCATACAATGTATTGTTGGCTATTGCCACAAATATACCTGTGCAACTTATGACTTTTGTGGTCCAGGGTCACATATTTTCTCAGTAATGAATATACTTAGTTATTTTTTTCTGTTGTTTTACTATTACTTTAAACAGCAAATACCCATTGTCATTGCAGCTTGAGAAACTCCATGCCATTGGATACAAGCCAGTTCTGCTTCTTGGAAAGGACACCAAAAAGAAAGAAAACAAGTGTGAAATATTAACCCCTCGCTGCACACTCTCCGCCTATGCCCAGGACTACCTTCAGAAGATAGGTTCATTTTATGAATACCTTTGTGAAGGTGAGATGCATGCACTGTATTTTTAAAGTCAAAGTTCACAACTTGTGTTGAGTGTGCAAAAGATTTTATCAATGTTTAAATCTTAAAGGGATGGCTCACCCCTAAAACTTAAATTCACTCCTAACCTCCTTGACAGTAGAAACTTGGGAGATGTTTCTATTTTTATATAACCAACACAGAGTTTGTTAGCACAACACTGGATCTTTTCAAAACAATTAAAACATGTCAATATTTATCTAGCCAAACAGCATTCCCTCAAACTGTAAGATTTGGCAAACTACAACTTGTAAGACAACAGACCTTTTCTACCTGTCCATTTTTTGGGGACTGTTTATTTTGATTGCGAGCTACTAAGATTTTGTGATTGATCGTGTTGATTAATAAGACATGGATAATTCTGCATGGGGGACTTTTGAGGACATGTAACTTGACTTGATCTGGAAAGAAGTGGCCACATTTTACATCTGTTTGTATAAACGTTAATGCAGTATTATGCCAACACACTGTGTTGTATAAAAAATGACAAGCTCTAAAGTTGTTACTGTCAAGGAGGTGAGTCGTTGATGGCTGAAATGTAGTTTTAGGGTGAACCATCCCTTAAACAATTTCCTTAATCAATCCCCAAAAAGAGAGCAAGCTTTTGAGTGTGATGGAAAAAGCACAACACATTAATGTTGAATACCAGCTTACCACTTTTGCAGTGTGGCAATACAATTTCTTTGATTGTAAGCAAGTGTTTAAGTCAATGTTTAATTTTACATTCAGTGTAATCATGTGCATTTATGTTAGAAAATTATTGGGACAGTCACACATTATAATTGTCTCACATAAATGCTGAACAAAATGGGGCCATTATGAAGAAATGTTAGAGAAATGAATACATCACTTTTTTTTCTGCTGCTGAATGATTGTATGATCGTAGGCTCCTCTATGTGACGTCTCTATCAACACAGTGATGTCACATCACATGTAATGTAGACGCCAATGGAAAGAATAATATAAATAAACAGAGCAATTCCAATAGGGTCCTCACACCATCGGTGCTCGGGCCCTAAATATTCACACCTGGAAATTGATTATGGGAATTGTTATAAAATATATATACTGTGAACTTTGAAATTATTATGTTTGGTATGTTTTTTTGTAGGAGCCATATTTCATTTTTGTTTTCAGCCCACATACAACAATATTTTTAATGTTTAGGCACACTGACCAAAGCGGTTTTTGCAGGGACATATACTAATTAGACCCATGAAATTTGCAAAGACCCATTTTAGTCAATGAATCAAATGATAATGAATCTCCATATACTCTGCAAATTAAACAATATTGAGGACAGTGCTGAAATGTAGAGCATTAATGGAAATAGCACAAAGCCTAAGACCTAAAGCCCAAAGATTTTAAGTGCACACAGTCCAGTCTGAAATAAATAGTTTGACCCAGTCTTTAAACAAACATTACACTTGGTGTCATTAGTTTTATAGATATTATGAGCACTCAGTTTTGAGTACCTGACTAAAAGATATATTGTATTTGTTTATAGTCATAGAAAATCAATAAAATATAGATTTGTCGATATCTAATACATCCAGTGGACTATCAATAGTTATCCCGTAATCTAAAGTGCCCACAAGTCTGGTTGGGAAAAATTGATTCTGACTATATGATTCAAACAGATTAACACTTAAAATGGGTACTGTTTAGGGATGTGACAGTGAGGAAATTTTCCCACCGGTTAATCGACGTGTGACAACACCTATAATACCGGCTTTTAAATCGCTAATTCTAAACCGAAAGTAAAACGCACACAGCCGCTCTGGCATTCATAATGGAGTGGAGCAAAGCCAGTGTTTTCAATGAATTCCTATGGAAGTTCATTAGCCTATTATTCTTAATGAAAAACACAACAACGAAACAGTACAATGACAAACTCCCTTAAATAGGCGCTTTTACATTTCACTTTGAAACCAAATCTTCCGCGATCATCTTGTCATTTAGCTCCTCACTCTCGTGATGAATGAAATCTGCCTTCTGCTGCTGGTCTGTGCTGCCACTCTCGTTCGGCTCACACTGTATTGAGCAGACACATTCAGTTTTTAATTGAAGTGTTTGTTCTCTAACTGAACGATATGATTTTATTACTATAAACAAATCACAAAAACGGTGGGGGCGTGATGTAACCGGTGCTGAGCCTGAACACCGGCAACAGCGACAATCGCAGCAAACCTAGTACAGTTCAAGCTCATGGTTAACCTCTATGTTTTAAGTAAGCAAAACACAACACTTGTTTAACTTGCACAGGTTTCAAGGATTCAATGTTTAAATCTTCAAGGATTACCCAGGATTCAAGTGACAACGATGATCAGCTGATTACGCTGCACCTCACACCCTGTGACCCATTGGAGAACACGAGCGACTGGGAGGAGGTGAGGGCCATGCAGGTGGAGGAGACAAGGAACATGCTACTGGAGCAGGCTAGCTCTACGGAGGGGCAGGTGGAGCAGGCCAGTACTACAGAGGGGCAGGTGGAGCAGGCCAGTACTACAGAGGGGCAGGTGGAGCAGGCAAGCTCTACGGAGGGGCAGGTGGAGCAGGCCAGTACTACAGAGGGGCAGGTGGAGCAGACAAGTACTACGGACGGGCAGGTGGAGCAGACAAGTACTACGGAGGGGCAGGTGGAGCACGCAAGCACTATCGAGGGGCAAGGTAATTAGGACAGATAAAAAGTTACAGTTTATATTGTTTTGGTTTTCTTCTCATGATATTCTAAGTACCGTATTACAGAGACTCTAAAGGGAAGAAAAAATATGCAATATACACTATATGTTTAGTTATTTCTAAAAGTAAAGCGAACTCGTGGCTCCAATTGAAACAGTTACAGAAGTGCTTTGATGAGCACATGAGCACACCCCTTGCGTTCCCTGAACAAGTCAGCAAATTACACAAATTGGAATTATCACAATCAGGATGGACATAAGCGAAAAAACAAAACACGAGTTAATGGATCAACCTTGTACTGCCGCACTTGTGTGATGTTGTGATCTTCCAGTATTTGAAATAATAAGTTAAATCTTTATTTGGTATATGAGTAATTTTCTTTCTCCAAACCCACAACTGTCTTCACAGGGTCAGCCAGGGACACAGTCGCAAGTCGCAAAAAGAAAAAGTCAGGTATGTAAATAATGTTTGTAGTGTGATTATTGGTGGTTCTGAACTGTTACCATAGCTCGTCTGTCAAGCAGATTCTCTAAAGTAATTGAATGAATTAGAATTTAAAGGGGACATATTATGCTCGTTTCCAGTTCTATATTTGTATTCTGATACTCCACTAGAGTAGCTTTGCATGATCCACAGTTACAAACATTTTTTATTTATCTTTAACTGGCCCTTTATGCAGACCCTCAGTTCATCGTCTGTCTGAAACGAGCTGTTTTAGACGGAGCATTCTAGAAGCCTACTATGGTTACTACAGTTACTATTCTAATGAGCCTGCATGTGATGTAAAATGTGGAGCCAAATATAAACGGCTCGTTTGCACACAATTACCGAAAGAGAGAGGATGGTCTTTTCTCATATATTGGGGGACTCTTAGATGCACAAGGGACCCATATTTAGGTTGAAAAGACATTACAAAGTGCATCTTTTTTATTAATGATTTTTTTTTTTCTGAGTGGATTGTAATCTTCTATCCCACAGGGGGACCAAGGCATATGCCTGAGAAGAAAAAGCCACAAAAGAGTAAGTCCATGTAAATGCAATAATTGATGCATCTATCAGTGTGTTGACATAGCTATTTTTTACCCCAGGTTATTTGCTATAGTTCCATTGCTTATTTTTTGTAACTACTTACAACAGATAATTAGTCCTAACAGACAACCTATAAAATCCAACATGCGTAATATGTCTAATTTGACTAAAATGCATTGCCGAGCAGTAGAGGAAGCAGCAGTGGTGTATTCTAAATTGCGAGCTGTGGCTATTCAAGCAAGCATACCACATTGGAACTGAGTAATTTGGTTCCATGGTACAAGTTTTGATTAGTGATGAACATCACCTTGCAAGTCTGGTCGCTACTTAAGTCTTCATAGTTGTGTTTATTTTGTTCCTAATGTAAGAAATATGTGAAACATGTTTTTTGATGTTCACAGATTGCTCCTACCACACTCGCCTAGAGGCTTTCCCCATCAGGAGTGTAGTAAGAGAAAGAGTGAGAAAGGTTAGACAGTCATAAATGAAATGCATAGTGTAGACAGTATGCAGAATGTAATAGAGGATTTAGAAGCTTCCTTGTGTTGTGGCAATACATACTATACATACCATAATTGTTAGGTAGATACTTTTTATGTGTTTAGTCTTTTTGAATTACAGATTCGGAAGGATCTTGTACTGTAAAAGTCATGATCAGATGCTGTAAATATCAACAATGACTCACTGTATGAATGAAACTAAATGCCTATAACACAATAGCCTTATGCTAAGAATGGAATGAATGTTTTTTTCTTGATAGGGCAAAGCAGAAATTTAGGTTGATTGGCAGCCCTGTCCAGTATGGTATGTACTATTCTGTTTTTCTGCTTTATCAATTAATGCATGCATTATTAATTTACTTTAACTTTGTTAATGTTTTTTGCTACAGTAATGAAGCAAATTGTTCTGTTCTGTTTCATAAACTGTAGTGGTCCTTCATAGATGAAAAATGTAACGCTGTTATACGAATAAAATACATATTCTGTAATGATGTGTGCTTTACACTTAAAAAAAAAAAAAAAAAAAAAAGGTTTATGTTTATAGGAAACAACCAACAAGTACCAGTAACAAAAAAAATTCCCTTCTGTTTTTAGTGGTGAGGAGTGGGCCCATTCCTGGCAGCCAAAGGATTCTCTCCAAATTAATGAAAATAAAATAAAATGTATGTTTTGAACTCCATTTTGGTTTCTGCCTATTTATTACATTGTTTCTGTGCTGCATTTGAAGTAATTGATCTTATTTCTGAAAAGGTGAAAATCTCCAATAAATGTGACACATGGAGTTTAATCTCAAGTAGGCTTAAATAGAAATGTACTTAATCCAACTCAATTTCCTTTTCAGATGTTCTTCAGAAACATGTTTTTATATTTATAACATGATTATACATTGCACTGTTATTTTATTACAGTTGACATATAACTTGATTTCATGTTCTGTTGTCTTTTAAAGTTAACCTCACAGTCCACTGTTAAGAAATACAGCATTATGGCTTGTTTAACAATTATGAAGCTTGAATATGAAGTTCAACAAGTAAGACCATCTTTGTATTCACACATTACATAATCTCTTTTACATTCTCTCTCCTGCTCTCTTCCACTCCAAACTCATCAGGTAACTGAGTGTTTACTCCTTAAACCAATCGTATTTTCGTCTCAACCCTCTTGAGCCAATTGTGTCATAGTTGTTTAAAGCAAGTTTAAAGCTGTTCCTTTCTCTGCTGCTGTCAGTTGTCATTTCAGGCAAATCGATGCAACCCTCTTCCACCCCATTCACCTCCAGTCTTCATCGCATTCAGCTCCCAGGGGGCCCTTCCTGCATTTCTCTACAATTCTCTACACCATTGTGGTCTAATTGTCTCATTGTGGTCTAATTGTCAAATAATATATTGTTTCAACTTGTTATGCATCTTGTCAATAAATTTGTTTGATCACTCTTTAAGCCTCTAGTGAATAATTAAGCAATAAATAAGCATTAGGTGTATTTTCACTTTGTGAAAGACCACAAATACATTACGATAAACACTTGCAAAAGATGATAATTTTTGTTTTTACTTTTCCAAACAACATTAATTCAAAACACAATAGTGATATGGAAAAAATCTAAATAAACATAACCGACATTTAGCATATTTATGTGAGAAATTTGTTTAATTTTACATCTTTATTGATTGTTTTAAGTGGATTATTTTGAAATTACAATTTGGGGTAGCATATAATTTAATTATAAAGGTACTTATCTGCATAACCATGGTTATAGCTACTAGAACTGAACTGTTTTTGTCACTAGTTAAAAGACAATTACTGATTTATTGTGAAGGTCTTGATCTGGAGAGTAGGCCATCACATTTTGGAAGTCTTCATAGGCCATAATTACAACAACAAAAAACGCTCTTTGAAGGCTAGCATTACTCCCGCCGACATTGATCACAACTCGATGTCATTTCTACAGTACTGCTAGCTAAACGATTAACTGACATCCTGGCGATTTTTTTTTTACCCTGATCATCTAAATGCAGTATATTGTATGTTTCGGCTGTAGTAGATTGTTGGTATATATAGTAATGATGTTTTATAACCCTATTCCTACTGTTGAAACCGAAAGAACTACAAGCATGGTGGCTCATTGCTACGCTTCGTAATGAGTTCTATGGCGCGTCTCTTGTGGGAATTGTAGTTTATAAATACATTGGAGACGGGCCTGATACTTGGTTGTTCTACAATAGCAGTTAAATATCCCCAATGAACTGACATTCTAGCGTTTTTTTCACCCTGATCATCTAAATGTAGAATAATGTATGTTTCAGCTGTAAGAGATTGTTGATATATATAGTAAAGATACATTTTCATAACCCTAAACCTAACCATACTCAGGAAACTGGAAGAACCAAGTATAGACGCTGATTTGGAGCTTAGTAAGAAGTTCAATGGCGCGTCTCTACTG
This sequence comes from Rhinogobio ventralis, assembly GCA_039654625.1. Lineage (NCBI taxonomy): Eukaryota > Metazoa > Chordata > Actinopteri > Cypriniformes > Gobionidae > Rhinogobio > Rhinogobio ventralis. Next base: position 10,290,360 of record CM077202.1, read on the forward strand.
GTAATTGTAGTTTTTAAATACATTGGTATATTTCCCATAATTAGAAGTTTGTAGTATTAAACAGGGGGTATTCCTAAGGGTTTTAGGGGTGGGAAAGACATTGGTGTTATCAATTTTAAAAGCATAAATGTTAAATGGGTGAAAATTGTTTGTGGGCTATTTTTAACAGTGCCCCCAGTTGGTGCCCAATAGTGACTATACTCACATGATAGCTGAGGTCCGGAGCTCTCTATAGCAGTTGGTATGTCTATGGACCTTCTTGTTACTGGATTATAAGCCGTCAAACATGGACCGATGTCAAGGTTCAAATGTCAGTATTCAGCCATGTAGAATCTTTATACTGACATATGTTACTCTCCAGATCGAGACCTTTCCAATGATGTATTTGGTTTGTACAAAATTTTAATTTTCTCATTACATTGAAACAAGCTGTCCCAGGCCTATAGATTCAGAGAGCACTCTGAAGGCCCAATATATAATGAAGCTTTTTGTTTGTTTGTTTTTCCTTGTTATGTGGAAATAATGACCCAAACTAGTCAAACCAGAGTTTACAATATGACAGAATCTGTTTTATTAGCCAATATATTTGGTTTAGTCCTACGACAACATTTTAATTCTCACAGTTTCATGGACATGACTTTGCCCAGGCATAGTTTCATAGAACCCTTTTGACAAAAATTACTTGAGGTAAAATTGTTTGACATGGCCTAATTTTTAACCTTATTTTCATGATGGCATGCAAGATCTGTTTTCAGCCTCAACCCAAGTACTTCAGTCCTTCCCCCATGTCTGTAGTAATGCACTGGATGGTCAGCAGTATTTTAGTTTAAAAAAAGGTGATATTTATTTTGGTCACTATTTCTGCAAGTTTTTTAAAAGGATAAACCCCATGACTGGTCTGCGGCTATGCAGCCCCATACGCAACAAACTGAGATGCACTGTGTATTCTGACACCTTTCTATCAGAACCAACATTATCTTCTTGAGCAATCTGAGCTACAGTAGCTCGTCTGTTTGATTTGACCACACGGGCCAGCCTTCGCTCCCCACGTGCATCAATGAGCCTTGGCCGCCCATGACCCTGTCGCCGGTTCACCACTGTTCCTTCCTTGGAGCACTTTTGATAGATACTGACCACTGCAGACCGGGAACACCCCACAAGAGCTGCTGTTTTGGAGATGCTCTGACCCAGGCGTCTAGCCATCACAATTTGGCCCTTGTCAAACTCACTCAAATCCTTACGCTTGCCCATTTTTCCTGCTTCTAACACATCAACTTTGAGGACAAAATGTTCACTTGCTGCCTAATATATCCCACCCACTAACAGGAGCCGTGATGAAGAGATCATCAGTGTTCACTTCACCTTCAATGTTATGCCTGATCGGGGTATATGTCAAGTTTAATTGAAAAAGTAAAAACATTAAAGGCTCATCTTTGGAAAAACTTTATTTTTTGTCTTTCACAACAAAACCAGTGAAAATAACTTCAAACAAGCCACAAGGCTGTATTTAATAACACTGGACAATGAGCTAAGTTCACTTGTAAAGCACTAACAGAACAGGGAATCAAGTTATGTCAACTGTAATAATATACAATTTAAAGTATAATCATAACATAAAACACTGTATTTTTCTGTTACATACTATGTAATGCATTATACAAGTACTTAATGTACGTGTTAGTTAAATTTCCTGTAACAATGTACAATGTGTTTGTAAGGACAAAACTGACAGATAAATTGTCAACAAATTAACCAGATAAGAATTAGAATTTATGTTGTTTATGATGTTTATTTCAATGGTGCAGTAATATAAATTTACACAACAGTTATATCATATAAAACACTCAATCAACACCCCTCTGGGGAAAAAAGGCACAGATCCTACGCTGCTGCTGCACTGCAGAATAAGTGGATGTGGGGAAATGCAAGTAATAATGAGTAGGGCTGCACGATATCTAATTGCGATTATTCTGGTTAAAATTGCGATTTAAAATGCGATTTCTATTTTTACAAATGAAAAGTGTGTGTATATAACACGTTGTGTTTATATATTAACGACTAATAATAATTATGATTATCGCTAAATAAAAATATTTAACAAAATAAGAAATATTACTATTACAACAACATTTTCATTATTAAAAATAGAGTATTTAAGAATAATAATATTTATATTTTACAGAAAACGTATTTTACAAAAAAACAGATAGACTTTATCACTGTATAGAATACTATAAAATAATGCATTGTCTGCCTCATTCTGTGATAAAAAGCCACATCAGCTCACAAACACTCGACTGATGATGTGAAGGGACTTAAAACATGTTATTAAACGTTGCCTTTTGTTGGACAACAGGTTTATGAACACGTTGCATTACTAGTTTGTAGAGATGTTTGACACGTGTTGCTTTTTCAAACGCACGTTATAATCGACTCAAACTCACAGTGCTTTCAGACGGAGCAGTGTTTACTACTGATCACAGAGCCGCTCTTCACTGACACGCTGGGCATATTTAATTAAAATCGCAGCTTTTACGCTTTCATAATCACGCATAAGCCAGAGATTGCATTTCGATTTCGATTAATCGTGCAGCCCTAGTCATGAGGTCCTCATGAATGTGCTTACCCGATTTCATGGCAATCTGCCCAATAGACAATATAACATTTTACATTCTGGTCTGAGGGTTGTGCTACAGGGAACGTCATAAGATCAACAAAACTGACACGATTCATTGTCTGGAAAGCTTGAGAATGCTCAGTAAATTACTTCGAAATCTGTTCATAACATTTGTTGTATACAAGTCAAAAGTTTGGCCTGACGTTGGCACAAGAGGAAAGGTCACAGGATTTTGGCTGAGATTGGTGCACCTATACTGAGAGGTTTGTGCATCTTCAAGGAGCATTAATGTGCTTACTAAATTGAATTTTCAACAATATAGAATGCATAAAGATTTTGATGTGGTTAATCAATCAGCATACTAAATAATACACAGATATAGGGCAAGTCCATTTCCTTCAACAGTCCGTTTGTGCAGCTTCCATCTAGGGAAATGGAGAAAAACAAAAAAGCAAGAGGAAGGATAAGAAGGTGAAGTTCAGCTGTTTTAGAAGGAACAAGGTGTGTAAAGCATTAATAAATGCACAAATAAATTATTAAGAGTAACAGTAACAGGGGGGTATTCTATCAACGCAGCTAATGGAAGCTGTGCTCACTTGAAAAAGCCTGGTTTGAATTAACATTGACTTTCACTGCAGGCTCAAGCCGTTCCACTAACATAATTTAGCTATGTCTAGTCAATGCATGCATTGTGCTTGTACACGGAGTACATAAGCAGCCCTGAAGAGTTAAGTAAATTTGAAGGCTTGTGTCATACAGACACCGCTGTCCCTCAAACAAATTGAGGGACTGATCCTCTCTCTCCTCCATCCAAAACTTCAACCAGACAGCAGTTTAGTGACTTGACCAGCTGACTTTGCTACGAGTTGATTGTCTGTTAAAACAGGAGCCATGCCTTACATTCTCAAACCATGTATCAGCCAGCTTGAGTCGAGATGAGATGGGCCAGTTCACACCTCTGCAATGTTCTAAAACGTTTTTGTCTCGATGATAATCTTTGGTCTGAACTGGGCTTAAGCCAGTTAATAGAACTCTCACTTAAATTAGCAAGACTTATCAAAAGAAGCCAGGCTTTTCCTTTATCCACCTTGATGGAACACCCCTGGTCTATTTTTGAGAACATACAAACATACATATGAATAAAAAAATTACCTAAATTGTGTTTTCCTCTTCATCCTCACTGGTGTCTGGACTACTGAGGCCACTTTGATCTTCCTCTTCAACTTGTAGAAGGACAGAGGCCTCAGGACCTAAAGCAGTCTTGTACTGTTGGAGGACCATTTGCAACCTTTCTGACACCTCTGACAGTCTTCTTCTTAAGAGACAGCAAAGTCCCTCATTTCCCTTGCCTATGTCTCAAAATACAAAAAAAAATGCATTAAAGACAAACTGCATATTAAGATTGCTTTATAAGGCCAAAGAACTTCGATGGAGTGAAAAGATTTCACCCATTCAAATCTTCATACCAGGTTGGTTGGCATTTTTATGTGTATCGCTGCCATGGTACCAGGCTAGCTTCTGTATAAACAGACTTGGGGCAACATGATGGCTCACTGAGGTGACTTTATGGAGCGAGGCCCAAAGAAGTAGAAAAGTGTTTTGTGTTTCAGCCAGTCTGATAGCTGTTTTTAATTTAACAGTTTTCTTCTTTACTACAGTTGTGCTAAAGTAACACATTGTGTAACATTCATGGAGTTACATCAAGAAAAAGGTGTGTTTGATGATGCTGACCAGCTAGGTTTTCTATGTTGACTTGAGGAGATAAAAATATGCTTAATCTTGATGTTACACTAACCCCATGTAACATATCAGGACAGAAATTCTAATGTTAAAAATTATTTTGTTAATTTCTGCTTTCATGTAACAGCCATAGTACAACAAATCTGCACATACTGCATCTCAAGCAAATGTGACACTTTAAAGCCTTACTGACTTGTTACCATGGCGAACAACTCCATCCAAGTTATGTGACTGAGACTGATATGGTTTAATTATTTTTTTATTTGAAATTCATACTTTAAATGGACAAGGTTTTTTTTTTAATCAACTTACCCTCCTCAGCCAACTTGTTCTTGAGAACCACTGCCAGGCTCTGCAACCATGTGCAGTGTTGTGCCATCTCCAACACCAAAACCCTTGTTTCCTCTTGCAGTCGCATTGTCAACATCACTTGGTCATGCAATTGTTTCTTGGTTAAGAAGTTTGCTAAGAATCAATAACAGTTATATGTATACATTAGACAATCTTGCATAATAGCATTGCAATGTTTTGTAACAAACAAACAAACAAACATGTACTTTTTTATCAAATTGATACATAATAAGAAGACTGAAAATACACCCATAAACCAAATGAATATTATAATATTTTACATGCATTATTGTGATAATGTCTGAAAACTGACATACCACTGCCATGAACCTCCCACGGCCATATTTGGCACACAGTGCTCTCTCCAGTAAGGGAATGCTCCACCACAGCTATGTCAATGTTTGTGACAGAGTCTAGTACAAGATCATTGTATTTCTGTATCTCCTGAAGAAGGAGCTTTTTGTCTTCTGCCAGCTTCCTTCGAAGGCGGTGGCGAAGCTTGCTGCTGTCTAGAAACACATGAAGTACAGGGGTAGAGGTTTGTGACAACTGTTCAACAAGAAAAAAAACGTACTTTAGAATGGGCAGTTTTAATCTAAAGATCGATCTAATCTTCAGAACACCTGCCTGTGTGTTTTCAAGCAATCCTGAAGAGCTTGATTAGCTTTGTTTGATTAGGGTTGGAACTAAACTCTGCAGGGCAGTGGGTCCCCAGGAGCAGGGCTGAAGACCTCTGTGCTAATTCCATGTATTTGTTGGTGGAGTAGGATGCATATAGTAGCTTGTTTAATTTTTCAACCTATTATATTATATAGTTACCATTCTGACGGTAGAGGGTTTGCGTCCGCTGCCTCACACTAAGGTAAAGCCCCTCAATTGACTGCTGAAGTCCTCTGTGTGTGGTGACTTGACTGGCATGAGATGTATCTGGTGTCTCTGTAGAAGTAATAGTGAAAGCAAATCCACCGTTAAAACAACACAGAACAGTTTCAGTGTTTGAATTTGTATATAAAACCCCTTTTAATCCAACTTCATTGAACTTGGTATGTGCACTTCCTGCAGGGAAACTGGAATATACCACTAAAGCTGACATAAATGTGGCATAACATCAGATAGTAACACATAGTTGGCTGGTCTTTGGTGGCAGGTGATGTCACCAATTTTTGTAATCCATAGATGATCAGTCTACTATCTTTGGCTGCTCTTTAATATCAAACATAAAATTTCAGATAGTATTGGAAAAGGATATTTGTTGTTTCTTTTAACTGGTCATGCTTACCACCAGCTGCCCATTCCTTTACATCAGAAAGCCACTGTGACACCACTTCATCTGTGCAATGTAGCTCTGTTTTTAGTTCAGATAGCCTTGCAGACTCATCCTGGAGTCTCCGACAAGTCTGATAAACAGTGTTACACAATAATCAGGATTTGTGTGATTAACAACAGGCCAAGTGCAGACAACAAAATAACACACAGAACTATTAATAGGAGACTTACCTTCACATATCTTGTGGAAAGTGCCTGATGTAGAGAGATGCTTTTTTTGTGGTTCCACCCCATTGCGTGTAATGTAAGCATGTCCACCCGTGCTGTTGAAAGCAAATAATGAGGTTATGATGCTTACTCGAAAAAGAAGTATGCAAGAATATCGCAAACACTCTGATCACCTGCTTTGGACATATATTTGGTCGTCAGGGCACAACGTGAGAGGTAGCTGTTCACTTGCTCCACCTCCTCACCGGCGGTTGTCCCTGCTCCTTCCTGGTTCCTACCACTCCATTTAATCTGTTAGTAAAGGGTGGAAGAAATTCAATTTTATTTTATTTATATACAGTAACCCAGTATCACAATTTAAAAGGCTTTACAATCTGTACAAGAAATGGTTATGCAAAAAGGCTACATAGTGTAGTGTAGCTCTTAACTTCAGTCTTTTTTCTTCATTACAAATGTACATATAATGCAAAAAAATTATACATACCTCACACTTAGTAGCATGGGCTCGAGCATGCATCACACTGAGAAAAGGTTTCATTGTGGTCAGCTCCTGAAGAGCAGGAAGGACACTAGCAGCTTTCTCAAGGTATGGCCAATATTTGCAGGCCACGTCCATAGCAAAGAATTGTGCCTTGGCTGGCATGAGCTCCTTCTGAAGATACAGAGGGTAGGCAAATATCTCCCCTCTGTACATATTAAGGGCTTTCAGAAGGAATCTGTGGCGACACACAGCAACCTCCATCCCCTCTTCATCTAATTTGGAAGCCCTCCTTGAAGTCTCCCTTGCTGCCGTCCACTGGGAGTCCCCACATGTGCCTCTTTCCTGTGTCTACGACACACATAACAAACACAACAAATCAATTATATATGTTGTATATATATTATATACAATATATATGGCATTTACTCTCTCAATTTGATTTTGGAGTAGTTGGTAGGCAGAAGTAGTTGAAGTGGGGGGGGGAATCAAGGTCGGACATAAATGGTTAATTTTGTAACAACTGTTTTTCTCAAGTTATGATTAAAACTTGCATTTCTCACTGCTTTCTGTACGGTGTCCACAAATCTAGACACCACACTGTCTTCAGCCACAAAGAGCCCCTCAAAAAAGCCAGGATCATCAGAGCTGAAGAAGAAAGAAAAATCCATTAATTAAATATATAAAGAAAATAAAAAATAAAAACTGGAACAAAGACCACCTTCCGTTTCGGCGAAAGCAATATAGCTTTCGGTTGCCATATAATGGAACACTTGCCCCTAAATCTTCCAACGTTTATAGAACCTTCAGTTTTGTTAAGGCATTCATATTCTAACGATGAATCCAGTGCATAATTTTGGGGTGTCTCTCTTTTTCGTGGATCTATTCTTACATCTAACTTCTGACACTCATCTCCCCATCCAGCCTGGTAGTAATATCTCTGATAATATGGATTTCCAAGCATAGCCAAACAATCTGCTGGACAATACGGCACATTTCTTCTAGACACAGCACAGTATTTTGAATAAAATTCTGCACAGTGTATGTTGTCATATTGATTTGGTAGTATCGTTAGTTTCTGTAGAGGTGAGGGTGCACATAGCATGCAAGTGTTCTTATTTACTCTTCTGGCGGTATATTCTGCCCATTTGTACCATTCATTGTGATGTGCTATATCTAGCAATTTTTCCTCCCCCAAGTCCCAGTTATCATTATGTTCTAATTCAGTGTGATTGTCATCAACAGCTCTGGGCCATTCCCAGGATCTTTTCTCAATGTGTTTGTGTACTACAGTACCTTGTTCTTGCTCAGTCACGTTAGGATAGACTGCTTCAGTCAAGGTCTGGTATGTCACTGTCTCCGAGGTCGGCTCCTGGTATGTCAATGTCTCCGAGGTCGGCTCCTGGTATGTCAATGTCTCCGAGGTCAGCTCCTGGTATGTCAATGTCTGGGAAGTCAATGTCTTGTAAGTTGAGTGTGGAGAATTCTTCGTATCGTTGTAATCCACTCGTTGAGGGCCCTGGCTCTGGGGAGGGTCCTCTTGGGAGCTCTGGGTCTGAGGAAGGCACTGCAACATGTGTATCAGCAGTACGAACAGTGTCAAAATCTCTGTTACCTTCCTGTTCTGAGTCCACCGGAAGAGATGACCCATCCTGTGTCTGCACCTCATCTCTGGCTTCAGTTCTTTCAGCCTCCCTAGAATGAGGTTCAGCAACATCATTATTTTCTCCTGCAGGCACTGCGTCCATTCCACGTCCCTCTTGGACATCTTGTTCTATTTCATCTCCCTCTCCTTCTGCGCCCTCTACCTGTTCGTCTCTTCTTCGTCTCAATCTTGGTACTCTGGTACAATGGTTCAGGTGATACCATGTGGTGCTACCCTCTACCTGTACTGCTGTTGGGGTTGCTCTTACTACAGTATACGGGCCTTCTCGTCTTGGTTCATTCCATCTTCTCCTAAAGACTCTTAAATACACTTGATCTCCTGGAGCTACTGGGCAAGGTGCTTCCTCCTCCTCTCTAGCCCCTCTGCTCTGCTCCTGTGCATAAATAGCCTCATGTATAGTAGTTCATTGCCTTATATATGTTTTTAGTTCATTTACTGCCCTTTGGATAAATGCTGAGCCATTGTCAGAGCTGATTTGAGATGGTATACCGAATCTTGGAATTACTTCTCTGGTCAAAAACTTGATGACTGTTTGAGCTCCCTGATCCGCTGAGGGTTCTGCCTCTACCCATCTGCTAAATCGATCAATAACTACTAACATGTATCGTTTTCCTCTTACTGATTTTATCATATCAACGTAATCTAAAACCAAATGCTTAAATGGTCCTTCAGGAACTGGGATTGAGCCTATTGGTGTTGATGTTCCCTTTCTGACATTGTTTTGGGCACAAATTTCACATTCACTTAAAAACTCATCAATACGTTGTTGTATGTATGGTGACCAAAATCCCTGTCTCTTAATTTTTCTAATTATTTCCCCCCTTGCGCAATGGTCAAAACCATGCGCATCTGTTATCAAAATGGTCAATAATTGATTTGGGGCTATCATATAGCCTTCATGTGAGCGATAAATTCCATTCACATCTCGTGTTGCCCCTCTTTGATGCCATAAAGCTAACTCATATGGTGTTGCTCTATTCTGCATTTCTTTTATATTGTCCACAGTAGGAATGGGTTGAATCAGCACTGAGGGTGCCATTACAGCAAGTTGGCACCCTGAAGCCTGTTTAGCGTGCAAATCAGCAGCATTATTTCCCTTAATGACAAAATCATTGCCCTTCTTGTGTGCTTGACATTTAACAATCGCCAATTTGATTGGGTGCATCATTGCTGAAATTAGTTTAATAATTTGATCCCCATGTTGTATTGGAGTTCCATCGCTTTTCTTAAATCCCCTTTGTTTCCACACTGCTCCAAATAAGTGGCATACTCCATGCGCATATGCCGAGTCAGTGTAGATATTGGCTGTCTGATTTTTTGCCAATAAACATGCCTCTGTCAGTGCTTTCAGTTCTGCTAGCTGTGCTGAGCATGGTTGTTCACAATGTTGTAGCAGGACTGGTACAAAAGAATCTCCTTCCTTTTTAACAACAGCAAAACCAGCATGATTCCCCAGGTGATCACGAAAACATGACCCATCAACAAAGTAATTGATTTCAGCGTCAAGAATTGGGGTTGACTCCAAGTCTGGTCTCAGGCGCGTAAACGCCAGAGAATCTGTCACACACTCATGGGGTTGTCCTTCATCTTCCAAAGGAACATAATTTGCTGGGTTTGCTGTTATACATCTTTTTATGGTTACATCAGGGTAAGTCAACAGTGCAGAATAGGCTAAGCATCTAGCTTGGGTTAGTACAAATCTTCCTCTTTCTATTAGTTCAGCCACTTTGTGATGTGTGTATATTATGACTGGATAGCCCATTGTCACAGAGGATGCCTTGTCATATCCAAAATATACAGCAGCTACCCCTTGTTGATAGCAGGGTGGGTAGCCCTGTGCTACATTGTCCAATTTTGTGCTGTAATAGGCAATTGGTTGTTTCTTTCTGCCACTGCACGTTTCTTGCATCAGAACTGCAGATGCAAAACCATCTTTTCTATTGGCTACATATAAATGGAATGGTTCTTCATAATTTGGTGTAGCTAAGGCAGGAGCAGTTTGCAGCTCCTTCTTCAATGTTTCAAAGGCTACCAGGGCTTCTGTGTCCCAGGTCAGCCGTTCTCTGAGGTTCTGTTGCCCTGTTTGTTTCATCAAAGCTCTCAGAGGAGCTGTTTTTATGGCATAATCCTCTATCCAATCAGCACTAAACCCTGTCATTCCTAGGAATGTCATCATTTGCCCTACTGTCTGGGGCTGTGGTGCTCTACTTATGCCTTCTAATTGGCTAGGTGAAATTGATTTAGTCTTATGGGCAATAATCCTTCCCAAGTATTCAACTTGTGGTAGGCAATATTGTAATTTTTCTTTGGAGGCCTTGTGTCCTCCCTCTGCTAATTTTGTGAGCACCTTTATTGAATCTTGATGACACTGTTCTATTGTCGTTGAACAAATTAGCAAGTCATCGACATATTGTATCAATGTGCTGTCCAGTCTCAGGTCTTCTAAGTCCATCTTTAACACTTGATTAAACACATGCGGTGAATGTTTGAATCCTTGTGGCATTCGCGTGTAGGTATATTTTTTACCTTGGTAGGTGAAGGAAAAAAGGTATCTGCTCTCTTCTGCCAATGGGATGCTGAAGAAGGCGGATGTGAGATCTATAACGGTGAAATAGTTAGCGGCAGGTGGAACATTTGTCAACAATGTATGAGGGTTGGGGACTTCTGCTGGCCAATCTTCTACTACCTCGTTTACTGCTCTTAAATCATGCACTAATCTCCACTTAGTTTTATTGGCCTTTTCAACTGGTAATATGGGTGTGTTGCAGTAACTTCCTGTCTTAATTAGCACTCCTGCATCTACTAACCCTTCTATTGTTTTCCTAATGCCTTCTACTGCCTCTGGCTTCAGCGGGTATTGTTGCTTTCTGGGTAGCACTATTCCTGGCTTTGTTCTAATTCTTATTGGATTTGCTGATTTAACTAGCCCTACATCTGTATCATGTTTTGACCATAGCTGTGTGGGCACCCTTTGTTCCATTTCGTGAATTAGTTCCTCAAACTTGGATCGTATGGTTTCCTTTTCTAATATAGTGTCCCTAGTATCTACCACTACTTTTGGGGTGCCTTCCATCTTTGTATAACATGAAATCTTTAGATATGTCCCATCCAATGTTTGGGAAATAAAAGGGTTCTCTGTATCTTCCCAGTTCATTCTTTTAGCTTCATTCATCATTGGTCCTAAGTCCCTTGCTTGTTTTCCCTTTGCTATATATAGGGTGACGTGTGGGGTTGATTCTTCCACTCTAAACCATTTTCTTGTAAAATCAGTGTCCTCTATCTGTAATGCTGCTCCCATTGGCCCTATTACTAAATATTCTGAGCTTAGGGGTATTTGTTGTTGTCCTGTCTCAATTAACCAATCTTTTTCCAGCTGTGGGTCTCTCATTATATCATAAATCATTGTACAGTGAAACTCAGTTTTTAGTTCTTCTATATCTCCCAATTGTTCTTCTATGTACCTTCCCCATTTGCTTAATGTTTTTTCCACCCCTTCTCTTAAATCCCCTATCCAAAATATGTTTGCTTGTGACTCTTGAGAGTTGTCTTCTTCTGCTAGTATCATTTGTTTTATTGCTCTGTTGTCAATATATATACCTTCAAGGGAGCACCAAATTTGTAGGTTCAGTTTACATATAGCATATCTTCCTAGTAGATTAACTGGTGTCTGTTCTGATATTAAAATTGGAATTCTCACTTCAGAGTCTTTTACTTTAATGCTGACTGGAGCCGTCATTGGAATTAGCTGCGTTTGTCCTGGCGCACCTTTCTTTTGTGGCTTCTCCAGTGAGTGATCTAAGTAACTGCCTCCTGCAGCGTGGCTGCTTGCCACAGACTCTTCGCTCATCTTTGTCTCTTTTTCCCACAACTCTTCCTTTTCCTGTTGTTTAGCTTTATTGTAGTAGGGCCTTGGTTGCTTCTCCTTTTCTTCTTCCTCTCCTGACTCCTCTTCAAAAGTCACCTTTCCTGTTATGTGTAATTCAGCGTCCACTAGTGGGAGCTGTCTAGCAGTAGTCGGGTCATATAATGGTGCATATGGGGGTGGTCTCTCTTCTTTTATTTTGTCTTTTTTATTCTCACTAATCCCACCCCTCTGTGCTTTAATCATCTTTATTCCCCAATCCTTAAATAGTTTCAACACTTCTTGTTCTTTTGTCCTTTTTTCCTCTCTTTTCTTTGTTTTATCATGGGCCTTATGATTTTTTATTAATGCCTCCATTTCCCTACACAATGGTAAATCAAATGTTCCCTCCACTGGCCACTTTGTATTTAATTTTTTGGTCCTTTTTTCCCACTTCCTAGACAGATCTCTGATAGTGTCTCTACATATTGGGTATTGTGTTATTATTCGTTCTATAGGGGTTTCTGGATCATGTGACACCGAAGCCATCGTCTTAAGGTTTGCTTTGTTGTATTTTCCTAAAGGGTTTCCAAATGCTTTATTGTATTAAATTTTATTTAATATTTAAAATGATTTTAAATGAATTTTCTGTATTGTCAACCCTTCAATATTTGTTAAATGCTCTATCTTTTAGAATAAAAGCCTTTTGGCCTTGGGATTCCGTATGTATTTCAAGACTGCTTTTATTTGTACCTCAGTCAATGGCTTTGATGACACGTCCTCCAATCCTAGCCAATCGTGGTTGTTGCGTTTCCAAAGAATATCTTCCCCCAGGCAGATCAGTTCAAAACTCCAGAGCTCATTCTCATCAACCCTTCGACCCCTCAATGTAATTCCTCCTGTCCAATATGAATAAGTGAGACATGAAGTTAATTTGGCATCAAAACCCCCTACTACAGTAATTGAGACTTGTAATTCACTTTTTGTGCATGTTGTAAAGTTCAATGGCTCAAACACTTCAACCAGGGCCTCTCTCTCTTGTTGATTTAAGATTTTTCTTCCTCTACTCCCCCTCGTCCTCTTGTTCTTCCCTTTCTTGGCTTCCATCCCAGTGAATCCAGCTGCCTTTCTGCCTCCCTTTTGCCTCTGCGTATCTCTACCCACAGGTGGTGTATGTGTTTTGGATTCTGCCTGAAAATCACTGGCACTGCCAATTTGTCAAGGGTCCAATTTGTGATGGGGAGGGGTCTAACCCCCCCTTTTCCCTTGTGTTCACAGAGTATCCCACTCTCCCACTGCACTGGCCTCACACAGGGACTTACTATAATATAAATGCTTTTAAGTATGGTTACCCCTCCCAAATCTTGAGGCCAGCGTTGCCCCTGCGTTTCGTTTTAAGTACGGGACAAACACTGGTAGCAATTTCAATTCTGCTGCGGCCAACAGTGTTTCCAAAAGTGATGTTCTTGGAGTGCAAACCAAATCCAAGTGTGATCTTGTATTTTCTAACCTCCTCACGCCAATCTATCAGAGGTCATTCATCTTCAATCTGCATTAGATTTGTAATTTTTGTGAGTTTTTTCAAAAGTTCATCTTTCTTTTCCTCTGTCAAATGTTTTCTCTCTCCCTCTGTATTCACATATTCATCCTCCAACCAGAAATGTTTCTTAATTCCCTTAGCCTCAATCAATGCTTCCTGGTATTTTAAATGCTCCCTGTATTCTATATCTCTTCTTTTATATTTTTCTCTGTCAATGTCACTGATTCTAGTCCACATACTGGAATAAACAACAGAGTTTTTACTCTTTGATGTTACACACACACTTCCTCCCTATCGTGATATTTCAATGTCTTCAGTACGCACACACTTACTCACATTCGCTGCGCAGTTATGTATCCTCATGCACATACACACACTTTCACTCTTACCCGGGTTTTCACTCACACTTTTTCAAACACACAGCTTTTTAATGGTGTTGGGAAAGCAGAAGAGCACCTTTTCACCTTATTTCTTAACTATCAAAGGCTGCGCCTCTTTATTTGGATCACAGCGCTCACAATCTGGAGGATGTCCAAATAAACGACACAGCCAGCTTTTTGGAATATTTTTAGCTCTCAGAGAAGCCCTTACAGCATGTATTTCCTTCTGGTTTTTATTCATTTACAGTTATCAATGTTACATAATTTCAGTTTATAGGATATCCAGCAGTGGCATAATGCCAGTGTTCAAATGGTAATTTGGTAGGGATCAGGCCAATTTTCCCCGTTTCTCTGTTCAGATAAGGTCTCCAGCGAAGAGCACTGAAGACCAATATTATGGTTTGCCCTACACCAAGTGGTGATCTTCTGCTAGTGGTCGCAACTACTGATAATATAGCTGGGTCTGTTATTAGTAGCTGTTCAATTTGCTTCCCTTTTTGTCTCCCTAAGCGTATATAACAGTCCCCCCTCCCTACTGGGCTGAGTAAATAGATCTTATTCCACAGAGCGCTCGCTATCCTCAACCCGTGCTCTTCTACCGTTATTGGAACAACTCTTTTCCACAGTGAACGGTTTTGCTCAGTCATTTATCAAAATACTCTAGCTTATCTACAAAAGTAATTAGTACAGTTAATGCAGCGCAGTCAAAAAACAATGCAGTAGAAAATCCAGTGTAGTTAGAAACAAAATCCAAAGCAATATACCAAGCAATATACACTTCTGTCTGTTTTTCTCTTGGGCCCAATCACTCTCAGCAATGCTTTCTCTTTTCTGACAATTTGGCGCTTCTTATCTGTCCTTGACCAAACTTGGATCTTTTCCCAGACAAGCGCAGCCTAACAAACGCACATACATACACACATGCCTTTTCTTCTAGGCAAACACACAGCACCTCTTGTGTGTTTAAAGAATAAATAAATACTTTATTCCACGCAGCACCTCTTGCGTGTTTGACGCAGCACTTCTTGCGTCCTATTTCTACTCACGTAGCACTTCTTACGTGATTAACGCAGCACTTCTTGCGTTTTTTGACGCAGCACTTCTTGCGTCCTATTTCTAACTACGCATGCGCTTTTCCCTCGACCTGGAAATTACATCTCATTTTTCTTTTTAATGTAAATATACATTCAGGCATTTTATTCAATCATGTGGTTCGTTTGATAAGGCTTTTTAGGCAGTTACCTTAGGCAAGCAGCTCACAAAGGTCCACAAAACAAAATATAAGCAAATTTGCTTACCTTTTATTTATATGGCGCCTTTTGTTTTGTGAGGCCTCTGCCAGCTCACCCACCGCTGGTCCCCCTCAGCCCTTTTCGGCTCCTGGCTGGCTCCGCCAATTATGTAGTGGCACAATCTAAGTCCAAAATATCCTTTCAATTCAGCAAAGAAGAAATCTCTCAGAGTCGAAGTTCCAGGTCTCAGGAAGTATAACTTTATTGCCAGAACAACAAAGTGAGATGCAGCTGTTCATCTGACTTAGCTATGTTAAAACTTAGTTTCTTATACCTTATTCTTATCACCCTTTATCCAATCAGCGTCTTTCTATGTATCTTTTCTTTTTAGCTCCACCTCATAGTCTCGCCACAATTAGATATCATCCTCTGCACGTTTTAAATTTATTGGTGGAAAATCCCCAGCTTTCTGATTTTTTAAAAAGTCCTCATATAACCCTTATATGACAGTTTCTAAGCGCTTCACACCTGTTCCCCATACAACAAACACAACTTTCCCATGTTTTCCATCTTTTGATGGACAACAGACCTTGATTTTCTGGTACACAGCCGAGGCCTACTAAAAATGAATTTCTTCCACACCATCTGCTGGAACAGCCAACATTTCTGGCGTGCAGGCTGGGCAGGTGAAAGGAGCACTACAGCAGAGCTGGTCTTCCTCAAATGAAGTATAGGAAAACTCTAAGAAGCTGCGCTGCAGTGCATCGCCGTTGATATGTCCAGACTGAAAGATATATAGAATGAAATAGTATTTGTGATGTTGTCTGCTTATGGAAAGAAATGTTATAATATGGTAAAAACAATTACACTTACTCTTCCTCCACACTCAGTGCGATGCTCCAGCAGCTTTGCGAAGGCTTGTCTGGAGAATCCCGGAGAGATGAGCTTGAGTTCGTGAAAGGAGCTCAGGAGGTCCAGTGTATAAAGCGTGGAATTGTTGACAGAGGCTGGCCAATATCCACTCCTAAGTAGGTCCTTCAAATCAGGGGTCCACTGCTGCTGGCACGTCTGACATACATATAGTAGCTGATGCAAGTCAAAACGGCCTTGAAACAAAAAAGTACATTTAAAAAATAATAAATACACATTTACGTGTCAGAATTGCGTGATAACTTTATGACGTCTGTTTCGTCTGTACCATCTCAATTAGCTTTTATTAGTGTTTATGCAGGCGCAGTGAGGTGAATCTGTTGTTTTCTGACGTTTCAGTGGGGAAACTTATAAATTTAGATGTAGCCTAAATCACCAAATTCCAAACAGCTGTGTTGATTGGACTTCATGTTGGAAGGATGCAAAGGATGTTACTGCTTTGCAACAGCTAACTATTATTTTCTTTGCCGAGGACAAAAATAAAAACATGCCGGTCTTTGTTTTAGTGACAATACCATGTGCTATACCATAGGTTTTGACACTACTGCAATTGTAAGCACAAATGCTACAGCACACTAGTGTGAAAAAAATCTAATCTACAACAGAATAGTGAATATCGAAACAGTGAATTGTTTTTACCATTGATGGTAATTAAAATCACTGGTTTGCCTGGTAACACAGTGAAGTTTGTGCCTTCACAGGAGCAGTCTGGCATCTTCACAGTTGGCAAAATGCAAGCCGGCAAAAAGAAAGAAAACCACTCATTTAGATGATCTGTAACTGGCTGCAGACACACATGAACAGCAAAATTAGGGCTTTCGAGAAAACGTACCTTGCACATGGATGCAATATCCACCTTCCCCTTTAATGACACATGAGGTTGGAGGAATGGCTTCAAAAAACCCATGAATCACGCATTCCCTGTTGTGGAGTGGCTGTTTTTTGTGATGCAATACATCACAGTCCCCACAGAACCACTCCTCTCTCTGCACCTAGGGAGAAAATAGAACAATATTATAATACAATATTTAAAATAAATAACTCATATAAAGTACAATACACTCAATTTAAGCTATTCCAAAATTAGTTAAGATACTAGGCTTGATTTTCCTGTATAGGATTGCATATTGGCTTAGTGTTTAGCACTGTTAAAGTTTAACATTAATAAAAACCAACCTAATAACAGCAGGCTCGTGGCAAAGCCAACACAAGGGAGGACCAACAGCCTCTTTTGCAATAAGGCATTTTAGGTGGTATGGTCTTGCTTCTTTCCAGCGCTCTGAGGCTTTCTGCTGTCGAAAAGACCATGATGATGCAGAGCTTCTTTGAGGCTCAGCAGAAGGACATGATGCCAGCCTCTTCATATTTTTTTCTGTAAAGAAAATACTAAATAAAGTTGTAAAGGACTACTTAGATGAGGACCAATTACAAGTCAACTGATCAATATTTAGAATAAACATGCCATTTCATGATTCAGTATCAAACTGGCCCAAATCTTTACTAAATTGTGTTTTTAATCCATCTACTGCACTGTCCGTTTTGTCTAATGCGTTTTTCTTTAATTATACATGGATTTTAGAATTAAACTTAAATTCATCACTGTGACTTACCAAATTCCTCTTAAGGATTTAGTTTTGCTGAGGGTACAGTAAGTGGAACCTCCACACTGGGTGACAGGGAGCACTTAACTGTGGGGTATGTGACTGTAAAACAGTACATAAAAGAATAAGAACAGGTTAGGCTAGCACTGCATTCATGTTTTTTTTTTTCAACCTATATACTGAACAATTTATGAAATCAGACATATTTCTAAGTACTTGGTAATGTATTCTACTATAGTGCCACTGAATGGTTTATCCACATTTTAATGTCTTTTTAGATATTGGAATATTTCAAACTCTCAACAAGCAATTACAGTGTTCTAATTTGAGTTGGTCTACCATTTACATAGTAAATTCCTACAAATGTCAAATAATTCAAATATAACCTGTAGCTGAGGCCTGGCGTCGCCCTCCTTGCCTCCCCCTTGGCTTACCACGTCCTACAAAGTCCCTTTTAGAGGTCTGTGGAGAGTCTCCTCCAGAGAGTGCATGTTTCCTCTCCACAGCTGCTCTCTGTGTGTTGGAGTAAATATTTCTTGTAAGATTTTATTAAAGGTACTGGAACCAAAGGACAGGTAACTAGTGAAAGGAAAACTCAACATAGTGTGTTAGTAAGATGTTGAACGACTTAAATGAGCCTTGGGATAGAGTCTCTGTAACTCGGAGGGATGGAGCTCTATTCTCCAAAATACATTCAAAGCAGGATAGGATGTTAATTGCATCATGCAATATACCTGTATGAAATCTTCTGCACTCATCCTTCTTCCACATTCATCACGTTTTTACTTTAATTTGTCCCCCATCCATATGTCCAAGTATAAAATGATTGAGGTATATAAAAACTCTAACCCTGGCTTCAGCTAGAATGTGGTCATGTTTCAGTTCAAGAGCCATGCGTCTGCCCTCTTGGTAGTGGGGATCCTGTGAATCCAGTTTATGTTTGGTGGCCATTGCAACGTAGACAGATACAGTGGATACAGACAGACAGACTGACTGACAAAGACGGATAAGACAGACAAGTAGACAAATACAGACAGAGAGGAAAGGTTGAGAAATAGATACAAATATAGATTGGAGAGATGGATGGAAATATAGATAGTGAGATTACGAGAGATTGAAAAGATGGAGTGAAGAGATGGAGGTTGGCTCTTAAAAGTGCCTTTGGTTTTTTTTAAATCAGGTGTAGCAATATGTTGACAGGTGAAGTTGAAAAGGATCTGCAGGAAGAACAGAAAATGTTAATTATGTAGTTATGTTGATATAAGGTTTAAAATGTGTACCCCAATAGTGAGAGAATCACATTTTCTTATAAATACTTAAGATAAATGAATAAAAATTCACGTTTTTCCCATGTCCTGTTCAACTGTTAAAAGGCGCGTAACATGAGTCTGGGGTTCCTCGTCCTAGATTTAAAGGCAACGTTATGTGCAGTAACGTTAGGCCAAATGATAATGGCACATTACAGTGATGTTGTTGGTGAACCACGATGACTGATCGAGATAAAATGACATCGTCTAACTTAGATAACTAGAGTTAGCTTATGTTGAAGTTAGCTAGCCATTTATCAAATCTAATTTCACAAGTTTTTTTTCTTATAATGAGGAAACCATTGGTCGGGCTTTCATTCGTTGCACTAACATGTAAATCATGTGAGTCTAATGGCAAATAAAGCATCAATTATAACATTTAAGCAAAGCTTGATCATTAATTATGAGCCTCATAACTTACCTGGACAGTGGTTTGAGCGCAATGAGAAATCACTGAAGAAATCACCCAATGGCAACGCGGACTGGCTCCGTCTCCATAGCAACGGATGCTGAGGCTCATGGGTAATGCTGGCGTCCACTAATTAATTACATTAAAACTTGTTTATTTTAATCTAATTAATATCCAAAACGAGTCCCCGTTCTCACAATCACTGGAGTAGTGCTGGGTGGAAGGATTCCACTATGGGTTCCATTATGTCAACAATTTAACATTTTTAACCATTGTTTATTTTATATATGTAACATTTATATTTTTCAAAAATGATGTTTATGTATATTTTTTTGAATTATTATTATTAGTAACACCTTTTTTTATGGATTTTTTTAGAGTGTACAATTTCTCAACACAATTATACTCTTTTCAAGGTCTAGCTTCGTCATTACTGCAGGTTGAATGGTTCTGATTGGCTGAGAGAAAATAGATAATCATATAGTAAGTTTCCACACATCGGCAATTTTTTTAATAGTTATTGCTTTTTAAATGTTTATATAGCTTTTATTAATTTTATTTTAGTACATCAAGTTAAACTGCATTAAAACGAGAAATGTTGCTTTAGCTGAAATACAGTATTTATTTTCTTTTTTTATGGTTTAGTTTGACTTTTTGTCTCACAATTCTGACTTTATTTCTCATAATTCTTTATAACTTTATAGCTATATATAGTCCTAGTAAGAATTGAGAGATAAAGTCGCAGTTATATCCTCTTTATTCCGTGACGGTAAACTTTTTATAGTCTAAGTTTGACTATACTCATAGAAAATAATAAAATGAGAAAACAGACTTATAGGCTACATTTCTACATCTGAATATCGGCACTGTTTGTCCGGTGATCTAAGGTTTTGAAGTCTCTTATGCTCACCAAGGCTGCATTTATGTGATAAAAGATACAGTAAAAATGGTACAATTGCAAAATATTATTACAATTTAATACATCACTGTAAAAAAACTAAAAAATCTGTAAAATAACAGAAACAGGTCGGGTACAGTTTGTACACTTTTTGCTTTTTCCGTTTCCACACCAAAACTGAACTGAAAAGAAGTGATTTTTTCGTATGACATTTCCTTTACTTGTCTACTAAAATATTAATAATTATTAACATTCATAAGTAGGTCATATTTGCCACAATTAGCTCATAAACACAAGAAGCTTTTTCGTTCAAACTCTACCCATGTCAGGTACAGTTGAGACACCCATCCGTGATGCTGTAAAACTGCCTAACCAATTCATTGCAAATGTAAAATACCTTTAAAAATGAGTTTTTTTTCAAATTCAGTATTTTATTTGATTATTTGTTTAGTTAAAATTAGTTAATTTGTAAAACATTGTACAGTAATGGCAAACAGCGTCACAATATTTAATTTCAGTTCATCATTTTAATAGTAACAAAGTTGAATAACAGTAAAAAAACATTGAACAATTGCAAACAGCAATAATAAAACATATCAAATGCAAACAATAACCTAATAAACATAATGAAAACATAATAACTCATGTGTGTGTCTCAATGTTTCTCAACTGTGCCCCGCTGACCACCTCGAACATTTCTCTAGATTTTACGATTTTAAGATGAAAATATCTTTGGACTGGAGAAGCGAATGTACTTCAAACTTCCCACGATCAAAGAAGGCGCTAATACGCATGTGCAAAGCAAATCTCACAGATCAGACTTGTTGCGCACGCAAGTTATTTGAGGTGTTTCAAATGTACCAACTGTACCTGGTCTACCCTACTGGCAGCTTATTACCCGGACATTATCCAGTCATTTTATGGACTTTACTGTTACCCTAACATAAAATGCAATGAAGTGCAAAATTCAAAATACAGGTAAAACACCTGTAAAAAGGAAATATGGAAACTTCTGTTAAATGATTACATCATATTGTGCCCTATTTTTATGGATTTTTTTTAGAGTGTACAATTTCTCAACAATTATACTCTTTTCAAGGTCTAGCTTCATCATTACTGCAGGTTGAATTGTTCTGATTGGCAAAGAAAAAATAGATAATCAGTAAATTTCCACACATCGGTTTATTTTATTACATCAAGTTAAACTGAATTAAAAAGAGAAATGTTGCTTTAGCGGAAATACTGTATTTTATGGTTTAGTTTCAGATTTAGATAATTTAATGCAAATAAATACGTAAAAAAACTGGTGAGGTATAGTATATATACCCCTCACAAGACCATTGTTTCTCTTTGACGGTAACATAAAATTCAGCTTGCGACTTTTACATGTTTGTTATACTTGCACGATCAAACATAGATGTATGAAACACGATACGAATGCAAATTCTACATTTATTCGCTTATTATACTGTTTTAAAATCCAAAACAGTCATATTACCCAGAATGCTTTGCTGCTTATGCAAACACATAGCGATGCTATTGGTGCAGGTAACGATTACGACTTCTAAACAGAAAAGTGGACAAAGATTCTTTAGTTTTTGTGAAGTTAGTTTAACCCTTTCACACTTACGATCACACCGGTGTGATCGGTCTTGACTGGTCCCTGGAGCATATGATAACACCGGTGTGATTACAACGGTCAGTGCATCACGTGATCAATCGACTCACTGGATGGCGCTGAGACAGACGCTCATCATATACAACTATTCAGTGTTTTCAACGGCATAATGTTTCTTGTAGGTTTCAGACACTTATTAAATACACATAAGTACCAGCAAAACAATACATTTAGAGTTTGTGAAATACACACTGATGTCTATAAAAGCGGCAATAATAATCATTTCCATTATACTAAGACAACAAGTTTTATTCATATCAGATACACGTTGTGTAAGTAACTTTAACGTTTCCTCTGTTATTCTCCTAGTTCACCGGCCACTTACTTTCATGTATTTCGGGAGAAATGGATCATTTCACGTGTTGTAAATCCAATAGATCCGATTCTCTGAACTGCGGCACAAACTAAAATGGCGGCGCCCATCGTGCATATAGCTCAAATAACGCGATCGTTATAAAGGTGTTTAAAAAACAAAACACATTGACTGTAATAACTTGCGAGATACGGATCTGTTCAAGGTGGTTCTTTTACTCAGGGAAATCAGCAGCAAGCAGTACACTTGATAGCATCACAGCTGGATTACATATGCACCCTAACAAGTTCTTCTTTGCTGCTCGAACAGCATTAGATTGCCCCCTACGGGTCAATCCACAAGAGCTCACTCTGTTACAACCCATGTTTGACAATCGGGATACCAGATATGTCACGCTTTAGTTAACAAATTTGTAAATATTTTTAATAAAAAAGGAGAAATTAAATAAAAGCAGATAATCAGTCATACAGCACTATTGTGACTAGGGTGTGTCACATGATAAGCAATGACGCGTCACCATGGAATCAATCAAGTGATAGGTTCTAAATCAGGGGTTTTCAAACTGGGGTCTGGGGACACCCAGGGGTCCTCAGAAGGTTCTAAGGGGTCCCCAGAAAATTTCAGAGAGTAAAAAGACAAAGCAAAAATGGATAAAGTCTGTTTCAGTTCTAAATGTTTCTCTCGTTTCTTGACCTATGCATACTTTCCAGAATTTTACATGTTTGCTTTGTATCTTTCTAGTGAGTTTTTCTCACCAAAGTCCCCTTTGTATTGCTCACTGGGGTTGTAAGGTAGTATTCTTAACGCAGTACATAAGCTGCTTACATACAATTATTGTGAAAGTTGCTTATACAAATAATTTTTAATATTTTTTTCTTCTTTAAGTTTATACATCCAACATTAAGTATATAGCTAATTTAAGTTTGGAAACAATATGTTGTTTATAATGTCACACTTAATATTGTTGGGGACAACAGTTTAGGACCCAAGAACAGATGCAAGGAATGAAGACCAAGAGTCAGGAGTGCGATTAATTCAAGAAAAATTTACTGTAGAATAGTTTGCAGTTTCATTAGCAGAACACAGCAAAAACTGGAGTGTTGAAATTTGGGTGTTAAACATTTCTGCGGTAATTTCAACCCAAAGAGTCATTTTGTAACATAAAAGTTATTTGACAGAGTTGATCTTTTTAAAAAAAAAAAAAAAAAATGTTTATGCTTGAACAACAAAACAACACACACTTTGGAGCCAGGGGGGCAAAAACATACCTGCATAAAAGAAAAGGAACACATAGAGAAAAGTTAAAATAGAAAAAAGAAAAGATAGGAAAGAAAAAAAAAGACATTCACAACTATACAAGACCTTTTTATCATTCAAAGATTTTAAAGACAGTACACAGATGAACAGTCTTAATAGCTTTTCCGTTAGTACTAGTTTGAATAGTAGAGAAGTCATTTTCAAATTCTTTAAGGGCTACTGAGAAATGTTTTTTTTTTGTTAGAAAACTTACACTTATGAATGTGAAATTTTACTAATAAAATTAACAGATTAATTACAAAAGCTTCCTTATTCACTCTGTTATCATACTTTAGATATCCAAAAATTACATTTTCAAAATGCAAATCAAAATGAAAGAGAACCTTTTGCTTAATAAACATGGACACGTCACACCATAACTTTTCGCATGACTACAATGCCAGAAAATGTGGGGCACTGTTTCCAAGTGCAAAGAGCAAAAAGAGCAACTAACATCAATGTCTTTCTTAAACTTTCTAAGGAAATGTTTGACAGGGTAGAATTAGTGTATTATCTTGAAAAAAGACCATCAGTGTTAGAGATGTAATTACACTCCGCCCAGTGACGTCGCCGCAAACAATTCTCAATTTCAACAATTTCACTTCTTCGTTGGAGAAATCGCCAGCGCCGCCATTAAATCCTCGTGGTTTGAACGGTAAGTAAAATGAAATCAAACTTACATAAACATTTATGATTGATTCCATTAATTCAACAGCAGCATGTACAATATTAGTACGGAGCCCTGCATAAAACATGCAGACAAATAATGAAATGATATGTGGTGCAGCCATACAGTTAGTGTTGTAGTCAAGACCACCTAATCCGAGACCAAGACCAGTGTGTGTTGAGACCAAGACTTTGAGGGGTTGAGACAAAGACAAGACCAAGACCGGTTTCGAGTACTACAACACTAAATACAGTGGTCTTCATTTACACTGATTTACATTGTCAAACGCCTTTGCATGTTACAGTTAAAATGCTGGTCCAGGTCAAGTACAGGAAACAGCAGAAGTATGTGAAGCTGGATTGTATTGAAGGACGGTCTGACTTTATGCAACTTCATCTAAAAGGTTTGTTTTATTTCACTTGATTAAAATGTGATAAATACGCATCTTCCTAGCTCTCATGTTGTAGACTGATTTCTTTGCATGCCTTTAGCTATACTATTTTACAGAAGGGGATACACTGCACAACATTTTCTTAAACAGTCTTTCGTTGTGAAGCAAGACATTCAGTTTCATCTTCTTATCTTTTTCAGTCATCGAGAGATTTTGTTTGCCACCAGATGCAAAAGTTATATACAAGGATGCGAGTTCAGCAAAAGGCGGATTTGAACCTCGGGTCGATTTGCGTCAACTTTCTGACATCTGTCTTACCCCTACACTATTACCGCTGAAAATAATTTGGTGACTTCCGTTATTTTGTCTGGCTCAACCAGACGTTTAGTAAACAAGGCGGGCTATTTGCACTTAATGTACATGTCATATACTCCAGAAAAACCCACATTTTTCTTGCTTCTGACGCCCATGCATGTTTCTGATCCTTGTGCTGGTCATCAAAATATTTTTATGTTTTCTCATTCTTTACAATTTTCGGACTCGTCTTTCTTTTCCAGAGCTCTGTGAACAGCCAGTCTCTTTTGCAATGACCTTTTGTGTCTTGCCCTCCTTGTGCAAGGTGTCAATGGTTGTCTTTTGGACAACTGTCAAATCAGCAGTCTTCCCCATGATTGTGTAGCCTACAGAACTAGACTGAGAGACCATTTAAAGGCCTTTGCTTTATATTCTAATTTTCTGAGATACTGAATTTTGGATTTTCCATAGTTGTCAGTTATAATCATCAAAATTAAAAGAAATAAACATTTGAAATATATCAGTCTGTGTGTAATGAATTAATATAACATACAAGTTTCACTTTTTGAATGGAATTAGTGAAATAAATAAACTTTTTGATGATATTCTAATTATATGACCAGCACCTGTATATCCTTATGCGTACTGGGCTCATAGAGGCCAGTGACCGTAAGGAAAAAACTTGTTTAAGCATTGAAGCGTATGAAGGCCCCAGATGCCAACTTATGAAGGGGACGGGCTTCACAGAGGCCGCCTTATTATTCATTATACAGCGAGGATCTGCGCCTGCAGCGCAAGGACCTCCAAGCTGTAGAATCTGGTAAAAGTAGACAGTGAGGACCAGCCTGCCGATCTACAGATGTCACCAATAGATACTCCACTAGACCATGCCCAGGAGGAGGCCATGCTTCTGGTGGAGTGAGCTTTGACGCCTTTGGGACATTGGAGGCCCATAGTATCATAGGCTAACGCTATCGCGTCCACTAGCCATCTGGCTAGGCTTTGCTTGATGACCGGAAGTCCTTTACAAAGAGCTGCTCCGACTGTCTAAAGTGAGAAGACCGCTCAATATATGCTCTAAGCGCCCTAACTGGGCAGAGCAGGTGTAAATGTCTCTCGTCCTCAGAGGGGGGAAGAGCAGAGAGAGTCATTACCTGTGCTTTGAATGGTGTTAAAAGCACTTTGGGTACATAGCCATGTCTCGGTTTGAGGATGACTTTAGAATCACCTGGGCCAAATTCTAGACAGGACGCGTTCATAGAGAGCGCTTGAATGTCACCAACAGGCTTAACTGATGCCAGTGCTAATAGCAGGGCAGTTTTCAGCGAAAGCGGCTTTAATTCAGCCGTCTGCAACTGTTCGAAGGGAGGTCCTTTTTTTTGTGTTTGTAGGACCAACGAAAGGTCCCAGGATGGCACCGTAGGAGGGTGAAGTGGGTTAAGCCTCGCACTCTGAGAAGAGCGCTATCTGCGAGCGAAGAGAGGAGATGGGCATACTCTCGCAGTGAGAGCAGCCGGACCCGGCGAGAGCAGCGTCCGCATGGGCCTTGCCCAGACAGATCACGCACTCATCATGACCATCCTCCTCGTGCAGGTGAGTGCTCCACGTGCCACACATGTGGCGCGACATGACGTATGTCGTTTATAAGGGTAAAGGATACAACGTTAGTCTTCGTCGGAGAGTGCAGGGGAATGGCGCGACAGCTCGCGGGTTTGCTGCCGATTGAGGGCGCTGAAACAAGCCGCTGACTCGTTTGCAGAGGTCCGGGCTGGCTAGCTCGCTATTCTGCTGCAGGCTCGTCTATTCTCTGCGAAGGTGGTGTAGGCTTCGAGAGTTATCAGAGAGGACCGAGATCGTCATTGAAGGAGAACCTGACATTTATGGCATTACAGCGTCCTTTTTGGGCAGATGCCCCGCCCATTTGGCGGGTTTTTGTGCTCAGCTTCGCGGGCTTAGTGCCCATTGGTTTGCTCAGTTACGCTGTTCTGCCATTGGTTCACGCAGTACGACTGACCATTCGAAAGGGAACTAATTACTCATCCGGGCTTTCCAAAAGGTTGCACGCACTTTTTGCGCTATTCAATTTAGATTTTGTATATTGTTTTTGATTTGTTCTTGATTTGTTGTTGTTCTGTGTTTTAATAAATGTGTGTTGACCGGGTCCGTGTCCTTTTGGCCATTTGATTTTCCTTATTGAAACAGGTATTAAAAAACAAAAAACAGCTCCTTTCAGCTTGATTTTTCGTTTTCTCCTTCAGAGGTAGAAAAATGTATAAATGCTTGAACATTCGATTTCTTGACGTGGGCGGGAATTATACGCCCCTTTCTGCTGATTGGTCAGCCGAAGATCAAACTCATCAGTTCTTCCTTAGTTCCGCTCAGCAGAATAAAAGTCCTCTGCTGCTACAGCTGTACGGCTTCTTAACGCGTGTATTGCAGCTATAATTGTAACCTTTTATTCATCAAACAACCAGACTAACAAATGGCTTGACACAACCCGTACCAGGGCAGAGCCTAGACAGGGCTTTCTTCTGTGTAGATATACATTCACATACACTTTGCATCAGCTGGGTATGGCAGGATATATGACAGCTGTTTGGTTTCTCACCAAACCCTACAGTATACCTTCAGAATGCTTGGAATATACCACACCAGTTGCATATAATTATTTTACAACATTTGCATCGGCTTAAAAAAACACTACATCCCTACACTTCATCTCTTTCTCATCAAACAACCAGACTAACGAATGGCTCACGTTTTTTTTTATCATGAAACATGCTGTGATTTATTCCAAAGTGACTTCAATAATACATTTATGTCAAATAATTTAAGTGTTGACTTTTAAAAGTAGGCGCGTCCAGCATTCGCTGTATTTTGGTTCATGTTGTTCAAGGAGACCGAGACGCGCACGCAGCGAATCCTGTTGTTTTCTTTATTTTATCTACATTTTGTATTCATTTTGAATGTAGTACACAAATAAAAAATATACATTTTACCGTTTCGATGATGATTATGATGTCCTACTCTTATGATGATACATGACTGAGTATTAGGCTAAGTTATTTCCCCTGCTAAGGGAAAAAATCCCAAGTGATGGCGCCGGCGCCTTACACACAACATAGTAACACAGATAACCAAACATATAAAACAATATTTTGCTTAATTTAATTGGTCTTTTGTATAATGGTCAATTTTTACAATTTGTCTGTTGGGCAAGTAGAATGCATAGCCTACATGTTTGTATTTTATTTGCCGGTATTTTATACTATTTCTGAATGTAGGCTAATAATAAAATGCAGTTTTTGTGTGTGAATGTATATCTACACAGAAGAAAGCCCTGTCTGGCTCTGCCACGGTACGGGTTGTGTCGAGCCATTGGTTAGTCTAGCCCAGACTAATTAATCAGACGGAGCGCAATAGAATAGCGCAATAATTAAATATACATATTGCTCAAATATTTGTTGTTGAAGAATTTTAAACCTACACGTATATTTTTTTATGAAAGTGACCATTATAATGGGGTAATCAAATGCAGGCTAATATAATTAGTTTGTGCTTTTGTTTTTATTTTCATTTTTAGTTTAGCCTTTAGTCAATTTAAAAACAAAAGCATTATTTTTGTTTTTAGATTGTAATGTTACAATGTTAGAATGTAATGTGATTTTAACCACCTTTTTGCACATAATATATTGCATAGCCTACATTCACTATATTTGTTTCCATATCCTTCAATATCAACATTGTTTGTAGGATATCATTGGGCAGGATGTGAAATAATTGTTTTTTTTAAATAAATCCAGATTTTATTTTTAAAATATTTTTATTTCAATTTTAGTTTAGCACTTGAACCGGTGTCTGTCACTTCAGCCGGGCTGGGGTTCTCTGTCTTGTCGTGCTGGTGCTGATGCTCAGGTTCAATAAACTCCTCTTTGCTAGCATCACTGCAGGCGCCGGCGCTGCCAGGCTCTTTATTTGCGTCGAGCCGACTTTTGAAAAAAGTGTAGATGGTTGGAATATTGGTCCATGTACGTTTTGATAGTTTGTTTTCCAATTTGAAATGAAATAAACAGAAACGAGAAAATGGCCCCATTATTCGTTTCTTTTTATTATTTTTTTCAAAATAACGAAAAAACGAGATTTCGGATTGATTTTTCGTTTTTTGGTTCACAAAAAAAAAGGATAAATGACTTCAAAATTCGTTTTCCACATGTGGGCGGTCAGGAGACGCCCCTTTCCGCCGATTGGTCAAGCAAATCTCTTCCCCAGGTCTGTTCAACAAAATAATAGTCTTCTTAAACTGTGCAGGGCAGGTCCTAGACTGGGCTTTCTTCTGTACAAATTAACGCGTTTCACAGAAAAACTTATATCAGAAAAATTTAATATTAATCTGCACCCAGCCTGATTTATTTAGCTGTGCAGAGTTAGCCTAAATATGTGTGGTGAAGCTGCTAGACAATCCTGATGTTTGGGAAAGCACGTTCCTCGTCTGATATGTTGCTTATATTGTTATAGCTAAATAGAAAAAAACCTGCAGGAGATTTTTTGTGAATTATATTGTTTCAGAAATGTGCTTTTATTGTAATATCTGGTGAAAGTTAGTTCACAGTTTAGTTCAAACGGAATATAACTGATCCGGTTCATCAGTCCGACTCCTCACACAGCAGTGTCATCAGGTAAATATCTTCCGATCAGCTGCCGCGAGATGGCGACAGAGAACACGGTGTGCTTGCGTTCAGAATAAAGCAAATGTGAGCAAAGCAATGAACATCCCATTTTATGGAATCGGCTCTTTCCTCATGGTTGAAGTGAACAAGAGTGTCCTGACCAAATTACAGGTAAGAAAACTTTTCACTGGAGTAGTGCTGGGTGGAAGGATTCCACTATGGGTTCCATTATGTCAACAATTTAACATTTTTAACCATTGTTTATTTTATATATGTAACATTTATATTTTTCAAAAATGATGTTTCTGTATATTTTTTTGAATTATTATTATTAGTAACACGATTTTATTTTTATTAACATATGTAACTATTTGTATTTTTTATATTGTTCATAATAGTATTAATACTATTTAAAGCTATTTATTAAACACTGGTGTCTTTTATCTAAAACACCCTTGATGTGCATGTGCACATTACTGCAGGTTGAATGGTTCTGATTGGCTAAAAGAAAATAGATAATCATATAATAAGTTTCCACACATCGGCAATTTTTTTAATAGTTATTGCTTTTTAAATGTTTATATAGCTTTTATTAATTTTATTTTAGTACATCAAGTTAAACTGAATTAAAACGAGAAATGTTGCTTTAGCTGAAATACAGTATTTATTTTCTTTTTTTATGGTTTAGTTTGACTTTTTGTCTCACAATTCTGACTTTATTTCTCATAATTCTTCATAACTTTATAGCTATATACAGTCCTAGTAAGAATTGAGAGATAAAGTCGCAGTTATATCCTCTTTATTCCGTGACGGTAAACTTTTTATAGTCTAAGTTTGACTATACTCACAGAAAATAATAAAATGAGAAAACAGACTTATAGGCTACATTTCTACATCTGAATATCGGCACTGTTTGTCCGGTGATCTAAGGTTTTGAAGTCTCTTATGCTCACCAAGGCTGCATTTATGTGATAAAAGATACAGTAAAAATGGTACAATTGCAAAATATTATTACAATTTAATACATCACTGTAAAAAAAAAAAAAAATCTGTTAAATAACAGAAACAGGTCGGGTACAGTTTGTACACTTTTTGCTTTTTCTGTTACCACACCAAAACTGAACTGAAAAGAAGTGATTTTTTCGTATGACATTTCCTTTACTTGTCTATTAAAATATTAATAATTATTAACATTCATAAGTAGGTCATATTTGCCACAATTAGCTCATAAACACAAGAAGCTTTTTCGTTCAAACTCTACCCATGTCAGGTACAGTTGAGACACCCATCCGTGATGCTGTAAAACTGCCTAACCGATTCATTGCAAATGTGAAATACCTTTAAAAATGAGTTTTTTTTCCCCCATTCAGTATTTTATTTGATTACTTGTTTAGTTAAAATTTGTTAATTTGTAAAACATTGTACAGTAATGGCAAACAGCGTCACAATATTTAATTTCAGTTCATCATTTTAATAGTAACAAAGTTGAGTAACAGTAAAAAAACTTCGAACAATTGCAAACAGCAATAATAAAACATATCAAATGCAAACAATAACCTAATAAACATAACAATAAACAATGAAAACATAATAACTCATGTGTGTGTCTCAATGTTTCTCAACTGTACCCCACTGACCACCTTGAACATTTCTCTAGATTTTACGATGACCTTGCATGAAACGAAGTCATGCAATACGTCAGTTTTTAGAGCATAGATTAAGGTTTACGAAAATGTAAGTTAATTATAACTGTCATGTAAGGATGAGAAGCCATTCAATGTGGAAGGGACGTGGTGAAAACGTTCGCCACTATCTTTGGACTGGAGAAGCGAATGTACTTCAAACTTCCCACGATCAAAGAAGGCGCTAATACGCATGTGCAAAGCAAATCTCACAGATCAGACTTGTTGCGCACGCAAGTTATTTGAGGTGTTTCAAATGTACCAACTGTACCTGGTCTACCCTACTGGCAGCTTATTACCCGGACATTATCCAGTCATTTTATGGACATTACTGTTACCCTAACATAAAATGCAATGAAGTGCAAAATTCAAAATACAGGTCAAACACCTGTAAAAAGGAAATACGGAAACTTCTGTTAAATGATTACATCATATTGTGCCCTATTTTTATGGCTTTTTTTAGTGTGTACAATTTTCAAAGTCTAGCTTCATCATTACTGCAGGTTGAATGGTTCTGATTGGCAAAGAAAAAATAGATAATCATAGTAAATTTCCACACATCGGCTTATTTTAGTACATCAAGCTAAACTGCATTAAAACGAGAAATGTTGCTTTAGCGGAAATACAGTATTTTTTTTTATTTTTTTTTTATGGTTTAGTTTCAGATTTAGTTAATTGAATACAAATAATACATAAAAAAACTGGTGAGGGAGTAGGGGACACCGACTAACCAGCCAGATCATCCGAATCACACATGGAGATCAATGGGGTGCCGGATGCCACACCCTGGTCTCCCTCACTAGATATAACTTGCGCTTGCAGAGTATATATACCCCTCACAAGACCATTGTTTCTCTTTGACGGTAACATAAAATTCAGCTTGCGATGTTTGCATGTTTGTTATACTTGCACGATCAAACATAGATGTATGAAACACAATACGAATGCAAATTCTACATTTATTCGCTTATTATACTGTTTTTAAATCCAAAACATTCATATTACCCAGAATGCTTTGCTGCTTATGCAAACACACAGCGATGCTATTGGTGCACGTAACGATTACGTATTCTAAGCAGAAAAGTGGACAAAGATTCTTTAGTTTTTGTGAAGTTAGTTTAACCCTTTCACACTTACGATCACACCGGTGTGATCAGTCTTGACTGGTCCCTGGATCATATGATAACACCGGTGTGATTACAACGGTCAGTGCATCACGTGATCAATCGACTCACTGGATGGCGCTGAGACAGACGCTCATCATATACAACTATTCAGTGTTTTCAACGGCATAATGTTTCTTGTAGGTTTCAGACACTTATTAAATACACATAAGTACTAGCAAAACAATACATTTAGAGTTTGTGAAATACACACTGATGTCTATAAAAGTGGCAATAATAATAATTTCCATTATACTAAGACAACAAGTTTTATTCATATCAGATACACATTGTGTAAGTAACTTTAACGTTTCCTCTGTTATTCTCCCAGTTCACCGGCCACTTACTTTCATGTATTTCGGGAGAAATGGATCATTTCACGTGTTGTAAATCCAATAGATCCGATTCTCTGAACTGCGGCACAAACTAAAATGGCGGCGCCCATCGTGCATATAGCTCAAATAACGCGATCGTTATAAAGGTGTTTAAAAAACAAAACACATTCACTGTAATAACTTGCGAGACACGGATCTGTTCAAGGTGGTTCTTTTACTCAGGGAAATCAGCAGCAAGCAGTACACTTGATAGCATCACAGCTGGATTACATATGCACCCTAACAAGTTCTTCTTTGCTGCTTTTAAACCAAGTCGAACAGCATTAGATTGCCCCCTACGGGTAAATCCACAAGAGCTCACTCTGTTACAGCCCATGTTTAACAATCCCAGTCTCACGGCAGTTCGCGACATAGTCACGAAATTTAATCTATTGATTCGTGTTAATGGACACGAATTTCCCTTTTTTTTCTCGTGTCACTACGCACGATTTTTAATATAATGTATTTCAATAGGAAGTAAATTTCGTGCATACACCACGTTTTTCGTTCTGCATAGCACATACGCTGTTGTTTTTTTTTTTATCATTTAATATTCTTTTTTTTTTTTACTTTAAGCGCTACATTACTCAACATTTATTTGGGATATTTTATCCTCGTTTTTTTATTTTTGCTTTATATTCCGTAGGCTTCTCACCATAAACCATCGTCAGTGGTTCCTTCCAGTCAAAATATAGTAAATATATTCTCCCGGTTAATTGACGAGACGGCAGTTGTGCTACGGCCATCGCTTCTAAATGTTGATATTTCTTTTTCTGAGAAATGCCGTTTTTCCATCGGCTTGGTGTGTCAAACAGTAAATATTACAGTACCCATGAGCCTTCTCATCAACCGTTATGACCATAATTTTTTATTGTTTCTTCTTCGATTGTGAGAACGGGGACTCGTTTTGGATATTAATTAGATTAAAATAAACAAGTTTTAATGTAATTAATTAGTGGACGCCAGCATTACCCATGAGCCTCAGCATCCGTTGCTATGGAGACGGAGCCAGTCCGCGTTGCCATTGGGTGATTTCTTCAGTGATTTCTCATTGCGCTCAAACCACTGTCCAGGTAAGTTATGAGGCTCATAATTAATGATCAAGTTTTGCTTAAATGTTATAATTGATGCTTTATTTGCCATTAGACTCGCATGATTTACATGTTAGTGCAACGAATGAAAGCCCGACCAATGGTTTCCTCATTATAAGAAAAAAAACTTGTGAAATTAGATTTGATAAATGGCTAGCTAACTTCAACATAAGCTAACTCTAGTTATCTAAGTTAGACGATGTCATTTTATCTCGATCAGTCATCGTGGTTCACCAACAACATCACTGTAATGTGCCATTATCATTTGGCCTAACGTTACTGCACATAACGTTGCCTTTAAATCTAGGACGAGGAACCCCAGACTCATGTTACGCGCCTTTTAACAGTTGAACAGGACATGGGAAAAACGTGAATTTTTATTCATTTATCTTAAGTATTTATAAGAAAATGTGATTCTCTCACTTTTGGGGTACACATTTTAAACCTTATATCAACATAACTACATAATTAACATTTTCTGTTCTTCCTGCAGATCCTTTTCAACTTCACCTGTCAACATATTGCTACACCTGATTTAAAAAAAACCAAAGGCACTTTTAAGAGCCAACCTCCATCTCTTCACTCCATCTTTTCAATCTCTCGTAATCTCACTATCTATATTTCCATCCATCTCTCCAATCTATATTTGTATCTATTTCTCAACCTTTCCTCTCTGTCTGTATTTGTCTACTTGTCTGTCTTATATCCGTCTTTGTCAGTCAGTCTGTCTGTCTGTATCTGTCAGTTTTGTTATAATGCCTGGGGGGTCTACAAAAAAGATTTGTCCCTTTTGTCAGGGCATTTTATTTTGCGCACAGAAGATCTGCTCCCATTGTAAAAAGGAGCAGCCTCTGAAGCAGCGCCTCAAGAAGAAGCTTCAGAGGTTTGATGAGAAGCGAGAGGAATGGGTGTTTGGTCATAAGAAGAACCACAACGTTGCATCCATCAAGGATGAAGCCATCGTCATGGTATGTACAATTTCTAACATGACATTACACTGTCCAGATCATCTAGGAAGTAAATTCAGTGGTACCATTTGTGATTAAGTGAGCATGCCAGTGCAAGGTCAGAAAGGCACTATTTTTTCTGCCAATATAGATAGTTGAATACATTTTTTTCAATTTTTTTTATTTTTTATCTTTGTTTAAATTGATATTTAGATATCAATGATATTAAGATTTGAAATTGCAAATTTAAAAGTGCAATTTAACTATCAACTTTGAAGGCAGATGTCATTGTGAATTTGTAAGAATGTCATTTATTGTTCTGTTTTTATTTGTAATATCCTTAAGTAGTCACATCTTCACCTTAACACATCACAGTCCTAAATTATCTACCATAGCAAAATTGCAACACAGCAAACATGATTGATACTCTGGAATTTTTTGTTCAATTCTGAGTTAATAACAAATACAGGCATGCATTGTGACAGAATCACAGCTGCAATATAATAATCAAACCATTTGATTATTTCACCCATTTGGTCATATAATCACAAAGGTTCTGCCTTTATTTTGAATAAATCTATAGATTGTCACTGTCCAATTGCACAGTAGTTACACAATCTTATCCATGTAGGTGACAAACCCAAACTACTAATGTTGCAAAAAGTTCTATTGTACCCTCATGGTGTCAGATCTATCTTTTTGCTGTTTTTCTATATAGAAGAGTTGGTGTTTGCCTCTACTGTATGAGCTTTTCCTGTTTGCACATACTTGGTTATACAAAAGCTAAACTCACCATGAAGTTAAAAATCCTGAATGGCATTAACCTGGATGCTATCATCAGTAATGTTATATGTGACCCTGGACCACAAAACCAGTCATAAGGGTAAATTTTGAAAGCTGAGTAAATAAGCTTTCCATTGATGTATGGTTTGTTAGGAGAGGTAAATATTTGGTAGAGATACAGCTATTTGAAAATCTGGAATCTGAGGGTGCAAAAAAAGTTGCCTTTAAAGTTGTCCAAATGAAGTCCTTAGCAATGCATATTACTAATAATAATACATTGATATATTTACAGTAGGAAATTTACAAAATATCTTCATGGAACATTATCTTAATATCCTAATTATTTTTGGCATAAGAGAAAAATGATAATTTTGACCCATACAATGTATCGTTGGCTATTGCCACAAATATACCTGTGCAACTTATGACTTTTATGGTCCAGGGTCACATATTTTCTCAGTAATGAATATACTTAGTTATTTTTGCTGTTGTTTTACTATTACTTTAAACAGCAAATACCCATTGTCATTGCAGCTTGAGAAACTCCATGCCATTGGATACAAGCCAGTTCTGCTTCTTGGAAAGGACACCAAAAAGAAAGAAAACAAGTGTGAAATATTAACCCCTCGCTGCACACTCTCCGCCTATGCCCAGGACTACCTTCAGAAGATAGGTTCATTTTATGAATACCTTTGTGAAGGTGAGATGCATGCACTGTATTTTTAAAGTCAAAGTTCACAACTTGTGTTGAGTGTGCAAAAGATTTTATCAATGTTTAAATCTTAAAGGGATGGCTCACCCCTAAAACTTAAATTCACTCCTAACCTCCTTGACAGTAGAAACTTGGGAGATGTTTCTATTTTTATATAACCAACACAGAGTTTGTTAGCACAACACTGGATCTTTTCAAAACAATTAAAACATGTCAATATTTATCTAGCCAAACAGCATTCCCTCAAACTGTAAGATTTGGCAAACTACAACTTGTAAGACAACAGACCTTTTCTACCTGTCCATTTTTTGGGGACTGTTTATTTTGATTGCGAGCTACTAAGATTTTGTGATTGATCGTGTTGATTAATAAGACATGGATAATTCTGCATGGGGGACTTTTGAGGACATGTAACTTGACTTGATCTGGAAAGAAGTGGCCACATTTTACATCTGTTTGTATAAACGTTAATGCAGTATTATGCCAACACACTGTGTTGTATAAAAAATGGCAAGCTCTAAAGTTGTTACTGTCAAGGAGGTGAGTCGTTGATGGCTGAAATGTAGTTTTAGGGTGAACCATCCCTTAAACAATTTCCTTAATCAATCCCCAAAAAGAGAGCAAGCTTTTGAGTGTGATGGAAAAAGCACAACACATTAATGTTAAATACCAGCTTACCACTTTTGCAGTGTGGCAATACAATTTCTTTGATTGTAAGCAAGTGTTTAAGTCAATGTTTAATTTTACATTCAGTGTAATCATGTGCATTTATGTTAGAAAATTATTGGGACAGTCACACATTATAATTGTCTCACATAAATGCTGAACAAAATGCGGCCATTATGAAGAAATGTTAGAGAAATGAATACATCACTTTTTTTTCTGCTGCTGAATGATTGTATGATCGTAGGCTCCTCTATGTGACGTCTCTATCAACACAGTGATGTCACATCACATGTAATGTAGACGCCAATGGAAAGAATAATATAAATAAACAGAGCAATTCCAATAGGGTCCTCACACCATCGGTGCTCGGGCCTTAAATATTCACACCTGGGAATTGATTATGGGAATTGTTATAAAATATATATACTGTGAACTTTGAAATTATTATGTTTGGTATGTTTTTTTGTAGGAGCCATATTTCATTTTTGTTTTCAGCCCACATACAACAATATTTTTAATGTTTAGGCACACTGACCAAAGCGGTTTTTGCAGGGACATATACTAATTAGACCCATGAAATTTGCAAAGACCCATTTTAGTCAATGAATCAAATGATAATGAATCTCCATATACTCTGCAAAGTAAACAATATTGAGGACAGTGCTGAAATGTAGAGCATTAATGGAAATAGCACAAAGCCTAAGACCTAAAGCCCAAAGATTTTAAGTGCACACAGTCCAGTCTGAAATAAATAGTTTGACCCAGTCTTTGAACAAACATTACACTTGGTGTCATTAGTTTTATAGATATTATGAGCACTCAGTTTTGAGTACCTGACTAAAAGATATATTGTATTTGTTTATAGTCATAGAAAATCAATAAAATATAGATTTGTCGATATCTAATACATCCAGTGGACTATCAATAGTTATCCCGTAATCTAAAGTGCCCACAAGTCTGGTTGGGAAAAATTGATTCTGACTATATGATTCAAACAGATTAACACTTAAAATGGGTACTGTTTAGGGATGTGACAGTGAGGAAATTTTCCCACCGGTTAATCGACGTGTGACAACACCTATAATACCGGCTTTTAAATCGCTAATTCTAAACCGAAAGTAAAACGCGCACAGCCGCTCTGGCATTCATAATGGAGTGGAGCAAAGCCAGTGTTTTCAATGAATTCCTATGGAAGTTCATTAGCCTATTATTCTTAATGAAAAACACAACAACAAAACAGTACAATGACAAACTCCCTTAAATAGGCGCTTTTACATTTCACTTTGAAACCAAATCTTCCGCGATCATCTTGTCATTTAGCTCCTCACTCTCGTGATGAATGAAATCTGCCTTCTGCTGCTGGTCTGTGCTGCCACTCTCGTTCGGCTCACACTGTATTGAGCAGACACATTCAGTTTTTAATTGAAGTGTTTGTTCTCTAACTGAACGATATGATTTTATTACTATAAAGAAATCACAAAAACGGTGGGGGCGTGATGTAACCGGTGCTGAGCCTGAACACCGGCAACAGCGACAATCGCAGCAAACCTAGTACAGTTCAAGCTCATGGTTAACCTCTATGTTTTAAGTAAGCAAAACACAACACTTGTTTAACTTGCACAGGTTTGAAGGATTCAATGTTTAAATCTTCAAGGATTACCCAGGATTCAAGTGACAACGATGATCAGCTGATTACGCTGCACCTCACACCCTGTGACCCACTGGAGAACACGAGCGACTGGGAGGAGGTGAGGGCCATGCAGGTGGAGGAGACAAGGAACATGCTACTGGAGCAGGCTAGCTCTACGGAGGGGCAGGTGGAGCAGGCCAGTACTACAGAGGGGCAGGTGGAGCAGGCAAGCTCTACGGAGGGGCAGGTGGAGCAGGCCAGTACTACAGAGGGGCAGGTGGAGCAGGCAAGCTCTACGGAGGGGCAGGTGGAGCAGGCCAGTACTACAGAGGGGCAGGTGGAGCAGACAAGTACTACGGACGGGCAGGTGGAGCAGACAAGTACTACGGAGGGGCAGGTGGAGCACGCAAGCACTACGGAGGGGCAAGGTAATTAGGACAGATAAAAAGTTACAGTTTATATTGTTTTGGTTTTCTTCTCATGATATTCTAAGTACCGTATTACAGAGACTCTAAAGGGAAGAAAAAATATGCAATATACACTATATGTTTAGTTATTTCTAAAAGTAAAGCAAACTCGTGGCTCCAATTGAAACAGTTACAGAAGTGCTTTGATGAGCACATGAGCACACCCCTTGCGTTCCCTGAACAAGTCAGCAAATTACACAAATTGGAATTATCACAAACAGGATGGACATAAGCGAGAAAACAAAACACGAGTTAATGGATCAACCTTGTACTGCCGCACTTGTGTGATGTTGTGATCTTCCAGTATTTGAAATAATAAGTTAAATCTTTATTTGGTATATGAGTAATTTTCTTTCTCCAAACCCACAACTGTCTTCACAGGGTCAGCCAGGGACACAGTCGCGAGTCGCAAAAAGAAAAAGTCAGGTATGTAAATAATGTTTGTAGTGTGATTATTGGTGGTTCTGAACTGTTACCATAGCTCGTCTGTCAAGCAGATTCTCTAAAGGAATTGAATGAATTAGAATTTAAAAGGGACATATTATGCTCGTTTCCAGTTCTATATTTGTATTCTGATACTCCACTAGAGTAGCTTTGCATGATCCACAGTTACAAACATTTTTTATTTATCTTTAACTGGCCCTTTATGCAGACCCTCAGTTCATCGTCTGTCTGAAACGAGCTGTTTTAGACGGAGCATTCTAGAAGCCTACTATGGTTACTACAGTTACTATTCTAATGAGCCTGCATGTGATGTAAAATGTGGAGCCAAATATAAACGGCTCGTTTGCACACACAATTACCGAAAGAGAGAGGATGGTCTTTTCTCATATTTTGGGGGACTCTTAGATGCACAAGGGACCCATATTTAGGTTGAAAAGACATTACAAAGTGCATCTTTTTTATTAATGATTTTTTTTTTTCTGAGTGGATGGTAATCTTCTATCCCACAGGGGGACCAAGGCATATGCCTGAGAAGAAAAAGCCACAAAAGAGTAAGTCCATGTAAATGCAATAATTGATGCATCTATCAGTGTGTTGACATAGCTATTTTTTACCCCAGGTTATTTGCTATAGTTCCATTGCTTATTTTTTGTAACTACTTACAACAGATAATTAGTCCTAACAGACAACCTATAAAATCCAACATGCGTAATATGTCTAATTTGACTAAAATGCATTGCCGAGCAGTAGAGGAAGCAGCAGTGGTGTATTCTCAATTGCGAGCTGTGGCTATTCACGCAAGCATACCACATTGGAACTGAGAGTAATTTGGTTCCATGGTACAAGTTTTGATTAGTGATAAACATCACCTTGCAAGTCTGGTCGCTACTTAAGTCTTCATAGTTGTGTTTATTTTGTTCCTAATGTAAGAAATATGTGAAACATGTTTTTTGATGTTCACAGATTGCTCCTACCACACTCGCCTAGAGGCTTTCCCCATCAGGAGTGTAGTAAGAGAAAGAGTGAGAAAGGTTAGACAGTCATAAATGAAATGCATAGTGTAGACAGTATGCAGAATGTAATAGAGGATTTAGAAGCTTCCTTGTATTGTGGCAATACATACTATACATACCATAATTGTTAGGTAGATACTTTTTATGTGTTTAGTCTTTTTGAATTACAGATTCGGAAGGATCTTGTACTGTAAAAGTCATGATCAGATGCTGTAAATATCAACAATGACTCACTGTATGAATGAAACTAAATGCCTATAACACAATAGCCTTATGCTAAGAATGGAATGAATGTTTTTTTTTTGATAGGGCAAAGCAGAAATTTTGGTTGATTGGCAGCCCTGTCCAGTATGGTATGTACTATTCTGTTTTTCTGCTTTATCAATTAATGCATGCATTATTCATTTACTTTAACTTTGTTAATGTTTTTTGCTACAGTAATGAAGCAAATTGTTCTGTTCTGTTTCATAAACTGTAGTGGTCCTTCATAGATGAAAAATGAAACGCTGTTATACGAATAAAATACATATTCTGTAATGATGTGTGCTTTACACTTAAAAAAAAAAAAAAAAAAGGTTTATGTTTATAGGAAACAACCAACAAGTACCAGTAACAAAAAAAATTCCCTTCTGTTTTTAGTGGTGAGGAGTGGGCCCATTCCTGGCAGCCAAAGGATTCTCTCCAAATTAATGAAAATAAAATAAAATGTATGTTTTGAACTCCATTTTGGTTTCTGCCTATTTATTACATTGTTTCTGTGCTGCATTTGAAGTAATTGATCTTATTTCTGAAAAGGTGAAAATCTCCAATAAATGTGACACATGGAGTTTAATCTCAAGTAGGCTTAAATAGAAATGTACTTAATCCAACTCAATTTCCTTTTCAGATGTTCTTCAGAAACATGTTTTTATATTTATAACATGATTATACATTGCACTGTTATTTTATTACAGTTGACATATAACTTGATTTCATGTTCTGTTGTCTTTTAAAGTTAACCTCACAGTCCACTGTTAAGAAATACAGCATTATGGCTTGTTTAACAATTATGAAGCTTGAATATGAAGTTCAACAAGTAAGACCATCTTTGTATTCACACATTACATAATCTCTTTTACATTCTCTCTCCTGCTCTCTTCCACTCCAAACTCATCAGGTAACTGAGTGTTTACTCCTTAAACCAATCGTATTTTCGTCTCAACCCTCTTGAGCCAATTGTGTCATAGTTGTTTAAAGCAAGTTTAAAGCTGTTCCTTTCTCTGCTGCTGTCAGTTGTCATTTCAGGCAAATCGATGCAACCCTCTTCCACCCCATTCACCTCCAGTCTTCATCGCATTCAGCTCCCAGGGGGCCCTTCCTGCATTTCTCTACAATTCTCTACACCATTGTGGTCTAATTGTCTCATTGTGGTCTAATTGTCTAATATATTGTTTCAACTTGTTATGCATCTTGTCAATAAATTTGTTTGATCACTCTTTAAGCCTCTAGTGAATAATTAAGCAATAAATAAGCATTAGGTGTATTTTCACTTTGTGAAAGACCACAAATACATTACGATAAACACTTGCAAAAGATGATAATTTTTGTTTTTACTTTTCCAAACAACATTAATTCAAAACACAATAGTGATATGGAAAAAATCTAAATAAACATAACCAACATTGAGCATATTTATGTGAGAAATTTGTTTAATTTTACATCTTTATTGATTGTTTTAAGTGGATTATTTTGAAATTACAATTTGGGGTAGCATATAATTTAATTATAAAGGTACTTATCTGCATAACCATGGTTATAGCTACTAGAACTGAACTGTTTTTGTCACTAGTTAAAAGACAATTACTGATTTATTGTGAAGGTCTTGATCTGGAGAGTAGGCCATCACATTTTGGAAGTCTTCATAGGCCATAATTACAAC
The DNA here is from genome assembly GCA_039654625.1 of Rhinogobio ventralis. Classification (NCBI taxonomy): domain Eukaryota; kingdom Metazoa; phylum Chordata; class Actinopteri; order Cypriniformes; family Gobionidae; genus Rhinogobio; species Rhinogobio ventralis. The sequence continues at coordinate 10,333,040 of CM077202.1, forward strand.
AACAAAAAACGCTCTTTAAAGGCTAGCATTACTCCCGCCGACATTGATCACAACTCGATGTAATTTCTACAGTACTGCTAGCTAAACGATTAACTGACATCCTGGCGATTTTTTTTTTACCCTGATCATCTAAATGCAGTATATTGTATGTTTCGGCTGTAGTAGATTGTTGGTATATATAGTAATGATGTTTTATAACCCTATTCCTACTGTTGAAACCGAAAGAACTACAAGCATGGTGGCTCATTGCTGCGCTTCGTAATGAGTTCTATGGCGCGTCTCTTGTGGGAATTGTAGTTTATAAATACATTGGAGACGGGCCTGATACTTGGTTGTTCTACAATAGCAGTTAAATATCCCCAATGAACTGACATTCTAGCGTTTTTTTCACCCTGATCATCTAAATGTAGAATAATGTATGTTTCAGCTGTAAGAGATTGTTGATATATATAGTAAAGATACATTTTTATAACCCTAAACCTAACCCTACTCAGGAAACTGGTAGAACTTCAAGTATAGACGCTGATTTGGAGCTTAGTAAGAAGTTCAATGGCGCGTCTCTACTGGTAATTGTAGTTTTTAAATACATTGGTATATTTCCCATAATTAGAAGTTTGTAGTATTAAACAGTGGGTATTCCTAAGGGTTTTAGGGGGTGGGAAAGACATTGGTGTTATCAATTTTAAAAGCATAATTGTTAAATGGGTGAAAATTGTTTGTGGGCTATTTTTAACAGTGCCCCCAGTTGGTGCCCAATAGTGACTATACTCACATGATAGCTGAGGTCCGGAGCTCTCTATAACAGTTGGTCTCATGTCTATAGACCTTCTTGTTACTGGATTATAAGCCTTCAAACATGGACCGATGTCAAGGTTCAAATGTCAGTATTCAGCCATGTAGAATCTTCATACTGACATATGTTACTCTCCAGATCGAGACCTTTCCAATGATGTATTTGGTTTAGCTCTACGACAAAATTTAAATTTTCTCATTACATTGAAACAAGCTGTCCCAGGCCTATAGATTCAGAGAGCACTCTGAAGGCCCAATATATAATTAAGCTTTTTGTTTGTTTGTTTTTCCTTGTTATGTGGAAATAATGACCCAAACTAGTCAAACCAGAGTTTACAATATGACAGAATCTGTTTTATTAGCCAATATATTTGGTTTAGTCCTACGACAACATTTTAATTCTCACAGTTTCATGGACATGACTTTGCCCAGGCATAGTTTCATAGAACCCTTTTGACAAAAATTACTTGAGGTAAAATTGTTTGACATGGCCTAATTTTTAACCTTATTTTCATGATGGCATGCAAGATCTGTTTTCAGCCTCAACCCAAGTACTTCAGTCCTTCCCCCATGTCTGTAGTAATGCACTGGATGGTCAGCAGTATTTTAGTTTAAAAAAAGGTGATTTATTTTGGTCACTATTTCTGCAAGTTTTTTAAAAGGATAAACCCCATGAGTGGTCTGCGGCTATGCAGCCCCATACGCAACAAACTGAGATGCACGGTGTATTCTGACATCTTTCTATCAGAACCAACATTATCTTCTTGAGCAATCTGAGCTACAGTAGCTCGTCTGTTTGATTTGACCACACGGGCCAGCCTTCGCTCCCCACGTGCATCAATGAGCCCAATGAGCCATGACCCTGTCGCCGGTTCACCACTGTTCCTTCCTTGGAGCACTTTTGATAGATACTGACCACTGCAGACCGGGAACACCCCACAAGAGCTGCTGTTTTGGAGATGCTCTGACCCAGGCGTCTAGCCATCACAATTTGGCCCTTGTCAAACTCACTCAAATCCTTACGCTTGCCCATTTTTCCTGCTTCTAACACATCAACTTTGTGGACAAAATGTTCACTTGCTGCCTAATATATCCCACCCACTAACAGGAGCCGTGATGAAGAGATCATCAGTGTTCACTTCACCTTCAATGTTATGCCTGATCGGTGTATATGTCAAGTTTAATTGAAAAAGTAAAAACATTAAAGGCTCATCTTTGGAAAAACTTTATTTTTTGTCTTTCACAACAAAACCAGTGAAAATAACTTCAAACAAGCCACAAGGCTGTATTTAATAACACTGGACAATGAGCTAAGTTCACTTGTAAAGCACTAACAGAACAGGGAATCAAGTTATGTCAACTGTAATAATATACAATATAAAGTATAATCATAACATAAAACACTGTATTTTTCTGTTACATACTATGTAATGCATTATACAAGTACTTAATGTACGTGTTAGTTAAATTTCCTGTAACAATGTACAATGTGTTTGTAAGGACAAAACTGACAGATAAATTGTCAACAAATTAACCAGATAAGAATTAGAATTTATGTTGTTTATGATGTTTATTTCAATGGTGCAGTAATATAAATTTACACAACAGTTATATCATATAAAACACTCAATCAACACCCCTCTGGGGAAAAAAGGCACAGATCCTACGCTGCTGCTGCACTGCAGAATAAGTGGATGTGGGGAAATGCAAGTAATAATGAGTAGGGCTGCACGATATCTAATTGCGATTATTCTGGTTAAAATTGCGATTTAAAATGCGATTTCTATTTTTACAAATGAAAAGTGTGTGTATATAACACGTTGTGTTTATATATTAACGACTAATAATAATTATGATTATCGCTAAATAAAAATATTTAACAAAATAAGAAATATTACTATTACAACAACATTTTCATTATTAAAAATAGAGTATTTAAGAATAATAATATTTATATTTTACAGAAAACGTATTTTACAAAAAAACAGATAGACTTTATCACTGTATAGAATACTATAAAATAATGCATTGTCTGCCTCATTCTGTGATAAAAAACCACATCAGCTCACAAACACTTGACTGATGATGTGAAGGGAGTTAAAACATGTTATTAAACGTTGCCTTTTGTTGGACAACAGGTTTATGAACACGTTGCATTACTAGTTTGTAGAGATGTTTGACACGTGTTGCTTTTTCAAACGCACGTTATAATCGACTCAAACTCACAGTGCTTTCAGACGGAGCAGTGTTTACTACTGATCACAGAGCCGCTCTTCACTGACACGCTGGGCATATTTAATTAAAATCGCAGCTTTTACGCTTTCATAATCACGCATAAGCCAGAGATTGCATTTCGATTTCGATTAATCGTGCAGCCCTAGTCATGAGGTCCTCATGAATGTGCTTACCCGATTTCATGGCAATCTGCCCAATAGACAATATAACATTTTACATTCTGGTCTGAGGGTTGTGCTACAGGGAACGTCATAAGATCAACAAAACTGACACGATTCATTGCCTGGAAAGCTTGAGAATGCTCAGTAAATTACTTCGAAATCTGTTCATAACATTTGTTGTATACAAGTCAAAAGTTTGGCCTGACGTTGGCACAAGAGGAAAGGTCACAGGATTTTGGCTGAGATTGGTGCACCTATACTGAGAGGTTTGTGCATCTTCAAGGAGCATTAATGTGCTTACTAAATTGAATTTTCAACAATATAGAATGCATAAAGATTTTGATGTGGTTAATCAATCAGCATACTAAATAATACACAGATATAGGGCAAGTCCATTTCCTTCAACAGTCCGTTTGTGCAGCTTCCATCTAGGGAAATGGAGAAAAACAAAAAAGCAAGAGGAAGGATAAGAAGGTGAAGTTCAGCTGTTTTAGAAGGAACAAGGTGTGTAAAGCATTAATAAATGCACAAATAAATTATTAAGAGTAACAGTAACAGGGGGGTATTCTATCAACGCAGCTAATGGAAGCTGTGCTCACTTGAAAAAGCCTGGTTTGAATTAACATTGACTTTCACTGCAGGCTCAAGCCGTTCCACTAACATAATTTAGCTATGTCTAGTCAATGCATGCATTGTGCTTGTACACGGAGTACATAAGCAGCCCTGAAGAGTTAAGTAAATTTGAAGGCTTGTGTCATACAGACACCGCTGTCCCTCAAACAAATTGAGGGACTGATCCTCTCTCTCCTCCATCCAAAACTTCAACCAGACAGCAGTTTAGTGACTTGACCAGCTGACTTTGCTACGAGTTGATTGTCTGTTAAAACAGGAGCCATGCCTTACATTCTCAAACCATGTATCAGCCAGCTTGAGTCGAGATGAGATGGGCCAGTTCACACCTCTGCAATGTTCTAAAACGTTTTTGTCTCGATGATAATCTTTGGTCTGAACTGGGCTTAAGCCAGTTAATGGAACTCTCACTTAAATTAGCGAGACTTATCAAAAGAAGCCAGGCTTTTCCTTTATCCACCTTGATGGAACACCCCTGGTCTATTTTTGAGAACATACAAACATACATATGAATAAAAAAATTACCTAAATTGTGTTTTCCTCTTCATCCTCACTGGTGTCTGGACTACTGAGGCCACTTTGATCTTCCTCTTCAACTTGTAGAAGGACAGAGGCCTCAGGACCTAAAGCAGTCTTGTACTGTTGGAGGACCATTTGCAACCTTTCTGACACCTCTGACAGTCTTCTTCTTAAGAGACAGCAAAGTCCCTCATTTCCCTTGCCTATGTCTCAAAATACAAAAAAAAATGCATTAAAGACAAACTGCATATTAAGATTGCTTTATAAGGCCAAAGAACTTCGATGGAGTGAAAAGATTTCACCCATTCAAATCTTCATACCAGGTTGGTTGGCATTTTTATGTGTATCGCTGCCATGGTACCAGGCTAGCTTCTGTATAAACAGACTTGGGGCAACATGATGGCTCACTGAGGTGACTTAATGGAGCGAGGCCCAAAGAAGTAGAAAAGTGTTTTGTGTTTCAGCCAGTCTGATAGCTGTTTTTAATTTAACAGTTTTCTTCTTTACTACAGTTGTGCTAAAGTAACACATTGTGTAACATTCATGGAGTTACATCAAGAAAAAGGTGTGTTTGATGATGCTGACCAGCTAGGTTTTCTATGTTGACTGGAGGAGATAAAAATATGCTTAATCTTGATGTTATGCTAACCCCATGTAACATATCAGGACAGAAATTCTAATGTTAAAAATTATTTTGTTAATTTCTGCTTTCATGTAACAGCCATAGTACAACAAATCTGCACATACTGCATCTCAAGCAAATGTGACACTTTAAAGCCTTACTGACTTGTTACCATGGCGAACAACTCCATCCAAGTTATGTGACTGAGACTGATATGGTTTAATTTTTTTTTTATTTGAAATTCATACTTTAAATGGACAAGGTTTTTTTTTTAATCAACTTACCCTCCTCAGCCAACTTGTTCTTGAGAACCACTGCCAGGCTCTGCAACCATGTGCAGTGTTGTGCCATCTCCAACACCAAAACCCTTGTTTCCTCTTGCAGTCGCATTGTCAACATCACTTGGTCATGCAATTGTTTCTTGGTTAAGAAGTTTGCTAAGAATCAATAACAGTTATATGTATACATTAGACAATCTTGCATAATAGCATTGCAATGTTTTGTAACAAACAAACAAACAAACAAACATGTACTTTTTTATCAAATTGATACATAATAAGAAGACTGAAAATACACCCATAAACCAAATGAATATTATAATATTTTACATGCATTACTACATAGCAAAACTGTAAATAAATTATTGTGATAATGTCTGAAAACTGACATACCACTGCCATGAACCTCCCACGGCCATATTTGGCACACAGTGCTCTCTCCAGTAAGGGAATGCTCCACCACAGCTATGTCAATGTTTGTGACAGAGTCTAGTACAAGATCATTGTATTTCTGTATCTCCTGAAGAAGGAGCTTTTTGTCTTCTGCCAGCTTCCTTCGAAGGCGGTGGCGAAGCTTGCTGCTGTCTAGAAACACATGAAGTACAGGGGTAGAGGTTTGTGACAACTGTTCAACAAGAAAAAAAACGTACTTTAGAATGGGCAGTTTTAATCTAAAGATCGATCTAATCTTCAGAACACCTGCCTGTGTGTTTTCAAGCAATCCTGAAGAGCTTGATTAGCTTTGTTTGATTAGGGTTGGAACTAAACTCTGCAGGGCAGTTGGTCCCCAGGAGCAGGGCTGAAGACCTCTGTGCTAATTCCATGTATTTGTTGGTGGAGTAGGATGCATATAGTAGCTTGTTTAATTTTTCAACCTATTATATTATATAGTTACCATTCTGACGGTAGAGGGTTTGCGTCCGCTGCCTCACACTAAGGTAAAGCCCCTCAATTGACTGCTGAAGTCCTCTGTGTGTGGTGACTTGACTGGCATGAGATGTATCTGGTGTCTCTGTAGAAGTAATAGTGAAAGCAAATCCACCGTTAAAACAACACAGAACAGTTTCAGTGTTTGAATTTGTATATAAAACCCCTTTTAATCCAACTTCATTGAACTTGGTATGTGCACTTCCTGCAGGGAAACTGGAATATACCACTAAAGCTGACATAAATGTGGCATAACATCAGATGGTAACACATAGTTGGCTGGTCTTTGGTGGCAGGTGATGTCACCAATTTTTGTAATCCATAGATGATCCGTCTACTATCTTTGGCTGCTCTTTAATATCAAACATAAAATTTCAGATAGTATTGGAAAAGGATATTTGTTGTTTCTTTTAACTGGTCATGCTTACCACCAGCTGCCCATTCCTTTACATCAGAAAGCCACTGTGACACCACTTCATCTGTGCAATGTAGCTCTGTTTTTAGTTCAGATAGCCTTGCAGACTCATCCTGGAGTCTCCGACAAGTCTGATAAACAGTGTTACACAATAATCAGGATTTGTGTGATTAACAACAGGCCAAGTGCAGACAACAAAATAACACACAGAACTATTAATAGGAGACTTACCTTCACATATCTTGTGGAAAGTGCCTGATGTAGAGAGATGCTTTTTTTGTGGTTCCACCCCATTGCGTGTAATGTAAGCATGTCCACCCGTGCTGTTGAAAGCAAATAATGAGGTTATGATGCTTACTCGAAAAAGAAGTATGCAAGAATATCGCAAACACTCTGATCACCTGCTTTGGACATATATTTGGTCGTCAGGGCACAACGTGAGAGGTAGCTGTTCACTTGCTCCACCTCCTCACCGGCGGTTGTCCCTGCTCCTTCCTGGTTCCTACCACTCCATTTAATCTGTTAGTAAAGGGTGGAAGAAATTCAATTCAATTCAATTTTATTTTATTTATATACAGTAACCCAGTATCACAATTTAAAAGGCTTTACAATCTGTACAAGAAATGGTTATGCAAAAAGGCTACATAGTGTAGTGTAGCTCTTAACTTCAGTCTTTTTTCTTCATTACAAATGTACATATAATGCAAAAAAATTATACATACCTCACACTTAGTAGCATGGGCTCGAGCATGCATCACACTGAGAAAAGGTTTCATTGTGGTCAGCTCCTGAAGAGCAGGAAGGACACTAGCAGCTTTCTCAAGGTATGGCCAATATTTGCAGGCCACGTCCATAGCAAAGAATTGTGCCTTGGCTGGCATGAGCTCCTTCTGAAGATACAGAGGGTAGGCAAATATCTCCCCTCTGTACATATTAAGGGCTTTCAGAAGGAATCTGTGGCGACACACAGCAACCTCCATCCCCTCTTCATCTAATTTGGAAGCCCTCCTTGAAGTCTCCCTCGCTGCCGTCCACTGGGAGTCCCCACATGTGCCTCTTTCCTGTGTCTACGACACACATAACAAACACAACAAATCAATTATATATGTTGTATATATATTATATACAATATATATGGCATTTACTCTCTCAATTTGATTTTGGAGTAGTTGGTAGGCAGAAGTAGTTGAAGTGGGGGGGGAAATCAAGGTCGGACATAAATGGTTAATTTTGTAACAACTGTTTTTCTCAAGTTATGATTAAAACTTGCATTTCTCACTGCTTTCTGTACGGTGTCAACAAATCTAGACACCACACTGTCTTCAGCCACAAAGAGCCCCTCAAAAAAGCCAGGATCATCAGAGCTGAAGAAGAAAGAAAAATCCATTAATTAAATATATAAAGAAAATAAAAAATAAAAACTGGAACAAAGACCACCTTCCGTTTCGGCGAAAGCAATATAGCTTTCGGTTGCCATCTGCTGGAACAGCCAACATTTCTGGCGTGCAGGCTGGGCAGGTGAAAGGAGCACTACAGCAGAGCTGGTCTTCCTCAAATGAAGTATAGGAAAACTCTAAGAAGCTGTGCTGCAGTGCATCGCCGTTGATATGTCCAGACTGAAAGATATATAGAATGAAATAGTATTTGTGATGTTGTCTGCTTATGGAAAGAAATGTTATAATATGGTAAAAACAATTACACTTACTCTTCCTCCACACTCAGTGCGATGCTCCAGCAGCTTTGCGAAGGCTTGTCTGGAGAATCCCGGAGAGATGAGCTTGAGTTCCTGAAAGGAGCTCAGGAGGTCCAGTGTATAAAGCATGGAATTGTTGACAGAGGCTGGCCAATATCCACTCCTAAGTAGGTCCTTCAAATCAGGGGTCCACTGCTGCTGGCACGTCTGACATACATATAGTGGCTGATGCAAGTCAAAACGCCCTTGGAACAAAAAAGTACATTTAAAAAATAATAAATACACATTTACCACATACTTAATTTTACAACAGTTAGTTAATTCTGCCCATTCAACAGTTACTAATTCTTGTGAATGGTTGAGAAACACTGAACAAGTTGCTGCCAGAAGAATTGTGTGATAACTTTATGACGTCTGTTTCGTCTGTACCATCTCAATGAGCTTTTATTAGTGTTTATGCAGGCGCAGTGAGGTGAATCTGTTGTTTTCTGACGTTTCAGTGGGGAAACTTATAAACTTAGATGTAGCCTAATTCACCAAATTCCAAACAGCTGTGTTGATTGGACTTCATGTTGGAAGGATGCAAAGGATGTTACTGCTTTGCAACAGCTAACTATTATTTTCTTTGCCGAGGACAAAAATAAAAACATGCCGGTCTTTGTTTTAGTGACAATACCATGTGCTATACCATAGGTTTTGACACTACTGCAATTGTAAGCACAATGCTACAGCACACTAGTGTGAAAAAAATCTACAACAGAATAGTGAATATCGAAATAGTGAATTGTTTTTACCATTGATGGTAATTAAAAACACTGGTTTGCCTGGTAACACAGTGAAGTTTGTGCCTTCACAGGAGCAGTCTGGCATCTTCACAGTTGGCAAAATGCAAGCCGGCAAAAAGAAAGAAAACCACTCATTTAGATTATCTGTAACTGGCTGCAGACACACATGAACAGCAAAATTAGGGCTTTCGAGAAAACGTACCTTGCTCGTGGATGCAATATCCACCTTCCCCTTTAATGACACATGAGGTTGGAGGAATGGCTTCAAAAAACCCATGAATCACGCATTCCCTGTTGTGGAGTGGCTGTTTTTTGTGATGCAATACATCACAGTCCCCACAGAACCACTCCTCAGGAAGACACTCTCTGCACCTAGGGAGAAAATAGAACAATATTATAATACAATATTTAAAATAAATAACTCATATAAAGTACAATACACTCAATTTAAGCTATTCCAAAATTAGTTAAGATACTAGGCTTGATTTTCCTGTATAGGATTGCATATTGGCTCAGTGTTTAGCACTGTTAAAGTTTAACATTAATAAAAACCAACCTAATAACAGCAGGCTCGTGGCAAAGCCAACACAAGGGAGGACCAACAGCCTCTTTTGCAATAAGGCATTTTAGGTGGTATGGTCTTGCTTCTTTCCAGCGCTCTGAGGCTTTCTGCTGTCGAAAAGACCATGATGATGCAGAGCTTCTTTGAGGCTCAGCAGAAAGACATGATGCCAGCCTCTTCATATTTTTTTCTGTAAAGAAAATACTAAATAAAGTTGTAAAGGACTACTTAGATGAGGACCAATTACAAGTCAACTGATCAATATTTAGAATAAACATGCCATTTCATGATTCAGTATCAAACTGGCCCAAATCTTCTACTGCACTGTCCGTTTTGTCTAATGCGTTTTTCTTTAATTATACATGGATTTTAGAATTAAACTTAAATTCATCACTGTGACTTACCAAATTCATCTTAAGGATTTAGTTTTGCTGAGGGTACAGTAAGTGGAACCTCCACACTGGGTGACAGGGAGCACTTAACTGTGGGGTATGTGACTGTAAAACAGTACATAAAAGAATAAGAACAGGTTAGGCTAGCACTGCATTCATGTTTTTTTTTTCAACCTATATACTGAACAATTTATGAAATCGGACATATTTCTAAGTACTTGGTAATGTATTCTACTATAGTGCCACTGAATGGTTTATCCACATTTTAATGTCTTTTTAGATATTGGAATATTTCAAACTCTCAACAAGCAATTACAGTGTTCTAATTTGAGTTGGTCTACCATTTACATAGTAAATTCCTACAAATGTCAAATAATTCAAATATAACCTGTAGCTGAGGCCTGGCGTCGCCCTCCTTGCCTCCCCCTTGGCTTACCACGTCCTACAAAGTCCCTTTTAGAGGTCTGTGGAGAGTCTCCTCCAGAGAGTGCACGTTTCCTCTCCACAGCTGCTCTCTGTGTGTTGGAGTAAATATTTCTTGTAAGATTTTATTAAAGGTACTGGAACCAAAGGACAGGTAACTAGTGAAAGGAAAACTCAACATAGTGTGTTAGTAAGATGTTGAACGACTTAAATGAGCCTTGGGATAGAGTCTCTGTAACTCGGAGGGATGGAGCTCTATTCTCCAAAATACATTCAAAGCAGGATAGGATGTTAATTGCACCATGCAATATACCTGTATGAAATCTTCTGCACTCATCCTTCTTCCACATTCATCACGTTTTTACTTTAATTTGTCCCCCATCCATATGTCCAAGTATAAAATGATTGAGGTATATAAAAACTCTAACCCTGGCTTCAGCTAGAATGTGGTCATGTTTCAGTTCAAGAGCCATGCGTCTGCCCTCTTGGTAGTGGGGATCCTGTGAATCCAGTTTATGTTTGGTGGCCATTGCAACGTAGACAGATACAGTGGATACAGACAGACAGACTGACTGACAAAGACGGATAAGACAGACAAGTAGACAAATACAGACAGAGAGGAAAGGTTGAGAAATAGATACAAATATAGATTGGAGAGATGGATGGAAATATAGATAGTGAGATTACGAGAGATTGAAAAGATGGAGTGAAGAGATGGAGGTTGGCTCTTAAAAGTGCCTTTGGTTTTTTTTAAATCAGGTGTAGCAATATGTTGACAGGTGAAGTTGAAAAGGATCTGCAGGAAGAACAGAAAATGTTAATTATGTAGTTATGTTGATATAAGGTTTAAAATGTGTACCCCAAAAGTGAGAGAATCACATGTTCTTATAAATACTTAAGATAAATGAATAAAAATTCACGTTTTTCCCATGTCCTGTTCAACTGTTAAAAGGCGCGTAACATGAGTCTGGGGTTCCTCGTCCTAGATTTAAAGGCAACGTTATGTGCAGTAACGTTAGGCCAAATGATAATGGCACATTACAGTGATGTTGTTGGTGAACCACGATGACTGATCGAGATAAAATGACATCGTCTAACTTAGATAACTAGAGTTAGCTTATGTTGAAGTTAGCTAGCCATTTATCAAATCTAATTTCACAAGTTTTTTTTCTTATAATGAGGAAACCATTGGTCGGGCTTTCATTCGTTGCACTAACATGTAAATCATGCGAGTCTAATGGCAAATAAAGCATCAATTATAACATTTAAGCAAAACGTGATCATTAATTATGAGCCTCATAACTTACCTGGACAGTGGTTTGAGCGCAATGAGAAATCACTGAAGAAATCACCCAATGGCAACGCGGACTGGCTCCGTCTCCATAGCAACGGATGCTGAGGCTCATGGGTAATGCTGGCGTCCACTAATTAATTACATTAAAACTTGTTTATTTTAATCTAATTAATATCCAAAACGAGTCCCCGTTCTCACAATCACTGGAGTAGTGCTGGGTGGAAGGATTCCACTATGGGTTCCATTATGTCAACAATTTAACATTTTTAACCATTGTTTATTTTATATATGTAACATTTATATTTTTCAAAAATGATGTTTATGTATATTTTTTTGAATTATTATTATTAGTAACACGATTTTATTTTTATTAACATATGTAACTATTTGTATTTTTTATATTGTTCATAATAGTATTAATACTATTTAAAGCTATTTATTAAACACTGGTGTCTTTTATCTAAAACACCCTTGATGTGCATGTGGCTTACTGTTTTAATAACTAATAACGTTCATCTTTACAGTGGTTGCCATCTATGACTACACCAAGGATAAGGACGATGAGCTGACCTTTATGGAAGGAGCCATCATCTACATCATTGAGAAGAATGATGACGGCTGGTTCGAGGGAGTTTTTTTATTTTTACGGAAAATTCTGTTAAATTATTACATTGTGCCCTTTTTTATGGATTTTTTTAGAGTGTACAATTTCTCAACACAATTATACTCTTTTCAAGGTCTAGCTTCGTCATTACTGCAGGTTGAATGGTTCTGATTGGCTGAGAGAAAATAGATAATCATATAGTAAGTTTCCACACATCGGCAATTTTTTTAATAGTTATTGCTTTTTAAATGTTTATATAGCTTTTATTAATTTTATTTTAGTACATCAAGTTAAACTGCATTAAAACGAGAAATGTTGCTTTAGCTGAAATACAGTATTTATTTTCTTTTTTTATGGTTTAGTTTGACTTTTTGTCTCACAATTCTGACTTTATTTCTCATAATTCTTCATAACTTTATAGCTATATATAGTCCTAGTAAGAATTGAGAGATAAAGTCGCAGTTATATCCTCTTTATTCCGTGACGGTAAACTTTTTATAGTCTAAGTTTGACTATACTCACAGAAAATAATAAAATGAGAAAACAGACTTATAGGCTACATTTCTACATCTGAATATCGGCACTGTTTGTCCGGTGATCTAAGGTTTTGAAGTCTCTTATGCTCACCAAGGCTGCATTTATGTGATAAAAGATACAGTAAAAATGGTACAATTGCAAAATATTATTACAATTTAATACATCACTGTAAATCATTACACTTTTTGCTTTTTCCGTTACCACACCAAAACTGAACTGAAAAGAAGTGATTTTTTCGTATGACATTTCCTTTACTTGTCTACTAAAATATTAATAATTATTTACATTCATAAGTAGGTCATATTTGCCACAATTAGCTCATAAACACAAGAAGCTTTTTCGTTCAAACTCTACCCATGTCAGGTACAGTTGAGACACCCATCCGTGATGCTGTAAAACTGCCTAACCAATTCATTGCAAATGTAAAATACCTTTAAAAATGAGTTTTTTTTTCAAATTCAGTATTTTATTTGATTATTTGTTTAGTTAAAATTAGTTAATTTGTAAAACATTGTACAGTAATGGCAAACAGCGTCACAATATTTAATTTCAGTTCATCATTTTAATAGTAACAAAGTTGAATAACAGTAAAAAAACATTGAACAATTGCAAACAGCAATAATAAAACATATCAAATGCAAACAATAACCTAATAAACATAATGAAAACATAATAACTCATGTGTGTGTCTCAATGTTTCTCAACTGTGCCCCGCTGACCACCTCGAACATTTCTCTAGATTTTACGATTTTAAGATGAAAATATCTTTGGACTGGAGAAGCGAATGTACTTCAAACTTCCCACGATCAAAGAAGGCGCTAATACGCATGTGCAAAGCAAATCTCACAGATCAGACTTGTTGCGCACGCAAGTTATTTGAGGTGTTTCAAATGTACCACTGTACCTGGTCTACCCTACTGGCAGCTTATTACCCGGACATTATCCAGTCATTTTATGGACATTACTGTTAACCTAACATAAAATGCAATGAAGTGCAAAATTCAAAATACAGGTAAAACACCTGTAAAAAGGAAATACGGAAACTGTTAAATTATTACATCATATCGTGCCCTATTTTTATGGCTTTTTTTAGTGTACAATTTCTCAACAATTATACTCTTTTCAAGGTCTAGCTTCATCATTACTGCAGGTTGAATGGTTCTGATTGGCAAAGAAAAAAAATAGATAATCATAGTAAATTTCCACACATCGACTTATTTTAGTACATGAAGTTAAACTGCATTAAAACGAGAAATGTTGCTTTAGCGGAAATACAGTATTTTATTTCTATTATTTTTTTTATGGTTTAGTTTCAGATTTAGTTAATTGAATACAAATAATACATAAAAAAACTGGTGAGGGAGTAGGGGACACCGACTAACCAGCCAGATCATCCGAATCACACATGGAGATCAATGGGGTGCCGGATGCCACACCCTGGTCTCCCTCACTAGATATAACTTGCGCTTGCAGAGTATATATACCCCTCACAAGACCATTGTTTCTCTTTGACGGTAACATATTCAGCTTGCGACGTTTGCATGTTTGTTATACTTGCACGATCAAACATAGATGTATGAAACACAATACGAATGCAAATTCTACATTTATTTGCTTATTATACTGTTTTTAAATCCAAAACAGTCATATTACCCAGAATGCTTTGCTACTTACGCAAACACACAACGATGCTATTGGTGCACGTAACGATTACGAATTCGAAGCAGAAAAGTGGACAAAGATTCTTTAGTTTTTGTGAAGTTAGTTTAACCCTTTCACACTTACGATCACACCGGTGTGATCAGTCTTGACTGGTCCCTGGAGCATATGATAACACCGGTGTGATTACAACGGTCAGTGCATCACGTGATCAATCGACTCACTGGATGGCGCTGAGACAGACGCTCATCATATACATCTATTCAGTGTTTTCAACAGCATAATGTTTCTTTTAGGTTTCAGACACTTATTAAATACACATAAGTACCAGCAAAACAATACATTTAGAGTTTGTGAAATACACACTGATGTCTATAAAAGCGGCAATAATAATAATTTCCAATATACTAAGACAACAAGTTTTATTCATATCAGATACACATTGTGTAAGTAACGTTAACGTTTCCTCTGTTATTCTCCCAGTTCACCGACCACTTACTTTCATGTATTTCGGGAGAAATGGATCATTTCACGTGTTGTAAATCCAATAGATCCGATTCTCTGAACTGCGGCACAAACTAAAATGGCGGCGCCCATCGTGCATATAGCTCAAATAACGCGATCGTTATAAAGGTGTTTAAAAAACAAAACACATTCACTGTAATAACTTGCGAGAGACGGATCTGTTCAAGGTGGTTCTTTTACTCAGGGAAATCAGCAGCAAGCAGTACACTTGATAGCATCACAGCTGGATTACATATGCACCCTAACAAGTTCTTCTTTGCTGCTTTTAAACCAAGTCGAACAGCATTAGATTGCCCCCTACGGGTCAGTCCACAAGAAGTCACTCTGTTACAGCCCATGTTTAACAATCCCAGTCTCATGGCAGTTCGCGACATAGTCACGAAATTTAATCTATTGATTCGTGTTCATGGACACGAATTTCCCTTTTTTTCCCGTGTCACTACGCACGATTTGTAATATAATGTATTTCAATAGGAAGTAAATTTCGTGCATACACCACGTTTTTCGTTCTGCATAGCACAGACGCTGTTGTTGTTTTTTTTTATTATCATTTAATATTCTTTTTTGTTTTACTTTAAGCGCTACATTACTCAACATTTATTCGGGATATTTTATCCTCGCTTTTTTATTTTTGCTTTATATTCTGTAGGCTTCTCACCACGCTGTTGTTTTTTTTATCATTTAATATTTTTTTTTTTTTTACTTTAAGCGGAACATTTCTCAGAAAAAGAAATATCAACATTTAGAAGCGATGGCCGTAGCACAACTGCCGTCTCGTCAATTAACCGGGAGAATATATTTACTATATTTTGACTGGAAGGAACCACTGACGATGGTTTACAATGGTGAGAAGCCTACAGAATATAAAGCAAAAATAAAAAAACGAGGATAAAATATCCCGTTCCTCAACATTTATTCGGGATATTTTATCCTCGTTTTTTTATTTTTGCTTTATATTCTTATATTCTCCCGGTTAATTGACGAGACGGCAGTTGTGCTACGGCCATCGCTTCTAAATGTTGATATTTCTTTTTCTGAGAAATACCGTTTTTCCATCGGCTTGGTGTGTCAAACAGTAAATATTACAGTACCCATGAGCCTTATCATCAACCGTTATGACCATAATTTTTTATTGTTTCTTCTTCGATTGTGAGAACGGGGACTCGTTTTGGATATTAATTAGATTAAAATAAACAAGTTTTAATGTAATTAATTAGTGGACGCCAGCATTACCCATGAGCCTCAGCATCCGTTGCTATGGAGACGGAGCCAGTCCGCGTTGCCATTGGGTGATTTCTTCAGTGATTTCTCATTGCGCTCAAACCACTGTCCAGGTAAGTTATGAGGCTCATAATTAATGATCACGTTTTGCTTAAATGTTATAATTGATGCTTTATTTGCCATTAGACTCACATGATTTACATGTTAGTGCAACGAATGAAAGCCCGACCAATGGTTTCCTCATTATAAGAAAAAAAACTTGTGAAATTAGATTTGATAAATGGCTAGCTAACTTCAACATAAGCTAACTCTAGTTATCTAAGTTAGACGATGTCATTTTATCTCGATCAGTCATCGTGGTTCACCAACAACATCACTGTAATGTGCCATTATCATTTGGCCTAACGTTACTGCACATAACGTTGCCTTTAAATCTAGGACGAGGAACCCCAGACTCATGTTACGCGCCTTTTAACAGTTGAACAGGACATGGGAAAAACGTGAATTTTTATTCATTTATCTTAAGTATTTATAAGAAAATGTGATTCTCTCACTTTTGGGGTACACATTTTAAACCTTATATCAACATAACTACATAATTAACATTTTCTGTTCTTCCTGCAGATCCTTTTCAACTTAACCTGTCAACATATTGCTACAAAAAAACCAAAGGCACTTTTAAGAGCCAACCTCCATCTCTTCACTTCATCTTTTCAATTTCTCGTAATCTCACTATCTATATTTCCATCCATCTCTCCAATCTATATTTGTATCTATTTCTCAACCTTTCCTCTCTGTCTGTATTTGTCTACTTGTCTGTCTTATATCCGTCTTTGTCAGTCAGTCTGTCTGTCTGTATCCGTCAGTTTTGTTATAATGCCTGGGGGGTCTACAAAAAAGATTTGTCCCTTTTGTCAGGGCATTTTATTTTGCGCACAGAAGATCTGCTCCCATTGTAAAAAGGAGCAGCCTCTGAAGCAGCGCCTCAAGAAGAAGCTTCAGAGGTTTGATGAGAAGCGAGAGGAATGGGTGTTTGGTCATAAGAAGAACCACAACGTTGCATCCATCAAGGATGAAGCCATCGTCATGGTATGTACAATTTCTAACATGACATTACACTGTCCAGATCATCTAGGAAGTAAATTCAGTGGTACCATTTGTGATTAAGTGAGCATGCCAGTGCAAGGTCAGAAAGGCATTATTTTTTTCTGCCAATATAGATAGTTGAATACATTTTTTTTTTTAAATCTATGTTTAAATTGATACTTAGATATCAATGATATTAAGATTTGAAACTGCAAATTTAAAAGTGCAATTTAACTATCAACTTTGAAGGCAGATGTAATTGTGAATTTGTAAGAATGTCATTTATTGTTCTGTTTTTATTTGTAATATCCTTAAGTAGTCACATCTTCACCTTAACACATCACAGTCCTAAATTATCTACCATAGCAAAATTGCAACACAGCAAACATGATTGATACTCTGGAATTTTTTGTTTAATTCTGAGTTAATAACAAATACAGGCATGCATTATGACAGAATCACAGCTGCAATATAATAATCAAACATTCTTATCAAGTGGATGAGAAATAACAAATGGACTGCATTCATATTACTACATTCATACTGTACTACTCAAAGCACTTTACAATTATACACGCGTCAACTGTAAATGTATGTGCAGCATTCACCCATTTGGTCATATAATCACAAAGGTTCTGCCTTTATTTTGAATAAATCTATAGATTGTCAATGTCCAATTGCACAGTAGTTACACAATCTTATCCATGTAGGTGACAAACCCAAACTACTAATGTTGTTTTTCTATATAGAAGAGTTGGTGTTTGCCTCTACTGTATGAGCTTTTCCTGTTTGCACATACTTGGTTATACAAAAGCTAAACTCACCATGAAGTTAAAAATCCTGAATGGCATTAACCTGGATGCTATCATCAGTAATGTTATATGTGACCCTGGACCACAAAACCAGTCATAAGGGTACATTTTGAAAGCTGAGTAAATAAGCTTTCCATTGATGTATGGCTTGTTAGGAGAGGTAAATATTTGGTAGAGATACAGCTATTTGAAAATCTGGAATCTGAGGGTGCAAAAAAAGTTGCCTTTAAAGTTGTCCAAATGAAGTCCTTAGCAATGCATATTACTAATAATAATACATTGATATATTTACAGTAGGAAATTTACAAAATATCTTCATGGAACATGATCTTAATATGCAATTATTTTTGGCATAAGAGAAAAATTATAATTTTGACCCATACAATGTATTGTTGGCTATTGCCACAAATATACCTGTGCAACTTATGACTTTTATGGTCCAGGGTCACATATTTTCTCAGTAATGAATATACTTAGTTATTTTTGCTGTTGTTTTACTATTACTTTAAACAGCCAATACCCATTGTCATTGCAGCTTGAGAAACTCCATGCCATTGGATACAAGCCAGTTCTGCTTCTTGGAAAGGACACCAAAAAGAAAGAAAACAAGTGTGAAATATTAACCCCTCGCTGCACACTCTCCGCCTATGCCCAGGACTACCTTCAGAAGATAGGTTCGTTTTATGAATACCTTTGTGAAGGTGAGATGCATGCAAAGTTCACAACTTGTGTTGAGTGTGCAAAAGATTTTATCAATGTTTAAATCTTAAAGGGATGGCTCACCCCTAAAACTTAAATTCACTCCTAACCTCCTTGACAGTAGAAACTTGGGAGATGTTTCTATTTTTATATAACCAACACAGAGTTTGTTAGCACAACACTGGATCTTTTCAAAACAATTAAAACATATCAATATTTATCTAGCCAAACAGCATTCCCTCAAACTGTAAGATTTGGCAAACTACAACTTGTAAGACAACAGACCTTTTCTACCTGTCCATTTTTTTGGGGACTGTTTATTTTGATTGCGAGCTACTAAGATTTTGTGATTGATCGTGTTGATTAATAAGACATGGATAATTCTGCATGGGGGACTTTTGAGGACATGTAACTTGACTTGATCTGGAAAGAAGTGGCCACATTTTACATCTGTTTGTATAAACGTTAATGCAGTATTATGCAAACACACTATGTTGTATGAAAATGGCAAGCTCTAAAGTTGTTACTGTCAAGGAGGTGAGTCGTTGATGGCTGAAATGTAGTTTTAGGGTGAACCATCCCTTAAACAATTTCCTTAATCAATCCCCAAAAAGAGAGCAAGCTTTTGAGTGTGATGGAAAAAGCACAACACATTAATGTTGAATACCAGCTTACCACTTTTGCAGTGTGGCAATACAATTTCTTTGATTGTAAGCAAGTGTTTAAGTCAATGTTTAATTTTACATTCAGTGTAATTATGTGCATTTATGTTAGAAAATTACTGGGACAGTCACACATTATAATTGTCTCACATAAATGCTGAACAAAATGCGGCCATTATGAAGAAATGTTAGAGAAATGAATACATCACTTTTTTTTCTGCTGCTGAATGATTGTATGATCGTAGGCTCCTCTATGTGACGTCTCTATCAACACAGTGATGTCACATCACATGTAATGTAGACGCCAATGGAAAGAATAATATAAATAAACAGAGCAATTCCAATAGGGTCCTCACACCATCGGTGCTCGGGCCTTAAATATTCACACCTGGGAATTGATTATGGGAATTGTTATAAAATATATATACTGTGAACTTTGAAATTATTATGTTTGGTATGTTTTTTTGTAGGAGCCATATTTCATTTTTGTTTTCAGCCCACATACAACAATATTTTTAATGTTTAGGCACACTGACCAAAGCGGTTTTTGCAGGGACATATACTAATTAGACCCATGAAATTTGCAAAGACCCATTTTAGTCAATGAATCAAATGATAATGAATCTCCATATACTCTGCAAATTAAACAATATTGAGGACAGTGCTGAAATGTAGAGCATTAATGGAAATAGCACAAAGCCTAAGACCTAAAGCCCAAAGATTTTAAGTGCACACAGTCCAGTCTGAAATAAATAGTTTGACCCAGTCTTTAAACAAACATTACACTTGGTGTCATTAGTTTTATAGATATTATGAGCACTCAGTTTTGAGTACCTGACTAAAAGATATATTGTATTTGTTTATAGTCATAGAAAATCAATAAAATATAGATTTGTCGATATCTAATACATCCAGTGGACTATCAATAGTTATCCCGTAATCTAAAGTGCCCACAAGTCTGGTTGGGAAAAATTGATTCTGACTATATGATTCAAACAGATTAACACTTAAAATGGGTACTGTTTAGGGATGTGACAGTGAGGAAATTTTCCCACCGGTTAATCGACGTGTGACAACACCTATAATACCGGCTTTTAAATCGCTAATTCTAAACCGAAAGTAAAACGCGCACAGCCGCTCTGGCATTCATAATGGAGTGGAGCAAAGCCAGTGTTTTCAATGAATTCCTATGGAAGTTCATTAGCCTATTATTCTTAATGAAAAACACAACAACGAAACAGTACAATGACAAACTCCCTTAAATAGGCGCTTTTACATTTCACTTTGAAACCAAATCTTCCGCGATCATCTTGTCATTTAGCTCCTCACTCTCGTGAGGAATGAAATCTGCCTTCTGCTGCTGGTCTGTGCTGCCACTCTCGTTCGGCTCACACTGTATTGAGCAGACACAT
The DNA here is from genome assembly GCA_039654625.1 of Rhinogobio ventralis. Lineage (NCBI taxonomy): Eukaryota > Metazoa > Chordata > Actinopteri > Cypriniformes > Gobionidae > Rhinogobio > Rhinogobio ventralis. The sequence goes on from CM077202.1 coordinate 10,353,985, forward strand.
TCAGTTTTTAATTGAAGTGTTTGTTCTCTAACTGAACGATATGATTTTATTACTATAAACAAATCACAAAAACGGTGGGGGCGTGATGTAACCGGTGCTGAGCCTGAACACTGGCAACAGCGACAATCGCAGCAAACCTAGTACAGTTCAAGCTCATGGTTAACCTCTATGTTTTAAGTAAGCAAAACACAACACTTGTTTAACTTGCACAGGTTTCAAGGATTCAATGTTTAAATCTTCAAGGATTACCCAGGATTCAAGTGGCAACTATGATCAGCTGATTATGCTGCACCTCACACCCTGTGACCCATTGGAGAACACGAGCAACCGGGAGGAGGTGAGGGCCATGCAGGTGGAGGAGACGAGGAACATGCTGCTGGAGCAGGCTAGCTCTACGGAGGGGCAGGTGGAGCAGGCCAGTACTACAGAGGGGCAGGTGGAGCAGGCAAGCTCTACGGAGGGGCAGGTGGAGCAGGCCAGTACTACAGAGGGGCAGGTGGAGCAGGCGAGCTCTACAGAGGGGCAGGTGGAGCAGGCCAGTACTACGGACGGGCAGGTGGAGCAGACAAGTTCTACGGAGGGGCAGGTGGAGCACGCAAGCACTACGGAGGGGCAAGGTAACTAGGACAGATAAAAAGTTACAGTTTATATTGTTTTGGTTTTCTTCTCATGATATTCTAAGTACCGTATTACAGAGACTCTAAAGGGAAGAAAAAATACGCAATATACACTATATGTTTAGTTATTTCTAAAAGTAAAGCGAACTCGTGGCTCCAATTGAAACAGTTACAGATTTGCTTTGATGAGCACACCCCTTGCGTTCCCTGAACAAGTTAATGGATCAACCTTGTACTGCCGCACTTGTGTGATGTTGTGATCTTCCAGTATTTGAAATAATAAGTTAAATCTTTATTTGGTATATGAGTAATTTTCTTTCTCCAAACCCATAACTGTCTTCACAGGGTCAGCCAGGGACACAGTCGCGAGTCGCAAAAAGAAAAAGTCAGGTATGTAAATAATGTTTGTAGTGTGATTATTGGTGGTTCTGAACTGTTACCATAGCTCGTTTGTCAAGCAGATTCTCTAAAGGAATTTAATGAATTAAATAGAATTTAAAGGGGACATATTATGCTCGTTTCCAGTTCTATATTTGTATTCTGGTACTCCACTAGAGTAGCTTTGCATGATCCACAGTTACAAACATTTTTTATTTATCTTTAACTGGCCCTTTATGCAGACCCTCAGTTCATCATCTGTCTGAAACGAGCTGTTTTAGACGGAGCATTCTAGAAGCCTACTATGCTTACTACAGTTACTATTCTAATGAGCCTGCATGTGATGTAAAATGTGGAGCCAAACATAAACGGCTCGTTTGCACACAATTACCGAAAGAGAGAGGATGGTCTTTTCTCATATTTTGGGGGACTCTTAGATGCACAAGGGACCCATATTTAGGTTGAAAAGACATTACAAAGTGCATCTTTTTTATTAATGATTTTTTTTTTTCTGAGTGGATGGTAATCTTCTATCCCACAGGGGGACCAAGGCATATGCCTGAGAAGAAAAAGCCACAAAAGAGTAAGTCCATGTAAATGCAATAATTGATGCATCTATCAGTGTGTTGACATAGATATTTTTTACCCCAGGTTATTTGCTATAGTTCCATTGCTTATTTTTTGTAACTACTTACAACAGATAATTAGTCCTAACAGACAACCTATAAAATCCAACATGCGTAATATGTCTAATTTGACTAAAATGCATTGCCGAGCAGTAGAGGAAGCAGCAGTGGTGTATTCTAAATTGCGAGCTGTGGCTATTCAAGCAAGCATACCACATTGGAACTGAGAGTAATTTGGTTCCATGGTACAAGTTTTGATTAGTGATGAACATCACCTTGCAAGTCTGGTCGCTACTTAAGTCTTCATAGTTGTGTTTATTTTGTTCCTAATGTAAGAAATATGTGAAACAACATGTTTTTTGATGTTCACAGATTGCTCCTACCACACTCGCCTAGAGGCTTTCCCCATCAGGAGTGTAGTAAGAGAAAGAGTGAGAAAGGTTAGACAGTCATAAAAGAAATGCATAGTGTAGACAGTATGCAGAATGTAACAGAGGATTTAGAAGCTTCCTTGTGTTGTGGCAATACATACTATACATACCATAATTGTTAGGTAGATACTTTTTATGTGTTTAGTCTTTTTGAATTACAGATTCGGAAGGATCTTGTACTGTAAAAGTCATGATCAGATGCTGTAAATATCAACAATGACTCACTGTATGAATGAAACTCAATGCCTATAACACAATAGCCTTATGCTAAGAATGGAATTAATATTTTTTTCTTGATAGGGCAAAGCAGAAATTTTGGTTGATTGGCAGCCCTGTCCAGTATGGTATGTACTATTCTGTTTTTCTGTTTTATCAATTAATGCATGCATTATTAATTTACTTTAACTTTGTTAAAGTTTTTTGCTACAGTAATGAAGCAAATAGTTCTGTTCTGTTTCATAAACTGTAGTGGTCCTTCATAGATGAAAAATGAAATGCTGTTATACGAATAAAATACATATTCTGTAATGATGTGTGCTTTACACTTAAAAAAATAAATAAAAAAAAGGTTTATGTTTATAGGAAACAACCAACAAGTACCAGTAACAAAAAAAATTCCCTTCTGTCTTTAGTGGTGAGGAGTGGGCCCATTCCTGGCAGCCAAAGGATTCTCTCCAAATTAATGAAAATAAAATAAAATGTATGTTTTGAACTCCATTTTGGTTTCTGCCTATTTATTACATTGTTTCTGTGCTGCATTTGAAGTAATTTATCATATTTCTGAAAAGGTGAAAATCTCCAATAAATGTGACACATGGAGTTTAATCTCAAGTAGGCTTAAATAGAAATGTACTTAATCCAACTCAATTTCCTTTTCAGATGTTCTTCAGAAATACAGAAATTCAGAAATGATTATACATTGCACTTTACTATTACTATTTTATTACAGTTGACATATAACTTGATTTCATGTTCTGTTGTCTTATTTTAAAGTTAACCTCACAGTCCACTGTTAAGAAATACAGCATTATGGCTTATTTAACAGTTATGAAGCTTGAATATGAAGTTCAACAAGTAAGACTGACCATCTTTGTATTCACTCATTACATAATCTCTTTTACATTCTCTCTCCTGCTCTCACTCTCTTCCACTCCAAACTCATCAGGTAACTGAGTATTTACTCCTTAAACCAACCGTATTTTCGCCAATTGTGTCATAGTTGTTTAAAGCAAGTTTAAAGCTGTTCCTTTCTCTGCTGCTGTCAGTTGTCATTTCAGGCAAATCGATGCAACCCTCTTCCACCCCATTCACCTCCAGTCTTCATCGCATTCAGCTCCCAGGGGGCCCTTCCTGCATTTCTCTACACTATTGTGGTCTAATTGTCTCATTGTGGTCTAATTGTCAAATAATATATTGTTTCAACTTGTTATGCATCTTGTCAATAAATTTGTTTTATCACTCTTTAAGCCTCTAGTGAATAATTAAGCAATAAATAAGCATTAGGTGTATTTTCACTTTGTGAAAGACCACAAATACATTACGATAAACACTTGCAAAAGAAGATTTTTTTTGTCACTAGTTAAAAGACAATTACTGATTTATTGTGAAGGTCTTGATCTGGAGAGTAGGCCATCACATTTTGGAAGTCTTCATAGGTCATAATTACAACAACAAAAAACGCTCTTTAAAGGCTAGCATTACTCCCGCCGACATTGATCACAACTCGATGTCATTTCTACAGTACTGCCAGCTAAACGATTAACTGATATCCTGGCGATTTTTTTTTACCCTGATCATCTAAATGCAGTATATTGTATGTTTCGGCTGTAGTAGATTGTTGGTATATATAGTAATGATGTTTTATAACTCTATTCCTACTGTTGAAACCGAAAGAACTACAAGCATGGTGGCTCATTGCTACGCTTCGTAATGAGTTCTATGGCGCGTCTCTTGTGGGAATTGTAGTTTATAAATACATTGGAGACGGCCCTGATACTTGGTTGTTCTACAATAGCAGTTAAATATCCCCAGTGAACTGACATTCTAGCGTTTTTTTCACCCTGATCATCTAAATGTAGAATAATGTATGTTTCAGCTGTAAGAGATTGTTGATATATATAGTAAAGATACATTTGTATAACCCTAAACTTAAACCTACTCAGGAAACTGGAAGAACTTCAAGTATGGACGCTGATTTGGAGCTTAGTAAGAAGTTCAATGGCGCGTCTCTACTGGTAATTGTAGTTTTTAAATACATTGGTATAGTCCCCATAATTAGAAGTTTGTAGTATTAAACAGTGGGTATTCCTAAGGGTTTTAGGGGGTGGGAAAGAAATTGGTGTTATCAATTTTAAAAGCATAATTTTTAAATGGGTGAAAATTGTTTGTGGGCTATTTTTAACAGTGCCCCCAGTTGGTGCCCAATAGTGACTATACTCACATGATAGCTGAGGTCCGGAGCTCTCTATAACAGTTGGTCTCATGTCTGTAGACCTTCTTGTTGTTGGATTATAAGCCTTCAAACAGGGACCGATGTCAAGGTTCAAATGTCAGTATTCAGCCATGTAGAATCTTCATACTGACATATGTTACTCTCCAGATCGAGACCTTTCCAATGATGTATTTGGTTTAGCTCTACAACAAAATTTTAATTTTCTCATTACATTGACACAAGCTGTCCCAGGCCTATAGATTCAGAGAGCACTCTGAAGGCCCAATATATAATGAAGCTTTTTGTTTGTTTGTTTTTCCTTATGTGGAAATAATGACCCAAACTAGTCAAACCAGAGTTTATAATATGACAGAATCTGTTTTATTAGCCAATATATTTGGTTTAGTCCTACGACAACATTTTAATTCTCAGTTTCATGGACATGACTTTGCCCAGGCATAGCTTCATAGAACCCTTTTGACAAAAATTACTTGAGGGTAAAATTGTTTGACATGGCCCAATTTTAACCTTATTTTCATGATGGCATGCAAGATCTGTTTTCAGCCTCAACCCAAGTACTGCAGACCGGGAACACCCCACAAGAGCTGCAGTTTTGGAGATGCTCTGACCCAGTCGTCTAGCCATCACAATTTGGCCCTTGTCAAACTGAAATCCTTACGCTTGCCCATTTTTCCTGCTAATAACACATCAACTTTGAAGACAAAATGTTCACTTGCTGCATAATATATCCCACCCACTAACAGGAGCCGTGATGAAGAGATCATCAGTGTTCACTTCACCTGTCAGTGGTCATAATGTTATGCCTGGTCGGTGTTTATCTCAAGTTTAATTGAAAAAGTAAAAACATTAAAGGCTTATCTTTGGAAAAACTTTATTTTTTGTCTTTCACAACAAAACCAGTGAAAATAACTTAAATGCATATTTTTCAAACAAGCCACAAGGCTGTATTTAATAACACTGGACAATGAGCTAAGTTCACTTGTAAAGCACTAACAGAACAGGGAATCAAGTTATGTCAACTGTAATAATATACAATATAAAGTATAATCATAACATAAAACAGTGTATTTTTCTGTTACATACTATCTAATGCATTATACAAGTACTTAATGTACGTGTTAGTTAAATTTCCTGTAACAATGTACAATGTGTTTGTAAGGACAAAACTGACAGATAAATTGTCAACAAATTAACCAGATAAGAATTAGAATTTATGTTGTTTATGATGTTTATTTCAATGGTGCAGTAATATAAATTTACACAACAGTTATATCATATAAAACACTCAATCAACACCCCTCTGGGGAAAAAAGGCACAGATCCTACGCTGCTGCTGCACTGCAGAATAAGTGGATGTGGGGAAATGCAAGTAATAATGAGTAGGGCTGCACCATATCTAATTGCGATTATTCTGGTTAAAATTGCGATTTAAAATGCGATTTCTATTTTTACAAATGAAAAGTGTGTGTATATAACACGTTGTGTTTATATATTAACGACTAATAATTATGATTATCGCTAAATAAAAATATTTAACAAAATAAGAAATATTACTATTACAACAACATTTTCATTATTAAAAATAGAGTATTTAAGAATAATAATATTTATATTTTACAGAAAACGTATTTTACAAAAAAACTGATAAAGTCTATCACTGTATAGAATACTATAAAATAATGCATTGTCTGCCTCATTCTGTGATAAAAAGCCACATCAGCTCACAAACACTCGACTGACGATGTGAAGGGAGTTAAAACATGTTATTAAACGTTGCCTTTTGTTGGACAACAGGTTTATGAACACGTTGCATTACTAGTTTGTAGAGATGTTTGACACGTGTTGCTTTTTCAAACGCATGTTATAATCGACTCAAACTCACAGTGCTTTCAGACGGAGCAGTGTTTACTACTGATCACAGAGCCGCTCTTCACTGACACGCTGGGCATATTTAATTAAAATCGCAGCTTTTATAATCACGCATAAGCCAAATAGAGATTGCATTTCGATTTCGATTAATCGTGCAGCCCTAGTCATGAGGTCCTCATGAATGTGCTTACCCGATTACATGGCAATCTGCCCAATAGACAATATAACATTTTACATTCTGGTCTGAGGGTTGTGCTACAGGGAACGTCATAAGATCAACAAAACTGACACGATTCATTGCCTGGAAAGCTTGAGAATGCTCAGTAAATTACTTCGAAATCTGTTCATAACATTTGTTGTATACAAGTCAAAAGTTTGGCCTGACGTTGGCACAAGAGGAAAGGTCACAGGATTTTGGCTGAGATTGGTGCACCTATACTGAGAGGTTTGTGCATCTTCAAGGAGCATTAATGTGCTTACTAAATTGAATTTTCAACAATATAGAATGCATAAAGATTTTGATGTGGTTAATCAATCAGCATACTAAATAATACACAGATATAGGGCAAGTCCATTTCCTTCAACAGTCCGTTTGTGCAGCTTCCATCTAGGGAAATGGAGAAAAACAAAAAAGCAAGAGTAAGGATAAGAAGGTGAAGTTCAGCTGTTTTAGAAGGAACAAGGTGTGTAAAGCATTAATAAATGCACAAATAAATTATTAAGAGTAGCAGTGGAAGCTGTGCTCACTTGAAAAAGCCTGGTTTGAATTAACATTGACTTTCACTGCAGGCTCAAGCCGTTCCACTAACATAATTTAGCTATGTCTAGTCAATGCATGCATTGTGCTTGTACACGGAGTACATAAGCAGCCCTGAAGAGTTAAGTAAATTTGAAGGCTTGTGTCATACAGACACCGCTGTCCCTCAAACAAATTGAGGGACTGATCCTCTCTCTCCTCCATCCTTTAGTGACTTGACCAGCTGACTTTGCTACGAGTTGATTGTCTGTTAAAACAGGAGCCATGCCTTACATTCTCAAACCATGTATCAGCCAGCTTGAGTCGAGATGAGATGGGCCAGTTCACACCTCTGCAATGTTCTAAAACGTTTTTGTCTCGATGATAATCTTTGGTCTGAACTGGGCTTAAGCCAGTTAATGGAACTCTCACTTAAATTAGCGAGACTTATCAAAAGAAGCCAGGCTTTTCCTTTATTCACCTTGATGGAACACCCCTGGTCTATTTTTGAGAACATACAAACATACATATGAATAAAAAAATTACCTAAATTGTGTTTTCCTCTTCATCCTCACTGGTGTCTGGACTACTGAGGCCACTTTGATCTTCCTCTTCAACTTGTAGAAGGACTGTTGGAGGACCATTTGCAACCTTTCTGACACCTCTGACAGTCTTCTTCTTAAGAGACAGCAAAGTCCCTCATTTCCCTTGCCTATGTCTCAAAATACAAAAAAAAATGCATTAAAGACAAACTGCATATTAAGATTGCTTTATAAGGCCAAAGAACTTCGATGGAGTAAAAAGATTTCACCCATTCAAATCTACATACCAGGTTGGTTGGCATTTTTATGTGTATCGCTGCCATGGTACCAGGCTAGCTTCTGTATAAACAGACTTGAGGCAACATGATGGCTCACTGAGGTGACTTTATGGAGCGAGGCCCAAAGAAGTAGAAAAGTGTTTTGTGTTTCAGCCAGTCTGATAGCTGTTTTTAAGTTAACAGTTTTCTTCTTTACTACAGTTGTGCTAAAGTAACACATTGTGTAACATTCATGGAGTTACATCAAGAAAAAGGTGTGTTTGATGATGCTGACCAGCTAGGTTTTCTATGTTGACTGGAGGAGATAAAAATATGCTTAATCTTGATGTTATGCTAACCCCATGTAACATATCAGGACAGAAATTCTAATGTTAAAAATTATTTTGTTAATTTCTGCTTTCATGTAACAGCCATAGTACAACAAATCTGCACATACTGCATCTCAAGCAAATGTGACACTTTAGAGCCTTACTGACTTGTTACCATGGCGAACAACTCCATCCAAGTTCTGTGACTGAGACTGATATGGTTTAATTTTTTTTAAATTTGAAATTCATACTTTAAATGGACAAGGTTTTTTTTTTTATCAACTTACCCTCCTCAGCCAACTTGTTCTTGAGAACCACTGCCAGGCTCTGCAACCATGTGCAGTGTTGTGCCATCTCCAACACCAAAACCCTTGTTCCATTTCAGTCAGTACACTACGAGTTACGTCAGTTACTGACGGAATGGGGGTTTCGCCTAGAAGCCAATCGCCTTTGAGCTCTACAAAACGAGCCAATGGCATGAAAATGCCATGGGTCTGCGGAATTTGCATGCCGCAACCCCGCCCCACGGCGTGGGTATAAAGGGCGTTGCGTGGCAATCTCGCATTATGTTTCTGCTTCAGAGCCGAGTTTACTGCCTGAGCGCTTTCCTCTTCAAGACGAGTTTCTCTCCAGAGTGTTGGTGTTACGGCACGTTCCAGCGAGTTCCGCATTTCCTGTCTGATCTGTGCAGTGATCGAGCACAGCGTGCGCGTTCTCCCTGGGTGCTTCGGCATTCTGCAGAGTTTTCACTCCTCTCTAAAAGAGCTGCACGTGGCACGTCTTTTTAAAGATGGCTCGCCCGTGCTCCGTTTCTGGGTGCGGTCGACTGGTACCTCCGTTCGATGGTCATGATCGCTGTTTGGCGTGCTTGGGCCTCGTGCACGCTGAACGCGCGTTCATGGATGAGTCATGTTCTAGCGGGAACATGACCATCTCAGTGTTGCGATCGAGACTCCATGATCTCCGTAATGGGGGGAGAGTCCCCTCTACCACACCCCAATCTACTTCCTCCACTGGAGGGGGTACTTTGGCTGGTGGTCAGGGTGATCTGAGGGTTACGGTGTGGAACAACCCGACGAATCCTCCTCGGGCCACACCCCCCTTCTGCACACTGCAACCCGTGGTGTTGCCTGATGAGGGCGCCGGGGCTTCCCGTTCGGGGCCCTGCGTTTCATTTGGCGCACCCGCGGAGGATGCTATGTCGATCGCCGCATCACAAGGTGGGCTGGACTCCTCCGGAGATGACGATTCGGCTATGTTGCCTCCTTCGGGAGTCCCAGCATTGCCCGAGTCCGATCCGGAACTCACAGCCATGCTTTCCCGGGCGGCCGAGACGATTGGGCTTGTGTGGAAACCTCCGCCATGTCCCGAGCGTTCCCGGCTAGATGATTGGTATCCACTTCGGTGGTCCAGGAGCGACATCTATGGCTCAACCTGGCTGATATGAGAGAATCTGAGCGGACACGTTTCCTCAATTCTCCCATTTCCCAGGATGGGCTATTCGGCGGGGCGGTCGAGGACTTCGCCCAACAGTTCTCAACCGCTCAGAAGCAGACTGAGGCAATTAAACACATTCTGCCCCGGCGCCCAGCTGCTGCCTCCACCCAGCCGCCGGCTCAGATGCCTCAGTCTGCTCCCCGCCGAGGCCGCCCCCCCTGCGACTCCCGCCCCTCCTGCCCGGCCCCAGCAGCAGCCTTCACCCGGGCCGAGGCGTGGAGGACGTCGCAGAAAGGCGGCCCCGCCCGTCCCAGCCCCCCAGCCTGCCAAACGGCAGTCTAAGCGGCGGTCCTGAGACGGGCGGCTCGGAGGTGACCTCGGTTCTTTCCCAGGAGATGGTGGCAGGACCACTCCTTCCCCCGGTGGAGGGCCGGGGGAGAATCTTTTGTTTTCCCCTTCCGCCGCTGGCCTCACGGCCGGCGGTACCCTATCAATGGTTAAAGAAAGAACTGACATTCTCACCTCCGAGCCTCAAGAGGGCGCGGCTGGCAGTGCGCGACGCCCCATGGCCTCGCCGATCTCGGCCCCCTCTGTCGCCAGCCCCCTGGCAGACGAGACCCCCGTGGAACGCTGGTCCTTCCCTGGTCTCCCCTGTCAGGGCGCGGAATTCGACCCCGCCCACACCCCGGGACGCTCCCATGCCTCCCTTGTCTGGGCCGGTCATTCCGCCTCGCTGCCCCATCGGGGGTACGCCGGTGGTTCGCATGACCCCGCTGGTTCAGTTCTTGGGAGCCTGGCTAGCGCTTCCCAACCTGTCCAGTTGGCTCGCTCGCACCATCCGGTTCGGCTATGCGATTCAGTTCGCTCGGTCTCCTCCCCGCTTTCGGGGAGTCCGCTACACCGTGGTGGGTGGCAATGCCCCTGTCATGCGTGCGGAGGTCGACACCCTACTGGCGAAGGGTGCGATCGAGATCGTCCCTCCAGCCGAGATGAAGTCCGGCTTCTACAGCCCTTACTTCATTGTACCCAAGAAAACCGGTGGGTTACGGCCAATCCTGGACCTGCGCGTCTTGAACCGAACCCTGCACAGGCTTCCATTCAAGATGTTGACAGCCAAATGCATTTTCGAGTGCGTTCGTCCCTCGGATTGGTTTGCAGCGATCGACCTGAAGGACGCGTACTTTCATGTCTCCATTCTTCCTCGACACAGACCGTTTCTACGGTTTGCCTTCGAGGGGCAGGCATATCAGTACACGGTTCTCCCCTTCGGGCTCGCCCTGTCCCCTCGCGTCTTTACGAAGATTGTCGAGGCAGCCCTTGTGCCGCTCAGGCAACACGGGGTTCGCATCCTGAACTATCTCGACGACTGGCTGATTCTAGGCCACTCTCGGGATCAGGTCTGCGAACACAGGGATCTGGTGCTTCAGCACCTCGCCCGTCTGGGCCTTCGGGTCAACTGGGAAAAGAGCAAACTCTCCCCAGCGCAGAGGATCTCTTTTCTCGGTATGGAAATCGACTCGGTCGCCATGTTCGCGCAGCTTACGAGCGAGCGCGCAGTCTCTGCTGACTTGTCTTCGCCAGTTCGAGGGCAAGAGTGTGGTTCCACTGAAACTTTTTCAGAGGCTCCTGGGGCATATGGCGTCAGCAGCTGCGGTGACCCCGCTTGGTCTGCTCCATATGAGACCGCTTCAGCACTGGCTCTGCGATCGAGTCCCGAGATGGGCATGGCAACACGGCACCCTCCAGGTCCCAGTGACCCGAGCCTGCCGTCAGACCTTCACCCCGTGGTCGAACCTCAGCTTTCTACGGGCAGGTGTTCCCCTAGAACGAGTTTCCAGGCATGTTGTTGTCACAACAGATGCCTCTTCCACGGGCTGGGGCGCCATGTGCAAGGGACATGCTGCCGCGGGCTCCTGGATAGGACCCCAGCGCCTATGGCATGTCAATTGCCTCGAGTTGCTGGCCGTACGTCTTGCCCTGCACCGCTTTCGAGCCCTGCTCAAGGACAAACACGTTCTGGTCCGTTCAGACAGCACGGCGACAGTAGCGTACATCAACCGACAAGGTGGTCTACGCTCCCGCTGGATGTCGCAACTCGCCCGCCATCTCCTCCTATGGAGTCAGAAGCATCTGAGGTCGCTTCGTGCCGTTCACATCCCGGGAGACCTGAACTGCGCAGCCGACGAGCTGTCGCGGTTCCAGCCGCTCCCGGGGGAATGGAGACTCCATCCCCAGACGGTTCAGCTGATTTGGGAACAGTTTGGCTACGCACAGATAGATCTGTTTGCCTCCCGCGACTCTTCCCATTGCCGCTGGTACTATTCCCTGACCGAGGGGACCCTCGGCACGGATGCACTAGCGCACAGCTGGCCGCGGGGCCCACGCAAATATGCGTTTCCCCCAGTGAGCCTTCTCGCACAGGTTCTGTGCAAGATCAGGGAGGACAGGGAGCAGGTCCTTTTGGTCGCCCCATATTGGCCCGGCCGGACCTGGTTCTCAGAACTTGTACTCCTTGCGACAGCACCTCCCTGGTCGATCCCTCTGAGACAGGACCTCCTGTCTCAGAGACGGGGCACCATATGGCACCCGCGTCCCGACCTGTGGAACCTCCACGTGTGGAACCTGGACGGGACGCGGCAGGTTTGAGTACCCTGCCACCTCAGGTGGCGGCTACCATCACTTCCGCTAGAGCCCTGTCTACCAGACAGGCCTATGCGTTGAAGTGGAACCTCTTCGTCACCTGGTGCTCCTCTCGGCGAGAGGACCCCAGAAGATGCTCGATCGGGTCCGTGCTCTCCTTCCTCCAGGAAGGGTTGGAGCGAAGGCTGTCTCCCTCCACCCTGAAGGTCTATGTGGCTGCTATTTCAGCCCATCATGACCTGGTGGATTCTAAAACGGTTGGACAGCACGACCTGGTCAGCAGGTTCCTCAGAGGTGCGAGGAGGTTAAATCCTCCTCGCCCACCTCAGGTACCCTCTTGGGACCTAGCAGTGGTCTTAGCTGCCCTGCAAAAGGCTCCCTTTGAGCCATTGCAGTCAGTCGAGCTGAAGTTCCTTTCATTGAAAGTGGCGCTCCTGACTGCTTTGGCCTCCATCAAGAGGGTAGGGGACCTGCAGGCATTTTCGGTTGACGAAGCGTGCCTGGAATTTGGGCCGGCCAATTCTCACATCATCCTGAGACCCCGGCCTGGATACGTGCCCAAGGTTCCCACCACTCCCTTCAGGGACCAGGTGGTGAACCTGCAAGCGCTGCCCTTGGAGGAGGCAGACCCAGCCTTGGCACTGCTCTGTCCAGTACGCGCCCTTCGCGCTTATGTAGACCGGACGCAGTGTTTCAGGACCTCAGCTCTTTGTCTGTTATGGAGGGCAGCAGAAAGGGAAGGCTCTCTCCAAGCAGAGGTTGTCCCACTGGATAGTGGACGCCATTGTCCTGGCATATCAAGTCCAGGGCATGCCATGCCCCCTCGGGGTAAGAGCACACTCCACCAGGAGTGTTGCCTCCTCTTGGGCTCTAGCGCATGGCGCCTCGCTAACAGACGTTTGTAGAGCTGCAGGCTGGGCGACACCCAACACATTCGCAAGATTTTATAATCTCCGAGTGGAGCCTGTATCCTCTCGTGTACTCGCCCCTACTGGCCAGTAACCGGACAGGCTCAGGTGTCTTCCCTTGCTGCGCCATTCCACTCCGCGGACTGGATGCGTGCGCTATTCCTCTCAGGTGAGCTTCCCCAGTAAGCCCTGAGCTCCTCCAGCACTGTCGATGTCGTCACCAGAGCGAGTGCCCTTTTCAGGCCACCCCTCGTGTTCGGCTAGGTGCCTCCGTGTGCATGGTTCCCCCGCTGGGTAACCCCCACATGTGTATTTCCACGGTAAGTCTCTTGTAGCTCGTGTCTTCCCTTGGCAAGACACCTTGCCACGCCTGGGGTTGAAATATTCCACCTTCGGCTGGATACCCCAGAGTGTTCCCTATGCAGCTCCTTCGGGTCATAGGTGTATTCTTCAAGTCCCACCCTTTGGGTTGGCATTGTGTTGCATTCTCCACGTGGGATATGCTTCCCAGTGTACCTTGGTAGCGTTGAGCCTAGCCCCTCGTTCGTGCCACACTCACGGCAGGGAGCCCGGGTCAGCGCAGGACGCTGGAAGACAGCCGTCATGGCGAGATTGTATTGGGACCCCCATTCCGTCAGTAACTGACGTAACTCGTAGTGTACTGACTGAAAGGGAACGTCTCGGTTACGTATGTAACCCTCGTTCCCTGAAGGAAGGGAACGGAGACGTTACGTCCCCCTGCCATGACCGCTGTACCGCTGGAACTGGCCAGGCGCTCATGCCTCGGCTCTTCAGCAGGTAAACATAATGCGAGATTGCCACGCAACGCCCTTTATACCCACGCCGTGGGGCGGGGTTGCGGCATGCAAATTCCGCAGACCCATGGCATTTTCATGCCATTGGCTCGTTTTGTAGAGCAGTAACTGACGTAACGTCTCCGTTCCCTTCCTTCAGGGAACGAGGGTTACATACGTAACCGAGACGTTTCCTCTTGCAGTCGCATTGTCAACATCACTTGGTCATGCAATTGTTTCTTGGTTAAGAAGTTTGCTAAGAATCAACAAGAACAACAGTTATATGTATCCATTAGACAATCTTGCATAATAGCATTGCAATGTTTTGTAACAAACAAACATGTACTTTTTTATCAAATTGATACATAATAAGAAAACTGAAAATACACCCATAAACCAAATGAATATTATAATATTTTACATGCATTACTACATAGCAAAACTGTAAATAAATTATTGTGATAATGTCTGAAAACTGACATACCACTGCCATGAACCTCCCACGGCCATATTTGACACACAGTGCTCTCTCCAGTAAGGGAATGCTCCACCACAGCTATGTCAATGTTTGTGGCAGAGTCTAGTACAAGATCATTCTATTTCTGTATCTCCTGAAGAAGGAGCTTTTTGTCTTCTGCCAGCTTCCTTCGAAGGCGGTGGCGAAGCTTGCTGCTGTCTAGAAACACATGAAGTACAGGGGTAGAGGTTTGTGACAACTGTTCAACAAGAAAAAAAACGTACTTTAGAATGGGCAGTTTTAATCTAAAGATCGATCTAATCTTCAGAACACCTGCCTGTGTGTTTTCAAGCAATCCTGAAGAGCTTGATTAGCTTTGTTTGATTAGGGTTGGAACTAAACTCTGCAGGGCAGTGGGTCCCCAGGAGCAGGGCTGAAGACCTCTGTGCTAATTCCATGTATTTGTTGGTGGAGTAGGATGCATATAGTAGTTTGTTTAATTTTTCAACCTATTATATTATATAGTTACCATTCTGACGGTAGAGGGTTTGCGTCCGCTGCCTCACACTAAGGTAAAGCCCCTCAATTGACTGCTGAAGTCCTCTGTGTGTGGTGACTTGACTGGCATGAGATGTATCTGGTGTCTCTGTAGAAGTAATAGTGAAAGCAAATCCACCGTTAAAACAACACAGAACAGTTTCAGTGTTTGAATTTGTATATAAAACCCCTTTTAATCCAACTTCATTAAACTTGGTATGTGCACTTCCTGCAGGGAAACTGGAATATACCACTAAAGCTGACATAAATGTGGCATAACATCAGATGGTAACACATAGTTGGCTGGTCTTTGGTGGCAGGTGATGTCACCAACTTCTGTAATCCATAGATGATCAGTCTACTATCTTTGGCTGATCTTTAATATCAAACATAAAATTTCAGATAGTATTGGAAAAGAATATTTGTTGTTTCTTTTAACTGGTCATGCCTACCACCAGCTGCCCATTCCTTTACATCAGAAAGCTACTGTGACACCACTTCATCTGTGCAATGTAGCTCTGTTTTTAGTTCAGATAGCCTTGCAGACTCATCCTGGAGTCTCCGACAAGTCTGATAAACAGTGTTACACAATAATCAGGATTTGTGTGATTAACAACAGGCCAAGTGCACACAACAAAAGAACACACAGAACTATTAATAGGAGACTTACCTTCACATATCTTGTGGAAAGTGCCTGATGTAGAGAGATGCTTTTTTTGTGGTTCCACCCCATTGCGTGTAATGTAAGCATGTCCACCCGTGCTGTTGAAAGCAAATAATGAGGTTATGATGCTTACTCTAAAAAGAAGTATGCAAGAATATCGCAAACACTCTGATCACCTGCTTTGGACATATATTTGGTCGTCAGGGCACAATGTGAGAGGTAGCTGTTTACTTGCTCCACCTCCTCACCGGCGGTTGTCCCTGCTCCTTCCTGGTTCCTACCACTCCATTTAATCTGTTAGTAAAGGGTGGAAGAAATTCAATTCAATTCAATTTTATTTTATTTATATACAGTAGCCCAGTATCACAATTTAAAAGGCTGTACAATCTGTACAAGAAAGGGTTATGCAAAAAGGCTACATAGTGTAGTGTAGCTCTTAACTTCAGTCTTTTTTCTTCTTTACAAATGTACATATAATGCAAAAAAATTATACATACCTCACACTTAGTAGCATGGGCTCGAGCATGCATCACACTGAGAAAAGGTTTCATTGTGGTCAGCTCCTGAAGAGCAGGAAGGACACTAGCAGCTTTCTCAAGGTATGGCCAATATTTGCAGGCCACGTCCATAGCAATGTGCCTCTTCCCTGTGTCTACGACACATAACAAACACAACAAATCAATTATATATGTTGTATATATATTATATACAATATATATGGCATTTACTCTCTCAATTTGATTTTGGAGTAGTTGGTAGGCAGAAGTAGTTGAAGTGGGGGGGAAATCAAGGTCGGACATAAATGGTTAATTCTGCCGTGCAGGCTGGGCAGGCTGGGCAGGTGAAAGGAGCACTACAGCAGAGCTGGTCTTTCTCAAATGAAGTATAGGAAAACTCTAAGAAGCTGTGCTGCAGTGCATCGCCGTTGAAATGTCCAGACTGAAAGATATATAGAATGAAATAGTATTTGTGATGTTGTCTGCTTATGGAAAGAAATGTTATAATATGGTAAAAACAATTACACTTACTCTTCCTCCACACTCAGTGCGATGCTCCAGCAGCTTTGCGAAGGCTTGTCTGGAGAATCCCGGAGAGATGAGCTTGAGTTCCTGAAAGGAGCTCAGGAGGTCCAGTGTATAAAGCGTGGAATTGTTGACAGAGGCTGGCCAATATCCACTCCTAAGTAGGTCCTTCAAATCAGGGGTCCACTGCTGCTGGCACGTCTGACATACATATAGTAGCTGATGCAAGTCAAAACGCCCTTGAAACAAAAAAGTACATTTAAAAAATAATAAATACACATTTACGTGTCAGAATTGCGTGATAACTTTATGACGTCTGTTTCGTCTGTACCATCTCAATGAGCTTTTATTAGTGTTTATGCAGGCGCAGTGAGGTGAATCTGTTGTTTTCTGACGTTTCAGTGGGGAAACTTATAAACTTAGATGTAGCCTAATTCACCAAATTCCAAACAGCTGTGTTGATTGGACTTCATGTTGGAAGGATGCAAAGGATGTTACTGCTTTGCAACAGCTAACTATTATTTTCTTTGCCGAGGACAAAAATAAAAACATGCCGGTCTTTGTTTTAGTGACAATACCATGTGCTATACCATAGGTTTTGACACTACTGCAATTGTAAGCACAATGCTACAGCACACTAGTGTGAAAAAAATCTAATCTACAACAGAATAGTGAATATCGAAACAGTGAATTGTTTTTACCATTGATGGTAATTAAAATCACTGGTTTGCCTGGTAACACAGTGAAGTTTGTGCCTTCACAGGAGCAGTCTGGCATCTTCACAGTTGGCAAAATGCAAGCCGGCAAAAAGAAAGAAAACCACTCATTTAGATTATCTGTAACTGGCTGCAGACACACATGAACAGCAAAATTAGGGCTTTCGAGAAAACGTACCTTGCACATGGATGCAATATCCACCTTCCCCTTTAATGACACATGAGGTTGGAGGAATGGCTTCAAAAAACCCATGAATCACGCATTCCCTGTTGTGGAGTGGCTGTTTTTTGTGATGCAATACATCACAGTCCCCACAGAACCACTCCTCAGGAAGACACTCTCTGCACCTAGGGAGAAAATAGAACAATATTATAATACAATATTTAAAATAAATAACTCATATAAAGTACAATACACTCAATTTAAGCTATTCCAAAATTAGTTAAGATACTAGGCTTGATTTTCCTGTATAGGATTGCATATTGGCTTAGTGTTTAGCACTGTTAAAGTTTAACATTAATAAAAACCAACCTAATAACAGCAGGCTCGTGGCAAAGCCAACACAAGGGATGACCAACAGCCTCTTTTGCAATAAGGCATTTTAGGTGGTATGGTCTTGCTTCTTTCCAGCGCTCTGAGGCTTTCTGCTGTCGAAAAGACCATGATGATGCAGAGCTTCTTTGAGGCTCAGCAGAAGGACATGATGCCAGCCTCTTCATATTTTTTTCTGTAAAGAAAATACTAAATAAAGTTGTAAAGGACTACTTAGATGAGGACCAATTACAAGTCAACTGATCAATATTTAGAATAAACATGCCATTTCATGATTCAGTATCAAACTGGCCCAAATCTTTACTAAATTGTGTTTTTAATCCATCTACTGCACTGTCCGTTTTGTCTAATGCGTTTTTCTTTAATTATACATGGATTTTAGAATTAAACTTAAATTCATCACTGTGACTTACCAAATTCCTCTTAAGGATTTAGTTTTGCTGAGGGTACAGTAAGTGGAACCTCCACACTGGGTGACAGGGAGCACTTAACTGTGGGGTATGTGACTGTAAAACAGTACATAAAAGAATAAGAACAGGTTAGGCTAGCACTGCATTCATGTTTTTTTTTTTCAACCTATATACTGAACAATTTATGAAATCAGACATATTTCTAAGTACTTGGTAATGTATTCTACTATAGTGCCACTGAATGGTTTATCCACATTTTAATGTCTTTTTAGATATTGGAATATTTCAAACTCTCAACAAGCAATTACAGTGTTCTAATTTGAGTTGGTCTACCATTTACATAGTAAATTCCTACAAATGTCAAATAATTCAAATATAACCTGTAGCTGAGGCCTGGCGTCGCCCTCCTTGCCTCCCCCTTGGCTTACCACGTCCTACAAAGTCCCTTTTAGAGGTCTGTGGAGAGTCTCCTCCAGAGAGTGCATGTTTCCTCTCCACAGCTGCTCTCTGTGTGTTGGAGTAAATATTTCTTGTAAGATTTTATTAAAGGTACTGGAACCAAAGGACAGGTAACTAGTGAAAGGAAAACTCAACATAGTGTGTTAGTAAGATGTTGAACGACTTAAATGAGCCTTGGGATAGAGTCTCTGTAACTCGGAGGGATGGAGCTCTATTCTCCAAAATACATTCAAAGCAGGATAGGATGTTAATTGCATCATGCAATATACCTGTATGAAATCTTCTGCACTCATCCTTCTTCCACATTCATCACGTTTTTACTTTAATTTGTCCCCCATCCATATGTCCAAGTATAAAATGATTGAGGTATATAAAAACTCTAACCCTGGCTTCAGCTAGAATGTGGTCATGTTTCAGTTCAAGAGCCATGCGTCTGCCCTCTTGGTAGTGGGGATCCTGTGAATCCAGTTTATGTTTGGTGGCCATTGCAACGTAGACAGATACAGTGGATACAGACAGACAGACTGACTGACAAAGACGGATAAGACAGACAAGTAGACAAATACAGACAGAGAGGAAAGGTTGAGAAACAGATAAAAATATAGATTGGAGAGATGGATGGAAATATAGATAGTGAGATTACGAGAGATTGAAAAGATGAAGTGAAGAGATGGAGGTTGGCTCTTAAAAGTGCCTTTGGTTTTTTTTAAATCAGGTGTAGCAATATGTTGACAGGTTAAGTTGAAAAGGATCTGCAGGAAGAACAGAAAATGTTAATTATGTAGTAATGTTGATATAAGGTTTAAAATGTGTACCCCAAAAGTGAGAGAATCACATTTTCTTATAAATACTTAAGATAAATGAATAAAAATTCACGTTTTTCCCATGTCCTGTTCAACTGTTAAAAGGCGCGTAACATGAGTCTGGGGTTCCTCGTCCTAGATTTAAAGGCAACGTTATGTGCAGTAACGTTAGGCCAAATGATAATGGCACATTACAGTGATGTTGTTGGTGAACCACGATGACTGATCGAGATAAAATGACATCGTCTAACTTAGATAACTAGAGTTAGCTTATGTTGAAGTTAGCTAGCCATTTATCAAATCTAATTTCACATGTTTTTTTTCTTATAATGAGGAAACCATTGGTCGGGCTTTCATTCGTTGCACTAACATGTAAATCATGTGAGTCTAATGGCAAATAAAGCATCAATTATAACATTTAAGCAAAACGTGATCATTAATTATGAGCCTCATAACTTACCTGGACAGTGGTTTGAGCGCAATGAGAAATCACTGAAGAAATCACCCAATGGCAACGCGGACTGGCTCCGTCTCCATAGCAACGGATGCTGAGGCTCATGGGTAATGCTGGCGTCCACTAATTAATTACATTAAAACTTGTTTATTTTAATCTAATTAATATCCAAAACGAGTCCCCGTTCTCACAATCACTGGAGTAGTGCTGGGTGGAAGGATTCCACTATGGGTTCCATTATGTCAACAATTTAACATTTTTAACCATTGTTTATTTTATATATGTAACATTTATATTTTTCAAAAATGATGTTTATGTATATTTTTTTGAATTATTATTATTAGTAACACGATTTTATTTTTATTAACATATGTAACTATTTGTATTTTTTATATTGTTCATAATAGTATTAATACTATTTAAAGCTATTTATTAAACACTGGTGTCTTTTATCTAAAACACCCTTGATGTGCATGTGGCTTACTGTTTTAATAACTAATAACGTTCATCTTTACAGTGGTTGCCATCTATGACTACACCAAGGATAAGGACGATGAGCTGACCTTTATGGAAAGAGCCATCATCTACATCATTGAGAAGAATGATGACGGCTGGTTCGAGGGAGTTTTTTTATTTTTACGGAAAATTCTGTTAAATTATTACATTGTGCCCTTTTTTTATGGATTTTTTTAGAGTGTACAATTTCTCAACACAATTATACTCTTTTCAAGGTCTAGCTTCGTCATTACTGCAGGTTGAATGGTTCTGATTGGCTGAGAGAAAATAGATAATCATATAGTAAGTTTCCACACATCGGCAATTTTTTTAATAGTTATTGCTTTTTAAATGTTTATATAGCTTTTATTAATTTTATTTTAGTACATCAAGTTAAACTGCATTAAAACGAGAAATGTTGCTTTAGCTGAAATACAGTATTTATTTTCTTTTTTTATGGTTTAGTTTGACTTTTTGTCTCACAATTCTGACTTTATTTCTCATAATTCTTCATAACTTTATAGCTATATATAGTCCTAGTAAGAATTGAGAGATAAAGTCGCAGTTATATCCTCTTTATTCCGTGACGGTAAACTTTTTATAGTCTAAGTTTGACTATACTCACAGAAAATAATAAAATGAGAAAACAGACTTATAGGCTACATTTCTACATCTGAATATCGGCACTGTTTGTCCGGTGATCTAAGGTTTTGAAGTCTCTTATGCTCACCAAGGCTGCATTTATGTGATAAAAGATACAGTAAAAATGGTACAATTGCAAAATATTATTACAATTTAATACATCACTGTAAAAAAACTAAAAAATCTATAAAATAACAGAAACAGGTCGGGTACAGTTTGTACACTTTTTGCTTTTTCCGTTTCCACACCAAAACTGAACTGAAAAGAAGTGATTTTTTCGTATGACATTTCCTTTACTTGTCTACTAAAATATTAATAATTATTAACATTCATAAGTAGGTCATATTTGCCACAATTAGCTCATAAACACAAGAAGCTTTTTCGTTCAAACTCTACCCATGTCAGGTACAGTTGAGACACCCATCCGTGATGCTGTAAAACTGCCTAACCAATTCATTGCAAATGTAAAATACCTTTAAAAATGAGTTTTTTTTCAAATTCAGTATTTTATTTGATTACTTGTTTAGTTAAAATTTGTTAATTTGTAAAACATTGTACAGTAATGGCAAACAGCGTCACAATATTTAATTTCAGTTCATCATTTTAATAGTAACAAAGTTGAGTAACAGTAAAAAAACATTGAACAATTGCAAACAGCAATAATAAAACATATCAAATGCAAACAATAACCTAATAAACATAATGAAAACATAATAACTCATGTGTGTGTCTCAATGTTTCTCAACTGTGCCCCGCTGACCACCTCAAACATTTCTCTAGATTTTACGATTTTAAGATGAAAATATCTTTGGACTGGAGAAGCGAATGTACTTCAAACTTCCCACGATCAAAGAAGGCGCTAATACGCATGTGCAAAGCAAATCTCACAGATCAGACTTGTTGCGCACGCAAGTTATTTGAGGTGTTTCAAATGTACCAACTGTACCTGGTCTACCCTACTGGCAGCTTATTACCCGGACATTATCCAGTCATTTTATGGACATTACTGTTACCCTAACATAAAATGCAATGAAGTGCAAAATTCAAAATACAGGTAAAACACCTGTAAAAAGGAAATATGGAAACTTCTGTTAAATGATTACATCATATTGTGCCCTATTTTTATGGATTTTTTTTAGAGTGTACAATTTCTCAACAATTATACTCTTTTCAAGGTCTAGCTTCATCATTACTGCAGGTTGAATTGTTCTGATTGGCAAAGAAAAAATAGATAATCAGTAAATTTCCACACATCGGTTTATTTTATTACATCAAGTTAAACTGAATTAAAAAGAGAAATGTTGCTTTAGCGGAAATACAGCATTTTATTTCTATTGTTTTTTTATGGTTTAGTTTCAGATTTAGATAATTTAATGCAAATAAATACGTAAAAAAACTGGTGAGGGAGTAGGGGACACCGACTAACCAACCAGATCATCCGAATCACACATGGAGATCAATGGGGTGCCGGATGCCACACCCTGGTCTCCCTCACTAGATATAACTTGCGCTTGCAAAGTATATATACCCCTCACAAGACCATTGTTTCTCTTTGACGGTAACATAAAATTCAGCTTGCGACTTTTACATGTTTGTTATACTTGCACGATCAAACATAGATGTATGAAACACGATACGAATGCAAATTCTACATTTATTCGCTTATTATACTGTTTTAAAATCCAAAACAGTCATATTACCCAGAATGCTTTGCTGCTTATGCAAACACATAGCGATGCTATTGGTGCACGTAACAATTACGACTTCTAAACAGAAAAGTGGACAAAGATTCTTTAGTTTTTGTGATGTTAGTTTAACCCTTTCACACTTACGATCACACCGGTGTGATCGGTCTTGACTGGTCCCTGGAGCATATGATAACACCGGTGTGATCACAACGGTCAGTGCATCACGTGATCAATCGACTCACTGGATGGCGCTGAGACAGACGCTCATCATATACAACTATTCAGTGTTTTCAACGGCATAATGTTTCTTGTAGGTTTCAGACACTTATTAAATACACATAAGTACCAGCAAAACAATACATTTAGAGTTTGTGAAATACACACTGATGTCTATAAAAGCGGCAATAATAATCATTTCCATTATACTAAGACAACAAGTTTTATTCCTATCAGATACACATTGAGTAAGTAACTTTAACGTTTCCTCTGTTATTCTCCTAGTTCACCGGCCACTTACTTTCATGTATTTCGGGAGAAATGGATCATTTCACGTGTTGTAAATCCAATAGATCCGATTCTCTGAACTGCGGCACAAACTAAAATGGCGGCGCCCATCGTGCATATAGCTCAAATAACGCGATCGTTATAAAGGTGTTTAAAAAAACAAAACACATTCACTGTAATAACTTGCAAGAGACGGATCTGTTCAAGGTGGTTCTTTTACTCAGGGAAATCAGCAGCAAGCAGTACACTTGATAGCATCACAGCTGGATTACATATGCACCCTAACAAGTTCTTCTTTGCTGCTCGAACAGCATTAGATTGCCCCCTACGGGTCAATCCACAAGAGCTCACTCTGTTACAACCCATGTTTGACAATCGGGATACCAGATATGTCACGCTTTAGTTAACAAATTTGTAAATATTTTTAATAAAAAAGGAGAAATTAAAAGCAGATAATCAGTCATACAGCACTATTGTGACTAGGGTGTGTCACATGATAAGCAATGACGCGTCACCATGGAATCAATCAAGTGATAGGTTCTAAATCAGGGGTTTTCAAACTGGGGTCTGGGGACACCCAGGGGTCCTCAGAAGGTTCTAAGGGGTCCCCAGAAAATTTCAGAGAGTAAAAAGACAAAGCAAAAATGGATAAAGTCTACCGAACATTCTAACTGTTTCAGTTCTAAATGTTTCTCTCGTTTCTTGACCTATGCATACTTTCCAGAATTGTACATGTTTGCTTTGTATCTTTCTAGTGAGTTTTTCTCACCAAAGTCCCCTTTGTATTGCTCACTGGGGTTGTAAGGTAGTATTCTTAACGCAGTACATAAGCTGCTTACATACAATTATTGTGAAAGTTGCTTATACAAATAATTTTTAATAATTTTTTCTTCTTTAAGTTTATACATCCAACATTAAGTATATAGCTAATTTAAGTTTGGAAACAATATGTTGTTTATAATGTCACACTTAATATTGTTGGGGACAACAGTTTAGGACCCAAGAACAGATGCAAGGAATGAAGACCAAGAGTCAGGAGTGCGATTAATTCAAGAAAAATTTACTGTAGAATAGTTTGCAGTTTCATTAGCAGAACACAGCAAAAACTGGAGTGTTGAAATTTGGGTGTTAAACATTTCTGCGGTAATTTCAACCCAAAGACTCATTTTGTAACATAAAAGTTATTTGACAGAGTTGATCTTTTAAAAAAAAAAAAATTAAATGTTTATGCTTGAACAACAAAACAACACACACTTTGGAGCCAGGGGGGCAAAAACATACCTGCATAAAAGAAAAGGAACACATAGAGAAAAGTTAAAATAGAAAAAAGAAAAGATAGGAAAGAAAAAAAAAGACATTCACAACTATACAAGACCTTTGTATCATTCAAAGATTTTAAAGACAGTACACAGATGAACAGTCTTAATAGCTTTTCCGTTAGTACTAGTTTGAATAGTAGAGAAGTCATTTTCAAATTCTTTAAGGGCTACTGAGAAATGTTTTTTTTTGTTAGAAAACTTACACTTATGAATGTGAAATTCTACTAATAAAATTAACAGATTAATTACAAAAGCTTCCTTATTCACTCTGTTATACTTTAGATATCCAAAAATTACATTTTCAAAATGCAAATCAAAATGAAAGAGAACCTTTTGCTTAATAAACATGGACACGTCACACCATAACCTTTCGCATGACTACAATGCCAGAAAATGTGGGGCACTGTTTCCAAGTGCAAAGAGCAAAAAGAGCAACTAACATCAATGTCTTTCTTAAACTTTCTAAGGAAATGTTTGACAGGGTAGAATTAGTGTATTATCTTGAAAAAAGACCATCAGTGTTAGAGATGTAATTACACTCCGCCCAGTGACGTCGCCGCAAACAATTCTCAATTTCAACAATTTCACTTCTTCGTTGGAGAAATCGCCAGCGCCGCCATTAAATCCTCGTGGTTTGAACGGTAAGTAAAATGAAATCAAACTTACATAAACATTTATGATTGATTCCATTAATTCAACAGCAGCATGTACAATATTAGTACGGAGCCCTGCATAAAACATGCAGACAAATAATGAAATGATATGTGGTGCAGCCATACAGTTAGTGTTGTAGTCAAGACCACCTAATCCGAGACCAAGACCAGTGTGTGTTGAGACCAAGACTTTGAGGGGTTGAGACAAAGACAAGACCAAGACCGGTTTCGAGTACTACAACACTAAATACAGTGGTCTTCATTTACACTGATTTACATTGTCAAACGCCTTTGCATGTTACAGTTAAAATGCTGGTCCAGGTCAAGTACAGGAAACAGCAGAAGTATGTGAAGCTGGATTGTATTGAAGGACGGTCTGACTTTATGCAACTTCATCTAAAAGGTTTGTTTTATTTCACTTGATTAAAATGTGATAAATACGCATCTTCCTAGCTCTCATGTTGTAGACTCTGATTTCTTTGCATGCCTTTAGCTATACTATTTTACAGAAGGGGATACACTGCACAACATTTTCTTAAACAGTCTTTCGTTGTGAAGCAAGACATTCAGTTTTATCTTCTCATCTTTTTCAGTCATCGAGAGATTTTGTTTGCCACCAGATGCAAAAGTTATATACAAGGATGCGAGTTCAGCAAAAGGCGGATTTGAACCTCGGGTCGATTTGCGTCAACTTTCTGACATCTGTCTTACCCCTACACTATTACCGCTGAAAATAATTTGGTGACTTCCGTTATTTTGTCTGGCCCAACCAGACGTTTAGTAAACAAGGCGGGCTATTTGCACTTAATGTACATGTCATATACTCCAGAAAAACCCACATTTTTCTTGCTTCTGACGCCCATGCATGTTTCTGATCCTTGTGCTGGTCATCAAAATATTTTTATGTTTTCTCATTCTTTACAATTTTCGGACTCGTCTTTCTTTTCCAGAGCTCTGTGAACAGCCAGTCTCTTTTGCAATGACCTTTTGTGTCTTGCCCTCCTTGTGCAAGGTGTCAATGGTTGTCTTTTGGACAACTGTCAAATCAGCAGTCTTCCCCATGATTGTGTAGCCTACAGAACTAGACTGAGAGACCATTTAAAAGCCTTTGCTTTATATTCAAATTTTCTGAGATACTGAATTTTGGATTTTCCATAGTTGTCAGTTATAATCATCAAAATTAAAAGAAATAAACATTTGAAATATATCAGTCTGTGTGTAATGAATGAATATAACATACAAGTTTCACTTTTTGAATGGAATTAGTGAAATAAATAAACTTTTTGATGATATTCTAATTATATGACCAGCACCTGTATATCCTTATGCGTACTGGGCTCATAGAGGCCAGTGACCGTAAGGAAAAAACTTGTTTAAGCATTGAAGCGTATGAAGGCCCCAGATGCCAACTTATGAAGGGGACGGGCTTCACAGAGGCCGCCTTATTATTCATTATACAGCGAGGATCTGCGCCTGCAGCGCAAGGACCTCCAAGCTGTAGAATCTGGTAAAAGTAGACAGTGAGGACCAGCCTGCCGATCTACAGATGTCACCAATAGATACTCCACTAGACCATGCCCAGGAGGAGGCCATGCTTCTGGTGGAGTGAGCTTTGACGCCTTTGGGACATTGGAGGCCCATAGTATCATAGGCTAACGCTATCGCGTCCACTAGCCATCTGGCTAGGCTTTGCTTGATGACCGGAAGTCCCTTAGTGCGGCCACCAAAGCTTACAAAGAGCTGCTCCGACTGTCTAAAGTGAGAAGACCGCTCAATATATGCTCTAAGCGCCCTAACTGGGCAGAGCAGGTGTAAATGTCTCTCGTCCTCAGAGGGGGGAAGAGCAGAGAGAGTCATTACCTGTGCTTTGAATGGTGTTAAAAGCACTTTGGGTACATAGCCATGTCTCGGTTTGAGGATGACTTTAGAATCACCTGGGCCAAATTCTAGACAGGACGCGTTCATAGAGAGCGCTTGAATGTCACCAACAGGCTTAACTGATGCCAGTGCTAATAGCAGGGCAGTTTTCAGCGAAAGCGGCTTTAATTCAGCCGTCTGCAACTGTTCGAAGGGAGGTCCTTTTTTTTGTGTTTGTAGGACCAACGAAAGGTCCCAGGATGGCACCGTAGGAGGGTGAAGTGGGTTAAGCCTCGCACTCTGAGAAGAGCGCTATCTGCGAGCAAAGAGAGGAGATGGGCATACTCTCGCAGTGAGAGCAGCCGGAACCGGCGAGAGCAGCGTCCGCATGGGCCTTGCCCAGACAGATCACGCACTCATCATGACCGTCCTCCTCGTGCAGGTGAGTGCTCCACGTACCACACATGTGGCGCGACATGACGTATGTCGTTTATAAGGGTAAAGGATACAACGTTAGTCTTCGTCGGAGAGTGCAGGGGAATGGCGCGACAGCT
Organism: Rhinogobio ventralis; assembly: GCA_039654625.1. NCBI lineage: Eukaryota > Metazoa > Chordata > Actinopteri > Cypriniformes > Gobionidae > Rhinogobio > Rhinogobio ventralis. Next base: position 10,381,788 of record CM077202.1, read on the forward strand.
CGCGGGTTTGCTGCCGATTGAGGGCGCTGAAACAGGCCGCTGACTCGTTTGCAGAGGTCCGGGCTGGCTAGCTCGCTATTCCGCTGCAGGCTCGTCTATTCTCTGCGAAGGTGGTGTAGGCTTCGAGAGTTCGTCATTGAAGGAGAACCTGACATTTATGGCATTACAGCGTCCTTTTTGGGCAGATGCCCCGCCCATTTGGCGGGTTTTTGTGCTCAGCTTCGCGGGCTTAGTGCCCATTGGTTTGCTCAGTTACGCTGTTCTGCCATTGGTTCACGCAGTTCCCACTGGCCAGCCAATAGCGTGCGAGAAGTCTCGACACTGTTTTGGCTGTGCAGTAGCACTGTGTGATTTTACAAATGCTTCAGTATTTCAAGAAAAGGAATTATTCCCATTGCATCTAGCTAGATGCAGTACGACTGACCATTCGAATGGGAACTAATTACTCATCCGGGCTTTCCAAAAGGTTGCACACACTTTTTGCGCTATTCAATTTTGATTTTGTATATTGTTTTTGATTTGTTCTTGATTTGTTGTTGTTCTGTGTTTTAATAAATGTGTGTTGACCGGGTCCGTGTCCTTTTGGCCATTTGATTTTCCTTATTGAAACGGGTATTAAAAAACAAAAAACAGCTCCTTTCAGCTTGATTTTTCGTTTTCTGCCTCAGAGGTAGAAAAATTTATAAATGCTTGAACATTCGATTTCTTGACGTGGGCGGGAATTATACGCCCCTTTCTGCTGATTGGTCAGCCGAAGATCAAACTCATCAGTTCTTCCTTAGTTCCGCTCAGCAGAATAAAAGTCCTCTGCTGCTACAGCTGTACGGCTTCTTAACGCGTGTATTGCAGCTATAATTGTAACCTTTTATTCATCAAACAACCAGACTAACAAATGGCTTGACACAACCCGTACCAGGGCAGAGCCTAGACAGGGCTTTCTTCTGTGTAGATATACATTCACATACACTTTGCATCAGCTGGGTATGGCAGGATATATGACAGCTGTTTGGTTTCTCACCAAACCCTACAGTATACCTTCAGAATGCTTGGAATATACCACACCAGTTGCATATAATTATTTTACAACATTTGCATCGGCTTAAAAAAACACTACATCCCTACACTTCATCTCTTTCTCATCAAACTACCAGACTAACGAATGGCTCACGTTTTTTTTTATCATGAAACATGCTGTGATTTATTCCAAAGTGACTTCAATAATGCATTTACGTCTAATAATTTAAGTGTTGACTTTTAAAAGTAGGCGCGTCCAGCATTCGCTGTATTTTGGTTCATGTTGTTCAAGGAGACCGAGACGCGCACGCAGCGAATCCTGTTGTTTTCTTTATTTTATCTACATTTTGTATTCATTTTGAATGTAGTACACAAATAAAAAATATAAATTTTACCGTTTCGATGATGATTATGATGTCCTACTCTTATGATGATACATGACTGAGTATTAGGCTAAGTTATTTCCCCTGCTAAGGGAAAAAATCCCAAGTGATGGCGCCGGCGCCTTACACACAACATAGTAACACAGATAACCAAACATATAAAACAATATTTTGCTTAATTTAATTGGTCTTTTGTACAATGGTCAATTTTTACAATTTGTCTGTTGGGCAAGTAGAATGCATAGCCTACATGTTTGTATTTTATTTGCCGGTATTTTATACTATTTCTGAATGTAGGCTAATAATAAAATGCAGTTTTTACAATGATGCGACGCGCCCGTCTCTCTCAAGATGTGATTTACACTCAGGTGCGACTTATTTTCTGGCAAAGCGACGGTCGATTATAAAAGTTGCTGTATTAGCCTAATACAAAATTCATGGGATGTAGAGCATTTGCACACATAGACACACACACAAAGCAAAAAAAAAAAAAAAAAAAAAAAAAAAACCTTATTGTAGACTATTAATTGCCCCCACCCACATTAATTTTGGGCTGACTCACTGTTATAATTATGGGGTCCTTGTAAATTCAAAATCCACTTATGGCTATACGCATGTAAGAGAAATAGGCTAGGCTATTATAAGTGTTTATTTCATAAATATGAATGTACCTCGCATCTTATCCGTACACTGTCCATTAGTCTACTTCTTTGGCCTGTTTTGTTTGGCTGGCCAACTCTCAAAATCTGTGTGTGAAAGTTGCGGGACGCACTGGACAGCGCGGAGAGAACGCACATGATGTGCTTTGGAAGTTCAGTTGGCAGAGAAAATGACACGCACAGTTTTGTTTGACATCAATTAATACTCAATATTAATGAAATAAACTCACAAACAAAGGTATAGCCTTCCTGAACACTTCAATAGGCTACTGGTCTGCGCTTGACTGTTTGACGCGTTTATCTGCTTAATTAGTTTAACCCATCGCAATTTGACTATTGGAACTGTGTGAACTGTTGTTCTCCGGCAGTTAGTCGTCAGAATGACAGTTCTTGGGTGAACGTTATAGACCCGTTATATGTATTAGTGTTTCAAATATTTAATTTACAACTTATTATATTAGCCTAATTTATATCTTAATTAATAATAAAACAATGTTAACACTGGGCAACCGGGGTGGACAGCCGTCATCCTGCCAGCTGATGCAAATTGTGTGTGAATGTATATCTACACAGAAGAAAGCCCTGTCTGGCTCTGCCACGGTACGGGTTGTGTCGAGCCATTGGTTAGTCTAGCCCAGACTAATTAATCAGACGGAGCGCAATAGAATAGCGCAATAATTAAATATACATATTGCTCAAATATTTGTTGTTGAAGAATTTTAAACCTACACGTATATTTTTTTATGAAAGTGACCATTATAATGGGGTAATCAAATGCAGGCTAATATAATTAGTTTGTGCTTTTGTTTTTATTTTCATTTTTAGTTTAGCCTTTAGTCAATTTAAAAACAAAAGCATTATTTTAGTTTTTAGATTGTAATGTTACAATGTTAGAATGTAATGTGATTTTAACCACCTTTTTGCACATAATATATTGCATAGCCTACATTCACTATATTTGTTTCCATATCCTTCAATATCAACATTGTTTGTAGGATATCATTGGGCAGGATGTGAAATAATATTTTTTTTTTTAAATAAATCCAGATTTTATTTTTAAAATATTTTTATTTCAATTTTAGTTTAGCACTTGAACCGGTGTCTGTCACTCCAGCCGGGCTGGGGTTCTCTGTCTTGTCGTGCTGGTGCTGATGCTCAGGTTCAATAAACTCCTCTTTGCTAGCATCACTGCAGGCGCCGGCGCTGCCAGGCTCTTTATTTGCGTCGAGCCGACTTTTGAAAAAAGTGTAGATGGTTGGAATATTGGTCCATGTACGTTTTGATAGTTTGTTTTCCAATTTGAAATGAAATAAACAGAAACGAGAAAATGGCCCCATTATTCGTTTCTTTTTATTATTTTTTTCAAAATAACGAAAAAACGAGATTTCGGATTGATTTTTCGTTTTTTGGTTCACAAAAAAAAAGGATAAATGACTTCAAAATTCGTTTTCCACATGTGGGCGGTCAGGAGACGCCCCTTTCCGCCGATTGGTCAAGCAAATCTCTTCCCCAGGTCTGTTCAACAAAATAATAGTCTTCTTAAACTGTGCAGGGCAGGTCCTAGACTGGGCTTTCTTCTGTACAAATTAACGCGTTTCACAGAAAAACTTATATCAGAAAAATTTAATATTAATCTGCACCCAGCCTGATTTATTTAGCTGTGCAGAGTTAGCCTAAATATGTGTGGTGAAGCTGCTAGACAATCCTGATGTTTGGGAAAGCACGTTCCTCGTCTGATATGTTGCTTATATTGTTATAGCTAAATAGAAAAAAACCTGCAGGAGATTTTTTGTGAATTATATTGTTTCAGAAATGTGCTTTTATTGTAATATCTGGTGAAAGTTAGTTCACAGTTTAGTTCAAACGGAATATAACTGATCCGGTTCATCAGTCCGACTCCTCACACAGCAGTGTCATCAGGTAAATATCTTCCGATCAGCTGCCGCGAGATGGCGACAGAGAACACGGTGTGCTTGCGTTCAGAATAAAGCAAATGTGAGCAAAGGAATGGACATCCCATTTTATGGAATCGGCTCTTTCCTCATGGTTGAAGTGAACAAGAGTGTCCTGACCAAATTACAGGTAAGAAAACTTTTCACTGGAGTAGTGCTGGGTGGAAGGATTCCACTATGGGTTCCATTATGTCAACAATTTAACATTTTTAACCATTGTTTTGTTTATTTTAAGTATGTAACATTTATATTTTTCAAAAATCAACATGCAATGATGTATATGTATATTTTTGAATTATTATTATTAGTAACATGATTTTATTTTTATTAACATATGTAACTATTTGTATTTTTTATATTGTTCATAATAGTATTAATACTGTTTAAAGCTATTTATTAAACACTGGTGTCTTTTATCTAAAACACCCTTGATGTGCATGTGGCTTACTGTTTTAATAACTAATAACGTTCATCTTTACAGTGGTTGCCATCTATGACTACACCAAGGATAAGGACGATGAGCTGACCTTTATGGAAAGAGCCATCATCTACATCATTGAGAAGAATGATGACGGCTGGTTCGAGGGAGTTTTTTATTTTTTTACGGAAAATTCTGTTAAATTATTACATTGTGCCCTTTTTTTATGGATTTTTTTAGAGTGTACAATTTCTCAACACAATTATACTCTTTTCAGGGTCTAGCTTCGTCATTACTGCAGGTTGAATGGTTCTGATTGGCTAAAAGAAAATAGATAATCATATAGTAAGTTTCCACACATCGGCAATTTTTTAATAGTTATTGTTTTTTAAATGTTTATATAGCTTTTATTAATTTTATTTTAGTACATCAAGTTAAACTGCATTTAAAAGAGAAATGTTGCTTTAGCTGAAATACAGTATTTATTTTCTTTTTTTATGGTTTAGTTTGACTTTTTGTCTCACAATTCTGACTTTATTTCTCATAATTCTTTATAACTTTATAGCTATATATAGTCCTAGTAAGAATTGAGAGATAAAGTCGCAGTTATATCCTCTTTATTCCGTGACGGTAAACTTTTTATAGTCTAAGTTTGACTATACTCACAGAAAATAATAAAATGAGAAAACAGACTTATAGGCTACATTTCTACATCTGAATATCGGCACTGTTTGTCCAGTGATCTAAGGTTTTGAAGTCTCTTATGCTCACCAAGGCTGCATTTATGTGATAAAAGATACAGTAAAAATGGTACAATTGCAAAATATTATTACAATTTAATACATCACTGTAAATCACTACACTTTTTGCTTTTTCCGTTACCACACCAAAACTGAACTGAAAAGAAGTGATTTTTTCGTATGACATTTCCTTTACTTGTCTACTAAAATATTAATAATTATTAACATTCATAAGTAGGTCATATTTGCCACAATTAGCTCATAAACACAAGAAGCTTTTTCGTTCAAACTCTACCCATGTCAGGTACAGTTGAGACACCCATCCGTGATGCTGTAAAACTGCCTAACCGATTCATTGCAAATGTAAAATACCTTTAAAAATGAGTTTTTTTTCCCCCATTCAGTATTTTATTTGATTACTTGTTTAGTTAAAATTAGTTAATTTGTAAAACATTGTACAGTAATGGCAAACAGCGTCACAATATTTAATTTCAGTTCATCATTTTAATAGTAACAAAGTTGAATAACAGTAAAAAAACATTGAACAATTGCAAACAGCAATAATAAAACATATCAAATGCAAACAATAACCTAATAAACATAATGAAAACATAAGTCATGTGTGTGTCTCCACTGACCACCTCGAACATTTCTCTAGATTTTACGATGACCTTGCATGAAACAAAGTCATGCAATACGTCAGTTTTTAGAGCATAGATTAAGGTTTACGAAAATGTAAGTTAATTATAACTGTCATGTAAGGATGAGAAGCTATTCAATGTGGAAGGGACGTGGTGAAAACTTTCGCCAATATCTTTGGACTGGAGAAGCGAATGTACTTCAAACTTCCCATGATCAAAGAAGGCGCTAATACGCATGTGCAAAGCAAATCTCACAGATCAGACTTGTTGCGCACGCAAGTTATTTGAGGTGTTTCAAATGTACCAACTGTACCTGGTCTACCCTACTGGCAGCTTATTACCCGGACATTATCCAGTCATTTTATGGACATTACTGTTACCCTAACATAAAATGCAATGAAGTGCAAAATTCAAAATACAGGTAAAACACCTGTAAAAAGGAAATACGGAAACTTCTGTTAAATGATTACATCATATTGTGCCCTATTTTTATGGCTTTTTTTAGTGTGTACAATTTCTCAACAATTATACTCTTTTCAAGGTCTAGCTTCATCATTACTGCAGGTTGAATGGTTCTGATTGGCAAAGAAAAAATAGATAATCATAGTAAATTTCCACACATCAGCTTATTTTAGTACATCAAGTTAAACTGCATTAAAACGAGAAATGTTGCTTTAGCGGAAATACAGTATTTTATTTTTATTTTTTTATGGTTTAGTTTCAGATTTAGTTAATTGAATACAAATAATACATAAAAAAACTGGTGAGGGAGTAGGGGACACCGACTAGCCAGCCAGATCATCCGAATCACACATGGAGATCAATGGGGTGCCGGATGCCACACCCTGGTCTCCCTCACTAGATATAACTTGCGCTTGCAGAGTATATATACCCCTCACAAGACCATTGTTTCTCTTTGACGGTAACATAAAATTCAGCTTGCGAAGTTTGCATGTTTGTTATACTTGCACGATCAAACATAGATGTATGAAACACAATACGAATGCAAATTCTACATTTATTCGCTTATTATACTGTTTTAAAATCCAAAACAGTCATATTACCCAGAATGCTTTGCTGCTTATGCAAACACACAGCGATGCTATTGGTGCACGTAACGATTACGTATTCTAAGCAGAAAAGTGGACAAAGATTCTTTAGTTTTTGTGAAGTTAGTTTAACCCTTTCACACTTACGATCACACCGGTGTGATCGGTCTTGACTGGTCCCTGGAGCATATGATAACACCGGTGTGATTACAACGGTCAGTGCATCACGTGATCAATCGACTCACTGGATGGCGCTGAGACAGACGCTCATCATATACAACTATTCAGTGTTTTCAACGGCATAATGTTTCTTGTAGGTTTCAGACACTTATTAAATACACATAAGTACCAGCAAAACAATACATTTAGAGTTTGTGAAATACACACTGATGTCTATAAAAGCGGCAATAATAATAATTTCCATTATACTAAGACAACAAGTTTTATTCATATCAGATACACATTGAGTAAGTAACTTTAACGTTTCCTCTGTTATTCTCCCAGTTCACCGGCCACTTACTTTCATGTATTTCGGGAGAAATGGATAATTTCACGTGTTGTAAATCCAATAGATCCGATTCTCTGAACTGCGGCACAAACTAAAATGGCGGCGCCCATCGTGCATATAGCTCAAATAACGCGATCGTTATAAAGGTGTTTAAAAAACAAAACACATGCACTGTAATAACTTGCGAGACACGGATCTGTTCAAGGTGGTTCTTTTACTCAGGGAAATCAGCAGCAAGCAGTACACTTGATAGCATCACAGCTGGATTACATATGCACCCTAACAAGTTCTTCTTTGCTGCTTTTAAACCAAGTCGAACAGCATTAGATTGCCCCCTACGGGTCAGTCCACAAGAGCTCACTCTGTTACAGCCCATGTTTAACAATCCCAGTCTCACAAAAGTTCGAAATTTAATCTATTGATTCGTGTTCATGTACTTTTTTTTCGTGTCACTACGCACGATTTTTAATATAATGTATTTCAATAGGAAGTAAAATTCGTGCTTTTTTTTATTGCAATATTAACAAACAGAACAAGTCGATACATACAAGAAATATAAACAATCTTTCAAATCAAAAGGAAATTATGATTCAATAGTAAACAGAGGAAATATAAAAGGAACTTAATTAAAACTACTGAACAATAATCCTAAAAAAAGAAAGAAAGGAGAAGAGAAGAGAAAAAAAAGGAAAAGAAGAGGGCATAATAATAAAGAAAAACATATTAAGGAACAATATTAAACATGGCACACATTCTGGATGTTGTCATTGCTTTCTTGTTAACAGAAGTTGAAATTGTATTTAAATACATCTTCAATTCTTGTTTGAAAAAATTAAAGTGGGGTTTTACTTTTCATATATTTACATTTATGAATATGAAACTTTCCAATAAATAAAAGAAGGTTTATAAAAAAACTTGCATTAAGCAGATTATTGTCTTTGACATAAAAACCAAAAAGAATGTGTCTATATGATATAGAAAAGTTACCCAAAACCTTTTGGACAATCAGAGCATCAATATTATTCCAGAAAGACCAAGCAAAAGGACATTCCCAAAACAAATGATCAACAGTTTCAGAAGAGGCTTCACAAAAAGACCAAGATGTATCAATATCACTTCTGAATTTCTTTAAAAAGTACTTAACTGGATAAAATCTTTGAATAATTTTATAGGATATTTCTTTAACTTTATTTGTTAGAAAGAATTTCTGAGGAAGTGACCAAACATATGACCATTTAATGTCATCAGAAAGGTTATTCCAATACGAAATGGAGGAAGGAATTGAAGTAACAAGGTCCAAAAATAATGACCTGATTTTGTAGTTGGATTCATGCACTGAGAAACAAATAGAACCAACCACAGTGGATTCAGGGCTAGGGGGACAAACAGAAATCACTGTAGCACTATTATTGTTTCTAAACAGTATACAGATTTTCAAAGAGATGGACTTGAAAACTATATTAAATTCTTTACTAGATACTGGGAATTGATATCTTGAAACAAAATCGGAATAATTAAATAAATTCCCCTCACTATCAAACAGCTGGTTTACTAACATCACTCCATTAGTGAACCAGTTTTCAAGAAATAACGATTTCCTCTTATGTAGAATATTACAATTGTTCCAAATAAAAAAATTGTGTGGCGAGAAATTATGCCTGTAAATAAGTCTCCAAAGCCATAAGCATTTGCTGATGATAATTGGAAAGTTTGATAGGAAGTTTACTGACTGAATAATTGCACATTAAAAGGAAATGTATACCTCCTAATTGAGAAAAGACATATCTTGGGATTATACTCCAAATAGAAGATTGATTGTGAAGGAAACGTTTAAGCCAATTAATTTTTAAGGTATTGTTAAGAGAATCAAAATCAATGAAATTTAAGCCACCTTTATTATAAGAATTTAAAATAACTGATTTTCTAATATAATGAGTTTTATTTTTCCAAAGAAATTTAAGCAACATTATATCAATCAACTTGCAAGTAGATTTATCCACAAATAAAGACTGAGCAGCATAGGATAACCGGGAAATCCTTTCTGCTTTAGTAAGCAGAGTTCTGCCTTTCAAAGATAGATCTCTTAACAACCAAAGGTTACATTTTTTCTGTTTCCTAACTAAAATTCATCTGACATTTTAGTTTAGTATCTTTTATTATTTTGATTCCTAAATATGCTAGAGATAGAGGTTGCAGCTTATTTTTTTATCGGTAGTAATTCGCATTTATTAATATTAAGCAAAAGGCCAGACGCATTAGAAAAAGACTGAAGAGAGGTTAAAGCAATTGGGATCTGAGAGACATCTCTTAGAAACAACGCTGTATCATCTGCCAGTTGGCTAATAAACAATTCCGTACCAGCAATAGAAATTCCCTTCACAGGGCTCTCTTTAATATGTAAATGTAAAAATTGTGTAGCTATTAGAAAAAGATATGGGGAAATGGGGCATCCTTGTCTTACACCACGCTTTAAAGAAAATCTAGGAGAAGTGCCATTATTGAGTCGGATAGAGCTATTACCATTACAATAAAGCATTTTAATACTTTTGCAAAAAAAAAATACCGAAACCCATTCTGTGCAGGGCTTGTAACATAAATTCTTGTTCTAAACAATCAAATGCTTTGTAATAGTCAAGAAAGAGGATAAAACTATCAGAAGAAATAAGATCTGAATAATCCAACAAGTCAAAAATCAAGCGTATATTATTAGAAATATGTCCCTGATGTATAAAACCTGATTGGCACTCATCTATTATATTATTAAGAATAAGTTTTAGCCTCTTTGCTAAAACTAAGGCAATCATTTTATAATCAGTATTCAATAAGGAAATCAGGCGCCAATTTTCTATTAGGAGATCTCTATTGGGCTTGGAAGAATCAAAGTTATTAGCCCTGACATAAAGAGGGAGGAAGTGTTGTTTTCTCAATACTCTCTAAAATCATTTTATGTAAAAAAGGTGCTAATTCTTTACTAAATGCTTTATAGAGCTCTGCAGATAGCCCATCAGTACCTGGGGATTTGTTACTTTTTAAATTATTTATTGAATCAAGAATTTCTGAAAGACTAATGGGTGCATCACACAGACTACAATCTTTATTATTAATTTGTTTAATGTGAGATAAGGAATCAAAAAATTCTGTGGCGGATCGCTGGCAAAGTTTAGAAGAATATAAATCATTATAAAATTTAGCACAAAAGTCTGCAATTATCTTAAAATCATCAGTTACATTCCCATCAATACATAGTTGCTGAATAGAATTTTTAACTCGCTGCCTTTCTAACCTAAAGAAATAGGCAGAATTCTGCTCACCCTCCTCTAGCCAATTCCGTCTAGACCTGATGAAGGCGCCTTCAGCCTTCCGTTTATATATATTCTCTAAATTATGTTTCTGATTAACAAGCTCAATTTTTTCTAAGTCTGTAAGATCATCTAGATTTTTACACAATAATGCCGAAATTCTGTCCATAATCTGGTTTTCATTATTTTTTCTTAATTTTGCCAGCGAACTACTGTATTTCCGACAATATTTCCCTATTTCATATTTAAGAAGTTCCCAATTATTGAAAAAAATATTCTCTTTATTAGCTTTATGCCAATAAAAGGAAAGTAAGTTATCAATCTTAGTGAGAACTTTGTTATGTTGAAGAATTGAGGTGTTAAGTTTCCAATATGAGGATCTTTTACTCAATGAGGGAGAGGATACAAATGGAATACAGATAGAAATTGCCTTATGGTCAGGGAAGTATATCAGTCTTTATATTTAATAACTCTGCTGAGGTCAAACAAAAATCAAGTCGGGATTGTCTAGAAAGAGAATTATTGTTCCATGTGAATACTTTTAGCAGAGGATGGGTTTCTCGCCACACATCAACAACAGAACATTTTTGCATAAAGGATAATAAATAGTCAGAATTAGTATTAGTAGATTGGGGGGGGGGGCATCTATCCAAGGTACAATCCAAAACAACATTAAAATCACCACCGAATATTAAGGAAGAATTTGGAAATTTAGATAACATATGACGTATACGTGTTTCTAATTTATAAAAAAAACGTATTATCTCTTGGTGAATTATACCCATAGACATTAGCAGTAATACAAGTCATATTTGCAAACTGAAAAGCAAGTATAATGTAGTGACCATTGATGTCACAATCAGTAGCCAGAATCTTTCCACCAAAATGATTTTTTTAAATACAAACTCCGGCAGAATATTCATTTCCATGAGACATCCACATTTCTAACCCCCATTGTGACCTCCATAAACTGACATCTTGTAAAGTTGAATGAGATTCTTGTATAAAACAAAGATCTGTGTTCAAACTTTTAAGATACAGAAAGATTGCTTTACGCTTAAGAATGTTTCGTAGCCCTCTACAATTTAAAGAAATAACAGACAAGGACATAGAAGAATAAAGAGAAGAAATAGAGAAAACAGAACAATAACAGAAGAAAGAATTAGTTCTAAGAACAAGTATAAGACTAAGTCACCGAGACAGAGAACCTAACCGGTCAGAACAAGCAAGGGATGAGGTCAACAATCCCTTCATTAATCTATCTAGAGAATAACGATGTACAATTGAGGAACAACAACTATAATTTGAAATAATTTGCTTTGTTAACTTAAATCGTTGAAAGTCTGAAATAATCCTATTTATTGGATGTAAATAAAAAAGTTCAGGGAAGAAAAAATAAGCGCATCACCGTCAGAAGTGGGTAATGGTATTTTTGGATCAAAGTGGAAGTTCCAGAATTCACGCACATATCAGTTCCAAGGTCAAGTCAGCATATAGTATCAGTCAATGCGAAATTCAGATCTATTACCTTTTAAGCAGGAGGAAATATTTCCGTACCATCTACAAATGCTCGACCGCCGACGAAAAAGGCCCTTTTGTTCTCTTTTCGGGCTTTTTCAACTATGGGCCAAAGCGTAATCCTCCTCGCTCTGTCGGCCGGTGACAGGTCTTCCGTGATTTTCAGTCGGTTCTCAATCAGAAACTCAGCGTCCTTGGCGGCACGCCAGACAGCATCTCGGTAAAAACGCGAGGTGAATTGGAAGATGATTCCACGAACTTTATTATTTGAATTAACACGGCCAAGTCGGTGTGCCACATCAACTACTTCAGGAAATGTATCTTTAAATTGTGGTAGAAGGCGTTGGCACACGTTGATAACCTCCTGGCGGACGTTTTCTCTTTCTTTCTCTGGAATTCCGTGGATTCTCAGGTTCCATCATTCCTGCAGATCTCCTCTTTCATGTCTTTAATCACCCGCGAGTTTTCGCCAATCAACTTTTCCAAACCGTCTGATCTGTTTTTTACCAGTTGTGAGAGCTCGGAGAGTTGTGTAGAAATAATTGCCGCATTTACGTTATCAGTTCTCCGAAGTTTAACGGCCTAAATATGTGTGGTGAAGCTGCTAGACAATCCTGATGTTTGGGAAAGCACGTTCCTCGTCTGATATGTTGCTTATATTGTTATAGCTAAATAGAAAAAAACCTGCAGGAGATTTTTTGTGAATTATATTGTTTCAGAAATGTGCTTTTATTGTAATATCTGGTGAAAGTTAGTTCACAGTTCAGTTCAAACGGAGTATAACTGATCCGGTTCATCAGTCCGACTCCTCACACAGCAGTGTCATCAGGTAAATATCTTCCGATCAGCTGCCGCGAGATGGCGACAGAGAACACGGTGTGCTTGCGTTCAGAATAAAGCAAATGTGAGCAAAGGAATGAACATCCCATTTTATGGAATCGGCTCTTTCCTCATGGTTGAAGTGAACAAGAGTGTCCTGACCAAATTACAGGTAAGAAAACTTTTCACTGGAGTAGTGCTGGGTGGAAGGATTCCACTATGGGTTCCATTATGTCAACAATTTAACATTTTTAACCATTGTTTATTTTATATATGTAACATTTATATTTTTCAAAAATCAACATGCAATGATGTATATGTATATTTTTGAATTATTATTATTAGTAACATGATTTTATTTTTATTAACATATGTAACTATTTGTATTTTTTATATTGTTCATAATAGTATTAATACTGTTTAAAGCTATTTATTAAACACTGGTGTCTTTTATCTAAAACACCCTTGATGTGCATGTGGCTTACTGTTTTAATAACTAATAACGTTCATCTTTACAGTGGTTGCCATCTATGACTACACCAAGGATAAGGACGATGAGCTGACCTTTATGGAAAGAGCCATCATCTACATCATTGAGAAGAATGATGACGGCTGGTTCGAGGGAGTTTTTTATTTTTTTACGGAAAATTCTGTTAAATTATTACATTGTGCCCTTTTTTTATGGATTTTTTTAGAGTGTACAATTTCTCAACACAATTATACTCTTTTCAGGGTCTAGCTTCGTCATTACTGCAGGTTGAATGGTTCTGATTGGCTAAAAGAAAATAGATAATCATATAGTAAGTTTCCACACATCGGCAATTTTTTAATAGTTATTGTTTTTTAAATGTTTATATAGCTTTTATTAATTGTATTTTAGTACATCAAGTTAAACTGCATTTAAAAGAGAAATGTTGCTTTAGCTGAAATACAGTATTTATTTTCTTTTTTTATGGTTTAGTTTGACTTTTTGTCTCACAATTCTGACTTTATTTCTCATAATTCTTTATAACTTTATAGCTATATATAGTCCTAGTAAGAATTGAGAGATAAAGTCGCAGTTATATCCTCTTTATTCCGTGACGGTAAACTTTTTATAGTCTAAGTTTGACTATACTCACAGAAAATAATAAAATGAGAAAACAGACTTATAGGCTACATTTCTACATCTGAATATCGGCACTGTTTGTCCGGTGATCTAAGGTTTTGAAGTCTCTTATGCTCACCAAGGCTGCATTTATGTGATAAAAGATACAGTAAAAATGGTACAATTGCAAAATATTATTACAATTTAATACATCACTGTAAATCACTACACTTTTTGCTTTTTCCGTTACCACACCAAAACTGAACTGAAAAGAAGTGATTTTTTCGTATGACATTTCCTTTACTTGTCTACTAAAATATTAATAATTATTAACATTCATAAGTAGGTCATATTTGCCACAATTAGCTCATAAACACAAGAAGCTTTTTCGTTCAAACTCTACCCATGTCAGGTACAGTTGAGACACCCATCCGTGATGCTGTAAAACTGCCTAACCAATTCATTGCAAATGTAAAATACCTTTAAAAATGAGTTTTTTTTCCCCCATTCAGTATTTTATTTGATTACTTGTTTAGTTAAAATTAGTTAATTTGTAAAACATTGTACAGTAATGGCAAACAGCGTCACAATATTTAATTTCAGTTCATCATTTTAATAGTAACAAAGTTGAATAACAGTAAAAAAACATTGAACAATTGCAAACAGCAATAATAAAACATATCAAATGCAAACAATAACCTAATAAACATAATGAAAACATAAGTCATGTGTGTGTCTCCACTGACCACCTCGAACATTTCTCTAGATTTTACGATGACCTTGCATGAAACAAAGTCATGCAATACGTCAGTTTTTAGAGCATAGATTAAGGTTTACGAAAATGTAAGTTAATTATAACTGTCATGTAAGGATGAGAAGCTATTCAATGTGGAAGGGACGTGGTGAAAACGTTCGCCACTATCTTTGGACTGGAGAAGCGAATGTACTTCAAACTTCCCACGATCAAAGAAGGCGCTAATACGCATGTGCAAAGCAAATCTCACAGATCAGACTTGTTGCGCACGCAAGTTATTTGAGGTGTTTCAAATGTACCAACTGTACCTGGTCTACCCTACTGGCAGCTTATTACCCGGACATTATCCAGTCATTTTATGGACATTACTGTTAACCTAACATAAAATGCAATGAAGTGCAAAATTCAAAATACAGGTAAAACACCTGTAAAAAGGAAATACGGAAACTTCTGTTAAATGATTACATCATATTGTGCCCTATTTTTATGGCTTTTTTTAGTGTGTACAATTTCTCAACAATTATACTCTTTTCAAGGTCTAGCTTCATCATTACTGCAGGTTGAATGGTTCTGATTGGCAAAGAAAAAATAGATAATCATAGTAAATTTCCACACATCGGCTTATTTTAGTACATCAAGTTAAACTGCATTAAAACGAGAAATGTTGCTTTAGCGGAAATACAGTATTTTTTTTTTTTTTTTTTATGGTTTAGTTTCAGATTTAGTTAATTGAATACAAATAATACATAAAAAAACTGGTGAGGGAGTAGGGGACACCGACTAACCAGCCAGATCATCCGAATCACACATGGAGATCAATGGGGTGCCGGATGCCACACCCTGGTCTCCCTCACTAGATATAACTTGCGCTTGCAGAGTATATATACCCCTCACAAGACCATTGTTTCTCTTTGACGGTAACATAAAATTCAGCTTGCGACGTTTGCATGTTTGTTATACTTGCACGATCAAACATAGATGTATGAAACACAATACGAATGCAAATTCTACATTTATTCGCTTATTATACTGTTTTTAAATCCAAAACATTCATATTACCCAGAATGCTTTGCTGCTTATGCAAACACACAGCGATGCTATTGGTGCACATAACGATTACGTATTCTAAGCAGAAAAGTGGACAAAGATTCTTTAGTTTTTGTGATGTTAGTTTAACCCTTTCACACTTACGATCACACCGGTGTGATCGGTCTTGACTGGTCCCTGGAGCATATGATAACACCGGTGTGATTACAACGGTCAGTGCATCACGTGATCAATCGACTCACTGGATGGCGCTGAGACAGACGCTCATCATATACATCTATTCAGTGTTTTCAACGGCATAATGTTTCTTGTAGGTTTCAGACACTTATTAAATACACATAAGTACTAGCAAAACAATACATTTAGAGTTTGTGAAATACACACTGATGTCTATAAAAGTGGCAATAATAATAATTTCCATTATACTAAGACAACAAGTTTTATTCATATCAGATACACATTGAGTAAGTAACTTTAACGTTTCCTCTGTTATTCTCCCAGTTCACCGGCCACTTACTTTCATGTATTTCGGGAGAAATGGATCATTTCACGTGTTGTAAATCCAATAGATCCGATTCTCTGAACTGCGGCACAAACTAAAATGGCGGCGCCCATCGTGCATATAGCTCAAATAACGCGATCGTTATAAAGGTGTTTAAAAAAACAAAACACATTGACTGTAATAACTTGCGAGAGACGGATCTGTTCAACGTGGTTCATTTACTCAGGGAAATCAGCAGCAAGCAGTACACTTGATAGCATCACAGCTGGATTACATATGCACCCTAACAAGTTCTTCTTTGCTGCTTTTAAACCAAGTCGAACAGCATTAGATTGCCCCCTACGGGTCAGTCCACAAGAGCTCACTCTGTTACAGCCCATGTTTAACAATCCCAGTCTCACGGCAGTTCGCGACATAGTCACGAAATTTAATCTATTGATTCGTGTTAATGGACACGAATTTCCCTTTTTTTTCTCGTGTCACTACGCACGATTTTTAATATAATGTATTTCAATAGGAAGTAAATTTCGTGCATACACCACGTTTTTCGTTCTGCATAGCACAGACGCTGTTGTTGTTTTTTTATCATTTAATATTCTTTTTTTTTTTTACTTTAAGCGCTACATTACTCAACATTTATTCGGGATATTTTATCCTCGTTTTTTTGTTTTTGCTTTATATTCTGTAGGCTTCTCACCATTGTAAACCATCGTCAGTGGTTCCTTCCAGTCAAAATATAGTAAATATATTCTCCCGGTTAATTGACGAGACGGCAGTTGTGCTACGGCCATCGCTTCTAAATGTTGATATTTCTTTTTCTGAGAAATGCCGTTTTTCCATCGGCTTGGTGTGTCAAACAGTAAATATTACAGTACCCATGAGCCTTATCATCAACCGTTATGACCATAATTTTTTATTGTTTCTTCTTCGATTGTGAGAACGGGGACTCGTTTTGGATATTAATTAGATTAAAATAAACAAGTTTTAATGTAATTAATTAGTGGACGCCAGCATTACCCATGAGCCTCAGCATCCGTTGCTATGGAGACGGAGCCAGTCCGCGTTGCCATTGGGTGATTTCTACAGTGATTTCTCATTGCGCTCAAACCACTGTCCAGGTAAGTTATGAGGCTCATAATTAATGATCACGTTTTGCTTAAATGTTATAATTGATGCTTTATTTGCCATAAGACTCGCATGATTTACATGTTAGTGCAACGAATTAAAGCCCGGCCAATGGTTTCCTCATTATAAGAAAAAAAACTTGTGAAATTAGATTTGATAAATGGCTAGCTAACTTCAACATAAGCTAACTCTAGTTATCTAAGTTAGACGATGTCATTTTATCTCGATCAGTCATCGTGGTTCACCAACAACATCACTGTAATGTGCCATTATCATTTGGCCTAACGTTACTGCACATAACGTTGCCTTTAAATCTAGGACGAGGAACCCCAGACTCATGTTACGCGCCTTTTAACAGTTGAACAGGACATGGGAAAAACGTGAATTTTTATTCATTTATCTTAAGTATTTATAAGAAAATGTGATTCTCTCACTATTGGGGTACACATTTTAAACCTTATATCAACATTACTACATAATTAACATTTTCTGTTCTTCCTGCAGATCCTTTTCAACTTCACCTGTCAACATATTGCTACACCTGATTTAAAAAAAAACAAAGGCACTTTTAAGAGCCAACCTCCATCTCTTCACTCCATCTTTTCAATCTCTCGTAATCTCACTATCTATATTTCCATCCATCTCTCCAATCTATATTTGTATCTATTTCTCAACCTTTCCTCTCTGTCTGTATTTGTCTACTTGTCTGTCTTATATCCGTCTTTGTCAGTCAGTCTGTCTGTCTGTATCCGTCAGTTTTGTTATAATGCCTGGGGGGTCTACAAAAAAGATTTGTCCCTTTTGTCAGGGTATTTTATTTTGCCCACAGAAGATCTGCTCCCATTGTAAAAAGGAGCAGCCTCTGAAGCAGCGCCTCAAGAAGAAGCTTCAGAGGTTTGATGAGAAGCGAGAGGAATGGGTGTTTGGTCATAAGAAGAACCACAACGTTGCATCCATCAAGGATGAAGCCATCGTCATGGTATGTACAATTTCTAACATGACATTACACTGTCCAGATCATCTAGGAAGTAAATTCAGTGGTACCATTTGTGATTAAGTGAGCATGCCAGTGCAAGGTCAGAAAGGCACTATTTTTTCTGCCAATATAGATAGTTGAATACATTTTTTTCAATTTTTTTTATTTTTATCTTTGTTTAAATTGATATTTAGATATCAATGATATTAAGATTTGAAATTGCAAATTTAAAAGTGCAATTTAACTATCAACTTTGAAGGCAGATGTCATTGTGAATTTGTAAGAATGTCATTTATTGTTCTGTTTTTATTTGTAATATCCTTAAGTAGTCACATCTTCACCTTAACACATCACAGTCCTAAATTATCTACCATAGCAAAATTGCAACACAGCAAACATGATTGATACTCTGGAATTTTTTGTTCAATTCTGAGTTAATAACAAATACAGGCATGCATTGTGACAGAATCACAGCTGCAATATAATAATCAAACCATTTGATTATTTCACCCATTTGGTCATATAATCACAAAGGTTCTGCCTTTATTTTGAATAAATCTATAGATTGTCACTGTCCAATTGCACAGTAGTTACACAATCTTATCCATGTAGGTGACAAACCCAAACTACTAATGTTGCAAAAAGTTCTATTGTACCCTCATGGTGTCAGATCTATCTTTTTGCTGTTTTTCTATATAGAAGAGTTGGTGTTTGCCTCTACTGTATGAGCTTTTCCTGTTTGCACATACTTGGTTATACAAAAGCTAAACTCACCATGAAGTTAAAAATCCTGAATGGCATTAACCTGGATGCTATCATCAGTAATGTTATATGTGACCCTGGACCACAAAACCAGTCATAAGGGTACATTTTGAAAGCTGAGTAAATAAGCTTTCCATTGATGTATGGTTTGTTAGGAGAGGTAAATATTTGGTAGAGATACAGCTATTTGAAAATCTGGAATCTGAGGGTGCAAAAAAAGTTGCCTTTTAAGTTGTCCAAATGAAGTCCTTAGCAATGCATATTACTAATAATAATACATTGATATATTTACAGTAGGAAATTTACAAAATATCTTCATGGAACATGATCTTAATATCCTAATTATTTTTGGCATAAGAGAAAAATGATAATTTTGACCCATTGTTGGCTATTGCCACAAATATACCTGTGCAACTTATGACTTTTGTGGTCCAGGGTCACATATTTTCTCAGTAATGAATATACTTAGTTATTTTTTCTGTTGTTTTACTATTACTTTAAACAGCAAATACCCATTGTCATTGCAGCTTGAGAAACTCCATGCCATTGGATACAAGCCAGTTCTGCTTCTTGGAAAGGACACCAAAAAGAAAGAAAACAAGTGTGAAATATTAACCCCTCGCTGCACACTCTCCGCCTATGCCCAGGACTACCTTCAGAAGATAGGTTCATTTTATGAATACCTTTGTGAAGGTGAGATGCATGCACTGTATTTTTAAAGTCAAAGTTCACAACTTGTGTTGAGTGTGCAAAAGATTTTATCAATGTTTAAATCTTAAAGGGATGGCTCACCCCTAAAACTTAAATTCACTCCTAACCTCCTTGACAGTAGAAACTTGGGAGATGTTTCTATTTTTATATAACCAACACAGAGTTTGTTAGCACAACACTGGATCTTTTCAAAACAATTAAAACATGTCAATATTTATCTAGCCAAACAGCATTCCCTCAAACTGTAAGATTTGGCAAACTACAACTTGTAAGACAACAGACCTTTTCTACCTGTCCATTTTTTGGGGACTGTTTATTTTGATTGCGAGCTACTAAGATTTTGTGATTGATCGTGTTGATTAATAAGACATGGATAATTCTGCATGGGGGACTTTTGAGGACATGTAACTTGACTTGATCTGGAAAGAAGTGGCCACATTTTACATCTGTTTGTATAAACGTTAATGCAGTATTATGCCAACACACTGTGTTGTATAAAAAATGGCAAGCTCTAAAGTTGTTACTGTCAAGGAGGTGAGTCGTTGATGGCTGAAATGTAGTTTTAGGGTGAACCATCCCTTAAACAATTTCCTTAATCAATCCCCAAAAAGAGAGCAAGCTTTTGAGTGTGATGGAAAAAGCACAACACATTAATGTTAAATACCAGCTTACCACTTTTGCAGTGTGGCAATACAATTTCTTTGATTGTAAGCAAGTGTTTAAGTCAATGTTTAATTTTACATTCAGTGTAATCATGTGCATTTATGTTAGAAAATTATTGGGACAGTCACACATTATAATTGTCTCACATAAATGCTGAACAAAATGCGGCCATTATGAAGAAATGTTAGAGAAATTAATACATCACTTTTTTTTCTGCTGCTGAATGATTGTATGATCGTAGGCTCCTCTATGTGACGTCTCTATCAACACAGTGATGTCACATCACATGTAATGTAGACGCCAATGGAAAGAATAATATAAATAAACAGAGCAATTCCAATAGGGTCCTCACACCATCGGTGCTCGGGCCTTAAATATTCACACCTGGGAATTGATTATGGGAATTGTTATAAAATATATATACTGTGAACTGTGAAATTATTATGTTTGGTATGTTTTTTTGTAGGAGCCATATTTCATTTTTGTTTTCAGCCCACATACAACAATATTTTTAATGTTTAGGCACACTGACCAAAGCGGTTTTTGCAGGGACATATACTAATTAGACCCATGAAATTTGCAAAGACCCATTTTAGTCAATGAATCAAATGATAATGAATCTCCATATACTCTGCAAATTAAACAATATTGAGGACAGTGCTGAAATGTAGAGCATTAATGGAAATAGCACAAAGCCTAAGACCTAAAGCCCAAAGATTTTAAGTGCACACAGTCCAGTCTGAAATAAATAGTTTGACCCAGTCTTTAAACAAACATTACACTTGGTGTCATTAGTTTTATAGATATTATGAGCACTCAGTTTTGAGTACCTGACTAAAAGATATATTGTATTTGTTTATAGTCATAGAAAATCAATAAAATATAGATTTGTCGATATCTAATACATCCAGTGGACTATCAATAGTTATCCCGTAATCTAAAGTGCCCACAAGTCTGGTTGGGAAAAATTGATTCTGACTATATGATTCAAACAGATTAACACTTAAAATGGGTACTGTTTAGGGATGTGACAGTGAGGAAATTTTCCCACCGGTTAATCGACGTGTGACAACACCTATAATACCGGCTTTTAAATCGCTAATTCTAAACCGAAAGTAAAACGCGCACAGCCGCTCTGGCATTCATAATGGAGTGGAGCAAAGCCAGTGTTTTCAATGAATTCCTATGGAAGTTCATTAGCCTATTATTCTTAATGAAAAACACAACAACAAAACAGTACAATGACAAACTCCCTTAAATAGGCGCTTTTACATTTCACTTTGAAACCAAATCTTCCGCGATCATCTTGTCATTTAGCTCCTCACTCTCGTGATGAATGAAATCTGCTTTCTGCTGCTGGTCTGTGCTGCCACTCTCGTTCGGCTCACACTGTATTGAGCAGACACATTCAGTTTTTAATTGAAGTGTTTGTTCTCTAACTGAACGATATGATTTTATTACTATAAAGAAATCACAAAAACGGTGGGGGCGTGATGTAACCGGTGCTGAGCCTGAACACCGGCAACAGCGACAATCGCAGCAAACCTAGTACAGTTCAAGCTCATGGTTAACCTCTATGTTTTAAGTAAGCAAAACACAACACTTGTTTAACTTGCACAGGTTTCAAGGATTCAATGTTTAAATCTTCAAGGATTACCCAGGATTCAAGTGACAACGATGATCAGCTGATTACGCTGCACCTCACACCCTGTGACCCACTGGAGAACACGAGCGACTGGGAGGAGGTGAGGGCCATGCAGGTGGAGGAGACAAGGAACATGCTACTGGAGCAGGCTAGCTCTACGGAGGGGCAGGTGGAGCAGGCCAGTACTACAGAGGGGCAGGTGGAGCAGGCAAGCTCTACGGAGGGGCAGGTGGAGCAGGCCAGTACTACAGAGGGGCAGGTGGAGCAGACAAGTACTACGGACGGGCAGGTGGAGCAGACAAGTACTACGGAGGGGCAGGTGGAGCAGGCAAGCACTACGGAGGGGCAAGGTAATTAGGACAGATAAAAAGTTACAGTTTATATTGTTTTGGTTTTCTTCTCATGATATTCTAAGTACCGTATTACAGAGACTCTAAAGGGAAGAAAAAATATGCAATATACACTATATGTTTAGTTATTTCTAAAAGTAAAGCGAACTCGTGGCTCCAATTGAAATAGTTACAGAAGTGCTTTGATGAGCACATGAGCACACGCCTTGCGTTCCCTGAACAAGTCAGCAAATTACACAAATTGGAATTATCACAAACAGGATGGACATAAGCGAGAAAACAAAACACGAGTTAATGGATCAACCTTGTACTGCCGCACTTGTGTGATGTTGTGATCTTCCAGTATTTGAAATAATAAGTTAAATCTTTATTTGGTATATGAGTAATTTTCTTTCTCCAAACCCACAACTGTCTTCACAGGGTCAGCCAGGGACACAGTCGCGAGTCGCAAAAAGAAAAAGTCAGGTATGTAAATAATGTTTGTAGTGTGATTATTGGTGGTTCTGAACTGTTACCATAGCTCGTCTGTCAAGCAGATTCTCTAAAGGAATTGAATGAATTAGAATTTAAAGGGGACATATTATGCTCGTTTCCAGTTCTATATTTGTATTCTGATACTCCACTAGAGTAGCTTTGCATGATCCACAGTTACAAACATTTTTTATTTATCTTTAACTGGCCCTTTATGCAGACCCTCAGTTCATCGTCTGTCTGAAACAAGCTGTTTTAGACGGAGCATTCTAGAAGCCTACTATGGTTACTACAGTTACTATTCTAATGAGCCTGCATGTGATGTAAAATGTGGAGCCAAATATAAACGGCTCGTTTGCACACACAATTACCGAAAGAGAGAGGATGGTCTTTTCTCATATTTTGGGGGACTCTTAGATGCACAAGGGACCCATATTTAGGTTGAAAAGACATTACAAAGTGCATCTTTTTTATTAACGATTTTTTTTTTCTGAGTGGATGGTAATCTTCTATCCCACAGGGGGACCAAGGCATATGCCTGAGAAGAAAAAGCCACAAAAGAGTAAGTCCATGTAAATGCAATAATTGATGCATCTATCAGTGTGTTGACATAGCTATTTTTTACCCCAGGTTATTTGCTATAGTTCCATTGCTTATTTTTTGTAACTACTTACAACAGATAATTAGTCCTAACAGACAACCTATAAAATCCAACATGCGTAATATGTCTAATTTGACTAAAATGCATTGCCGAGCAGTAGAGGAAGCAGCAGTGGTGTATTCTCAATTGCGAGCTGTGGCTATTCAAGCAAGCATACCACATTGGAACTGAGAGTAATTTGGTTCCATGGTACAAGTTTTGATGAGTGATAAACATCACCTTGCAAGTCTGGTCGCTACTTAAGTCTTCATAGTTGTGTTTATTTTGTTCCTAATGTAAGAAATATGTGAAACATGTTTTTTGATGTTCACAGATTGCTCCTACCACACTCGCCTAGAGGCTTTCCCCATCAGGAGTGTAGTAAGAGAAAGAGTGAGAAAGGTTAGACAATCATAAATGAAATGCATAGTGTAGACAGTATGCAGAATGTAATAGAGGATTTAGAAGCTTCCTTGTGTTGTGGCAATACATACTATACATACCATAATTGTTAGGTAGATACTTTTTATGTGTTTAGTCTTTTTGAATTACAGATTCGGAAGGATCTTGTACTGTAAAAGTCATGATCAGATGCTGTAAATATCAACAATGACTCACTGTATGAATGAAACTAAATGCCTATAACACAATAGCCTTATGCTAAGAATGGAATGAATGTTTTTTTCTTGATAGGGCAAAGCAGAAATTTTGGTTGATTGGCAGCCCTGTCCAGTATGGTATGTACTATTCTGTTTTTCTGCTTTATCAATTAATGCATGCATTATTCATTTACTTTAACTTTGTTAATGTTTTTTGCTACAGTAATGAAGCAAATTGTTCTGTTCTGTTTCATAAACTGTAGTGGTCCTTCATAGATGAAAAATGAAACGCTGTT
Organism: Rhinogobio ventralis; assembly: GCA_039654625.1. NCBI lineage: Eukaryota > Metazoa > Chordata > Actinopteri > Cypriniformes > Gobionidae > Rhinogobio > Rhinogobio ventralis. The sequence continues at coordinate 10,406,416 of CM077202.1, forward strand.
ATACGAATAAAATACATATTCTGTAATGATGTGTGCTTTACACTTAAAAAAAAAGAAAAAAAAAAAAAGGTTTATAGGAAACAACCAACAAGTACCAGTAACAAAAAAAATTCCCTTCTGTTTTTAGTGGTGAGGAGTGGGCCCATTCCTGGCAGCCAAAGGATTCTCTCCAAATTAATGAAAATAAAATAAAATGTATGTTTTGAACTCCATTTTGGTTTCTGCCTATTTATTACATTGTTTCTGTGCTGCATTTGAAGTAATTGATCTTATTTCTGAAAAGGTGAAAATCTCCAATAAATGTGACACATGGAGTTTAATCTCAAGTAGGCTTAAATAGAAATGTACTTAATCCAACTCAATTTCCTTTTCAGATGTTCTTCAGAAACATGTTTTTATATTTATAACATGATTATACATTGCACTGTTATTTTATTACAGTTGACATATAACTTGATTTCATGTTCTGTTGTCTTTTAAAGTTAACCTCACAGTCCACTGTTAAGAAATACAGCATTATGGCTTGTTTAACAATTATGAAGCTTGAATATGAAGTTCAACAAGTAAGACCATCTTTGTATTCACACATTACATAATCTCTTTTACATTCTCTCTCCTGCTCTCTTCCACTCCAAACTCATCAGGTAACTGAGTGTTTACTCCTTAAACCATTTTCGTCTCAACCCTCTTGAGCCAATTGTGTCATAGTTGTTTAAAGCAAGTTTAAAGCTGTTCCTTTCTCTGCTGCTGTCAGTTGTCATTTCAGGCAAATCGATGCAACCCTCTTCCACCCCATTCACCTCCAGTCTTCATCGCATTCAGCTCCCAGGGGGCCCTTCCTGCATTTCTCTACAATTCTCTACACCATTGTGGTCTAATTGTCTCATTGTGGTCTAATTGTCAAATAATATATTGTTTCAACTTGTTATGCATCTTGTCAATAAATTTGTTTGATCACTCTTTAAAAAATCTAAATAAACATAACCGACATTTAGCATATTTATGTGAGAAATTTGTTTAATTTTACATCTTTATTGATTGTTTTAAGTGGATTATTTTGAAATTACAATTTGGGGTAGCATATAATTTAATTATAAAGGTACTTATCTGCATAACCATGGTTATAGCTACTAGAACTGAACTGTTTTTGTTACTAGTTAAAAGACAATTACTGATTTATTGTGAAGGTCTTGATCTGGAGAGTAGGCCATCACATTTTGGAAGTCTTCATAGGCCATAATTACAACAACAAAAAACGCTCTTTGAAGGCTAGCATTACTCCCGCCGACATTGATCACAACTCGATGTCATTTCTACAGTACTGCCAGCTAAACGATTAACTGACATCCTGGCGATTTTTTTTTTACCCTGATCATCTAAATGCAGTATATTGTATGTTTTGGCTGTACTAGATTGTTGGTATATATAGTAATGATGTTTTGTTACTGGATTATAAGCCTTCAAACATGGACCGATGTCAAGGTTCAAATGTCAGTATTCAGCCATGTAGAATCTTCATACTGACATATGTTACTCTCCAGATCGAGACCTTTCCAATGATGTATTTGGTTTAGCTCTACGACAAAATTTAAATTTTCTCATTACATTGAAACAAGCTGTCCCAGGCCTATAGATTCAGAGAGCACTCTGAAGGCCCAATATATAATGAAGCTTTTTGTTTGTTTGTTTTTCCTTGTTATGTGGAAATAATGACCCAAACTAGTCAAACCAGAGTTTACAATATGACAGAATCTGTTTTATTAGTCAATATATTTGGTTTAGTCCTACGACAACATTTTAATTTTCACAGTTTCATGGACATGACTTTGCCCAGGCATAGTTTCATAGAACCCTTTTGACAAAAATTACTTGAGGTAAAATTGTTTGACATGGCCTAATTTTTAACCTTATTTTCATGATGGCATGCAAGATCTGTTTTCAGCCTCAACCCAAGTACTTCAGTCCTTCCCCCATGTCTGTAGTAATGCACTGGATGGTCAGCAGTATTTTAGTTTAAAAAAAGGTGATTTATTTTGGTCACTATTTCTGCAAGTTTTTTAAAAGGATAAACCCCATGACTGGTCTGCGGCTATGCAGCCCCATACGCAACAAACTGAGATGCACTGTGTATTCTGACACCTTTCTATCAGAACCAACATTATCTTCTTGAGCAATCTGAGCTACAGTAGCTCGTCTGTTTGATTTGACCACACGGGCCAGCCTTCGCTCCCCACGTGCATCAATGAGCCTTGGCCGCCCATGACCCTGTCGCCGGTTCACCACTGTTCCTTCCTTGGAGCACTTTTGATAGATACTGACCACTGCAGACCGGGAACACCCCACAAGAGCTGCTGTTTTGGAGATGCTCTGACCCAGGCGTCTAGCCATCACAATTTGGCCCTTGTCAAACTCACTCAAATCCTTACGCTTGCCCATTTTTCCTGCTTCTAACACATCAACTTTGAGGACAAAATGTTCACTTGCTGCCTAATATATCCCACCCACTAACAGGAGCCGTGATGAAGAGATCATCAGTGTTCACTTCACCTTCAATGTTATGCCTGATCGGGGTATATGTCAAGTTTAATTGAAAAAGTAAAAACATTAAAGGCTCATCTTTGGAAAAACTTTATTTTTTGTCTTTCACAACAAAACCAGTGAAAATAACTTCAAACAAGCCACAAGGCTGTATTTAATAACACTGGACAATGAGCTAAGTTCACTTGTAAAGCACTAACAGAACAGGGAATCAAGTTATGTCAACTGTAATAATATACAATTTAAAGTATAATCATAACATAAAACACTGTATTTTTCTGTTACATACTATGTAATGCATTATACAAGTACTTAATGTACGTGTTAGTTAAATTTCCTGTAACAATGTACAATGTGTTTGTAAGGACAAAACTGACAGATAAATTGTCAACAAATTAACCAGATAAGAATTAGAATTTATGTTGTTTATGATGTTTATTTCAATGGTGCAGTAATATAAATTTACACAACAGTTATATCATATAAAACACTCAATCAACACCCCTCTGGGGAAAAAAGGCACAGATCCTACGCTGCTGCTGCACTGCAGAATAAGTGGATGTGGGGAAATGCAAGTAATAATGAGTAGGGCTGCACCATATCTAATTGCGATTATTCTGGTTAAAATTGCGATTTAAAATGCGATTTCTATTTTTACAAATGAAAAGTGTGTGTATATAACACGTTGTGTTTATATATTAACGACTAATAATAATTATGATTATCGCTAAATAAAAATATTTAACAAAATAAGAAATATTACTATTACAACAACATTTTCATTATTAAAAATAGAGTATTTAAGAATAATAATATTTATATTTTACAGAAAACGTATTTTACAAAAAAACAGATAGACTTTATCACTGTATAGAATACTATAAAATAATGCATTGTCTGCCTCATTCTGTGATAAAAAACCACATCAGCTCACAAACACTTGACTGATGATGTGAAGGGACTTAAAACATGTTATTAAACGTTGCCTTTTGTTGGACAACAGGTTTATGAACACGTTGCATTACTAGTTTGTAGAGATGTTTGACACGTGTTGCTTTTTCAAACGCACGTTATAATCGACTCAAACTCACAGTGCTTTCAGACGGAGCAGTGTTTACTACTGATCACAGAGCCGCTCTTCACTGACACGCTGGGCATATTTAATTAAAATCGCAGCTTTTACGCTTTCATAATCACGCATAAGCCAGAGATTGCATTTCGATTTCGATTAATCGTGCAGCCCTAGTCATGAGGTCCTCATGAATGTGCTTACCCGATTTCATGGCAATCTGCCCAATAGACAATATAACATTTTACATTCTGGTCTGAGGGTTGTGCTACAGGGAACGTCATAAGATCAACAAAACTGACACGATTCATTGTCTGGAAAGCTTGAGAATGCTCAGTAAATTACTTCGAAATCTGTTCATAACATTTGTTGTATACAAGTCAAAAGTTTGGCCTGACGTTGGCACAAGAGGAAAGGTCACAGGATTTTGGCTGAGATTGGTGCACCTATACTGAGAGGTTTGTGCATCTTCAAGGAGCATTAATGTGCTTACTAAATTGAATTTTCAACAATATAGAATGCATAAAGATTTTGATGTGGTTAATCAATCAGCATACTAAATAATACACAGATATAGGGCAAGTCCATTTCCTTCAACAGTCCGTTTGTGCAGCTTCCATCTAGGGAAATGGAGAAAAACAAAAAAGCAAGAGGAAGGATAAGAAGGTGAAGTTCAGCTGTTTTAGAAGGAACAAGGTGTGTAAAGCATTAATAAATGCACAAATAAATTATTAAGAGTAACAGTAACAGGGGGGTATTCTATCAACGCAGCTAATGGAAGCTGTGCTCACTTGAAAAAGCCTGGTTTGAATTAACATTGACTTTCACTGCAGGCTCAAGCCGTTCCACTAACATAATTTAGCTATGTCTAGTCAATGCATGCATTGTGCTTGTACACGGAGTACATAAGCAGCCCTGAAGAGTTAAGTAAATTTGAAGGCTTGTGTCATACAGACACCGCTGTCCCTCAAACAAATTGAGGGACTGATCCTCTCTCTCCTCCATCCAAAACTTCAACCAGACAGCAGTTTAGTGACTTGACCAGCTGACTTTGCTACGAGTTGATTGTCTGTTAAAACAGGAGCCATGCCTTACATTCTCAAACCATGTATCAGCCAGCTTGAGTCGAGATGAGATGGGCCAGTTCACACCTCTGCAATGTTCTAAAACGTTTTTGTCTCGATGATAATCTTTGGTCTGAACTGGGCTTAAGCCAGTTAATAGAACTCTCACTTAAATTAGCAAGACTTATCAAAAGAAGCCAGGCTTTTCCTTTATCCACCTTGATGGAACACCCCTGGTCTATTTTTGAGAACATACAAACATACATATGAATAAAAAAATTACCTAAATTGTGTTTTCCTCTTCATCCTCACTGGTGTCTGGACTACTGAGGCCACTTTGATCTTCCTCTTCAACTTGTAGAAGGACAGAGGCCTCAGGACCTAAAGCAGTCTTGTACTGTTGGAGGACCATTTGCAACCTTTCTGACACCTCTGACAGTCTTCTTCTTAAGAGACAGCAAAGTCCCTCATTTCCCTTGCCTATGTCTCAAAATACAAAAAAAAATGCATTAAAGACAAACTGCATATTAAGATTGCTTTATAAGGCCAAAGAACTTCGATGGAGTGAAAAGATTTCACCCATTCAAATCTTCATACCAGGTTGGTTGGCATTTTTATGTGTATCGCTGCTTCTGTATAAACAGACTTGGGGCAACATGATGGCTCACTGAGGTGACTTTATGGAGCGAGGCCCAAAGAAGTAGAAAAGTGTTTTGTGTTTCAGCCAGTCTGATAGCTGTTTTTAATTTAACAGTTTTCTTCTTTACTACAGTTGTGCTAAAGTAACACATTGTGTAACATTCATGGAGTTACATCAAGAAAAAGGTGTGTTTGATGATGCTGACCAGCTAGGTTTTCTATGTTGACTTGAGGAGATAAAAATATGCTTAATCTTGATGTTACACTAACCCCATGTAACATATCAGGACAGAAATTCTAATGTTAAAAATTATTTTGTTAATTTCTGCTTTCATGTAACAGCCATAGTACAACAAATCTGCACATACTGCATCTCAAGCAAATGTGACACTTTAAAGCCTTACTGACTTGTTACCATGGCGAACAACTCCATCCAAGTTATGTGACTGAGACTGATATGGTTTAATTTTTTTTTTATTTGAAATTCATACTTTAAATGGACAAGGTTTTTTTTTTAATCAACTTACCCTCCTCAGCCAACTTGTTCTTGAGAACCACTGCCAGGCTCTGCAACCATGTGCAGTGTTGTGCCATCTCCAACACCAAAACCCTTGTTTCCTCTTGCAGTCGCATTGTCAACATCACTTGGTCATGCAATTGTTTCTTGGTTAAGAAGTTTGCTAAGAATCAATAACAGTTATATGTATACATTAGACAATCTTGCATAATAGCATTGCAATGTTTTGTAACAAACAAACAAACAAACATGTACTTTTTTATCAAATTGATACATAATAAGAAGACTGAAAATACACCCATAAACCAAATGAATATTATAATATTTTACATGCATTATTGTGATAATGTCTGAAAACTGACATACCACTGCCATGAACCTCCCACGGCCATATTTGGCACACAGTGCTCTCTCCAGTAAGGGAATGCTCCACCACAGCTATGTCAATGTTTGTGACAGAGTCTAGTACAAGATCATTGTATTTCTGTATCTCCTGAAGAAGGAGCTTTTTGTCTTCTGCCAGCTTCCTTCGAAGGCGGTGGCGAAGCTTGCTGCTGTCTAGAAACACATGAAGTACAGGGGTAGAGGTTTGTGACAACTGTTCAACAAGAAAAAAAACGTACTTTAGAATGGGCAGTTTTAATCTAAAGATCGATCTAATCTTCAGAACACCTGCCTGTGTGTTTTCAAGCAATCCTGAAGAGCTTGATTAGCTTTGTTTGATTAGGGTTGGAACTAAACTCTGCAGGGCAGTGGGTCCCCAGGAGCAGGGCTGAAGACCTCTGTGCTAATTCCATGTATTTGTTGGTGGAGTAGGATGCATATAGTAGCTTGTTTAATTTTTCAACCTATTATATTATATAGTTACCATTCTGACGGTAGAGGGTTTGCGTCCGCTGCCTCACACTAAGGTAAAGCCCCTCAATTGACTGCTGAAGTCCTCTGTGTGTGGTGACTTGACTGGCATGAGATGTATCTGGTGTCTCTGTAGAAGTAATAGTGAAAGCAAATCCACCGTTAAAACAACACAGAACAGTTTCAGTGTTTGAATTTGTATATAAAACCCCTTTTAATCCAACTTCATTGAACTTGGTATGTGCACTTCCTGCAGGGAAACTGGAATATACCACTAAAGCTGACATAAATGTGGCATAACATCAGATAGTAACACATAGTTGGCTGGTCTTTGGTGGCAGGTGATGTCACCAATTTTTGTAATCCATAGATGATCAGTCTACTATCTTTGGCTGCTCTTTAATATCAAACATAAAATTTCAGATAGTATTGGAAAAGGATATTTGTTGTTTCTTTTAACTGGTCATGCCTACCACCAGCTGCCCATTCCTTTACATCAGAAAGCCACTGTGACACCACTTCATCTGTGCAATGTAGCTCTGTTTTTAGTTCAGATAGCCTTGCAGACTCATCCTGGAGTCTCCGACAAGTCTGATAAACAGTGTTACACAATAATCAGGATTTGTGTGATTAACAACAGGCCAAGTGCAGACAACAAAATAACACACAGAACTATTAATAGGAGACTTACCTTCACATATCTTGTGGAAAGTGCCTGATGTAGAGAGATGCTTTTTTTGTGGTTCCACCCCATTGCGTGTAATGTAAGCATGTCCACCCGTGCTGTTGAAAGCAAATAATGAGGTTATGATGCTTACTCGAAAAAGAAGTATGCAAGAATATCGCAAACACTCTGATCACCTGCTTTGGACATATATTTGGTCGTCAGGGCACAACGTGAGAGGTAGCTGTTCACTTGCTCCACCTCCTCACCGGCGGTTGTCCCTGCTCCTTCCTGGTTCCTACCACTCCATTTAATCTGTTAGTAAAGGGTGGAAGAAATTCAATTTTATTTTATTTATATACAGTAACCCAGTATCACAATTTAAAAGGCTTTACAATCTGTACAAGAAATGGTTATGCAAAAAGGCTACATAGTGTAGTGTAGCTCTTAACTTCAGTCTTTTTTCTTCATTACAAATGTACATATAATGCAAAAAAATTATACATACCTCACACTTAGTAGCATGGGCTCGAGCATGCATCACACTGAGAAAAGGTTTCATTGTGGTCAGCTCCTGAAGAGCAGGAAGGACACTAGCAGCTTTCTCAAGGTATGGCCAATATTTGCAGGCCACGTCCATAGCAAAGAATTGTGCCTTGGCTGGCATGAGCTCCTTCTGAAGATACAGAGGGTAGGCAAATATCTCCCCTCTGTACATATTAAGGGCTTTCAGAAGGAATCTGTGGCGACACACAGCAACCTCCATCCCCTCTTCATCTAATTTGGAAGCCCTCCTTGAAGTCTCCCTTGCTGCCGTCCACTGGGAGTCCCCACATGTGCCTCTTTCCTGTGTCTACGACACACATAACAAACACAACAAATCAATTATATATGTTGTATATATATTATATACAATATATATGGCATTTACTCTCTCAATTTGATTTTGGAGTAGTTGGTAGGCAGAAGTAGTTGAAGTGGGGGGGGAAATCAAGGTCGGACATAAATGGTTAATTTTGTAACAACTGTTTTTCTCAAGTTATGATTAAAACTTGCATTTCTCACTGCTTTCTGTACGGTGTCCACAAATCTAGACACCACACTGTCTTCAGCCACAAAGAGCCCCTCAAAAAAGCCAGGATCATCAGAGCTGAAGAAGAAAGAAAAATCCATTAATTAAATATATAAAGAAAATAAAAAATAAAAACTGGAACAAAGACCACCTTCCGTTTCGGCGAAAGCAATATAGCTTTCGGTTGCCATATAATGGAACACTTGCCCCTAAATCTTCCAACGTTTATAGAACCTTCAGTTTTGTTAAGGCATTCATATTCTAACGATGAATCCAGTGCATAATTTTGGGGTGTCTCTCTTTTTCGTGGATCTATTCTTACATCTAACTTCTGACACTCATCTCCCCATCCAGCCTGGTAGTAATATCTCTGATAATATGGATTTCCAAGCATAGCCAAACAATCTGCTGGACAATACGGCACATTTCTTCTAGACACAGCACAGTATTTTGAATAAAATTCTGCACAGTGTATGTTGTCATATTGATTTGGTAGTATCGTTAGTTTCTGTAGAGGTGAGGGTGCACATAGCATGCAAGTGTTCTTATTTACTCTTCTGGCGGTATATTCTGCCCATTTGTACCATTCATTGTGATGTGCTATATCTAGCAATTTTTCCTCCCCCAAGTCCCAGTTATCATTATGTTCTAATTCAGTGTGATTGTCATCAACAGCTCTGGGCCATTCCCAGGATCTTTTCTCAATGTGTTTGTGTACTACAGTACCTTGTTCTTGCTCAGTCACGTTAGGATAGACTGCTTCAGTCAAGGTCTGGTATGTCACTGTCTCCGAGGTCGGCTCCTGGTATGTCAATGTCTCCGAGGTCGGCTCCTGGTATGTCAATGTCTCCGAGGTCAGCTCCTGGTATGTCAATGTCTGGGAAGTCAATGTCTTGTAAGTTGAGTGTGGAGAATTCTTCGTATCGTTGTAATCCACTCGTTGAGGGCCCTGGCTCTGGGGAGGGTCCTCTTGGGAGCTCTGGGTCTGAGGAAGGCACTGCAACATGTGTATCAGTAGTACGAACAGTGTCAAAATCTCTGTTACCTTCCTGTTCTGAGTCCACCGGAAGAGATGACCCATCCTGTGTCTGCACCTCATCTCTGGCTTCAGTTCTTTCAGCCTCCCTAGAATGAGGTTCAGCAACATCATTATTTTCTCCTGCAGGCACTGCGTCCATTCCACGTCCCTCTTGGACATCTTGTTCTATTTCATCTCCCTCTCCTTCTGCGCCCTCTACCTGTTCGTCTCTTCTTCGTCTCAATCTTGGTACTCTGGTACAATGGTTCAGGTGATACCATGTGGTGCTACCCTCTACCTGTACTGCTGTTGGGGTTGCTCTTACTACAGTATACGGGCCTTCTCGTCTTGGTTCATTCCATCTTCTCCTAAAGACTCTTAAATACACTTGATCTCCTGGAGCTACTGGGCAAGGTGCTTCCTCCTCCTCTCTAGCCCCTCTGCTCTGCTCCTGTGCATAAATAGCCTCATGTATAGTAGTTAATTGCCTTATATATGTTTTTAGTTCATTTACTGCCCTTTGGATAAATGCTGAGCCATTGTCAGAGCTGATTTGAGATGGTATACCGAATCTTGGAATTACTTCTCTGGTCAAAAACTTGATGACTGTTTGAGCTCCCTGATCCGCTGAGGGTTCTGCCTCTACCCATCTGCTAAATCGATCAATAACTACTAACATGTATCGTTTTCCTCTTACTGATTTTATCATATCAACGTAATCTAAAACCAAATGCTTAAATGGTCCTTCAGGAACTGGGATTGAGCCTATTGGTGTTGATGTTCCCTTTCTGACATTGTTTTGGGCACAAATTTCACATTCACTTAAAAACTCATCAATACGTTGTTGTATGTATGGTGACCAAAATCCCTGTCTCTTAATTTTTCTAATTATTTCCCCCCTTGCGCAATGGTCAAAACCATGCGCATCTGTTATCAAAATGGTCAATAATTGATTTGGGGCTATCATATAGCCTTCATGTGAGCGATAAATTCCATTCACATCTCGTGTTGCCCCTCTTTGATGCCATAAAGCTAACTCATATGGTGTTGCTCTATTCTGCATTTCTTTTATATTGTCCACAGTAGGAATGGGTTGAATCAGCACTGAGGGTGCCATTACAGCAAGTTGGCACCCTGAAGCCTGTTTAGCGTGCAAATCAGCAGCATTATTTCCCTTAATGACAAAATCATTGCCCTTCTTGTGTGCTTGACATTTAACAATCGCCAATTTGATTGGGTGCATCATTGCTGAAATTAGTTTAATAATTTGATCCCCATGTTGTATTGGAGTTCCATCGCTTTTCTTAAATCCCCTTTGTTTCCACACTGCTCCAAATAAGTGGCATACTCCATGCGCATATGCCGAGTCAGTGTAGATATTGGCTGTCTGATTTTTTGCCAATAAACATGCCTCTGTCAGTGCTTTCAGTTCTGCTAGCTGTGCTGAGCATGGTTGTTCACAATGTTGTAGCAGGACTGGTACAAAAGAATCTCCTTCCTTTTTAACAACAGCAAAACCAGCATGATTCCCCAGGTGATCACGAAAACATGACCCATCAACAAAGTAATTGATTTCAGCGTCAAGAATTGGGGTTGACTCCAAGTCTGGTCTCAGGCGCGTAAACGCCAGAGAATCTGTCACACACTCATGGGGTTGTCCTTCATCTTCCAAAGGAACATAATTTGCTGGGTTTGCTGTTATACATCTTTTTATGGTTACATCAGGGTAAGTCAACAGTGCAGAATAGGCTAAGCATCTAGCTTGGGTTAGTACAAATCTTCCTCTTTCTATTAGTTCAGCCACTTTGTGATGTGTGTATATTATGACTGGATAGCCCATTGTCACAGAGGATGCCTTGTCATATCCAAAATATACAGCAGCTACCCCTTGTTGATAGCAGGGTGGGTAGCCCTGTGCTACATTGTCCAATTTTGTGCTGTAATAGGCAATTGGTTGTTTCTTTCTGCCACTGCACGTTTCTTGCATCAGAACTGCAGATGCAAAACCATCTTTTCTATTGGCTACATATAAATGGAATGGTTCTTCATAATTTGGTGTAGCTAAGGCAGGAGCAGTTTGCAGCTCCTTCTTCAATGTTTCAAAGGCTACCAGGGCTTCTGTGTCCCAGGTCAGCCGTTCTCTGAGGTTCTGTTGCCCTGTTTGTTTCATCAAAGCTCTCAGAGGAGCTGTTTTTATGGCATAATCCTCTATCCAATCAGCACTAAACCCTGTCATTCCTAGGAATGTCATCATTTGCCCTACTGTCTGGGGCTGTGGTGCTCTACTTATGCCTTCTAATTGGCTAGGTGAAATTGATTTAGTCTTATGGGCAATAATCCTTCCCAAGTATTCAACTTGTGGTAGGCAATATTGTAATTTTTCTTTGGAGGCCTTGTGTCCTCCCTCTGCTAATTTTGTGAGCACCTTTATTGAATCTTGATGACACTGTTCTATTGTCGTTGAACAAATTAGCAAGTCATCGACATATTGTATCAATGTGCTGTCCAGTCTCAGGTCTTCTAAGTCCATCTTTAACACTTGATTAAACACATGCGGTGAATGTTTGAATCCTTGTGGCATTCGCGTGTAGGTATATTTTTTACCTTGGTAGGTGAAGGAAAAAAGGTATCTGCTCTCTTCTGCCAATGGGATGCTGAAGAAGGCGGATGTGAGATCTATAACGGTGAAATAGTTAGCGGCAGGTGGAACATTTGTCAACAATGTATGAGGGTTGGGGACTTCTGCTGGCCAATCTTCTACTACCTCGTTTACTGCTCTTAAATCATGCACTAATCTCCACTTAGTTTTATTGGCCTTTTCAACTGGTAATATGGGTGTGTTGCAGTAACTTCCTGTCTTAATTAGCACTCCTGCATCTACTAACCCTTCTATTGTTTTCCTAATGCCTTCTACTGCCTCTGGCTTCAGCGGGTATTGTTGCTTTCTGGGTAGCACTATTCCTGGCTTTGTTCTAATTCTTATTGGATTTGCTGATTTAACTAGCCCTACATCTGTATCATGTTTTGACCATAGCTGTGTGGGCACCCTTTGTTCCATTTTGTGAATTAGTTCCTCAAACTTGGATCGTATGGTTTCCTTTTCTAATATAGTGTCCCTAGTATCTACCACTACTTTTGGGGTGCCTTCCATCTTTGTATAACATGAAATCTTTAGATATGTCACATCCAATGTTTGGGAAATAAAAGGGTTCTCTGTATCTTCCCAGTTCATTCTTTTAGCTTCATTCATCATTGGTCCTAAGTCCCTTGCTTGTTTTCCCTTTGCTATATATAGGGTGACGTGTGGGGTTGATTCTTCCACTCTAAACCATTTTCTTGTAAAATCAGTGTCCTCTATCTGTAATGCTGCTCCCATTGGCCCTATTACTAAATATTCTGAGCTTATGGGTATTTGTTGTTGTCCTGTCTCAATTAACCAATCTTTTTCCAGCTGTGGGTCTCTCATTATATCATAAATCATTGTACAGTGAAACTCAGTTTTTAGTTCTTCTATATCTCCCAATTGTTCTTCTATGTACCTTCCCCATTTGCTTAATGTTTTTTCCACCCCTTCTCTTAAATCCCCTATCCAAAATATGTTTGCTTGTGACTCTTGAGAGTTGTCTTCTTCTGCTAGTATCATTTGTTTTATTGCCCTGTTGTCAATATATATACCTTCAGGGGAGCACCAAATTTGTAGGTTCAGTTTACATATAGCATCTCTTCCTAGTAGATTAACTGGTGTCTGTTCTGATATTAAAATTGGAATTCTCACTTCAGAGTCTTTTACTTTAATGCTGACTGGAGCCGTCATTGGAATTAGCTGCGTTTGTCCTGGCGCACCTTTCTTTTGTGGCTTCTCCAGTGAGTGATCTAAGTAACTGCCTCCTGCAGCGTGGCTGCTTGCCACAGACTCTTCGCTCATCTTTGTCTCTTTTTCCCACAACTCTTCCTTTTCCTGTTGTTTAGCTTTATTGTAGTAGGGCCTTGGTTGCTTCTCCTTTTCTTCTTCCTCTCCTGACTCCTCTTCAAAAGTCACCTTTCCTGTTATGTGTAATTCAGCGTCCACTAGTGGGAGCTGTCTAGCAGTAGTCGGGTCATATAATGGTGCATATGGGGGTGGTCTCTCTTCTTTTATTTTGTCTTTTTTATTCTCACTAATCCCACCCCTCTGTGCTTTAATCATCTTTATTCCCCAATCCTTAAATAGTTTCAACACTTCTTGTTCTTTTGTCCTTTTTTCCTCTCTTTTCTTTGTTTTATCATGGGCCTTATGATTTTTTATTAATGCCTCCATTTCCCTACACATTGGTAAATCAAATGTTCCCTCCACTGGCCACTTTGTATTTAATTTTTTGGTCCTTTTTTCCCACTTCCTAGACAGATCTCTGATAGTGTCTCTACATATTGGGTATTGTGTTATTATTCGTTCTATAGGGGTTTCTGGATCATGTGACACCGAAGCCATCGTCTTAAGGTTTGCTTTGTTGTATTTTCCTAAAGGGTTTCCAAATGCTTTATTGTATTAAATTTTATTTAATATTTAAAATGATTTTAAATGAATTTTCTGTATTGTCAACCCTTCAATATTTGTTAAATGCTCTATCTTTTAGAATAAAAGCCTTTTGGCCTTGGGATTCCGTATGTATTTCAAGACTGCTTTTATTTGTACCTCAGTCAATGGCTTTGATGACACGTCCTCCAATCCTAGCCAATCGTGGTTGTTGCGTTTCCAAAGAATATCTTCCCCCAGGCAGATCAGTTCAAAACTCCAGAGCTCATTCTCATCAACCCTTCGACCCCTCAATGTAATTCCTCCTGTCCAATATGAATAAGTGAGACATGAAGTTAATTTGGCATCAAAACCCCCTACTACAGTAATTGAGACTTGTAATTCACTTTTTGTGCATGTTGTAAAGTTCAATGGCTCAAACACTTCAACCAGGGCCTCTCTCTCTTGTTCATTTAAGATTTTTCTTCCTCTACTCCCCCTCGTCCTCTTGTTCTTCCCTTTCTTGGCTTCCATCCCAGTGAATCCAGCTGCCTTTCTGCCTCCCTTTTGCCTCTGCGTATCTCTACCCACAGGTGGTGTATGTGTTTTGGATTCTGCCTGAAAATCACTGGCACTGCCAATTTGTCAAGGGTCCAATTTGTGATGGGGAGGGGTCTAACCCCCCCTTTTCCCTTGTGTTCACAGAGTATCCCACTCTCCCACTGCACTGGCCTCACACAGGGACTTACTATAATATAAATGCTTTTAAGTATGGTTACCCCTCCCAAATCTTGAGGCCAGCGTTGCCCCTGCGTTTCGTTTTAAGTACGGGACAAACACTGGTAGCAATTTCAATTCTGCTGCGGCCAACAGTGTTTCCAAAAGTGATGTTCTTGGAGTGCAAACCAAATCCAAGTGTGATCTTGTATTTTCTAACCTCCTCACGCCAATCTATCAGAGGTCATTCATCTTCAATCTGCATTAGATTTGTAATTTTTGTGAGTTTTTTCAAAAGTTCGTCTTTCTTTTCCTCTGTCAAATGTTTTCTCTCTCCCTCTGTATTCACATATTCATCCTCCAACCAGAAATTTTTCTTAATTCCCTTAGCCTTAATCAATGCTTCCTGGTATTTTAAATGCTCCCTGTATTCTATATCTCTTCTTTTATATTTTTCTCTGTCAATGTCACTGATTCTAGTCCACATACTGGAATAAACAACAGAGTTTTTACTCTTTGATGTTACACACACACTTCCTCCCTATCGTGATATTTCAATGTCTTCAGTACGCACACACTTACTCACATTCGCTGCGCAGTTATGTATCCTCATGCACATACACACACTTTCACTCTTACCCGGGTTTTCACTCACACTTTTTTAAACACACAGCTTTTTAATGGTGTTGGGAAAGCAGAAGAGCACCTTTTCACCTTATTTCTTAACTATCAAAGGCTGCGCCTCTTTATTTGGATCACAGCGCTCACAATCTGGAGGATGTCCAAATAAACGACACAGCCAGCTTTTTGGAATATTTTTAGCTCTCAGAGAAGCCCTTACAGCATGTATTTCCTTCTGGTTTTTATTCATTTACAGTTATCAATGTTACATAATTTCAGTTTATAGGATATCCAGCAGTGGCATAATGCCAGTGTTCAAATGGTAATTTGGTAGGGATCAGGCCAATTTTCCCCGTTTCTCTGTTCAGATAAGGTCTCCAGCGAAGAGCACTGAAGACCAATATTATGGTTTGCCCTACACCAAGTGGTGATCTTCTGCTAGTGGTCGCAACTACTGATAATATAGCTGGGTCTGTTATTAGTAGCTGTTCAATTTGCTTCCCTTTCTGTCTCCTTAAGCGTATATAACAGTCCCCCCTCCCTACTGGGCTGAGTAAATAGATCTTATTCCACAGAGCGCTCGCTATCCTCAACCCGTGCTCTTCTACCGTTATTGGAACAACTCTTTTCCACAGTGAACGGTTTTGCTCAGTCATTTATCAAAATACTCTAGCTTATCTACAAAAGTAATTAGTACAGTTAATGCAGCGCAGTCAAAAAACAATGCAGTAGAAAATCCAGTGTAGTTAGAAACAAAATCCAAAGCAATATACCAAGCAATATACACTTCTGTCTGTTTTTCTCTTGGGCCCAATCACTCTCAGCAATGCTTTCTCTTTTCTGACAATTTGGCGCTTCTTATCTGTCCTTGACCAAACTTGGATCTTTTCCCAGACAAGCGCAGCCTAACAAACGCACATACATACACACATGCCTTTTCTTCTAGGCAAACACACAGCACCTCTTGTGTGTTTAAAGAATAAATAAATACTTTATTCCACGCAGCACCTCTTGCGTGTTTGACGCAGCACTTCTTGCGTCCTATTTCTACTCACGTAGCACTTCTTACGTGATTAACGCAGCACTTCTTGCGTTTTTTGACGCAGCACTTCTTGCGTCCTATTTCTACTCACACAACACTTCTTGTGTGTTTAACTACGCATGCGCTTTTCCCTCGACCTGGAAATTACATCTCATTTTTCTTTTTAATGTAAATATACATTCAGGCATTTTATTCAATCATGTGGTTCGTTTGATAAGGCTTTTTAGGCAGTTACCTTAGGCAAGCAGCTCACAAAGGTCCACAAAACAAAATATAAGCAAATTTGCTTACCTTTTATTTATATGGCGCCTTTTGTTTTGTGAGGCCTCTGCCAGCTCACCCACCGCTGGTCCCCCTCAGCCCTTTTCGGCTCCTGGCTGGCTCCGCCAATTATGTAGTGGCACAATCTAAGTCCAAAATATCCTTTCAATTCAGCAAAGAAGAAATCTCTCAGAGTCGAAGTTCCAGGTCTCAGGAAGTATAACTTTATTGCCAGAACAACAAAGTGAGATGCAGCTGTTCATCTGACTTAGCTATGTTAAAACTTAGTTTCTTATACCTTATTCTTATCACCCTTTATCCAATCAGCGTCTTTCTATGTATCTTTTCTTTTTAGCTCCACCTCATAGTCTCGCCACAATTAGATATCATCCTCTGCACGTTTTAAATTTATTGGTGGAAAATCCCCAGCTTTCTGATTTTTTAAAAAGTCCTCATATAACCCTTATATGACAGTTTCTAAGCGCTTCACACCTGTTCCCCATACAACAAACACAACTTTCCCATGTTTTCCATCTTTTGATGGACAACAGACCTTGATTTTCTGGTACACAGCCGAGGCCTACTAAAAATGAATTTCTTCCACACCATCTGCTGGAACAGCCAACATTTCTGGCGTGCAGGCTGGGCAGGTGAAAGGAGCACTACAGCAGAGCTGGTCTTCCTCAAATGAAGTATAGGAAAACTCTAAGAAGCTGCGCTGCAGTGCATCGCCGTTGATATGTCCAGACTGAAAGATATATAGAATGAAATAGTATTTGTGATGTTGTCTGCTTATGGAAAGAAATGTTATAATATGGTAAAAACAATTACACTTACTCTTCCTCCACACTCAGTGCGATGCTCCAGCAGCTTTGCGAAGGCTTGTCTGGAGAATCCCGGAGAGATGAGCTTGAGTTCGTGAAAGGAGCTCAGGAGGTCCAGTGTATAAAGCGTGGAATTGTTGACAGAGGCTGGCCAATATCCACTCCTAAGTAGGTCCTTCAAATCAGGGGTCCACTGCTGCTGGCACGTCTGACATACATATAGTAGCTGATGCAAGTCAAAACGGCCTTGAAACAAAAAAGTACATTTAAAAAATAATAAATACACATTTACGTGTCAGAATTGCGTGATAACTTTATGACGTCTGTTTCGTCTGTACCATCTCAATGAGCTTTTATTAGTGTTTATGCAGGCGCAGTGAGGTGAATCTGTTGTTTTCTGACGTTTCAGTGGGGAAACTTATAAACTTAGATGTAGCCTAAATCACCAAATTCCAAACAGCTGTGTTGATTGGACTTCATGTTGGAAGGATGCAAAGGATGTTACTGCTTTGCAACAGCTAACTATTATTTTCTTTGCCGAGGACAAAAATAAAAACATGCCGGTCTTTGTTTTAGTGACAATACCATGTGCTATACCATAGGTTTTGACACTACTGCAATTGTAAGCACAAATGCTACAGCACACTAGTGTGAAAAAAATCTAATCTACAACAGAATAGTGAATATCGAAACAGTGAATTGTTTTTACCATTGATGGTAATTAAAATCACTGGTTTGCCTGGTAACACAGTGAAGTTTGTGCCTTCACAGGAGCAGTCTGGCATCTTCACAGTTGGCAAAATGCAAGCCGGCAAAAAGAAAGAAAACCACTCATTTAGATGATCTGAAACTGGCTGCAGACACACATGAACAGCAAAATTAGGGCTTTCGAGAAAACGTACCTTGCACATGGATGCAATATCCACCTTCCCCTTTAATGACACATGAGGTTGGAGGAATGGCTTCAAAAAACCCATGAATCACGCATTCCCTGTTGTGGAGTGGCTGTTTTTTGTGATGCAATACATCACAGTCCCCACAGAACCACTCCTCTCTCTGCACCTAGGGAGAAAATAGAACAATATTATAATACAATATTTAAAATAAATAACTCATATAAAGTACAATACACTCAATTTAAGCTATTCCAAAATTAGTTAAGATACTAGGCTTGATTTTCCTGTATTGGATTGCTTATTGGCTCAGTGTTTAGCACTGTTAAAGTTTAACATTAATAAAAACCAACCTAATAACAGCAGGCTCGTGGCAAAGCCAACACAAGGGAGGACCAACAGCCTCTTTTGCAATAAGGCATTTTAGGTGGTATGGTCTTGCTTCTTTCCAGCGCTCTGAGGCTTTCTGCTGTCGAAAAGACCATGATGATGCAGAGCTTCTTTGAGGCTCAGCAGAAGGACATGATGCCAGCCTCTTCATATTTTTTTCTGTAAAGAAAATACTAAATAAAGTTGTAAAGGACTACTTAGATGAGGACCAATTACAAGTCAACTGATCAATATTTAGAATAAACATGCCATTTCATGATTCAGTATCAAACTGGCCCAAATCTTTACTAAATTGTGTTTTTAATCCATCTACTGCACTGTCCGTTTTGTCTAATGCGTTTTTCTTTAATTATACATGGATTTTAGAATTCAACTTAAATTCATCACTGTGACTTACCAAATTCCTCTTAAGGATTTAGTTTTGCTGAGGGTACAGTAAGTGGAACCTCCACACTGGGTGACAGGGAGCACTTAACTGTGGGGTATGTGACTGTAAAACAGTACATAAAAGAATAAGAACAGGTTAGGCTAGCACTGCATTCATGTTTTTTTTTTTTCAACCTATATACTGAACAATTTATGAAATCAGACATATTTCTAAGTACTTGGTAATGTATTCTACTATAGTGCCACTGAATGGTTTATCCACATTTTAATGTCTTTTTAGATATTGGAATATTTCAAACTCTCAACAAGCAATTACAGTGTTCTAATTTGAGTTGGTCTACCATTTACATAGTAAATTCCTACAAATGTCAAATAATTCAAATATAACCTGTAGCTGAGGCCTGGCGTCGCCCTCCTTGCCTCCCCCTTGGCTTACCACGTCCTACAAAGTCCCTTTTAGAGGTCTGTGAAGAGTCTCCTCCAGAGAGGGCACGTTTCCTCTCCACAGCTGCTCTCTGTGTGTTGGAGTAAATATTTCTTGTAAGATTTTATTAAAGGTACTGGAACCAAAGGACAGGTAACTAGTGAAAGGAAAACTCAACATAGTGTGTTAGTAAGATGTTGAACGACTTAAATGAGCCTTGGGATAGAGTCTCTGTAACTCGGAGGGATGGAGCTCTATTCTCCAAAATACATTCAAAGCAGGATAGGATGTTAATTGCATCATGCAATATACCTGTATGAAATCTTCTGCACTCATCCTTCTTCCACATTCATCACGTTTTTACTTTAATTTGTCCCCCATCCATATGTCCAAGTATAAAATGATTGAGGTATATAAAAACTCTAACCCTGGCTTCAGCTAGAATGTGGTCATGTTTCAGTTCAAGAGCCATGCGTCTGCCCTCTTGGTAGTGGGGATCCTGTGAATCCAGTTTATGTTTGGTGGCCATTGCAACGTAGACAGATACAGTGGATACAGACAGACAGACTGACTGACAAAGACGGATAAGACAGACAAGTAGACAAATACAGACAGAGAGGAAAGGTTGAGAAATAGATAAAAATATAGATTGGAGAGATGGATGGAAATATAGATAGTGAGATTACGAGAGATTGAAAAGATGAAGTGAAGAGATGGAGGTTGGCTCTTAAAAGTGCCTTTGGTTTTTTTTAAATCAGGTGTAGCAATATGTTGACAGGTGAAGTTGAAAAGGATCTGCAGGAAGAACAGAAAATGTTAATTATGTAGTTATGTTGATATAAGGTTTAAAATGTGTACCCCAAAAGTGAGAGAATCACATTTTCTTATAAATACTTAAGATAAATGAATAAAAATTCACGTTTTTCCCATGTCCTGTTCAACTGTTAAAAGGCGCGTAACATGAGTCTGGGGTTCCTCGTCCTAGATTTAAAGGCAACGTTATGTGCAGTAACGTTAGGCCAAATGATAATGGCACATTACAGTGATGTTGTTGGTGAACCACGATGACTGATCGAGATAAAATGACATCGTCTAACTTAGATAACTAGAGTTAGCTTATGTTGAAGTTAGCTAGCCATTTATCAAATCTAATTTCACAAGTTTTTTTTCTTATAATGAGGAAACCATTGGCCGGGCTTTCATTCGTTGCACTAACATGTAAATCATGCGAGTCTAATGGCAAATAAAGCATCAATTATAACATTTAAGCAAAACGTGATCATTAATTATGAGCCTCATAACTTACCTGGACAGTGGTTTGAGCGCAATGAGAAATCACTGAAGAAATCACCCAATGGCAACGCGGACTGGCTCCGTCTCCATAGCAACGGATGCTAAGGCTCATGGGTAATGCTGGCGTCCACTAATTAATTACATTAAAACTTGTTTATTTTAATCTAATTAATATCCAAAACGAGTCCCCGTTCTCACAATCACTGGAGTAGTGCTGGGTGGAAGGATTCCACTATGGGTTCCATTATGTCAACAATTTAACATTTTTAACCATTGTTTTGTTTATTTTATATATGTAACATTTATATTTTTCAAAAATGATGTTTATGTATATTTTTTTGAATTATTATTATTAGTAACA
The DNA here is from genome assembly GCA_039654625.1 of Rhinogobio ventralis. Taxonomy (NCBI): domain Eukaryota; kingdom Metazoa; phylum Chordata; class Actinopteri; order Cypriniformes; family Gobionidae; genus Rhinogobio; species Rhinogobio ventralis. The sequence continues at coordinate 10,427,557 of CM077202.1, forward strand.
CGATTTTATTTTTATTAACATATGTAACTATTTGTATTTTTTATATTGTTCATAATAGTATTAATACTATTTAAAGCTATTTATTAAACACTGGTGTCTTTTATCTAAAACACCCTTGATGTGCATGTGGCTTACTGCTTTAATAACTAATAACGTTCATCTTTACAGTGGTTGCCATCTATGACTACACCAAGGATAAGGACGATGAGCTGACCTTTATGGAAAGAGCCATCATCTACATCATTGAGAAGAATGATGACGGCTGGTTCGAGGGAGTTTTTTTATTTTTACGGAAAATTCTATTAAATTATTACATTGTGCCCTTTTTTTATGGATTTTTTTAGAGTGTACAATTTCTCAACACAATTATACTCTTTTCAAGGTCTAGCTTCGTCATTACTGCAGGTTGAATGGTTCTGATTGGCTGAGAGAAAATAGATAATCATATAGTAAGTTTCCACACATCAGCAATTTTTTTAATAGTTATTGCTTTTTAAATGTTTATATAGCTTTTATTAATTTTATTTTAGTACATCAAGTTAAACTGCATTAAAACGAGAAATGTTGCTTTAGCTGAAATACAGTATTTATTTTCTTTTTTTATGGTTTAGTTTGACTTTTTGTCTCACAATTCTGACTTTATTTCTCATAATTCTTCATAACTTTATAGCTATATATAGTCCTAGTAAGAATTGAGAGATAAAGTCGCAGTTATATCCTCTTTATTCCGTGACGGTAAGCTTTTTATAGTCTAAGTTTGACTATACTCACAGAAAATAATAAAATGAGAAAACAGACTTATAGGCTACATTTCTACATCTGAATATCGGCACTGTTTGTCCGGTGATCTAAGGTTTTGAAGTCTCTTATGCTCACCAAGGCTGCATTTATGTGATAAAAGATACAGTAAAAATGGTACAATTGCAAAATATTATTACAATTTAATACATCACTGTAAATCATTACACTTTTTGCTTTTTCCGTTACCACACCAAAACTGAACTGAAAAGAAGTGATTTTTTCGTATGACATTTCCTTTACTTGTCTACTAAAATATTAATAATTATTTACATTCATAAGTAGGTCATATTTGCCACAATTAGCTCATAAACACAAGAAGCTTTTTCGTTCAAACTCTACCCATGTCAGGTACAGTTGAGACACCCATCCGTGATGCTGTAAAACTGCCTAACCAATTCATTGCAAATGTAAAATACCTTTAAAAATGAGTTTTTTTTCAAATTCAGTATTTTATTTGATTATTTGTTTAGTTAAAATTAGTTAATTTGTAAAACATTGTACAGTAATGGCAAACAGCGTCACAATATTTAATTTCAGTTCATCATTTTAATAGTAACAAAGTTGAATAACAGTAAAAAAACATTGAACAATTGCAAACAGCAATAATAAAACATATCAAATGCAAACAATAACCTAATAAACATAATGAAAACATAATAACTCATGTGTGTGTCTCAATGTTTCTCAACTGTGCCCCGCTGACCACCTCGAACATTTCTCTAGATTTTACGATTTTAAGATGAAAATATCTTTGGACTGGAGAAGCGAATGTACTTCAAACTTCCCACGATCAAAGAAGGCGCTAATACGCATGTGCAAAGCAAATCTCACAGATCAGACTTGTTGCGCACGCAAGTTATTTGAGGTGTTTCAAATGTACCACTGTACCTGGTCTACCCTACTGGCAGCTTATTACCCGGACATTATCCAGTCATTTTATGGACATTACTGTTACCCTAACATAAAATGCAATGAAGTGCAAAATTCAAAATACAGGTAAAACACCTGTAAAAAGGAAATATGGAAACTTCTGTTAAATGATTACATCATATTGTGCCCTATTTTTATGGATTTTTTTTAGAGTGTACAATTTCTCAACAATTATACTCTTTTCAAAGTCTAGCTTCATCATTACTGCAGGTTGAATTGTTCTGATTGGCAAAGAAAAAATAGATAATCAGTAAATTTCCACACATCGGTTTATTTTATTACATCAAGTTAAACTGAATTAAAAAGAGAAATGTTGCTTTAGCGGAAATACAGTATTTTATTTCTATTGTTTTTTTATGGTTTAGTTTCAGATTTAGATAATTTAGTGCAAATAAATACGTAAAAAAAACTGGTGAGGGAGTAGGGGACACCGACTAACCAACCAGATCATCCGAATCACACATGGAGATCAATGGGGTGCCGGATGCCACACCCTGGTCTCCCTCACTAGATATAACTTGCGCTTGCAAAGTATATATACCCCTCACAAGACCATTGTTTCTCTTTGACGGTAACATAAAATTCAGCTTGCGACTTTTACATGTTTGTTATGCTTGCACGATCAAACATAGATGTATGAAACACGATACGAATGCAAATTCTACATTTATTCGCTTATTATACTGTTTTAAAATCCAAAACAGTCATATTACCCAGAATGCTTTGCTGCTTATGCAAACACATAGCGATGCTATTGGTGCAGGTAACGATTACGACTTCTAAACAGAAAAAACAAAGATTCTTTAGTTTTTGTGAAGTTAGTTTAACCCTTTCACACTTACGATCACACCGGTGTGATCAGTCTTGACTGGTCCCTGGAGCATATGATAACACCGGTGTGATTACAACGGTCAGTGCATCACGTGATCAATCGACTCACTGGATGGCGCTGAGACAGACGCTCATCATATACAACTATTCAGTGTTTTCAAAGGCATAATGTTTCTTGTAGGTTTCAGACACTTATTAAATACACATAAGTACCAGCAAAACAATACATTTAGAGTTTGTGAAATACACACTGATGTCTATAAAAGCGGCAATAATAATCATTTCCATTATACTAAGACAACAAGTTTTATTCATATCAGATACACATTGTGTAAGTAACTTTAACGTTTCCTCTGTTATTCTCCCAGTTCACCGGCCACTTACTTTCATGTATTTCGGGAGAAATGGATCATTTCACGTGTTGTAAATCCAATAGATCCGATTCTCTGAACTGCGGCACACACTAAAATGGCGGCGCCCATCGTGCATATAGCTCAAATAACGCGATCGTTATAAAGGTGTTTAAAAAACAAAACACATTCACTGTAATAACTTGCGAGAGACGGATCTGTTCAAGGTGGTTCTTTTACTCAGGGAAATCAGCAGCAAGCAGTACACTTGATAGCATCACAGCTGGATTACATATGCACCCTAACAAGTTCTTCTTTGCTGCTCGAACAGCATTAGATTGCCCCCTACGGGTCAGTCCACAAGAGCTCACTCTGTTACAACCCATGTTTGACAATCGGGATACCAGATATGTCACGCTTTAGTTAACAAATTTGTAAATATTTTTAATAAAAAAGGAGAAATTAAATAAAAGCAGATAATCAGTCATACAGCACTATTGTGACTAGGGTGTGTCACATGATAAGCAATGACGCGTCACCATGGAATCAATAAAGTGATAGGTTCTAAATCAGGGGTTTTCAAACTGGGGTCTGGGGACACCCAGGGGTCCTCAGAAGGTTCTAAGGGGTCCCCAGAAAATTTCAGAGAGTAAAAAGACAAAGCAAAAATGGATAAAGTCTACCGAACATTCTAACCGTTTCAGTTCTAAATGTTTCTCTCGTTTCTTGACCTATGCATACTTTCCAGAATTGTACATGTTTGCTTTGTATCTTTCTAGTGAGTTTTTCTCACCAAAGTCCCCTTTGTATTGCTCACTGGGGTTGTAAGGTAGTATTCTTAACGCAGTACATAAGCTGCTTACATACAATTATTGTGAAAGTTGCTTATACAAATAATTTTTAATAATTTTTTCTTCTTTAAGTTTATACATCCAACATTAAGTATATAGCTAATTTAAGTTTGGAAACAATATGTTGTTTATAATGCCACACTTAATATTGTTGGGGACAACAGTTTAGGACCCAAGAACAGATGCAAGGAATGAAGACCAAGAGTCAGGAGTGCGATTAATTCAAGAAAAATTTACTGTAGAATAGTTTGCAGTTTCATCAGCAGAACACAGCAAAAACTGGAGTGTTGAAATTTGGGTGTTAAACATTTCTGCGGTAATTTCAACCCAAAGACTCATTTTGTAACATAAAAGTTATTTGACAGAGTTGATCTTTTAAAAAAAAAATAATAATGTTTATGCTTGAACAACAAAACAACACACACTTTGGAGCCAGGGGGGCAAAAACATACCTGCATAAAAGAAAAGGAACACATAGAGAAAAGTTAAAATAGAAAAAAGAAAAGATAGGAAAGAAAAAAAAAGACATTCACAACTATACAAGACCTTTTTATCATTCAAAGATTTTAAAGACAGTACACAGATGAACAGTCTTAATAGCTTTTCCGTTAGTACTAGTTTGAAAAAAGTAATTTTCAAATTCTTTAAGGGCTACTGAGAAATGTTTTTTTTTTGTTAGAAAACTTACACTTATGAATGTGAAATTTTACTAATAAAATTAACAGATTAATTACAAAAGCTTCCTTATTCACTCTGTTATCATACTTTAGATATCCAAAAATTACATTTTCAAAATGCAAATCAAAATGAAAGAAAACCTTTTGCTTAATAAACATGGACACGTCACACCATAACTTTTCGCATGACTACAATGCCAGAAAATGTGGGGCACTGTTTCCAAGTGCAAAGAGCAAAAAGAGCAACTAACATCAATGTCTTTCTTAAACTTTCTAAGGAAATGTTTGACAGGGTAGAATTAGTGTATTATCTTGAAAAAAGACCATCAGTGTTAGAGATGTAATTACACTCCGCCCAGTGACGTCTCGGCAAACAATTCTCAATTTCAACAATTTCACTTCTTCGTTGGAGAAATCGCCAGCGCCGCCATTAAATCCTCGTGGTTTGAACGGTAAGTAAAATTAAATCAAACTTACATAAACATTTATGATTGATTCCATTAATTCAACAGCAGCATGTACAATATTAGTACGGAGCCCTGCATAAAACATGCAGACAAATAATGAAATGATATGTGGTGCAGCCATACAGTTAGTGTTGTAGTCAAGACCACCTAATCCGAGACCAAGACCAGTGTGTGTTGAGACCAAGACTTTGAGGGGTTGAGACAAAGACAAGACCAAGACCGGTTTCGAGTACTACAACACTAAATACAGTGGTCTTCATTTACACTGATTTACATTGTCAAACGCCTTTGCATGTTACAGTTAAAATGCTGGTCCAGGTCAAGTACAGGAAACAGCAGAAGTATGTGAAGCTGGATTGTATTGAAGGACGGTCTGACTTTATGCAACTTCATCTAAAAGGTTTGTTTTATTTCACTTGATTAAAATGTGATAAATACGCATCTTCCTAGCTCTCATGTTGTAGACTCTGATTTCTTTGCATGCCTTTAGCTATACTATTTTACAGAAGGGGATACACTGCACAACATTTTCTTAAACAGTCTTTCGTTGTGAAGCAAGACATTCAGTTTTATCTTCTCATCTTTTTCAGTCATCGAGAGATTTTGTTTGCCACCAGATGCAAAAGTTATATACAAGGATGCGAGTTCAGCAAAAGGCGGATTTGAACCTCGGGTCGATTTGCGTCAACTTTCTGACATCTGTCTTACCCCTACACTATTACCGCTGAAAATAATTTGGTGACTTCCGTTATTTTGTCTGGCCCAACCAGACGTTTAGTAAACAAGGCGGGCTATTTGCACTTAATGTACATGTCATATACTCCAGAAAAACCCACATTTTTCTTGCTTCTGACGCCCATGCATGTTTCTGATCCTTGTGCTGGTCATCAAAATATTTTTATGTTTTCTCATTCTTTACAATTTTCGGACTCGTCTTTCTTTTCCAGAGCTCTGTGAACAGCCAGTCTCTTTTGCAATGACCTTTTGTGTCTTGCCCTCCTTGTGCAAGGTGTCAATGGTTGTCTTTTGGACAACTGTCAAATCAGCAGTCTTCCCCATGATTGTGTAGCCTACAGAACTAGACTGAGAGACCATTTAAAGGCCTTTGCTTTATATTCTAATTTTCTGAGATACTGAATTTTGGATTTTCCATAGTTGTCAGTTATAAGCATCAAAATTAAAAGAAATAAACATTTGAAATATATCAGTCTGTGTGTAATGAATGAATATAACATACAAGTTTCACTTTTTGAATGGACTTAGTGAAATAAATAAACTTTTTGATGATATTCTAATTATATGACCAGCACCTGTATATCCTTATGCGTACTGGGCTCATAGAGGCCAGTGACCATAAGGAAAAAACTTGTTTAATCATTGAAGCGTATGAAGGCCCCAGATGCCAACTTATGAAGGGGACGGGCTTCACAGAGGCCGCCTTATTATTCATTATACAGCGAGGATCTGCGCCTGCAGCGCAAGGACCTCCAAGCTGTAGAATCTGGTAAAAGTAGACAGTGACGACCAGCCTGCCGATCTACAGATGTCACCAATAGATACTCCACTAGACCATGCCCAGGAGGAGGCCATGCTTCTGGTGGAGTGAGCTTTGACGCCTTTGGGACATTGGAGGCCCATAGTATCATAGGCTAACACTGTCGCGTCCACTAGCCATCTGGCTAGGCTTTGCTTGATGACCGGAAGTCCTTTAGTGCGGCCACCAAAGCTTACAAAGAGCTGCTCCGACTGTCTAAAGTGAGAAGACCGCTCAATATATGCTCTAAGCGCCCTAACTGGGCAGAGCAGGTGTAAATGTCTCTCGTCCTCAGAGGGGGGAAGAGCAGAGAGAGTCATTACCTGTGCTTTGAATGGTGTTAAAAGCACTTTGGGTACATAGCCATGTCTCGGTTTGAGGATGACTTTAGAATCACCTGGGCCAAATTCTAGACAGGACGCGTTCATAGAGAGCGCTTGAATGTCACCAACAGGCTTAACTGATGCCAGTGCTAATAGCAGGGCAGTTTTCAGCGAAAGCGGCTTTAATTCAGCCGTCTGCAACTGTTCGAAGGGAGGTCCTTTTTTTTGTGTTTGTAGGACCAACGAAAGGTCCCAGGATGGCACCGTAGGAGGGTGAAGAGGGTTAAGCCTCGCACTCTGAGAAGAGCGCTATCTGCGAGCGAAGAGAGGAGATGGGCATACTCTCGCAGTGAGAGCAGCCGGACCCGGCGAGAGCAGCGTCCGCATGGGCCTTTTCCAGACAGATCACGCACTCATCATGACCGTCCTCCTCGTGCAGGTGAGTGCTCCACGTGCCACACATGTGGCGCGACATGACGTATGTCGTTTATAAGGGTAAAGGATACACCGTAGTGTTCGTCGGAGAGTGCAGGGGAATGGCGCGACAGCTCGCGGGTTTGCTGCCGATTGAGGGCGCTGAAACAGGCCGCTGACTCGTTTGCAGAGGTCCGGGCTGGCTAGCTCGCTATTCCGCTGCAGGCTCGTCTATTCTCTGCGAAGGTGGTGTAGGCTTCGAGAGTTATCAGAGAGGACCGAGATCGTCATTGAAGGAGAACCTGACATTTATGGCATTACAGCGTCCTTTTTGGGCAGATACCCCGCCCATTTGGCTGGTTTTTGTGCTCAGCTTCGCGGGCTTAGTGCCCATTGGTTTGCTCAGTTACGCTGTTCTGCCATTGGTTCACGCAGTTCCCACTGGCCAGCCAATAGCGTGCGAGAAGTCTCGACACTGTTTTGGCTGTGCAGTAGCACTGTGTGATTTTGTGTCGATTTCTTGACGTGGGCGGGAATTATACGCCCCTTTCTGCTGATTGGTCAGCCGAAGATCAAACTCATCAGTTCTTCCTTAGTTCCGCTCAGCAGAATAAAAGTCCTCTGCTGCTACAGCTGTACGGCTTCTTAACGCGTGTATTGCAGCTATAATTGTAACCTTTTATTCATCAAACAACCAGACTAACAAATGGCTTGACACAACCCGTACCAGGGCAGAGCCTAGACAGGGCTTTCTTCTGTGTAGATATACATTCACATACACTTTGCATCAGCTGGGTATGGCAGGATATATGACAGCTGTTTGGTTTCTCACCAAACCCTACAGTATACCTTCAGAATGCTTGGAATATACCACACCAGTTGCATATAATTATTTTACAACATTTGCATCGGCTTAAAAAAACACTACATCCCTACACTTCATCTCTTTCTCATCAAACAACCAGACTAACGAATGGCTCACGTTTTTTTTTATCATGAAACATGCTGTGATTTATTCCAAAGTGACTTCAATAATACATTTACGTCAAATAATTTAAGTGTTGACTTTTAAAAGTAGGCGCGTCCAGCATTCGCTGTATTTTGGTTCATGTTGTTCAAGGAGACCGAGACGCGCACGCAGCGAATCCTGTTGTTTTCTTTATTTTATCTACATTTTGTATTCATTTTGAATGTAGTACACAAATAAAAAATATACATTTTACCGTTTCGATGATGATTATGATGTCCTACTCTTATGATGATACATGACTGAGTATTAGGCTAAGTTATTTCCCCTGCTAAGGGAAAAAATCCCAAGTGATGGCGCCGGCGCCTTACACACAACATAGTAACACAGATAACCAAACATATAAAACAATATTTTGCTTAATTTAATTGGTCTTTTGTACAATGGTCAATTTTTACAATTTGTCTGTTGGGCAAGTAGAATGCATAGCCTACATGTTTGTATTTTATTTGCCGGTATTTTATACTATTTCTGAATGTAGGCTAATAATAAAATGCAGTTTTTACAATGATGCGACGCGCCCGTCTCTCTCAAGATGTGATTTACACTCAGGTGCGACTTATTTTCTGGCAAAGCGACGGTCGATTATAAAAGTTGCTGTATTAGCCTAATACAAAATTCATGGGATGTAGAGCATTTGCACACATAGACACACACACAAAGTAAAAAAACAAAAAAAACAAAAAAAAAACCTTATTGTAGACTATTAATTGCCCCCACCCACATTAATTTTGGGCTGACTCACTGTTATAATTATGGGGTCCTTGTAAATTTAAAATCCACTTATGGCTATACGCATGTAAGAGAAATAGGCTAGGCTATTATAAGTGTTTATTTCATAAATATGAATGTACCTCGCATCTTATCCGTACACTGTCCATTAGTCTACTTCTTTGGCCTGTTTTGTTTGGCTGGCCAACTCTCAAAATCTGTGTGTGAAAGTTGCGGGACGCACTGGACAGCGCGGAGAGAACGCACATGATGTGCTTTGGAAGTTCAGTTGGCAGAGAAAATGACACGCACAGTTTTGTTTGACATCAATTAATACTCAATATTGATGAAATAAACTCACAAACAAAGGTATAGCCTTCCTGAACACTTCAATAGTCTACTGGTCTGCGCTTGACTGTTTGACGCGTTTATCTGCTTAATTAGTTTAACCCATCGCAATTTGACTATTGGAACTGTGTGAACTGTTGTTCTCCGGCAGTTAGTAGTCAGAATGACAGTTCTTGGGTGAACGTTATAGACCCGTTATATGTATTAGTGTTTCAAATATTTAATTTACAACTTATTATATTAGCCTAATTTATATCTTAATTAATAATAAAACAATGTTAACACTGGGCAACCGGGGTGGACAGCCGTCATCCTGCCAGCTGATGCAAATTGTGTGTGAATGTATATCTACACAGAAGAAAGCCCTGTCTGGCTCTGCCCCGGTACGGGTTGTGTCGAGCCATTGGTTAGTCTAGCCCAGACTAATCAATCAGACGGAGCGCAATAGAATAGCGCAATAATTAAATATACATATTGCTCAAATATTTGTTGTTGAAGAATTTTAAACCTACATGTATATTTTTTTATGAAAGTGACCATTATAATGGGGTAATCAAATGCAGGCTAATATAATTAGTTTGTGCTTTTGTTTTTATTTTCATTTTTAGTTTAGCCTTTAGTCAATTTAAAAACAAAAGCATTATTTTAGTTTTTAGATTGTAATGTTACAATGTTAGAATGTAATGTGATTTTAACCACCTTTTTGCACATAATATATTGCATAGCCTACATTCACTATATTTGTTTCCATATCCTTCAATATCAACATTGTTTGTAGGATATCATTGGGCAGGATGTGAAATAATATTTTTTTTTTTAAATAAATCCAGATTTTATTTTTAAAATATTTTTATTTCAATTTTAGTTTAGCACTTGAACCGGTGTCTGTCACTTCAGCCGGGCTGGGGTTCTCTGTCTTGTCGTGCTGGTGCTGATGCTCAGGTTCAATAAACTCCTCTTTGCTAGCATCACTGCAGGCGCCGGCGCTGCCAGGCTCTTTATTTGCGTCGAGCCGACTTTTGAAAAAAGTGTAGATGGTTGGAATATTGGTCGTGTACGTTTTGATAGTTTGTTTTCCAATTTGAAATGAAATAAACAGAAACGAGAAAATGGCCCCATTATTCGTTTCTTTTTATTATTTTTTTTCAAAATAACGAAAAAACGAGATTTCGGATTGATTTTTCGTTTTTTGGTTCACAAAAAAAAGGATAAATGACTTCAAAATTCGTTTTCCACATGTGGGCGGTCAGGAGACGCCCCTTTCCGCCGATTGGTCAAGCAAATCTATTCCCCAGGTCTGTTCAACAAAATAATAGTCTTCTTAAACTGTGCAGGGCAGGTCCTAGACTGGGCTTTCTTCTGTACAAATTAACGCGTTTCACAGAAAAACTTATATCAGAAAAATTTAATATTAATCTGCACCCAGCCTGATTTATTTAGCTGTGCAGAGTTAGCCTAAATATGTGTGGTGAAGCTGCTAGACAATCCTGATGTTTGGGAAAGCACGTTCCTCGTCTGATATGTTGCTTATATTGTTATAGCTAAATAGAAAAAAACCTGCAGGAGATTTTTTGTGAATTATATTGTTTCAGAAATGTGCTTTTATTGTAATATCTGTTGAAAGTTAGTTCACAGTTTAGTTCAAACGGAATATAACTGATCCGGTTCATCAGTCCGACTCCTCACACAGCAGTGTCATCAGGTAAATATCTTCCGATCAGCTGCCGCGAGATGGCGACAGAGAACACGGTGTGCTTGCGTTCAGAATAAAGCAAATGTGAGCAAAGGAATGGACATCCCATTTTATGGAATCGGCTCTTTCCTCATGGTTGAAGTGAACAAGAGTGTCCTGACCAAATTACAGGTAAGAAAACTTTTCACTGGAGTAGTGCTGGGTGGAAGGATTCCACTATGGGTTCCATTATGTCAACAATTTAACATTTTTAACCATTGTTTATTTTATATATGTAACATTTATATTTTTCAAAAATCAACATGCAATGATGTATATGTATATTTTTGAATTATTATTATTAGTAACATGATTTTATTTTTATTAACATATGTAACTATTTGTATTTTTTATATTGTTCATAATAGTATTAATACTGTTTAAAGCTATTTATTAAACACTGGTGTCTTTTATCTAAAACACCCTTGATGTGCATGTGGCTTACTGTTTTAATAACTAATAACGTTCATCTTTACAGTGGTTGCCATCTATGACTACACCAAGGATAAGGACGATGAGCTGACCTTTATGGAAGGAGCCATCATCTACATCATTGAGAAGAATGATGACGGCTGGTTCGAGGGAGTTTTTTTTTTTTTTACGGAAAATTCTGTTAAATTATTACATTGTGCCCTTTTTTTATGGATTTTTTTAGAGTGTACAATTTCTCAACACAATTATACTCTTTTCAAGGTCTAGCTTCGTCATTACTGCAGGTTGAATGGTTCTGATTGGCTGAGAGAAAATAGATAATCATATAGTAAGTTTCCACACATCGGCAATTTTTTAATAGTTATTGTTTTTTAAATGTTTATATAGCTTTTATTAATTTTATTTTAGTACATCAAGTTAAACTGCATTTAAAAGAGAAATGTTGCTTTAGCTGAAATACAGTATTTATTTTCTTTTTTTATGGTTTAGTTTGACTTTTTGTCTCACAATTCTGACTTTATTTCTCATAATTCTTCATAACTTTATAGCTATATATAGTCCTAGTAAGAATTGAGAGATAAAGTCGCAGTTATATCCTCTTTATTCCGTGACGGTAAACTTTTTATAGTCCAAGTTTGACTATACTCACAGAAAATAATAAAATGAGAAAACAGACTTATAGGCTACATTTCTACATCTGAATATCGGCACTGTTTGTCCAGTGATCTAAGGTTTTGAAGTCTCTTATGCTCACCAAGGCTGCATTTATGTGATAAAAGATACAGTAAAAATGGTACAATTGCAAAATATTATTACAATTTAATACATCACTGTAAATCACTACACTTTTTGCTTTTTCCGTTACCACACCAAAACTGAACTGAAAAGAAGTGATTTTTTCGTATGACATTTCCTTTACTTGTCTACTAAAATATTAATAATTATTAACATTCATAAGTAGGTCATATTTGCCACAATTAGCTCATAAACACAAGAAGCTTTTTCGTTCAAACTCTACCCATGTCAGGTACAGTTGAGACACCCATCCGTGATGCTGTAAAACTGCCTAACCGATTCATTGCAAATGTAAAATACCTTTAAAAATGAGTTTTTTTTCCCCCATTCAGTATTTTATTTGATTACTTGTTTAGTTAAAATTAGTTAATTTGTAAAACATTGTACAGTAATGGCAAACAGCGTCACAATATTTAATTTCAGTTCATCATTTTAATAGTAACAAAGTTGAATAACAGTAAAAAAACATTGAACAATTGCAAACAGCAATAATAAAACATATCAAATGCAAACAATAACCTAATAAACATAATGAAAACATAAGTCATGTGTGTGTCTCCACTGACCACCTCGAACATTTCTCTAGATTTTACGATGACCTTGCATGAAACAAAGTCATGCAATACGTCAGTTTTTAGAGCATAGATTAAGGTTTACGAAAATGTAAGTTAATTATAACTGTCATGTAAGGATGAGAAGCTATTCAATGTGGAAGGGACGTGGTGAAAACTTTCGCCAATATCTTTGGACTGGAGAAGCGAATGTACTTCAAACTTCCCATGATCAAAGAAGGCGCTAATACGCATGTGCAAAGCAAATCTCACAGATCAGACTTGTTGCGCACGCAAGTTATTTGAGGTGTTTCAAATGTACCAACTGTACCTGGTCTACCCTACTGGCAGCTTATTACCCGGACATTATCCAGTCATTTTATGGACATTACTGTTACCCTAACATAAAATGCAATGAAGTGCAAAATTCAAAATACAGGTAAAACACCTGTAAAAAGGAAATACGGAAACTTCTGTTAAATGATTACATCATATTGTGCCCTATTTTTATGGCTTTTTTTAGTGTGTACAATTTCTCAACAATTATACTCTTTTCAAGGTCTAGCTTCATCATTACTGCAGGTTGAATGGTTCTGATTGGCAAAGAAAAAATAGATAATCATAGTAAATTTCCACACATCAGCTTATTTTAGTACATCAAGTTAAACTGCATTAAAACGAGAAATGTTGCTTTAGCGGAAATACAGTATTTTATTTTTATTTTTTTATGGTTTAGTTTCAGATTTAGTTAATTGAATACAAATAATACATAAAAAAACTGGTGAGGGAGTAGGGGACACCGACTAGCCAGCCAGATCATCCGAATCACACATGGAGATCAATGGGGTGCCGGATGCCACACCCTGGTCTCCCTCACTAGATATAACTTGCGCTTGCAGAGTATATATACCCCTCACAAGACCATTGTTTCTCTTTGACGGTAACATAAAATTCAGCTTGCGAAGTTTGCATGTTTGTTATACTTGCACGATCAAACATAGATGTATGAAACACAATACGAATGCAAATTCTACATTTATTCGCTTATTATACTGTTTTAAAATCCAAAACAGTCATATTACCCAGAATGCTTTGCTGCTTATGCAAACACACAGCGATGCTATTGGTGCACGTAACGATTACGTATTCTAAGCAGAAAAGTGGACAAAGATTCTTTAGTTTTTGTGAAGTTAGTTTAACCCTTTCACACTTACGATCACACCGGTGTGATCGGTCTTGACTGGTCCCTGGAGCATATGATAACACCGGTGTGATTACAACGGTCAGTGCATCACGTGATCAATCGACTCACTGGATGGCGCTGAGACAGACGCTCATCATATACAACTATTCAGTGTTTTCAACGGCATAATGTTTCTTGTAGGTTTCAGACACTTATTAAATACACATAAGTACCAGCAAAACAATACATTTAGAGTTTGTGAAATACACACTGATGTCTATAAAAGCGGCAATAATAATAATTTCCATTATACTAAGACAACAAGTTTTATTCATATCAGATACACATTGAGTAAGTAACTTTAACGTTTCCTCTGTTATTCTCCCAGTTCACCGGCCACTTACTTTCATGTATTTCGGGAGAAATGGATAATTTCACGTGTTGTAAATCCAATAGATCCGATTCTCTGAACTGCGGCACAAACTAAAATGGCGGCGCCCATCGTGCATATAGCTCAAATAACGCGATCGTTATAAAGGTGTTTAAAAAACAAAACACATGCACTGTAATAACTTGCGAGACACGGATCTGTTCAAGGTGGTTCTTTTACTCAGGGAAATCAGCAGCAAGCAGTACACTTGATAGCATCACAGCTGGATTACATATGCACCCTAACAAGTTCTTCTTTGCTGCTTTTAAACCAAGTCGAACAGCATTAGATTGCCCCCTACGGGTCAGTCCACAAGAGCTCACTCTGTTACAGCCCATGTTTAACAATCCCAGTCTCACAAAAGTTCGAAATTTAATCTATTGATTCGTGTTCATGTACTTTTTTTTCGTGTCACTACGCACGATTTTTAATATAATGTATTTCAATAGGAAGTAAAATTCGTGCTTTTTTTTATTGCAATATTAACAAACAGAACAAGTCGATACATACAAGAAATATAAACAATCTTTCAAATCAAAAGGAAATTATGATTCAATAGTAAACAGAGGAAATATAAAAGGAACTTAATTAAAACTACTGAACAATAATCCTAAAAAAAGAAAGAAAGGAGAAGAGAAGAGAAAAAAAAGGAAAAGAAGAGGGCATAATAATAAAGAAAAACATATTAAGGAACAATATTAAACATGGCACACATTCTGGATGTTGTCATTGCTTTCTTGTTAACAGAAGTTGAAATTGTATTTAAATACATCTTCAATTCTTGTTTGAAAAAATTAAAGTGGGGTTTTACTTTTCATATATTTACATTTATGAATATGAAACTTTCCAATAAATAAAAGAAGGTTTATAAAAAAACTTGCATTAAGCAGATTATTGTCTTTGACATAAAAACCAAAAAGAATGTGTCTATATGATATAGAAAAGTTACCCAAAACCTTTTGGACAATCAGAGCATCAATATTATTCCAGAAAGACCAAGCAAAAGGACATTCCCAAAACAAATGATCAACAGTTTCAGAAGAGGCTTCACAAAAAGACCAAGATGTATCAATATCACTTCTGAATTTCTTTAAAAAGTACTTAACTGGATAAAATCTTTGAATAATTTTATAGGATATTTCTTTAACTTTATTTGTTAGAAAGAATTTCTGAGGAAGTGACCAAACATATGACCATTTAATGTCATCAGAAAGGTTATTCCAATACGAAATGGAGGAAGGAATTGAAGTAACAAGGTCCAAAAATAATGACCTGATTTTGTAGTTGGATTCATGCACTGAGAAACAAATAGAACCAACCACAGTGGATTCAGGGCTAGGGGGACAAACAGAAATCACTGTAGCACTATTATTGTTTCTAAACAGTATACAGATTTTCAAAGAGATGGACTTGAAAACTATATTAAATTCTTTACTAGATACTGGGAATTGATATCTTGAAACAAAATCGGAATAATTAAATAAATTCCCCTCACTATCAAACAGCTGGTTTACTAACATCACTCCATTAGTGAACCAGTTTTCAAGAAATAACGATTTCCTCTTATGTAGAATATTACAATTGTTCCAAATAAAAAAATTGTGTGGCGAGAAATTATGCCTGTAAATAAGTCTCCAAAGCCATAAGCATTTGCTGATGATAATTGGAAAGTTTGATAGGAAGTTTACTGACTGAATAATTGCACATTAAAAGGAAATGTATACCTCCTAATTGAGAAAAGACATATCTTGGGATTATACTCCAAATAGAAGATTGATTGTGAAGGAAACGTTTAAGCCAATTAATTTTTAAGGTATTGTTAAGAGAATCAAAATCAATGAAATTTAAGCCACCTTTATTATAAGAATTTAAAATAACTGATTTTCTAATATAATGAGTTTTATTTTTCCAAAGAAATTTAAGCAACATTATATCAATCAACTTGCAAGTAGATTTATCCACAAATAAAGACTGAGCAGCATAGGATAACCGGGAAATCCTTTCTGCTTTAGTAAGCAGAGTTCTGCCTTTCAAAGATAGATCTCTTAACAACCAAAGGTTACATTTTTTCTGTTTCCTAACTAAAATTCATCTGACATTTTAGTTTAGTATCTTTTATTATTTTGATTCCTAAATATGCTAGAGATAGAGGTTGCAGCTTATTTTTTTATCGGTAGTAATTCGCATTTATTAATATTAAGCAAAAGGCCAGACGCATTAGAAAAAGACTGAAGAGAGGTTAAAGCAATTGGGATCTGAGAGACATCTCTTAGACACAACGCTGTATCATCTGCCAGTTGGCTAATAAACAATTCCGTACCAGCAATAGAAATTCCCTTCACAGGGCTCTCTTTAATATGTAAATGTAAAAATTGTGTAGCTATTAGAAAAAGATATGGGGAAATGGGGCATCCTTGTCTTACACCACGCTTTAAAGAAAATCTAGGAGAAGTGCCATTATTGAGTCGGATAGAGCTATTACCATTACAATAAAGCATTTTAATACTTTTGCAAAAAAAAAATACCGAAACCCATTCTGTGCAGGGCTTGTAACATAAATTCTTGTTCTAAACAATCAAATGCTTTGTAATAGTCAAGAAAGAGGATAAAACTATCAGAAGAAATAAGATCTGAATAATCCAACAAGTCAAAAATCAAGCGTATATTATTAGAAATATGTCCCTGATGTATAAAACCTGATTGGCACTCATCTATTATATTATTAAGAATAAGTTTTAGCCTCTTTGCTAAAACTAAGGCAATCATTTTATAATCAGTATTCAATAAGGAAATCAGGCGCCAATTTTCTATTAGGAGATCTCTATTGGGCTTGGAAGAATCAAAGTTATTAGCCCTGACATAAAGAGGGAGGAAGTGTTGTTTTCTCAATACTCTCTAAAATCATTTTATGTAAAAAAGGTGCTAATTCTTTACTAAATGCTTTATAGAGCTCTGCAGATAGCCCATCAGTACCTGGGGATTTGTTACTTTTTAAATTATTTATTGAATCAAGAATTTCTGAAAGACTAATGGGTGCATCACACAGACTACAATCTTTATTATTAATTTGTTTAATGTGAGATAAGGAATCAAAAAATTCTGTGGCGGATCGCTGGCAAAGTTTAGAAGAATATAAATCATTATAAAATTTAGCACAAAAGTCTGCAATTATCTTAAAATCATCAGTTACATTCCCATCAATACATAGTTGCTGAATAGAATTTTTAACTCGCTGCCTTTCTAACCTAAAGAAATAGGCAGAATTCTGCTCACCCTCCTCTAGCCAATTCCGTCTAGACCTGATGAAGGCGCCTTCAGCCTTCCGTTTATATATATTCTCTAAATTATGTTTCTGATTAACAAGCTCAATTTTTTCTAAGTCTGTAAGATCATCTAGATTTTTACACAATAATGCCGAAATTCTGTCCATAATCTGGTTTTCATTATTTTTTCTTAATTTTGCCAGCGAACTACTGTATTTCCGACAATATTTCCCTATTTCATATTTAAGAAGTTCCCAATTATTGAAAAAAATATTCTCTTTATTAGCTTTATGCCAATAAAAGGAAAGTAAGTTATCAATCTTAGTGAGAACTTTGTTATGTTGAAGAATTGAGGTGTTAAGTTTCCAATATGAGGATCTTTTACTCAATGAGGGAGAGGATACAAATGGAATACAGATAGAAATTGCCTTATGGTCAGGGAAGTATATCAGTCTTTATATTTAATAACTCTGCTGAGGTCAAACAAAAATCAAGTCGGGATTGTCTAGAAAGAGAATTATTGTTCCATGTGAATACTTTTAGCAGAGGATGGGTTTCTCGCCACACATCAACAACAGAACATTTTTGCATAAAGGATAATAAATAGTCAGAATTAGTATTAGTAGATTGGGGGGGGGGGCATCTATCCAAGGTACAATCCAAAACAACATTAAAATCACCACCGAATATTAAGGAAGAATTTGGAAATTTAGATAACATATGACGTATACGTGTTTCTAATTTATAAAAAAATCGTATTATCTCTTGGTGAATTATACCCATAGACATTAGCAGTAATACAAGTCATATTTGCAAACTGAAAAGCAAGTATAATGTAGTGACCATTGATGTCACAATCAGTAGCCAGAATCTTTCCACCAAAATGATTTTTTTAAATACAAACTCCGGCAGAATATTCATTTCCATGAGACATCCACATTTCTAACCCCCATTGTGACCTCCATAAACTGACATCTTGTAAAGTTGAATGAGATTCTTGTATAAAACAAAGATCTGTGTTCAAACTTTTAAGATACAGAAAGATTGCTTTACGCTTAAGAATGTTTCGTAGCCCTCTACAATTTAAAGAAATAACAGACAAGGACATAGAAGAATAAAGAGAAGAAATAGAGAAAACAGAACAATAACAGAAGAAAGAATTAGTTCTAAGAACAAGTATAAGACTAAGTCACCGAGACAGAGAACCTAACCGGTCAGAACAAGCAAGGGATGAGGTCAACAATCCCTTCATTAATCTATCTAGAGAATAACGATGTACAATTGAGGAACAACAACTATAATTTGAAATAATTTGCTTTGTTAACTTAAATCGTTGAAAGTCTGAAATAATCCTATTTATTGGATGTAAATAAAAAAGTTCAGGGAAGAAAAAATAAGCGCATCACCGTCAGAAGTGGGTAATGGTATTTTTGGATCAAAGTGGAAGTTCCAGAATTCACGCACATATCAGTTCCAAGGTCAAGTCAGCATATAGTATCAGTCAATGCGAAATTCCGATCTATTACCTTTTAAGCAGGAGGAAATATTTCCGTACCATCTACAAATGCTCGACCGCCGACGAAAAAGGCCCTTTTGTTCTCTTTTCGGGCTTTTTCAACTATGGGCCAAAGCGTAATCCTCCTCGCTCTGTCGGCCGGTGACAGGTCTTCCGTGATTTTCAGTCGGTTCTCAATCAGAAACTCAGCGTCCTTGGCGGCACGCCAGACAGCATCTCGGTAAAAACGCGAGGTGAATTGGAAGATGATTCCACGAACTTTATTATTTGAATTAACACGGCCAAGTCGGTGTGCCACATCAACTACTTCAGGAAATGTATCTTTAAATTGTGGTAGAAGGCGTTGGCACACGTTGATAACCTCCTGGCGGACGTTTTCTCTTTCTTTCTCTGGAATTCCGTGGATTCTCAGGTTCCATCATTCCTGCAGATCTCCTCTTTCATGTCTTTAATCACCCGCGAGTTTTCGCCAATCAACTTTTCCAAACCGTCTGATCTGTTTTTTACCAGTTGTGAGAGCTCGGAGAGTTGTGTAGAAATAATTGCCGCATTTACGTTATCAGTTCTCCGAAGTTTAACGGCCTAAATATGTGTGGTGAAGCTGCTAGACAATCCTGATGTTTGGGAAAGCACGTTCCTCGTCTGATATGTTGCTTATATTGTTATAGCTAAATAGAAAAAAACCTGCAGGAGATTTTTTGTGAATTATATTGTTTCAGAAATGTGCTTTTATTGTAATATCTGGTGAAAGTTAGTTCACAGTTCAGTTCAAACGGAATATAACTGATCCGGTTCATCAGTCCGACTCCTCACACAGCAGTGTCATCAGGTAAATATCTTCCGATCAGCTGCCGCGAGATGGCGACAGAGAACACGGTGTGCTTGCGTTCAGAATAAAGCAAATGTGAGCAAAGGAATGAACATCCCATTTTATGGAATCGGCTCTTTCCTCATGGTTGAAGTGAACAAGAGTGTCCTGACCAAATTACAGGTAAGAAAACTTTTCACTGGAGTAGTGCTGGGTGGAAGGATTCCACTATGGGTTCCATTATGTCAACAATTTAACCATTTTGTTTATTTTAAGTATGTAACATTTATATTTTTCAAAAATCAACATGTAATTATGTATATGTATATTTTTTTAAATTATTATTATTAGTAACATGATTTTATTTTTATTAACATATGTAACTATTTGTATTTTTTATATTGTTCATAATAGTATTAATACTATTTAAAGCTATTTATTAAACACTGGTGTCTTTTATCTAAAACACCCTTGATGTGCATGTGGCTTACTGTTTTAATAACTAATAACGTTCATCTTTACAGTGGTTGCCATCTATGACTACACCAAGGATAAGGACGATGAGCTGACCTTTATGGAAGGAGCCATCATCTACATCATTGAGAAGAATGATGACGGCTGGTTCGAGGGAGTTTTTTATTTTTACGGAAAATTCTGTTAAATTATTACATTGTGCCCTTTTTTTATGGATTTTTTTAGAGTGTACAATTTCTCAACACAATTATACTCTTTTCAAGGTCTAGCTTCGTCATTACTGCAGGTTGAATGGTTCTGATTGGCAAAGAAAAAATAGATAATCATATAGTAAGTTTCCACACATTGGCAATTTTTTAATAGTTATTGTTTTTTAAATGTTTATATAGCTTTTATTAATTGTATTTTAGTACATCAAGTTAAACTGCATTTAAAAGAGAAATGTTGCTTTAGCTGAAATACAGTATTTTTTTTTTTTTTATGGTTTAGTTTGACTTTTTGTCTCACAATTCTGACTTTATTTCTCATAATTCTTTATAACTTTATAGCTATATATAGTCCTAGTAAGAATTGAGAGATAAAGTCGCAGTTATATCCTATTTATTCCGTGACGGTAAACTTTTTATAGTCTAAGTTTGACTATACTCACAGAAAATAATAAAATGAGAAAACAGACTTATAGGCTACATTTCTACATCTGAATATCGGCACTGTTTGTCCGGTGATCTAAGGTTTTGAAGTCTCTTATGCTCACCAAGGCTGCATTTATGTGATAAAAGATACAGTAAAAATGGTACAATTGCAAAATATTATTACAATTTAATACATCAATGTAAAAAAAAAAAAAAATCTGTTAAATAACAGAAACAGGTCGGGTACAGTTTGTACACTTTTTGCTTTTTCTGTTACCACACCAAAACTGAACTGAAAAGAAGTGATTTTTTCGTATGACATTTCCTTTACTTGTCTACTAAAATATTAATAATTATTAACATTCATAAGTAGGTCATATTTGCCACAATTAGCTCATAAACACAAGAAGCTTTTTCGTTCAAACTCTACCCATGTCAGGTACAGTTGAGACACCCATCCGTGATGCTGTAAAACTGCCTAACCAATTCATTGCAAATGTAAAATACCTTTAAAAATTAGTTTTTTTTTTCCATTCAGTACTTTATTTGATTACTTGTTTAGTTAAAATTTGTTAATTTGTAAAACATTGTACAGTAATGGCAAACAGCGTCACAATATTTAATTTCAGTTCATCATTTTAATAGTAACAAAGTTGAGTAACAGTAAAAAACTTCGAACAATTGCAAACAGCAATAATAAAACATATCAAATGCAAACAATAACCTAATAAACATAACAATAAACATAATGAAAACATAATAACTCATGTGTGTGTCTCAATGTTTCTCAACTGTACCCCACTGACCACCTCGAACATTTCTCTAGATTTTACGATGACCTTGCATGAAACGAAGTCATGCAATACGTCAGTTTTTAGAGCACAGATTAAGGTTTACGAAAATGTAAGTTAATTATAACTGTCATGTAAGGATGAGAAGCTATTCAATGTGGAAGGGACGTGGTGAAAACGTTCACCACTATCTTTGGACTGGAGAAGCGAATGAACTTCAAACTTCCCACAATCAAAGAAGGCGCTAATACGCATGTGCAAAGCAAATCTCACAGATCAGACTTGTTGCGCACGCAAGTTATTTGAGGTGTTTCAAATGTACCAACTGTACCTGGTCTACCCTACTGGCAGCTTATTACCCGGACATTATCCAGTCATTTTATGGACATTACTGTTACCCTAACATAAAATGCAATGAAGTGCAAAATTCAAAATACAGGTAAAGCACCTGTAAAAAGGAAATACGGAAACTTCTGTTAAATGACTACATCATATTGTGCCCTATTTTTATGGCTTTTTTTAGTGTGTACAATTTCTCAACAATTATACTCTTTTCAAAGTCTAGCTTCATCATTACTGCAGGTTGAATGGTTCTGATTGGCAAAGAAAAAATAGATAATCATAGTAAATTTCCACACATCGGCTTATTTTAGTACATCAAGTTAAACTGCATTAAAACGAGAAATGTTGCTTTAGCGGAAATACAGTATTTTTTTTTTTTTTTTTATGGTTTAGTTTCAGATTTAGTTAATTGAATACAAATAATACATAAAAAAACTGGTGAGGGAGTAGGGGACACCGACTAACCAGCCAGATCATCCGAATCACACATGGAGATCAATGGGGTGCCGGATGCCACACCCTGGTCTCCCTCACTAGATATAACTTGCGCATGCAGAGTATATATACCCCTCACAAGACCATTGTTTCTCTTTGACGGTAACATAAAATTCAGCTTGCGACGTTTGCATGTTTGTTATACTTGCACGATCAAACATAGATGTATGAAACACAATACGAATGCAAATTCTACATTTATTCGCTTATTATACTGTTTTTAAATCCAAAACATTCATATTACCCAGAATGCTTTGCTGCTTATGCAAACACACAGCGATGCTATTGGTGCAGGTAACGATTACGTATTCTAAGCAGAAAAGTGGACAAAGATTCTTTAGTTTTTGTGAAGTTAGTTTAACCCTTTCACACTTACGATCACACCGGTGTGATCAGTCTTGACTGGTCCCTGGAGCATATGATAACACCGGTGTGATTACAACGGTCAGTGCATCACGTGATCAATCGACTCACTGGATGGCGCTGAGACAGACGCTCATCATATACATCTATTCAGTGTTTTCAACGGCATAATGTTTCTTGTAGGTTTCAGACACTTATTAAATACACATAAGTACTAGCAAAACAATACATTTAGAGTTTGTGAAATACACACTGATGTCTATAAAAGTGGCAATAATAATAATTTCCATTATACTAAGACAACAAGTTTTATTCATATCAGATACACATTGAGTAAGTAACTTTAACGTTTCCTCTGTTATTCTCCCAGTTCACCGGCCACTTACTTTCATGTATTTCGGGAGAAATGGATCATTTCACGTGTTGTAAATCCAATAGATCCGATTCTCTGAACTGCGGCACAAACTAAAATGGCGGCGCCCATCGTGCATATAGCTCAAATAACGCGATCGTTATAAAGGTGTTTAAAAAACAAAACACATTCACTGTAATAACTTGCGAGACACGGATCTGTTCAAGGTGGTTCTTTTACTCAGGGAAATCAGCAGCAAGCAGTACACTTGATAGCATCACAGCTGGATTACATATGCACCCTAACAAGTTCTTCTTTGCTGCTTTTAAACCAAGTCGAACAGCATTAGATTGCCCCCTACGGGTCAGTCCACAAGAGCTCACTCTGTTACAGCCCATGTTTAACAATCCCAGTCTCACGGCAGTTCGAAATTTAATCTATTGATTCGTGTTCATGTACTTTTTTTTCGTGTCACTACGCACGATTTTTAATATAATGTATTTCAATAGGAAGTAAATTTCGTGCATACATTTCGTGTTTTTCGTTCTGCATAGCACATACGCTGTTGTTGTTTTTTTTATCATTTAATATTCTTTTTTTTTTTACTTTAAGCGCTACATTACTCAACATTTATTCGGGATATTTTATCCTCGTTTTTTTGTTTTTGCTTTATATTCTGTAGGCTTCTCACCATAAACCATCGTCAGTGGTTCCTTCCAGTCAAAATATAGTAAATATATTCTCCCGGTTAATTGACGAGACGGCAGTTGTGCTACGGCCATCGCTTCTAAATGTTGATATTTCTTTTTCTGAGAAATACCGTTTTTCCATCGGCTTGGTGTGTCAAACAGTAAATATTACAGTACCCATGAGCCATAATTTTTTATTGTTTCTTCTTCGATTGTGAGAACGGGGACTCGTTTTGGATATTAATTAGATTAAAATAAACAAGTTTTAATGTAATTAATTAGTGGACGCCAGCATTACCCATGAGCCTCAGCATCCGTTGCTATGGAGACGGAGCCAGTCCGCGTTGCCATTGGGTGATTTCTTCAGTGATTTCTCATTGCGCTCAAACCACTGTCCAGGTAAGTTATGAGGCTCATAATTAATGATCACGTTTTGCTTAAATGTTATAATTGATGCTTTATTTGCCATTAGACTCGCATGATTTACATGTTAGTGCAACGAATTAAAGCCTGGCCAATGGTTTCCTCATTATAAGAAAAAAAACTTGTGAAATTAGATTTGATAAATGGCTAGCTGACTTCAACATAAGCTAACTCTAGTTATCTAAGTTAGACGATGTCATTTTATCTCGATCAGTCATCGTGGTTCACCAACAACATCACTGTAATGTGCCATTATCATTTGGCCTAACGTTACTGCACATAACGTTGCCTTTAAATCTAGGACGAGGAACCCCAGACTCATGTTACGCGCCTTTTAACAGTTGAACAGGACATGGGAAAAACGTGAATTTTTATTCATTTATCTTAAGTATTTATAAGAAAATGTGATTCTCTCACTTTTGGGGTACACATTTTAAACCTTATATCAACATAACTACATAATTAACATTTTCTGTTCTTCCTGCAGATCCTTTTCAACTTCACCTGTCAACATATTGCTACACCTGATTTAAAAAAACCCAAAGGCACTTTTAAGAGCCAACCTCCATCTCTTCACTTCATCTTTTCAATCTCTCGTAATCTCACTATCTATATTTCCATCCATCTCTCCAATCTATATTTGTATCTATTTCTCAACCTTTCCTCTCTGTCTGTATTTGTCTACTTGTCTGTCTTATATCCGTCTTTGTCAGTCAGTCTGTCTGTCTGTATCCGTCAGTTTTGTTATAATGCCTGGGGGGTCTACAAAAAAGATTTGTCCCTTTTGTCAGGGTATTTTATTTTGCCCACAGAAGATCTGCTCCCATTGTAAAAAGGAGCAGCCTCTGAAGCAGCGCCTCAAGAAGAAGCTTCAGAGGTTTGATGAGAAGCGAGAGGAATGGGTGTTTGGTCATAAGAAGAACCACAACGTTGCATCCATCAAGGATGAAGCCATCGTCATGGTATGTACAATTTCTAACATGACATTACACTGTCCAGATCATCTAGGAAGTAAATTCAGTGGTACCATTTGTGATTAAGTGAGCATGCCAGTGCAAGGTCAGAAAGGCACTATTTTTTCTGCCAATATAGATAGTTGAATACATTTTTTTCAATTTTTTTTTTTTTTATCTTTGTTTAAATTGATATTTAGATATCAATGATATTAAGATTTGAAATTGCAAATTTAAAAGTGCAATTTAACTATCAACTTTGAAGGCAGATGTCATTGTGAATTTGTAAGAATGTCATTTATTGTTCTGTTTTTATTTGTAATATCCTTAAGTAGTCACATCTTCACCTTAACACATCACAGTCCTAAATTATCTACCATAGCAAAATTGCAACACAGCAAACATGATTGATACTCTGGAATTTTTTGTTCAATTCTGAGTTAATAACAAATACAGGCATGCATTATGACAGAATCACAGCTGCAATATAATAATCAAACCATTTGATTATTTCACCCATTTGGTCATATAATCACAAAGGTTCTGCCTTTATTTTGAATAAATCTATAGATTGTCACTGTCCAATTGCACAGTAGTTACACAATCTTATCCATGTAGGTGACAAACCCAAACTACTAATGTTGCAAAAAGTTCTATTGTACCCTCATGGTGTCAGATCTATCTTTTTGCTGTTTTTCTATATAGAAGAGTTGGTGTTTGCCTCTACTGTATGAGCTTTTCCTGTTTGCACATACTTGGTTATACAAAAGCTAAACTCACCATGAAGTTAAAAATCCTGAATGGCATTAACCTGGATGCTATCATCAGTAATGTTATATGTGACCCTGGACCACAAAACCAGTCATAAGGGTACATTTTGAAAGCTGAGTAAATAAGCTTTCCATTGATGTATGGTTTGTTAGGAGAGGTAAATATTTGGTAGAGATACAGCTATTTGAAAATCTGGAATCTAAGGGTGCAAAAAAAGTTGCCTTTAAAGTTGTCCAAATGAAGTCCTTAGCAATGCATATTACTAATAATAATACATTGATATATTTACAGTAGGAAATTTACAAAATATCTTCATGGAACATGATCTTAATATCCTAATTATTTTTGGCATAAGAGAAAAATGATAATTTTGACCCATACAATGTATTGTTGGCTATTGCCACAAATATACCTGTGCAACTTATGACTTTTGTGGTCCAGGGTCACATATTTTCTCAGTAATGAATATACTTAGTTATTTTTTCTGTAGTTTTACTATTACTTTAAACAGCAAATACCCATTGTCATTGCAGCTTGAGAAACTCCATGCCATTGGATACAAGCCAGTTCTGCTTCTTGGAAAGGACACCAAAAAGAAAGAAAACAAGTGTGAAATATTAACCCCTCGCTGCACACTCTCCGCCTATGCCCAGGACTACCTTCAGAAGATAGGTTCATTTTATGAATACCTTTGTGAAGGTGAGATGCATGCACTGTATTTTTAAAGTCAAAGTTCACAACTTGTGTTGTGTGCAAAAGATTTTATCAATGTTTAAATCTTAAAGGGATGGCTCACCCCTAAAACTTAAATTCACTCCTAACCTCCTTGACAGTATAAACTTGGGAGATGTTTCTATTTTTATATAACCAACACAGAGTTTGTTAGCACAACACTGGATCTTTTCAAAACAATTAAAACATGTCAATATTTATCTAGCCAAACAGCATTCCCTCAAACTGTAAGATTTGGCAAACTACAACTTGTAAGACAACAGACCTTTTCTACCTGTCCATTTTTTGGGGACTGTTTATTTTGATTGCGAGCTACTAAGATTTTGTGATTGATCGTGTTGATTAATAAGACATGGATAATTCTGCATGGGGGACTTTTGAGGACATGTAACTTGACTTGATCTGGAAAGAAGTGGCCACATTTTACATCTGTTTGTATAAACGTTAATGCAGTATTATGCCAACACACTGTGTTGTATAAAAAATGGCAAGCTCTAAAGTTGTTACTGTCAAGGAGGTGAGTCGTTGATGGCTGAAATGTAGTTTTAGGGTGAACCATCCCTTAAACAATTTCCTTAATCAATCCCCAAAAAGAGAGCAAGCTTTTGAGTGTGATGGAAAAAGCACAACACATTAATGTTGAATACCAGCTTACCACTTTTGCAGTGTGGCAATACAATTTCTTTGATTGTAAGCAAGTGTTTAAGTCAATGTTTAATTTTACATTCAGTGTAATCGTGTGCATTTATGTTAGAAAATTATTGGGACAGTCACACATTATAATTGTCTCACATAAATGCTGAACAAAATGCGGCCATTATGAAGAAATGTTAGAGAAATGAATACATCACTTTTTTTTCTGCTGCTGAATGATTGTATGATCGTAGGCTCCTCTATGTGACGTCTCTATCAACACAGTGATGTCACATCACATGTAATGTAGACGCCAATGGAAAGAATAATATAAATAAACAGAGCAATTCCAATAGGGTCCTCACACCATCGGTGCTCGGGCCTTAAATATTCACACCTGGGAATTGATTATGGGAATTGTTATAAAATATATATACTGTGAACTTTGAAATTATTATGTTTGGTATGTTTTTTTGTAGGAGCCATATTTCATTTTTGTTTTCAGCCCACATACAACAATATTTTTAATGTTTAGGCACACTGACCAAAGCGGTTTTTGCAGGGACATATACTAATTAGACCCATGAAATTTGCAAAGACCCATTTTAGTCAATGAATCAAATGATAATGAATCTCCATATACTCTGCAAATTAAACAATATTGAGGACAGTGCTGAAATGTAGAGCATTAATGGAAATAGCACAAAGCCTAAGACCTAAAGCCCAAAGATTTTAAGTGCACACAGTCCAGTCTGAAATAAATAGTTTGACCCAGTCTTTAAACAAACATTACACTTGGTGTCATTAGTTTTATAGATATTATGAGCACTCAGTTTTGAGTACCTGACTAAAAGATATATTGTATTTGTTTATAGTCATAGAAAATCAATAAAATATAGATTTGTCGATATCTAATACATCCAGTGGACTATCAATAGTTATCCCGTAATCTAAAGTGCCCACAAGTCTGGTTGGGAAAAATTGATTCTGACTATATGATTCAAACAGATTAACACTTAAAATGGGTACTGTTTAGGGATGTGACAGTGAGGAAATTTTCCCACCGGTTAATCGACGTGTGACAACACCTATAATACCGGCTTTTAAATCGCTAATTCTAAACCGAAAGTAAAACGCACACAGCCGCTCTGGCATTCATAATGGAGTGGAGCAAAGCCAGTGTTTTCAATGAATTCCTATGGAAGTTCATTAGCCTATTATTCTTAATGAAAAACACAACAACGAAACAGTACAATGACAAACGCCCTTAAATAGGCGCTTTTACATTTCACTTTGAAACCAAATCTTCCGCGATCATCTTGTCATTTAGCTCCTCACTCTCGTGATGAATGAAATCTGCCTTCTGCTGCTGGTCTGTGCTGCCACTCTCGTTCGGCTCACACTGTATTGAGCAGACACATTCAGTTTTTAATTGAAGTGTTTGTTCTCTAACTGAACGATATGATTTTATTACTATAAACAAATCACAAAAACGGTGGGGGCGTGATGTAACCGGTGCTGAGCCTGAACACCGGCAACAGCGACAATCGCAGCAAACCTAGTACAGTTCAAGCTCATGGTTAACCTCTATGTTTTAAGTAAGCAAAACACAACACTTGTTTAACTTGCACAGGTTTCAAGGATTCAATGTTTAAATCTTCAAGGATTACCCAGGATTCAAGTGACAACGATGATCAGCTGATTACGCTGCACCTCACACCCTGTGACCCATTGGAGAACACGAGCGACTGGGAGGAGGTGAGGGCCATGCAGGTGGAGGAGACAAGGAACATGCTACTGGAGCAGGCTAGCTCTACGGAGGGGCAGGTGGAGCAGGCCAGTACTACAGAGGGGCAGGTGGAGCAGGCAAGCTCTACGGAGGGGCAGGTGGAGCAGGCCAGTACTACAGAGGGGCAGGTGGAGCAGACAAGTACTACGGACGGGCAGGTGGAGCAGACAAGTACTACGGAGGGGCAGGTGGAGCACGCAAGCACTACGGAGGGGCAAGGTAATTAGGACAGATAAAAAGTTACAGTTTATATTGTTTTGGTTTTCTTCTCATGATATTCTAAGTACCGTATTACAGAGACTCTAAAGGGAAGAAAAAATATGCAATATACACTATATGTTTAGTTATTTCTAAAAGTAAAGCGAACTCGTGGCTCCAATTGAAACAGTTACAGAAGTGCTTTGATGAGCACATGAGCACACGCCTTGCGTTCCCTGAACAAGTCAGCAAATTACACAAATTGGAATTATCACAAACAGGATGGACATAAGCGAGAAAACAAAACACGAGTTAATGGATCAACCTTGTACTGCCGCACTTGTGTGATGTTGTGATCTTCCAGTATTTGAAATAATAAGTTAAATCTTTATTTGGTATATGAGTAATTTTCTTTCTCCAAACCCACAACTGTCTTCACAGGGTCAGCCAGGGACACAGTCGCGAGTCGCAAAAAGAAAAAGTCAGGTATGTAAATAATGTTTGTAGTGTGATTATTGGTGGTTCGGAACTGTTACCATAGCTCGTCTGTCAAGCAGATTCTCTAAAGGAATTGAATGAATTAGAATTTAAAGGGGACATATTATGCTCGTTTCCAGTTCTATATTTGTATTCTGATACTCCACTAGAGTAGCTTTGCATGATCCACAGTTACAAACATTTTTTATTTATCTTTAACTGGCCCTTTATGCAGACCCTCAGTTCATCGTCTGTCTGAAACGAGCTGTTTTAGACGGAGCATTCTAGAAGCCTACTATGGTTACTACAGTTACTATTCTAATGAGCCTGCATGTGATGTAAAATGTGGAGCCAAATATAAACGGCTCGTTTGCACACACAATTACCGAAAGAGAGAGGATGGTCTTTTCTCATATTTTGGGGGACTCTTAGATGCACAAGGGACCCATATTTAGGTTGAAAAGACATTACAAAGTGCATCTTTTTTATTAATGATTTTTTTTTTTCTGAGTGGATGGTAATCTTCTATCCCACAGGGGGACCAAGGCATATGCCTGAGAAGAAAAAGCCACAAAAGAGTAAGTCCATGTAAATGCAATAATTGATGCATCTATCAGTGTGTTGACATAGCTATTTTTTACCCCAGGTTATTTGCTATAGTTCCATTGCTTATTTTTTGTAACTACTTACAACAGATAATTAGTCCTAACAGACAACCTATAAAATCCAACATGCGTAATATGTCTAATTTGACTAAAATGCATTGCCGAGCAGTAGAGGAAGCAGCAGTGGTGTATTCTAAATTGCGAGCTGTGGCTATTCAAGCAAGCATACCACATTGGAACTGAGAGTAATTTGGTTCCATGGTACAAGTTTTGATTAGTGATAAACATCACCTTGCAAGTCTGGTCGCTACTTAAGTCTTCATAGTTGTGTTTATTTTGTTCCTAATGTAAGAAATATGTGAAACATGTTTTTTGATGTTCACAGATTGCTCCTACCACACTCGCCTAGAGGCTTTCCCCATCAGGAGTGTAGTAAGAGAAAGAGTGAGAAAGGTTAGACAGTCATAAATGAAATGCATAGTGTAGACAGTATGCAGAATGTAATAGAGGATTTAGAAGCTTCCTTGTGTTGTGGCAATACATACTATACATACCATAATTGTTAGGTAGATACTTTTTATGTGTTTAGTCTTTTTGAATTACAGATTCGGAAGGATCTTGTACTGTAAAAGTCATGATCAGATGCTGTAAATATCAACAATGACTCACTGTATGAATGAAACTAAATGCCTATAACACAATAGCCTTATGCTAAGAATGGAATGAATGTTTTTTTCTTGATAGGGCAAAGCAGAAATTTTGGTTGATTGGCAGCCCTGTCCAGTATGGTATGTACTATTCTGTTTTTCTGCTTTATCAATTAATGCATGCATTATTCATTTACTTTAACTTTGTTAATGTTTTTTGCTACAGTAATGAAGCAAATTGTTCTGTTCTGTTTCATAAACTGTAGTGGTCCTTCATAGATGAAAAATGAAACGCTGTTATACGAATAAAATACATATTCTGTAATGATGTGTGCTTTACACTTAAAAAAAAAAAAAAAAAAAAAGGTTTATGTTTATAGGAAACAACCAACAAGTACCAGTAACAAAAAAAATTCCCTTCTGTTTTTAGTGGTGAGGAGTGGGCCCATTCCTGGCAGCCAAAGGATTCTCTTCAAATTAATGAAAATAAAATAAAATGTATGTTTTGAACTCCATTTTGGTTTCTGCCTATTTATTACATTGTTTCTGTGCTGCATTTGAAGTAATTGATCTTATTTCTGAAAAGGTGAAAATCTCCAATAAATGTGACACATGGAGTTTAATCTCAAGTAGGCTTAAATAGAAATGTACTTAATCCAACTCAATTTCCTTTTCAGATGTTCTTCAGAAACATGTTTTTATATTTATAACATGATTATACATTGCACTGTTATTTTATTACAGTTGACATATAACTTGATTTCATGTTCTGTTGTCTTTTAAAGTTAACCTCACAGTCCACTGTTAAGAAATACAGCATTATGGCTTGTTTAACAATTATGAAGCTTGAATATGAAGTTCAACAAGTAAGACCATCTTTGTATTCACACATTACATAATCTCTTTTACATTCTCTCTCCTGCTCTCTTCCACTCCAAACTCATCAGGTAACTGAGTGTTTACTCCTTAAACCAATCGTATTTTCGTCTCAACCCTCTTGAGCCAATTGTGTCATAGTTGTTTAAAGCAAGTTTAAAGCTGTTCCTTTCTCTGCTGCTGTCAGTTGTCATTTCAGGCAAATCGATGCAACCCTCTTCCACCCCATTCACCTCCAGTCTTCATCGCATTCAGCTCCCAGGGGGCCCTTCCTGCATTTCTCTACAATTCTCTACACCATTGTGGTCTAATTGTCTCATTGTGGTCTAATTGTCAAATAATATATTGTTTCAACTTGTTATGCATCTTGTCAATAAATTTGTTTGATCACTCTTTAAGCCTCTAGTGAATAATTAAGCAATAAATAAGCATTAGGTGTATTTTCACTTTGTGAAAGACCACAAATACATTACGATAAACACTTGCAAAAGATGATCATTTTTGTTTTTACTTTTCCAAACAACATTAATTCAAAACACAATAGTGATATGGAAAAAATCTAAATAAACATAACCGACATTGAGCATATTTATGTGAGAAATTTGTTTAATTTTACATCTTTATTGATTGTTTTAAGTGGATTATTTTGAAATTACAATTTGGGGTAGCATATAATTTAATTATAAAGGTACTTATCTGCATAACCATGGTTATAGCTACTAGAACTGAACAGTTTTTGTCACTAGTTAAAAGACAATTACTGATTTATTGTGAAGGTCTTGATCTGGAGAGTAGGCCATCACATTTTGGAAGTCTTCATAGGCCATAATTACAACAACAAAAAACGCTCTTTAAAGGCTAGCATTACTCCCGCCGACATTGATCACAACTCGATGTAATTCCTACAGTACTGCTAGCTAAACGATTAACTGACATCCTGGCGATTTTTTTTTTTACCCTGATCATCTAAATGCAGTATATTGTATGTTTCGGCTGTAGTAGATTGTTGGTATATATAGTAATGATGTTTTATAACCCTATTCCTACTGTTGAAACCGAAAGAACTACAAGCATGGTGGCTCATTGCTACGCTTCGTAATGAGTTCTATGGCGCGTCTCTTGTGGGAATTGTAGTTTATAAATACATTGGAGACGGGCCTGATACTTGGTTGTTCTACAATAGCAGTTAAATATCCCCAATGAACTGACATTTTCACCCTGATCATCTAAATGTAGAATAATGTATGTTTCAGCTGTAAGAGATTGTTGATATATATAGTAAAGATACATTTTTATAACCCTAAACCTAACCCTACTAAGGAAACTGGAAGAACTTCAAGTATAGATGCTGATTTGGAGCTTAGTAAGAAGTTCAATGGCGCGTCTCTACTGGTAATTGTAGTTTTTAAATACATTGGTATATTTCCCATAATTAGAAGTTTGTAGTATTAAACAGTGGGTATTCCTAAGGGTTTTAGGGGGTGGGAAAGACATTGGTGTTATCAATTTTAAAAGCATAATTGTTAAATGGGTGAAAATTGTTTGTGGGCTATTTTTAACAGTGCCCCCAGTTGGTGCCCAATAGTGACTATACTCACATGATAGCTGAGGTCCGGAGCTCTCTATAACAGTTGGTCTCATGTCTATAGACCTTCTTGTTACTGGATTATAAGCCTTCAAACATGGACCGATGTCAAGGTTCAAATGTCAGTATTCAGCCATGTAGAATCTTCATACTGACATATGTTACTCTCCAGATCGAGACCTTTCCAATGATGTATTTGGTTTAGCTCTACGACAAAATGTAAATTTTCTCATTACATTGAAACAAGCTGTCCCAGGCCTATAGATTCAGAGAGCACTCTGAAGGCCCAATATATAATGAAGCTTTTTGTTTGTTTGTTTTTCCTTGTTATGTGGAAATAATGACCCAAACTAGTCAAACCAGAGTTTACAATATGACAGAATCTGTTTCATTAGCCAATATATTTGGTTTAGTCCTACGACAACATTTTAATTCTCACAGTTTCATGGACATGACTTTGCCCAGGCATAGTTTCATAGAACCCTTTTGACAAAAATTACTTGAGGTAAAATTGTTTGACATGGCCTAATTTTTAACCTTATTTTTATGATGGCATGCAAGATCTGTTTTCAGCCTCAACCCAAGTACTTCAGTCCTTCCCCCATGTCTGTAGTAATGCACTGGATGGTCAGCAGTATTTTAGTTTAAAAAAAGGTGATTTATTTTGGTCACTATTTCTGCAAGTTTTTTAAAAGGATAAACCCCATGACTGGTCTGCGGCTATGCAGCCCCATACGCAACAAACTGAGATGCACTGTGTATTCTGACACCTTTCTATCAGAACCAACATTATCTTCTTGAGCAATCTGAGCTACAGTAGCTCGTCTGTTTGATTTGACCACACGGGCCAGCCTTCGCTCCCCACGTGCATCAATGAGCCTTGTCCGCCCATGACCCTGTCGCCGGTTCACCACTGTTCCTTCCTTGGAGCACTTTTGATAGATACTGACCACTGCAGACCGGGAACACCCCACAAGAGCTGCTGTTTTGGAGATGCTCTGACCCAGGCGTCTAGCCATCACAATTTGGCCCTTGTCAAACTCACTCAAATCCTTACGCTTGCCCATTTTTCCTGCTTCTAACACATCAACTTTGTGGACAAAATGTTCACTTGCTGCCTAATATATCCCACCCACTAACAGGAGCCGTGATGAAGAGATCATCAGTGTTCACTTCACCTTCAATGTTATGCCTGATCGGTGTATATGTCAAGTTTAATTGAAAAAGTAAAAACATTAAAGGCTCATCTTTGGAAAAACTTTATTTTTTGTCTTTCACAACAAAACCAGTGAAAATAACTTCAAACAAGCCACAAGGCTGTATTTAATAACACTGGACAATGAGCTAAGTTCACTTGTAAAGCACTAACAGAACAGGGAATCAAGTTATGTCAACTGTAATAATATACAATATAAAGTATAATCATAACATAAAACACTGTATTTTTCTGTTACATACTATGTAATGCATTATACAAGTACTTAATGTACGTGTTAGTTAAATTTCCTGTAACAATGTACAATGTGTTTGTAAGGACAAAACTGACAGATAAATTGTCAACAAATTAACCAGATAAGAATTAGAATTTATGTTGTTTATGATGTTTATTTCAATGGTGCAGTAATATAAATTTACACAACAGTTATATCATATAAAACACTCAATCAACACCCCTCTGGGGAAAAAAGGCACAGATCCTACGCTGCTGCTGCACTGCAGAATAAGTGGATGTGGGGAAATGCAAGTAATAATGAGTAGGGCTGCACGATATCTAATTGCGATTATTCTGGTTAAAATTGCGATTTAAAATGCGATTTCTATTTTTACAAATGAAAAGTGTGTGTATATAACACGTTGTGTTTATATATTAACGACTAATAATAATTATGATTATCGCTAAATAAAAATATTTAACAAAATAAGAAATATTACTATTACAACAACATTTTCATTATTAAAAATAGAGTATTTAAGAATAATAATATTTATATTTTACAGAAAACGTATTTTACAAAAAAACAGATAGA
Source organism: Rhinogobio ventralis (assembly GCA_039654625.1). Classification (NCBI taxonomy): domain Eukaryota; kingdom Metazoa; phylum Chordata; class Actinopteri; order Cypriniformes; family Gobionidae; genus Rhinogobio; species Rhinogobio ventralis. Next base: position 10,463,385 of record CM077202.1, read on the forward strand.
CTTTATCACTGTATAGAATACTATAAAATAATGCATTGTCTGCCTCATTCTGTGATAAAAAGCCACATCAGCTCACAAACACTCGACTGATGATGTGAAGGGACTTAAAACATGTTATTAAACGTTGCCTTTTGTTGGACAACAGTTTTATGAACACGTTGCATTACTAGTTTGTAGAGATGTTTGACACGTGTTGCTTTTTCAAACGCACGTTATAATCGACTCAAACTCACAGTGCTTTCAGACGGAGCAGTGTTTACTACTGATCACAGAGCCGCTCTTCACTGACACGCTGGGCATATTTAATTAAAATCGCAGCTTTTACGCTTTCATAATCACGCATAAGCCAGAGATTGCATTTCGATTTCGATTAATCGTGCAGCCCTAGTCATGAGGTCCTCATGAATGTGCTTACCCGATTTCATGGCAATCTGCCCAATAGACAATATAACATTTTACATTCTGGTCTGAGGGTTGTGCTACAGGGAACGTCATAAGATCAACAAAACTGACACGATTCATTGTCTGGAAAGCTTGAGAATGCTCAGTAAATTACTTCGAAATCTGTTCATAACATTTGTTGTATACAAGTCAAAAGTTTGGCCTGACGTTGGCACAAGAGGAAAGGTCACAGGATTTTGGCTGAGATTGGTGCACCTATACTGAGAGGTTTGTGCATCTTCAAGGAGCATTAATGTGCTTACTAAATTGAATTTTCAACAATATAGAATGCATAAAGATTTTGATGTGGTTAATCAATCAGCATACTAAATAATACACAGATATAGGGCAAGTCCATTTCCTTCAACAGTCCGTTTGTGCAGCTTCCATCTAGGGAAATGGAGAAAAACAAAAAAGCAAGAGGAAGGATAAGAAGGTGAAGTTCAGCTGTTTTAGAAGGAACAAGGTGTGTAAAGCATTAATAAATGCACAAATAAATTATTAAGAGTAACAGTAACAGGGGGGTATTCTATCAACGCAGCTAATGGAAGCTGTGCTCACTTGAAAAAGCCTGGTTTGAATTAACATTGACTTTCACTGCAGGCTCAAGCCGTTCCACTAACATAATTTAGCTATGTCTAGTCAATGCATGCATTGTGCTTGTACACGGAGTACATAAGCAGCCCTGAAGAGTTAAGTAAATTTGAAGGCTTGTGTCATACAGACACCGCTGTCCCTCAAACAAATTGAGGGACTGATCCTCTCTCTCCTCCATCCAAAACTTCAACCAGACAGCAGTTTAGTGACTTGACCAGCTGACTTTGCTACGAGTTGATTGTCTGTTAAAACAGGAGCCATGCCTTACATTCTCAAACCATGTATCAGCCAGCTTGAGTCGAGATGAGATGGGCCAGTTCACACCTCTGCAATGTTCTAAAACGTTTTTGTCTCGATGATAATCTTTGGTCTGAACTGGGCTTAAGCCAGTTAATAGAACTCTCACTTAAATTAGCAAGACTTATCAAAAGAAGCCAGGCTTTTCCTTTATCCACCTTGATGGAACACCCCTGGTCTATTTTTGAGAACATACAAACATACATATGAATAAAAAAATTACCTAAATTGTGTTTTCCTCTTCATCCTCACTGGTGTCTGGACTACTGAGGCCACTTTGATCTTCCTCTTCAACTTGTAGAAGGACAGAGGCCTCAGGACCTAAAGCAGTCTTGTACTGTTGGAGGACCATTTGCAACCTTTCTGACACCTCTGACAGTCTTCTTCTTAAGAGACAGCAAAGTCCCTCATTTCCCTTGCCTATGTCTCAAAATACAAAAAAAATGCATTAAAGACAAACTGCATATTAAGATTGCTTTATAAGGCCAAAGAACTTCGATGGAGTGAAAAGATTTCACCCATTCAAATCTTCATACCAGGTTGGTTGGCATTTTTATGTGTATCGCTGCCATGGTACCAGGCTAGCTTCTGTATAAACAGACTTGGGGCAACATGATGGCTCACTGAGGTGACTTTATGGAGCGAGGCCCAAAGAAGTAGAAAAGTGTTTTGTGTTTCAGCCAGTCTGATAGCTGTTTTTAATTTAACAGTTTTCTTCTTTACTACAGTTGTGCTAAAGTAACACATTGTGTAACATTCATGGAGTTACATCAAGAAAAAGGTGTGTTTGATGATGCTGACCAGCTAGGTTTTCTATGTTGACTTGAGGAGATAAAAATATGCTTAATCTTGATGTTACGCTAACCCCATGTAACATATCAGGACAGAAATTCTAATGTTAAAAATTATTTTGTTAATTTCTGCTTTCATGTAACAGCCATAGTACAACAAATCTGCACATACTGCATCTCAAGCAAATGTGACACTTTAAAGCCTTACTGACTTGTTACCATGGCGAACAACTCCATCCAAGTTATGTGACTGAGACTGATATGGTTTAATTTTTTTTTTATTTGAAATTCATACTTTAAATGGACAAGGTTTTTTTTTTAATCAACTTACCCTCCTCAGCCAACTTGTTCTTGAGAACCACTGCCAGGCTCTGCAACCATGTGCAGTGTTGTGCCATCTCCAACACCAAAACCCTTGTTTCCTCTTGCAGTCGCATTGTCAACATCACTTGGTCATGCAATTGTTTCTTGGTTAAGAAGTTTGCTAAGAATCAATAACAGTTATATGTATACATTAGACAATCTTGCATAATAGCATTGCAATGTTTTGTAACAAACAAACAAACAAACATGTACTTTTTTATCAAATTGATACATAATAAGAAGACTGAAAATACACCCATAAACCAAATGAATATTATAATATTTTACATGCATTATTGTGATAATGTCTGAAAACTGACATACCACTGCCATGAACCTCCCACGGCCATATTTGGCACACAGTGCTCTCTCCAGTAAGGGAATGCTCCACCACAGCTATGTCAATGTTTGTGACAGAGTCTAGTACAAGATCATTGTATTTCTGTATCTCCTGAAGAAGGAGCTTTTTGTCTTCTGCCAGCTTCCTTCGAAGGCGGTGGCGAAGCTTGCTGCTGTCTAGAAACACATGAAGTACAGGGGTAGAGGTTTGTGACAACTGTTCAACAAGAAAAAAAACGTACTTTAGAATGGGCAGTTTTAATCTAAAGATCGATCTAATCTTCAGAACACCTGCCTGTGTGTTTTCAAGCAATCCTGAAGAGCTTGATTAGCTTTGTTTGATTAGGGTTGGAACTAAACTCTGCAGGGCAGTTGGTCCCCAGGAGCAGGGCTGAAGACCTCTGTGCTAATTCCATGTATTTGTTGGTGGAGTAGGATGCATATAGTAGCTTGTTTAATTTTTCAACCTATTATATTATATAGTTACCATTCTGACGGTAGAGGGTTTGCGTCCGCTGCCTCACACTAAGGTAAAGCCCCTCAATTGACTGCTGAAGTCCTCTGTGTGTGGTGACTTGACTGGCATGAGATGTATCTGGTGTCTCTGTAGAAGTAATAGTGAAAGCAAATCCACCGTTAAAACAACACAGAACAGTTTCAGTGTTTGAATTTGTATATAAAACCCCTTTTAATCCAACTTCATTGAACTTGGTATGTGCACTTCCTGCAGGGAAACTGGAATATACCACTAAAGCTGACATAAATGTGGCATAACATCAGATGGTAACACATAGTTGGCTGGTCTTTGGTGGCAGGTGATGTCACCAATTTTTGTAATCCATAGATGATCAGTCTACTATCTTTGGCTGCTCTTTAATATCAAACATAAAATTTCAGATAGTATTGGAAAAGGATATTTGTTGTTTCTTTTAACTGGTCATGCTTACCACCAGCTGCCCATTCCTTTACATCAGAAAGCCACTGTGACACCACTTCATCTGTGCAATGTAGCTCTGTTTTTAGTTCAGATAGCCTTGCAGACTCATCCTGGAGTCTCCGACAAGTCTGATAAACAGTGTTACACAATAATCAGGATTTGTGTGATTAACAACAGGCCAAGTGCAGACAACAAAATAACACACAGAACTATTAATAGGAGACTTACCTTCACATATCTTGTGGAAAGTGCCTGATGTAGAGAGATGCTTTTTTTGTGGTTCCACCCCATTGCGTGTAATGTAAGCATGTCCACCCGTGCTGTTGAAAGCAAATAATGAGGTTATGATGCTTACTCGAAAAAGAAGTATGCAAGAATATCGCAAACACTCTGATCACCTGCTTTGGACATATATTTGGTCGTCAGGGCACAACGTGAGAGGTAGCTGTTCACTTGCTCCACCTCCTCACCGGCGGTTGTCCCTGCTCCTTCCTGGTTCCTACCACTCCATTTAATCTGTTAGTAAAGGGTGGAAGAAATTCAATTCAATTCAATTTTATTTTATTTATATACAGTAACCCAGTATCACAATTTAAAAGGCTTTACAATCTGTACAAGAAATGGTTATGCAAAAAGGCTACATAGTGTAGTGTAGCTCTTAACTTCAGTCTTTTTTCTTCATTACAAATGTACATATAATGCAAAAAAATTATACATACCTCACACTTAGTAGCATGGGCTCGAGCATGCATCACACTGAGAAAAGGTTTCATTGTGGTCAGCTCCTGAAGAGCAGGAAGGACACTAGCAGCTTTCTCAAGGTATGGCCAATATTTGCAGGCCACGTCCATAGCAAAGAATTGTGCCTTGGCTGGCATGAGCTCCTTCTGAAGATACAGAGGGTAGGCAAATATCTCCCCTCTGTACATATTAAGGGCTTTCAGAAGGAATCTGTGGCGACACACAGCAACCTCCATCCCCTCTTCATCTAATTTGGAAGCCCTCCTTGAAGTCTCCCTTGCTGCCGTCCACTGGGAGTCCCCACATGTGCCTCTTTCCTGTGTCTACGACACACATAACAAACACAACAAATCAATTATATATGTTGTATATATATTATATACAATATATATGGCATTTACTCTCTCAATTTGATTTTGGAGTAGTTGGTAGGCAGAAGTAGTTGAAGTGGGGGGGGGAATCAAGGTTGGACATAAATGGTTAATTTTGTAACAACTGTTTTTCTCAAGTTATGATTAAAACTTGCATTTCTCACTGCTTTCTGTACGGTGTCCACAAATCTAGACACCACACTGTCTTCAGCCACAAAGAGCCCCTCAAAAAAGCCAGGATCATCAGAGCTGAAGAAGAAAGAAAAATCCATTAATTAAATATATAAAGAAAATAAAAAATAAAAACTGGAACAAAGACCACCTTCCGTTTCGGCGAAAGCAATATAGCTTTCGGTTGCCATATAATGGAACACTTGCCCCTAAATCTTCCAACGTTTATAGAACCTTCAGTTTTGTTAAGGCATTCATATTCTAACGATGAATCCAGTGCATAATTTTGGGGTGTCTCTCTTTTTCGTGGATCTATTCTTACATCTAACTTCTGACACTCATCTCCCCATCCAGCCTGGTAGTAATATCTCTGATAATATGGATTTCCAAGCATAGCCAAACAATCTGCTGGACAATACGGCACATTTCTTCTAGACACAGCACAGTATTTTGAATAAAATTCTGCACAGTGTATGTTGTCATATTGATTTGGTAGTATCGTTAGTTTCTGTAGAGGTGAGGGTGCACATAGCATGCAAGTGTTCTTATTTACTCTTCTGGCGGTATATTCTGCCCATTTGTACCATTCATTGTGATGTGCTATATCTAGCAATTTTTCCTCCCCCAAGTCCCAGTTATCATTATGTTCTAATTCAGTGTGATTGTCATCAACAGCTCTGGGCCATTCCCAGGATCTTTTCTCAATGTGTTTGTGTACTACAGTACCTTGTTCTTGCTCAGTCACGTTAGGATAGACTGCTTCAGTCAAGGTCTGGTATGTCACTGTCTCCGAGGTCGGCTCCTGGTATGTCAATGTCTCCGAGGTCGGCTCCTGGTATGTCAATGTCTCCGAGGTCAGCTCCTGGTATGTCAATGTCTGGGAAGTCAATGTCTTGTAAGTTGAGTGTGGAGAATTCTTCGTATCGTTGTAATCCACTCGTTGAGGGCCCTGGCTCTGGGGAGGGTCCTCTTGGGAGCTCTGGGTCTGAGGAAGGCACTGCAACATGTGTATCAGCAGTACGAACAGTGTCAAAATCTCTGTTACCTTCCTGTTCTGAGTCCACCGGAAGAGATGACCCATCCTGTGTCTGCACCTCATCTCTGGCTTCAGTTCTTTCAGCCTCCCTAGAATGAGGTTCAGCAACATCATTATTTTCTCCTGCAGGCACTGCGTCCATTCCACGTCCCTCTTGGACATCTTGTTCTATTTCATCTCCCTCTCCTTCTGCGCCCTCTACCTGTTCGTCTCTTCTTCGTCTCAATCTTGGTACTCTGGTACAATGGTTCAGGTGATACCATGTGGTGCTACCCTCTACCTGTACTGCTGTTGGGGTTGCTCTTACTACAGTATACGGGCCTTCTCGTCTTGGTTCATTCCATCTTCTCCTAAAGACTCTTAAATACACTTGATCTCCTGGAGCTACTGGGCAAGGTGCTTCCTCCTCCTCTCTAGCCCCTCTGCTCTGCTCCTGTGCATAAATAGCCTCATGTATAGTAGTTAATTGCCTTATATATGTTTTTAGTTCATTTACTGCCCTTTGGATAAATGCTGAGCCATTGTCAGAGCTGATTTGAGATGGTATACCGAATCTTGGAATTACTTCTCTGGTCAAAAACTTGATGACTGTTTGAGCTCCCTGATCCGCTGAGGGTTCTGCCTCTACCCATCTGCTAAATCGATCAATAACTACTAACATGTATCGTTTTCCTCTTACTGATTTTATCATATCAACGTAATCTAAAACCAAATGCTTAAATGGTCCTTCAGGAACTGGGATTGAGCCTATTGGTGTTGATGTTCCCTTTCTGACATTGTTTTGGGCACAAATTTCACATTCACTTAAAAACTCATCAATACGTTGTTGTATGTATGGTGACCAAAATCCCTGTCTCTTAATTTTTCTAATTATTTCCCCCCTTGCGCAATGGTCAAAACCATGCGCATCTGTTATCAAAATGGTCAATAATTGATTTGGGGCTATCATATAGCCTTCATGTGAGCGATAAATTCCATTCACATCTCGTGTTGCCCCTCTTTGATGCCATAAAGCTAACTCATATGGTGTTGCTCTATTCTGCATTTCTTTTATATTGTCCACAGTAGGAATGGGTTGAATCAGCACTGAGGGTGCCATTACAGCAAGTTGGCACCCTGAAGCCTGTTTAGCGTGCAAATCAGCAGCATTATTTCCCTTAATGACAAAATCATTGCCCTTCTTGTGTGCTTGACATTTAACAATCGCCAATTTGATTGGGTGCATCATTGCTGAAATTAGTTTAATAATTTGATCCCCATGTTGTATTGGAGTTCCATCGCTTTTCTTAAATCCCCTTTGTTTCCACACTGCTCCAAATAAGTGGCATACTCCATGCGCATATGCCGAGTCAGTGTAGATATTGGCTGTCTGATTTTTTGCCAATAAACATGCCTCTGTCAGTGCTTTCAGTTCTGCTAGCTGTGCTGAGCATGGTTGTTCACAATGTTGTAGCAGGACTGGTACAAAAGAATCTCCTTCCTTTTTAACAACAGCAAAACCAGCATGATTCCCCAGGTGATCACGAAAACATGACCCATCAACAAAGTAATTGATTTCAGCGTCAAGAATTGGGGTTGACTCCAAGTCTGGTCTCAGGCGCGTAAACGCCAGAGAATCTGTCACACACTCATGGGGTTGTCCTTCATCTTCCAAAGGAACATAATTTGCTGGGTTTGCTGTTATACATCTTTTTATGGTTACATCAGGGTAAGTCAACAGTGCAGAATAGGCTAAGCATCTAGCTTGGGTTAGTACAAATCTTCCTCTTTCTATTAGTTCAGCCACTTTGTGATGTGTGTATATTATGACTGGATAGCCCATTGTCACAGAGGATGCCTTGTCATATCCAAAATATACAGCAGCTACCCCTTGTTGATAGCAGGGTGGGTAGCCCTGTGCTACATTGTCCAATTTTGTGCTGTAATAGGCAATTGGTTGTTTCTTTCTGCCACTGCACGTTTCTTGCATCAGAACTGCAGATGCAAAACCATCTTTTCTATTGGCTACATATAAATGGAATGGTTCTTCATAATTTGGTGTAGCTAAGGCAGGAGCAGTTTGCAGCTCCTTCTTCAATGTTTCAAAGGCTACCAGGGCTTCTGTGTCCCAGGTCAGCCGTTCTCTGAGGTTCTGTTGCCCTGTTTGTTTCATCAAAGCTCTCAGAGGAGCTGTTTTTATGGCATAATCCTCTATCCAATCAGCACTAAACCCTGTCATTCCTAGGAATGTCATCATTTGCCCTACTGTCTGGGGCTGTGGTGCTCTACTTATGCCTTCTAATTGGCTAGGTGAAATTGATTTAGTCTTATGGGCAATAATCCTTCCCAAGTATTCAACTTGTGGTAGGCAATATTGTAATTTTTCTTTGGAGGCCTTGTGTCCTCCCTCTGCTAATTTTGTGAGCACCTTTATTGAATCTTGATGACACTGTTCTATTGTCGTTGAACAAATTAGCAAGTCATCGACATATTGTATCAATGTGCTGTCCAGTCTCAGGTCTTCTAAGTCCATCTTTAACACTTGATTAAACACATGCGGTGAATGTTTGAATCCTTGTGGCATTCGCGTGTAGGTATATTTTTTACCTTGGTAGGTGAAGGAAAAAAGGTATCTGCTCTCTTCTGCCAATGGGATGCTGAAGAAGGCGGATGTGAGATCTATAACGGTGAAATAGTTAGCGGCAGGTGGAACATTTGTCAACAATGTATGAGGGTTGGGGACTTCTGCTGGCCAATCTTCTACTACCTCGTTTACTGCTCTTAAATCATGCACTAATCTCCACTTAGTTTTATTGGCCTTTTCAACTGGTAATATGGGTGTGTTGCAGTAACTTCCTGTCTTAATTAGCACTCCTGCATCTACTAACCCTTCTATTGTTTTCCTAATGCCTTCTACTGCCTCTGGCTTCAGCGGGTATTGTTGCTTTCTGGGTAGCACTATTCCTGGCTTTGTTCTAATTCTTATTGGATTTGCTGATTTAACTAGCCCTACATCTGTATCATGTTTTGACCATAGCTGTGTGGGCACCCTTTGTTCCATTTTGTGAATTAGTTCCTCAAACTTGGATCGTATGGTTTCCTTTTCTAATATAGTGTCCCTAGTATCTACCACTACTTTTGGGGTGCCTTCCATCTTTGTATAACATGAAATCTTTAGATATGTCACATCCAATGTTTGGGAAATAAAAGGGTTCTCTGTATCTTCCCAGTTCATTCTTTTAGCTTCATTCATCATTGGTCCTAAGTCCCTTGCTTGTTTTCCCTTTGCTATATATAGGGTGACGTGTGGGGTTGATTCTTCCACTCTAAACCATTTTCTTGTAAAATCAGTGTCCTCTATCTGTAATGCTGCTCCCATTGGCCCTATTACTAAATATTCTGAGCTTATGGGTATTTGTTGTTGTCCTGTCTCAATTAACCAATCTTTTTCCAGCTGTGGGTCTCTCATTATATCATAAATCATTGTACAGTGAAACTCAGTTTTTAGTTCTTCTATATCTCCCAATTGTTCTTCTATGTACCTTCCCCATTTGCTTAATGTTTTTTCCACCCCTTCTCTTAAATCCCCTATCCAAAATATGTTTGCTTGTGACTCTTGAGAGTTGTCTTCTTCTGCTAGTATCATTTGTTTTATTGCCCTGTTGTCAATATATATACCTTCAGGGGAGCACCAAATTTGTAGGTTCAGTTTACATATAGCATCTCTTCCTAGTAGATTAACTGGTGTCTGTTCTGATATTAAAATTGGAATTCTCACTTCAGAGTCTTTTACTTTAATGCTGACTGGAGCCGTCATTGGAATTAGCTGCGTTTGTCCTGGCGCACCTTTCTTTTGTGGCTTCTCCAGTGAGTGATCTAAGTAACTGCCTCCTGCAGCGTGGCTGCTTGCCACAGACTCTTCGCTCATCTTTGTCTCTTTTTCCCACAACTCTTCCTTTTCCTGTTGTTTAGCTTTATTGTAGTAGGGCCTTGGTTGCTTCTCCTTTTCTTCTTCCTCTCCTGACTCCTCTTCAAAAGTCACCTTTCCTGTTATGTGTAATTCAGCGTCCACTAGTGGGAGCTGTCTAGCAGTAGTCGGGTCATATAATGGTGCATATGGGGGTGGTCTCTCTTCTTTTATTTTGTCTTTTTTATTCTCACTAATCCCACCCCTCTGTGCTTTAATCATCTTTATTCCCCAATCCTTAAATAGTTTCAACACTTCTTGTTCTTTTGTCCTTTTTTCCTCTCTTTTCTTTGTTTTATCATGGGCCTTATGATTTTTTATTAATGCCTCCATTTCCCTACACATTGGTAAATCAAATGTTCCCTCCACTGGCCACTTTGTATTTAATTTTTTGGTCCTTTTTTCCCACTTCCTAGACAGATCTCTGATAGTGTCTCTACATATTGGGTATTGTGTTATTATTCGTTCTATAGGGGTTTCTGGATCATGTGACACCGAAGCCATCGTCTTAAGGTTTGCTTTGTTGTATTTTCCTAAAGGGTTTCCAAATGCTTTATTGTATTAAATTTTATTTAATATTTAAAATGATTTTAAATGAATTTTCTGTATTGTCAACCCTTCAATATTTGTTAAATGCTCTATCTTTTAGAATAAAAGCCTTTTGGCCTTGGGATTCCGTATGTATTTCAAGACTGCTTTTATTTGTACCTCAGTCAATGGCTTTGATGACACGTCCTCCAATCCTAGCCAATCGTGGTTGTTGCGTTTCCAAAGAATATCTTCCCCCAGGCAGATCAGTTCAAAACTCCAGAGCTCATTCTCATCAACCCTTCGACCCCTCAATGTAATTCCTCCTGTCCAATATGAATAAGTGAGACATGAAGTTAATTTGGCATCAAAACCCCCTACTACAGTAATTGAGACTTGTAATTCACTTTTTGTGCATGTTGTAAAGTTCAATGGCTCAAACACTTCAACCAGGGCCTCTCTCTCTTGTTCATTTAAGATTTTTCTTCCTCTACTCCCCCTCGTCCTCTTGTTCTTCCCTTTCTTGGCTTCCATCCCAGTGAATCCAGCTGCCTTTCTGCCTCCCTTTTGCCTCTGCGTATCTCTACCCACAGGTGGTGTATGTGTTTTGGATTCTGCCTGAAAATCACTGGCACTGCCAATTTGTCAAGGGTCCAATTTGTGATGGGGAGGGGTCTAACCCCCCCTTTTCCCTTGTGTTCACAGAGTATCCCACTCTCCCACTGCACTGGCCTCACACAGGGACTTACTATAATATAAATGCTTTTAAGTATGGTTACCCCTCCCAAATCTTGAGGCCAGCGTTGCCCCTGCGTTTCGTTTTAAGTACGGGACAAACACTGGTAGCAATTTCAATTCTGCTGCGGCCAACAGTGTTTCCAAAAGTGATGTTCTTGGAGTGCAAACCAAATCCAAGTGTGATCTTGTATTTTCTAACCTCCTCATGCCAATCTATCAGAGGTCATTCATCTTCAATCTGCATTAGATTTGTAATTTTTGTGAGTTTTTTCAAAAGTTCGTCTTTCTTTTCCTCTGTCAAATGTTTTCTCTCTCCCTCTGTATTCACATATTCATCCTCCAACCAGAAATGTTTCTTAATTCCCTTAGCCTCAATCAATGCTTCCTGGTATTTTAAATGCTCCCTGTATTCTATATCTCTTCTTTTATATTTTTCTCTGTCAATGTCACTGATTCTAGTCCACATACTGGAATAAACAACAGAGTTTTTACTCTTTGATGTTACACACACACTTCCTCCCTATCGTGATATTTCAATGTCTTCAGTACGCACACACTTACTCACATTCGCTGCGCAGTTATGTATCCTCATGCACATACACACACTTTCACTCTTACCCGGGTTTTCACTCACACTTTTTCAAACACACAGCTTTTTAATGGTGTTGGGAAAGCAGAAGAGCACCTTTTCACCTTATTTCTTAACTATCAAAGGCTGCGCCTCTTTATTTGGATCACAGCGCTCACAATCTGGAGGATGTCCAAATAAACGACACAGCCAGCTTTTTGGAATATTTTTAGCTCTCAGAGAAGCCCTTACAGCATGTATTTCCTTCTGGTTTTTATTCATTTACAGTTATCAATGTTACATAATTTCAGTTTATAGGATATCCAGCAGTGGCATAATGCCAGTGTTCAAATGGTAATTTGGTAGGGATCAGGCCAATTTTCCCCGTTTCTCTGTTCAGATAAGGTCTCCAGCGAAGAGCACTGAAGACCAATATTATGGTTTGCCCTACACCAAGTGGTGATCTTCTGCTAGTGGTCGCAACTACTGATAATATAGCTGGGTCTGTTATTAGTAGCTGTTCAATTTGCTTCCCTTTCTGTCTCCCTAAGCGTATATAACAGTCCCCCCTCCCTACTGGGCTGAGTAAATAGATCTTATTCCACAGAGCGCTCGCTATCCTCAACCCGTGCTCTTCTACCGTTATTGGAACAACTCTTTTCCACAGTGAACGGTTTTGCTCAGTCATTTATCAAAATACTCTAGCTTATCTACAAAAGTAATTAGTACAGTTAATGCAGCGCAGTCAAAAAACAATGCAGTAGAAAATCCAGTGTAGTTAGAAACAAAATCCAAAGCAATATACCAAGCAATATACACTTCTGTCTGTTTTTCTCTTGGGCCCAATCACTCTCAGCAATGCTTTCTCTTTTCTGACAATTTGGCGCTTCTTATCTGTCCTTGACCAAACTTGGATCTTTTCCCAGACAAGCGCAGCCTAACAAACGCACATACATACACACATGCCTTTTCTTCTAGGCAAACACACAGCACCTCTTGTGTGTTTAAAGAATAAATAAATACTTTATTCCACGCAGCACCTCTTGCGTGTTTGACGCAGCACTTCTTGCGTCCTATTTCTACTCACGTAGCACTTCTTACGTGATTAACGCAGCACTTCTTGCGTTTTTTGACGCAGCACTTCTTGCGTCCTATTTCTACTCACACAACACTTCTTGTGTGTTTAACTACGCATGCGCTTTTCCCTCGACCTGGAAATTACATCTCATTTTTCTTTTTAATGTAAATATACATTCAGGCATTTTATTCAATCATGTGGTTCGTTTGATAAGGCTTTTTAGGCAGTTACCTTAGGCAAGCAGCTCACAAAGGTCCACAAAACAAAATATAAGCAAATTTGCTTACCTTTTATTTATATGGCGCCTTTTGTTTTGTGAGGCCTCTGCCAGCTCACCCACCGCTGGTCCCCCTCAGCCCTTTTCGGCTCCTGGCTGGCTCCGCCAATTATGTAGTGGCACAATCTAAGTCCAAAATATCCTTTCAATTCAGCAAAGAAGAAATCTCTCAGAGTCGAAGTTCCAGGTCTCAGGAAGTATAACTTTATTGCCAGAACAACAAAGTGAGATGCAGCTGTTCATCTGACTTAGCTATGTTAAAACTTAGTTTCTTATACCTTATTCTTATCACCCTTTATCCAATCAGCGTCTTTCTATGTATCTTTTCTTTTTAGCTCCACCTCATAGTCTCGCCACAATTAGATATCATCCTCTGCACGTTTTAAATTTATTGGTGGAAAATCCCCAGCTTTCTGATTTTTTAAAAAGTCCTCATATAACCCTTATATGACAGTTTCTAAGCGCTTCACACCTGTTCCCCATACAACAAACACAACTTTCCCATGTTTTCCATCTTTTGATGGACAACAGACCTTGATTTTCTGGTACACAGCCGAGGCCTACTAAAAATGAATTTCTTCCACACCATCTGCTGGAACAGCCAACATTTCTGGCGTGCAGGCTGGGCAGGTGAAAGGAGCACTACAGCAGAGCTGGTCTTCCTCAAATGAAGTATAGGAAAACTCTAAGAAGCTGCGCTGCAGTGCATCGCCGTTGATATGTCCAGACTGAAAGATATATAGAATGAAATAGTATTTGTGATGTTGTCTGCTTATGGAAAGAAATGTTATAATATGGTAAAAACAATTACACTTACTCTTCCTCCACACTCAGTGCGATGCTCCAGCAGCTTTGCGAAGGCTTGTCTGGAGAATCCCGGAGAGATGAGCTTGAGTTCGTGAAAGGAGCTCAGGAGGTCCAGTGTATAAAGCGTGGAATTGTTGACAGAGGCTGGCCAATATCCACTCCTAAGTAGGTCCTTCAAATCAGGGGTCCACTGCTGCTGGCACGTCTGACATACATATAGTAGCTGATGCAAGTCAAAACGGCCTTGAAACAAAAAAGTACATTTAAAAAATAATAAATACACATTTACGTGTCAGAATTGCGTGATAACTTTATGACGTCTGTTTCGTCTGTACCATCTCAATGAGCTTTTATTAGTGTTTATGCAGGCGCAGTGAGGTGAATCTGTTGTTTTCTGACGTTTCAGTGGGGAAACTTATAAACTTAGATGTAGCCTAAATCACCAAATTCCAAACAGCTGTGTTGATTGGACTTCATGTTGGAAGGATGCAAAGGATGTTACTGCTTTGCAACAGCTAACTATTATTTTCTTTGCCGAGGACAAAAATAAAAACATGCCGGTCTTTGTTTTAGTGACAATACCATGTGCTATACCATAGGTTTTGACACTACTGCAATTGTAAGCACAAATGCTACAGCACACTAGTGTGAAAAAAATCTAATCTACAACAGAATAGTGAATATCGAAACAGTGAATTGTTTTTACCATTGATGGTAATTAAAATCACTGGTTTGCCTGGTAACACAGTGAAGTTTGTGCCTTCACAGGAGCAGTCTGGCATCTTCACAGTTGGCAAAATGCAAGCCGGCAAAAAGAAAGAAAACCACTCATTTAGATGATCTGAAACTGGCTGCAGACACACATGAACAGCAAAATTAGGGCTTTCGAGAAAACGTACCTTGCACATGGATGCAATATCCACCTTCCCCTTTAATGACACATGAGGTTGGAGGAATGGCTTCAAAAAACCCATGAATCACGCATTCCCTGTTGTGGAGTGGCTGTTTTTTGTGATGCAATACATCACAGTCCCCACAGAACCACTCCTCTCTCTGCACCTAGGGAGAAAATAGAACAATATTATAATACAATATTTAAAATAAATAACTCATATAAAGTACAATACACTCAATTTAAGCTATTCCAAAATTAGTTAAGATACTAGGCTTGATTTTCCTGTATAGGATTGCATATTGGCTCAGTGTTTAGCACTGTTAAAGTTTAACATTAATAAAAACCAACCTAATAACAGCAGGCTCGTGGCAAAGCCAACACAAGGGAGGACCAACAGCCTCTTTTGCAATAAGGCATTTTAGGTGGTATGGTCTTGCTTCTTTCCAGCGCTCTGAGGCTTTCTGCTGTCGAAAAGACCATGATGATGCAGAGCTTCTTTGAGGCTCAGCAGAAGGACATGATGCCAGCCTCTTCATATTTTTTTCTGTAAAGAAAATACTAAATAAAGTTGTAAAGGACTACTTAGATGAGGACCAATTACAAGTCAACTGATCAATATTTAGAATAAACATGCCATTTCATGATTCAGTATCAAACTGGCCCAAATCTTTACTAAATTGTGTTTTTAATCCATCTACTGCACTGTCCGTTTTGTCTAATGCGTTTTTCTTTAATTATACATGGATTTTAGAATTAAACTTAAATTCATCACTGTGACTTACCAAATTCCTCTTAAGGATTTAGTTTTGCTGAGGGTACAGTAAGTGGAACCTCCACACTGGGTGACAGGGAGCACTTAACTGTGGGGTATGTGACTGTAAAACAGTACATAAAAGAATAAGAACAGGTTAGGCTAGCACTGCATTCATGTTTTTTTTTTTTCAACCTATATACTGAACAATTTATGAAATCAGACATATTTCTAAGTACTTGGTAATGTATTCTACTATAGTGCCACTGAATGGTTTATCCACATTTTAATGTCTTTTTAGATATTGGAATATTTCAAACTCTCAACAAGCAATTACAGTGTTCTAATTTGAGTTGGTCTACCATTTACATAGTAAATTCCTACAAATGTCAAATAATTCAAATATAACCTGTAGCTGAGGCCTGGCGTCGCCCTCCTTGCCTCCCCCTTGGCTTACCACGTCCTACAAAGTCCCTTTTAGAGGTCTGTGAAGAGTCTCCTCCAGAGAGGGCACGTTTCCTCTCCACAGCTGCTCTCTGTGTGTTGGAGTAAATATTTCTTGTAAGATTTTATTAAAGGTACTGGAACCAAAGGACAGGTAACTAGTGAAAGGAAAACTCAACATAGTGTGTTAGTAAGATGTTGAACGACTTAAATGAGCCTTGGGATAGAGTCTCTGTAACTCGGAGGGATGGAGCTCTATTCTCCAAAATACATTCAAAGCAGGATAGGATGTTAATTGCATCATGCAATATACCTGTATGAAATCTTCTGCACTCATCCTTCTTCCACATTCATCACGTTTTTACTTTAATTTGTCCCCCATCCATATGTCCAAGTATAAAATGATTGAGGTATATAAAAACTCTAACCCTGGCTTCAGCTAGAATGTGGTCATGTTTCAGTTCAAGAGCCATGCGTCTGCCCTCTTGGTAGTGGGGATCCTGTGAATCCAGTTTATGTTTGGTGGCCATTGCAACGTAGACAGATACAGTGGATACAGACAGACAGACAGACTGACTGACAAAGACGGATAAGACAGACAAGTAGACAAATACAGACAGAGAGGAAAGGTTGAGAAATAGATACAAATATAGATTGGAGAGATGGATGGAAATATAGATAGTGAGATTACGAGAGATTGAAAAGATGAAGTGAAGAGATGGAGGTTGGCTCTTAAAAGTGCCTTTGGTTTTTTTTAAATCAGGTGTAGCAATATGTTGACAGGTGAAGTTGAAAAGGATCTGCAGGAAGAACAGAAAATGTTAATTATGTAGTTATGTTGATATAAGGTTTAAAATGTGTACCCCAAAAGTGAGAGAATCACATTTTCTTATAAATACTTAAGATAAATGAATAAAAATTCACGTTTTTCCCATGTCCTGTTCAACTGTTAAAAGGCGCGTAACATGAGTCTGGGGTTCCTCGTCCTAGATTTAAAGGCAACGTTATGTGCAGTAACGTTAGGCCAAATGATAATGGCACATTACAGTGATGTTGTTGGTGAACCACGATGACTGATCGAGATAAAATGACATCGTCTAACTTAGATAACTAGAGTTAGCTTATGTTGAAGTTAGCTAGCCATTTATCAAATCTAATTTCACAAGTTTTTTTTCTTATAATGAGGAAACCATTGGCCGGGCTTTCATTCGTTGCACTAACATGTAAATCATGCGAGTCTAATGGCAAATAAAGCATCAATTATAACATTTAAGCAAAACGTGATCATTAATTATGAGCCTCATAACTTACCTGAACAGTGGTTTGAGCGCAATGAGAAATCACTGAAGAAATCACCCAATGGCAACGCGGACTGGCTCCGTCTCCATAGCAACGGATGCTGAGGCTCATGGGTAATGCTGGCGTCCACTAATTAATTACATTAAAACTTGTTTATTTTAATCTAATTAATATCCAAAACGAGTCCCCGTTCTCACAATCACTGGAGTAGTGCTGGGTGGAAGGATTCCACTATGGGTTCCATTATGTCAACAATTTAACATTTTTAACCATTGTTTTGTTTATTTTATATATGTAACATTTATATTTTTCAAAAATGATGTTTATGTATATTTTTTTGAATTATTATTATTAGTAACACGATTTTATTTTTATTAACATATGTAACTATTTGTATTTTTTATATTGTTCATAATAGTATTAATACTATTTAAAGCTATTTATTAAACACTGGTGTCTTTTATCTAAAACACCCTTGATGTGCATGTGGCTTACTGCTTTAATAACTAATAACGTTCATCTTTACAGTGGTTGCCATAAGGACGATGAGCTGACCTTTATGGAAGGAGCCATCATCTACATCATTGAGAAGAATGATGACGGCTGGTTCGAGGGAGTTTTTTTATTTTTACGGAAAATTCTATTAAATTATTACATTGTGCCCTTTTTTTATGGATTTTTTTAGAGTGTACAATTTCTCAACACAATTATACTCTTTTCAAGGTCTAGCTTCGTCATTACTGCAGGTTGAATGGTTCTGATTGGCTGAGAGAAAATAGATAATCATATAGTAAGTTTCCACACATCGGCAATTTTTTTAATAGTTATTGTTTTTTAAATGTTTATATAGCTTTTATTAATTTTATTTTAGTACATCAAGTTAAACTGCATTAAAACGAGAAATGTTGCTTTAGCTGAAATACAGTATTTATTTTCTTTTTTTATGGTTTAGTTTGACTTTTTGTCTCACAATTCTGACTTTATTTCTCATAATTCTTCATAACTTTATAGCTATATATAGTCCTAGTAAGAATTGAGAGATAAAGTCGCAGTTATATCCTCTTTATTCCGTGACGGTAAACTTTTTATAGTCCAAGTTTGACTATACTCACAGAAAATAATAAAATGAGAAAACAGACTTATAGGCTACATTTCTACATCTGAATATCGGCACTGTTTGTCCGGTGATCTAAGGTTTTGAAGTCTCTTATGCTCACCAAGGCTGCATTTATGTGATAAAAGATACAGTAAAAATGGTACAATTGCAAAATATTATTACAATTTAATACATCAATGTAAATCACTACACTTTTTGCTTTTTCCGTTACCACACCAAAACTGAACTGAAAAGAAGTGATTTTTTCGTATGACATTTCCTTTACTTGTCTACTAAAATATTAATAATTATTTACATTCATAAGTAGGTCATATTTGCCACAATTAGCTCATAAACACAAGAAGCTTTTTCGTTCAAACTCTACCCATGTCAGGTACAGTTGAGACACCCATCCGTGATGCTGTAAAACTGCCTAACCAATTCATTGCAAATGTAAAATACCTTTAAAAATGAGTTTTTTTTCAAATTCAGTATTTTATTTGATTATTTGTTTAGTTAAAATTAGTTAATTTGTAAAACATTGTACAGTAATGGCAAACAGCGTCACAATATTTAATTTCAGTTCATCATTTTAATAGTAACAAAGTTGAATAACAGTAAAAAAACATTGAACAATTGCAAACAGCAATAATAAAACATATCAAATGCAAACAATAACCTAATAAACATAATGAAAACATAATAACTCATGTGTGCGTCTCAATGTTTCTCAACTGTGCCCCGCTGACCACCTCGAACATTTCTCTAGATTTTACGATTTTAAGATGAAAATATCTTTGGACTGGAGAAGCGAATGTACTTCAAACTTCCCACGATCAAAGAAGGCGCTAATACGCATGTGCAAAGCAAATCTCACAGATCAGACTTGTTGCGCACGCAAGTTATTTGAGGTGTTTCAAATGTACCAACTGTACCTGGTCTACCCTACTGGCAGCTTATTACCCGGACATTATCCAGTCATTTTCTGGACATTACTGTTACCCTAACATAAAATGCAATGAAGTGCAAAATTCAAAATACAGGTAAAACACCTGTAAAAAGGAAATATGGAAACTTCTGTTAAATGATTACATCATATTGTGCCCTATTTTTATGGATTTTTTTTAGAGTGTACAATTTCTCAACAATTATACTCTTTTCAAGGTCTAGCTTCATCATTACTGCAGGTTGAATGGTTCTGATTGGCAAAGAAAAAATAGATAATCAGTAAATTTCCACACATCGGTTTATTTTATTACATCAAGTTAAACTGAATTAAAAAGAGAAATGTTGCTTTAGCGGAAATACAGTATTTTATTTCTATTGTTTTTTTATGGTTTAGTTTCAGATTTAGATAATTTAATGCAAATAAATACGTAAAAAAACTGGTGAGGGAGTAGGGGACACCGACTAACCAACCAGATCATCCGAATCACACATGGAGATCAATGGGGTGCCGGATGCCACACCCTGGTCTCCCTCACTAGATATAACTTGCGCTTGCAAAGTATATATACCCCTCACAAGACCATTGTTTCTCTTTGACGGTAACATAAAATTCAGCTTGCGACTTTTACATGTTTGTTATACTTGCACGATCAAACATAGATGTATGAAACACGATACGAATGCAAATTCTACATTTATTCGCTTATTATACTGTTTTAAAATCCAAAACAGTCATATTACCCAGAATGCTTTGCTGCTTATGCAAACACATAGCGATGCTATTGGTGCAGGTAACGATTACGACTTCTAAACAGAAAAGTGGACAAAGATTCTTTAGTTTTTGTGAAGTTAGTTTAACCCTTTCACACTTACGATCACACCGGTGTGATCGGTCTTGACTGGTCCCTGGAGCATATGATAACACCGGTGTGATTACAACGGTCAGTGCATCACGTGATCAATCGACTCACTGGATGGCGCTGAGACAGACGCTCATCATATACAACTATTCAGTGTTTTCAACGGCATAATGTTTCTTGTAGGTTTCAGACACTTATTAAATACACATAAGTACCAGCAAAACAATACATTTAGAGTTTGTGAAATACACACTGATGTCTATAAAAGCGGCAATAATAATCATTTCCATTATACTAAGACAACAAGTTTTATTCATATCAGATACACATTGTGTAAGTAACTTTAACGTTTCCTCTGTTATTCTCCTAGTTCACCGGCCACTTACTTTCATGTATTTCGGGAGAAATGGATCATTTCACGTGTTGTAAATCCAATAGATCCGATTCTCTGAACTGCGGCACAAACTAAAATGGCGGCGCCCATCGTGCATATAGCTCAAATAACGCGATCGTTATAAAGGTGTTTAAAAAACAAAACACATTCACTGTAATAACTTGCGAGAGACGGATCTGTTCAAGGTGGTTCTTTTACTCAGGGAAATCAGCAGCAAGCAGTACACTTGATAGCATCACAGCTGGATTACATATGCACCCTAACAAGTTCTTCTTTGCTGCTCGAACAGCATTAGATTGCCCCCTACGGGTCAATCCACAAGAGCTCACTCTGTTACAACCCATGTTTGACAATCGGGATACCAGATATGTCACGCTTTAGTTAACAAATTTGTAAATATTTTTAATAAAAAAGGAGAAATTAAATAAAAGCAGATAATCAGTCATACAGCACTATTGTGACTAGGGTGTGTCACATGATAAGCAATGACGCGTCACCATGGAATCAATAAAGTGATAGGTTCTAAATCAGGGGTTTTCAAACTGGGGTCTGGGGACACCCAGGGGTCCTCAGAAGGTTCTAAGGGGTCCCCAGAAAATTTCAGAGAGTAAAAAGACAAAGCAAAAATGGATAAAGTCTACCGAACATTCTAACTGTTTCAGTTCTAAATGTTTCTCTCGTTTCTTGACCTATGCATACTTTCCAGAATTGTACATGTTTGCTTTGTATCTTTCTAGTGAGTTTTTCTCACCAAAGTCCCCTTTGTATTGCTCACTGGGGTTGTAAGGTAGTATTCTTAACGCAGTACATAAGCTGCTTACATACAATTATTGTGAAAGTTGCTTATACAAATAATTTTTAATAATTTTTTCTTCTTTAAGTTTATACATCCAACATTAAGTATATAGCTAATTTAAGTTTGGAAACAATATGTTGTTTATAATGCCACACTTAATATTGTTGGGGACAACAGTTTAGGACCCAAGAACAGATGCAAGGAATGAAGACCAAGAGTCAGGAGTGCGATTAATTCAAGAAAAATTTACTGTAGAATAGTTTGCAGTTTCATTAGCAGAACACAGCAAAAACTGGAGTGTTGAAATTTGGGTGTTAAACATTTCTGCGGTAATTTCAACCCAAAGAGTCATTTTGTAACATAAAAGTTATTTGACAGAGTTGATCTTTTTAAAAAAAAAAAAAAAAATGTTTATGCTTGAACAACAAAACAACACACACTTTGGAGCCAGGGGGGCAAAAACATACCTGCATAAAAGAAAAGGAACACATAGAGAAAAGTTAAAATAGAAAAAAGAAAAGATAGGAAAGAAAAAAAAAGACATTCACAACTATACAAGACCTTTGTATCATTCAAAGATTTTAAAGACAGTACACAGATGAACAGTCGTAATAGCTTTTCCGTTAGTACTAGTTTGAATAGTAGAGAAGTCATTTTCAAATTCTTTAAGGGCTACTGAGAAATGTTTTTTTTTTGTTAGAAAACTTACACTTATGAATGTGAAATTTTACTAATAAAATTAACAGATTAATTACAAAAGCTTCCTTATTCACTCTGTTATCATACTTTAGATATCCAAAAATTACATTTTCAAAATGCAAATCAAAATGAAAGAGAACCTTTTGCTTAATAAACATGGACACGTCACACCATAACCTTTCGCATGACTACAATGCCAGAAAATGTGGGGCACTGTTTCCAAGTGCAAAGAGCAAAAAGAGCAACTAACATCAATGTCTTTCTTAAACTTTATAAGGAAATGTTTGACAGGGTAGAATTAGTGTATTATCTTGAAAAAAGACCATCAGTGTTAGAGATGTAATTACACTCCGCCCAGTGACGTCTCGGCAAACAATTCTCAATTTCAACAATTTCACTTCTTCGTTGGAGAAATCGCCAGCGCCGCCATTAAATCCTCGTGGTTTGAACGGTAAGTAAAATTAAATCAAACTTACATAAACATTTATGATTGATTCCATTAATTCAACAGCAGCATGTACAATATTAGTACGGAGCCCTGCATAAAACATGCAGACAAATAATGAAATGATATGTGGTGCAGCCATACAGTTAGTGTTGTAGTCAAGACCACCTAATCCGAGACCAAGACCAGTGTGTGTTGAGACCAAGACTTTGAGGGGTTGAGACAAAGACAAGACCAAGACCGGTTTCGAGTACTACAACACTAAATACAGTGGTCTTCATTTACACTGATTTACATTGTCAAACGCCTTTGCATGTTACAGTTAAAATGCTGGTCCAGGTCAAGTACAGGAAACAGCAGAAGTATGTGAAGCTGGATTGTATTGAAGGACGGTCTGACTTTATGCAACTTCATCTAAAAGGTTTGTTTTATTTCACTTGATTAAAATGTGATAAATACGCATCTTCCTAGCTCTCATGTTGTAGACTGATTTCTTTGCATGCCTTTAGCTATACTATTTTACAGAAGGGGATACACTGCACAACATTTTCTTAAACAGTCTTTCGTTGTGAAGCAAGACATTCAGTTTCATCTTCTTATCTTTTTCAGTCATCGAGAGATTTTGTTTGCCACCAGATGCAAAAGTTATATACAAGGATGCGAGTTCAGCAAAAGGCGGATTTGAACCTCGGGTCGATTTGCGTCAACTTTCTGACATCTGTCTTACCCCTACACTATTACCGCTGAAAATAATTTGGTGACTTCCGTTATTTTGTCTGGCTCAACCAGACGTTTAGTAAACAAGGCGGGCTATTTGCACTTAATGTACATGTCATATACTCCAGAAAAACCCACATTTTTCTTGCTTCTGACGCCCATGCATGTTTCTGATCCTTGTGCTGGTCATCAAAATATTTTTATGTTTTCTCATTCTTTACAATTTTCGGACTCGTCTTTCTTTTCCAGAGCTCTGTGAACAGCCAGTCTCTTTTGCAATGACCTTTTGTGTCTTGCCCTCCTTGTGCAAGGTGTCAATGGTTGTCTTTTGGACAACTGTCAAATCAGCAGTCTTCCCCATGATTGTGTAGCCTACAGAACTAGACTGAGAGACCATTTAAAGGCCTTTGCTTTATATTCTAATTTTCTGAGATACTGAATTTTGGATTTTCCATAGTTGTCAGTTATAATCATCAAAATTAAAAGAAATAAACATTTGAAATATATCAGTCTGTGTGTAATGAATTAATATAACATACAAGTTTCACTTTTTGAATGGAATTAGTGAAATAAATAAACTTTTTGATGATATTCTAATTATATGACCAGCACCTGTATATCCTTATGCGTACTGGGCTCATAGAGGCCAGTGACCGTAAGGAAAAAACTTGTTTAAGCATTGAAGCGTATGAAGGCCCCAGATGCCAACTTATGAAGGGGACGGGCTTCACAGAGGCCGCCTTATTATTCATTATACAGCGAGGATCTGCGCCTGCAGCGCAAGGACCTCCAAGCTGTAGAATCTGGTAAAAGTAGACAGTGAGGACCAGCCTGCCGATCTACAGATGTCACCAATAGATACTCCACTAGACCATGCCCAGGAGGAGGCCATGCTTCTGGTGGAGTGAGCTTTGACGCCTTTGGGACATTGGAGGCCCATAGTATCATAGGCTAACGCTATCGCGTCCACTAGCCATCTGGCTAGGCTTTGCTTGATGACCGGAAGTCCTTTACAAAGAGCTGCTCCGACTGTCTAAAGTGAGAAGACCGCTCAATATATGCTCTAAGCGCCCTAACTGGGCAGAGCAGGTGTAAATGTCTCTCGTCCTCAGAGGGGGGAAGAGCAGAGAGAGTCATTACCTGTGCTTTGAATGGTGTTAAAAGCACTTTGGGTACATAGCCATGTCTCGGTTTGAGGATGACTTTAGAATCACCTGGGCCAAATTCTAGACAGGACGCGTTCATAGAGAGCGCTTGAATGTCACCAACAGGCTTAACTGATGCCAGTGCTAATAGCAGGGCAGTTTTCAGCGAAAGCGGCTTTAATTCAGCCGTCTGCAACTGTTCGAAGGGAGGTCCTTTTTTTTGTGTTTGTAGGACCAACGAAAGGTCCCAGGATGGCACCGTAGGAGGGTGAAGTGGGTTAAGCCTCGCACTCTGAGAAGAGCGCTATCTGCGAGCGAAGAGAGGAGATGGGCATACTCTCGCAGTGAGAGCAGCCGGACCCGGCGAGAGCAGCGTCCGCATGGGCCTTGCCCAGACAGATCACGCACTCATCATGACCATCCTCCTCGTGCAGGTGAGTGCTCCACGTGCCACACATGTGGCGCGACATGACGTATGTCGTTTATAAGGGTAAAGGATACAACGTTAGTCTTCGTCGGAGAGTGCAGGGGAATGGCGCGACAGCTCGCGGGTTTGCTGCCGATTGAGGGCGCTGAAACAAGCCGCTGACTCGTTTGCAGAGGTCCGGGCTGGCTAGCTCGCTATTCTGCTGCAGGCTCGTCTATTCTCTGCGAAGGTGGTGTAGGCTTCGAGAGTTATCAGAGAGGACCGAGATCGTCATTGAAGGAGAACCTGACATTTATGGCATTACAGCGTCCTTTTTGGGCAGATGCCCCGCCCATTTGGCGGGTTTTTGTGCTCAGCTTCGCGGGCTTAGTGCCCATTGGTTTGCTCAGTTACGCTGTTCTGCCATTGGTTCACGCAGTACGACTGACCATTCGAAAGGGAACTAATTACTCATCCGGGCTTTCCAAAAGGTTGCACGCACTTTTTGCGCTATTCAATTTAGATTTTGTATATTGTTTTTGATTTGTTCTTGATTTGTTGTTGTTCTGTGTTTTAATAAATGTGTGTTGACCGGGTCCGTGTCCTTTTGGCCATTTGATTTTCCTTATTGAAACAGGTATTAAAAAACAAAAAACAGCTCCTTTCAGCTTGATTTTTCGTTTTCTCCTTCAGAGGTAGAAAAATGTATAAATGCTTGAACATTCGATTTCTTGACGTGGGCGGGAATTATACGCCCCTTTCTGCTGATTGGTCAGCCGAAGATCAAACTCATCAGTTCTTCCTTAGTTCCGCTCAGCAGAATAAAAGTCCTCTGCTGCTACAGCTGTACGGCTTCTTAACGCGTGAATTGCAGCTATAATTGTAACCTTTTATTCATCAAACAACCAGACTAACAAATGGCTTGACACAACCCGTACCAGGGCAGAGCCTAGACAGGGCTTTCTTCTGTGTAGATATACATTCACATACACTTTGCATCAGCTGGGTATGGCAGGATATATGACAGCTGTTTGGTTTCTCACCAAACCCTACAGTATACCTTCAGAATGCTTGGAATATACCACACCAGTTGCATATAATTATTTTACAACATTTGCATCGGCTTAAAAAAACACTACATCCCTACACTTCATCTCTTTCTCATCAAACAACCAGACTAACGAATGGCTCACGTTTTTTTTTATCATGAAACATGCTGTGATTTATTCCAAAGTGACTTCAATAATACATTTATGTCAAATAATTTAAGTGTTGACTTTTAAAAGTAGGCGCGTCCAGCATTCGCTGTATTTTGGTTCATGTTGTTCAAGGAGACCGAGACGCGCACGCAGCGAATCCTGTTGTTTTCTTTATTTTATCTACATTTTGTATTCATTTTGAATGTAGTACACAAATAAAAAATATACATTTTACCGTTTCGATGATGATTATGATGTCCTACTCTTATGATGATACATGACTGAGTATTAGGCTAAGTTATTTCCCCTGCTAAGGGAAAAAATCCCAAGTGATGGCGCCGGCGCCTTACACACAACATAGTAACACAGATAACCAAACATATAAAACAATATTTTGCTTAATTTAATTGGTCTTTTGTATAATGGTCAATTTTTACAATTTGTCTGTTGGGCAAGTAGAATGCATAGCCTACATGTTTGTATTTTATTTGCCGGTATTTTATACTATTTCTGAATGTAGGCTAATAATAAAATGCAGTTTTTGTGTGTGAATGTATATCTACACAGAAGAAAGCCCTGTCTGGCTCTGCCACGGTACGGGTTGTGTCGAGCCATTGGTTAGTCTAGCCCAGACTAATTAATCAGACGGAGCGCAATAGAATAGCGCAATAATTAAATATACATATTGCTCAAATATTTGTTGTTGAAGAATTTTAAACCTACACGTATATTTTTTTATGAAAGTGACCATTATAATGGGGTAATCAAATGCAGGCTAATATAATTAGTTTGTGCTTTTGTTTTTATTTTCATTTTTAGTTTAGCCTTTAGTCAATTTAAAAACAAAAGCATTATTTTTGTTTTTAGATTGTAATGTTACAATGTTAGAATGTAATGTGATTTTAACCACCTTTTTGCACATAATATATTGCATAGCCTACATTCACTATATTTGTTTCCATATCCTTCAATATCAACATTGTTTGTAGGATATCATTGGGCAGGATGTGAAATAATTGTTTTTTTTTAATAAATCCAGATTTTATTTTTAAAATATTTTTATTTCAATTTTAGTTTAGCACTTGAACCGGTGTCTGTCACTTCAGCCGGGCTGGGGTTCTCTGTCTTGTCGTGCTGGTGCTGATGCTCAGGTTCAATAAACTCCTCTTTGCTAGCATCACTGCAGGCGCCGGCGCTGCCAGGCTCTTTATTTGCGTCGAGCCGACTTTTGAAAAAAGTGTAGATGGTTGGAATATTGGTCGTGTACGTTTTGATAGTTTGTTTTCCAATTTGAAATGAAATAAACAGAAACGAGAAAATGGCCCCATTATTCGTTTCTTTTTATTATTTTTTTCAAAATAACGAAAAAACGAGATTTCGGATTGATTTTTCGTTTTTTGGTTCACAAAAAAAAAGGATAAATGACTTCAAAATTCGTTTTCCACATGTGGGCGGTCAGGAGACGCCCCTTTCCGCCGATTGGTCAAGCAAATCTATTCCCCAGGTCTGTTCAACAAAATAATAGTCTTCTTAAACTGTGCAGGGCAGGTCCTAGACTGGGCTTTCTTCTGTACAAATTAACGCGTTTCACAGAAAAACTTATATCAGAAAAATTTAATATTAATCTGCACCCAGCCTGATTTATTTAGCTGTGCAGAGTTAGCCTAAATATGTGTGGTGAAGCTGCTAGACAATCCTGATGTTTGGGAAAGCACGTTCCTCGTCTGATATGTTGCTTATATTGTTATAGCTAAATAGAAAAAAACCTGCAGGAGATTTTTTGTGAATTATATTGTTTCAGAAATGTGCTTTTATTGTAATATCTGGTGAAAGTTAGTTCACAGTTCAGTTCAAACGGAATATAACTGATCCGGTTCATCAGTCCGACTCCTCACACAGCAGTGTCATCAGGTAAATATCTTCCGATCAGCTGCCGCGAGATGGCGACAGAGAACACGGTGTGCTTGCGTTCAGAATAAAGCAAATGTGAGCAAAGGAATGAACATCCCATTTTATGGAATCGGCTCTTTCCTCATGGTTGAAGTGAACAAGAGTGTCCTGACCAAATTACAGGTAAGAAAACTTTTCACTGGAGTAGTGCTGGGTGGAAGGATTCCACTATGGGTTCCATTATGTCAACAATTTAACATTTTTAACCATTGTTTTGTTTATTTTATATATGTAACATTTATATTTTTCAAAAATGATGTTTATGTATATTTTTTTGAATTATTATTATTAGTAACACGATTTTATTTTTATTAACATATGTAACTATTTGTATTTTTTATATTGTTCATAATAGTATTAATACTATTTAAAGCTATTTATTAAACACTGGTGTCTTTTATCTAAAACACCCTTGATGTGCATGTGGCTTACTGTTTTAATAACTAATAACGTTCATCTTTACAGTGGTTGCCATCTATGACTACACCAAGGATAAGGACGATGAGCTGACCTTTATGGAAGGAGCCATCATCTACATCATTGAGAAGAATGATGACGGCTGGTTCGAGGGAGTTTTTTATTTTTACGGAAAATTCTGTTAAATTATTACATTGTGCCCTTTTTTTATGGATTTTTTTAGAGTGTACAATTTCTCAACACAATTATACTCTTTTCAAGGTCTAGCTTCGTCATTACTGCAGGTTGAATGGTTCTGATTGGCTAAAAGAAAATAGATAATCATATAGTAAGTTTCCACACATCGGCAATTTTTTTAATAGTTATTGCTTTTTAAATGTTTATATAGCTTTTATTAATTTTATTTTAGTACATCAAGTTAAACTGCATTAAAACGAGAAATGTTGCTTTAGCTGAAATACAGTATTTATTTTATTTTTTTATGGTTTAGTTTGACTTTTTGTCTCACAATTCTGACTTTATTTCTCATAATTCTTCATAACTTTATAGCTATATATAGTCCTAGTAAGAATTGAGAGATAAAGTCGCAGTTATATCCTCTTTATTCCGTGACGGTAAACTTTTTATAGTCTAAGTTTGACTATACTCACAGAAAATAATAAAATGAGAAAACAGACTTATAGGCTACATTTCTACATCTGAATATCGGCACTGTTTGTCCGGTGATCTAAGGTTTTGAAGTCTCTTATGCTCACCAAGGCTGCATTTATGTGATAAAAGATACAGTAAAAATGGTACAATTGCAAAATATTATTACAATTTAATACATCACTGTAAATCACTACACTTTTTGCTTTTTCCGTTACCACACCAAAACTGAACTGAAAAGAAGTGATTTTTTCGTATGACATTTCCTTTACCTGTCTACTAAAATATTAATAATTATTAACATTCATAAGTAGGTCATATTTGCCACAATTATGGGACCGTTGCTTTTCACCCTGTACATGCTACCACTGGGAGATATGATTAGGAAGCATGGCGTTAGTTTTCATTGTTATGCTGACGATACTCAGCTCTATATTTCTTCACGCCCTGACGAAACTTACCAATTCACAAGATTAACGGAATGCATAGCTGATATAAAAAATTGGATGACTAGTAATTTCCTGCAACTTAATTCAGAAAAAACTGAATTTTTAATTATTGGACAAAAAAACTCCACATGTAGTAACCTAGAATACTGTCTAACACTTGATGGCTGCTCTGTCAAGTCCTCGCCGTCAGTTAGGAACCTGGGTGTGCTCTTTGATACCAATCTCTCATTTGAAAGCCACGTTTCTAGCATCTGTAAAACTGCATTCTACCATCTTAAAAATATATCTAAATTACGGCATATGCTTTCAATGCAAAATGCTGAACAGTTAGTTCATGCATTCATGACCTCAAGGCTAGATTATTGTAATGCTCTACTGGGTGGTTGCCCTGCTCGCTTAATAAATAAACTGCAGCTGGTCCAAAACGCAGCAGCTCGAGTTCTTACTAGAACCAGGAAGTATGACCATATTAGCCCGGTTCTGTCAACACTGCACTGGCTCCCTATTAAACATCGCATACATTTTAAAATCTTGCTAATTACTTACAAATCACTAAATGGTTTAGCTCCCCAGTACTTGAGCGAGCTCTTAACGCATTATACTCCATCACGTCTATTGCGGTCTCAAAACTCTGGCCAGTTGATAATACCTAGAATATCAAAATCAACTGCAGGCGGTCGATCCTTTTCCTATTTAGCACCCAAACTCTGGAACAGCCTTCCTAGCATTGTTCGGGAAGCAGACACACTCTGTCAGTTTAAATCTAGACTAAAAACGCATCTCTTTACTACGGCATACACATAAAACATTTTAATTTATATTTTATTCAAATTGTTAGGCTGCATTAACTAGGTCAGCCGGAACCGGGAACACTTCCCATAACACCTGATGTACTCGTTACATCATAAGAGGAATGGCATCTACGCTAATGTTAGTCTCTCTGTTTATCCCGAGGTTTACTGCAGTCAGCCGGATCCGGGCCGTATCCAGATCAGATGGTGGACCAGCGCCCAGACATTACCAACGCATCCCTGAAGTGTCTGCAGAGACCGTGTCAATTAGTCTACCCTCTGAAATTGCTCATCGACATGGCATCCTCAATGGATCCATCTCCGGCGTGATGACTCCGATATTTCAAATATTCCTATTTAATAATTGTTTAATTGACACGCCATCCTCAATAAACCCGGTGTGATGCCTCCGATCTTTCGAATAATCCGATCTAATATTACTTCTGACCTATAAGGCTGCCAAAATAATAAACATACACTGTTTGTTAATTGGCCAGAGGAGAACTGGCACCCCGACTGAGCCTGGTTTCTCCCAAGGTTTATTTTTCTCCATTAGGTTACCTGATGGAGTTTTGGTTCCTTGCCACTGTCGCCTCTGGCTTGCTCAGTTGGGGACACAAAATTTTCAAATAAATATCCAAATAAATTTAATTACTAAACTAAATTAACTATATCAACTACATTACTTGAATATATATGATAATTGAAATGAGCTGATGACATCACCGTTTTCTCCAGAGCGGCTGTACAGCCGAATCAAATTCTGTTCATTATTTTCCTGTTTAACACTGTGAAGCTGCTTTGAAACAATCTGCATTGTAAAAAGCGCTATATAAATAAAGTTGACTTGACTTGACAATTAGCTCATAAACACAAGAAGCTTTTTCGTTCAAACTCTACCCATGTCAGGTACAGTTGAGACACCCATCCGTGATGCTGTAAAACTGCCTAACCGATTCATTGCAAATGTAAAATACCTTTAAAAATGAGTTTTTTTCAAATTCAGTATTTTATTTGATTATTTGTTTAGTTAAAATTAGTTAATTTGTAAAACATTGCACAGTAATGGCAAACAGCGTCACAATATTTAAGTTTAGTTCATCATTTTAATAGTAACAAAGTTGAGTAACAGTAAAAAACATTGAACAATTGCAAACAGCAATAATAAAACATATCAAATGCAAACAATAACCTAATAAACATAATGAAAACATAAGTCATGTGTGTGTCTCCGCTGACCACCTCGAACATTTCTCTAGATTTTACGATGACCTTGCATGAAACAAAGTCATGCAATACGTCAGTTTTTAGAGCATAGATTAAGGTTTACGAAAATGTAAGTTAATTATAACTGTCATGTAAGGATGAGAAGCTATTCAATGTGGAAGGGACGTAGTGACAACTTTCGCCAATATCTTTGGACTGGAGAAGCGAATGTACTTCAAACTTCCCACGATCAAAGAAGGCGCTAATACGCATGTGCAAAGCAAATCTCACAGATCAGACTTGTTGCGCACGCAAGTTATTTGAGGTGTTTCAAATGTACCAACTGTACCTGGTCTACCCTACTGGCAGCTTATTACCCGGACATTATCCAGTCATTTTATGGACATTACTGTTAACCTAACATAAAATGCAATGAAGTGCAAAATTCTAAATACAGGTAAAACACCTGTAAAAAGGAAATACGGAAACTGTTAAATTATTACATCATATCGTGCCCTATTTTTATGGCTTTTTTTAGTGTACAATTTCTCAACAATTATACTCTTTTCAAGGTCTAGCTTCATCATTACTGCAGGTTGAATGGTTCTGATTGGCAAAGAAAAAAAATAGATAATCATAGTAAATTTCCACACATCGACTTATTTTAGTACATGAAGTTAAACTGCATTAAAACGAGAAATGTTGCTTCAGCGGAAATACAGTATTTTATTTCTATTATTTATTTTATGGTTTAGTTTCAGATTTAGTTAATTGAATACAAATAATACATAAAAAAACTGGTGAGGGAGTAGGGGACACCGACTAACCAACCAGATCATCCGAATCACACATGGAGATCAATGGGGTGCCGGATGCCACACCCTGGTCTCCCTCACTAGATATAACTTGCGCTTGCAGAGTATATATACCCCTCACAAGACCATTGTTTCTCTTTGACGGTAACATATTCAGCTTGCGACGTTTGCATGTTTGTTATACTTGCACGATCAAACATAGATGTATGAAACACAATACGAATGCAAATTCTACATTTATTTGCTTATTATACTGTTTTTAAATCCAAAACAGTCATATTACCCAGAATGCTTTGCTGCTTATGCAAACACACAGCGATGCTATTGGTGCAGGTAACGATTACGTATTCTAAGCAGAAAAGTGGACAAAGATTCTTTAGTTTTTGTGAAGTTAGTTTAACCCTTTCACACTTACGATCACACCGGTGTGATCGGTCTTGACTGGTCCCTGGAGCATATGATAACACCGGTGTGATTACAACGGTCAGTGCATCACGTGATCAATCGACTCACTGGATGGCGCTGAGACAGACGCTCATCATATACATCTATTCAGTGTTTTCAACGGCATAATGTTTCTTTTAGGTTTCAGACACTTATTAAATACACATAAGTACCAGCAAAACAATACATTTAGAGTTTGTGAAATACACACTGATGTCTATAAAAGCGGCAATAATAATCATTTCCAATATACTAAGACAACAAGTTTTATTCATATCAGATACACATTGTGTAAGTAACGTTAACGTTTCCTCTGTTATTCTCCCAGTTCACCGACCACTTACTTTCATGTATTTCGGGAGAAATGGATCATTTCACGTGTTGTAAATCCAATAGATCCGATTCTCTGAACTGCGGCACAAACTAAAATGGCGGCGCCCATCGTGCATATAGCTCAAATAACGCGATCGTTATAAAGGTGTTTAAAAAACAAAACACATTCACTGTAATAACTTGCGAGAGACGGATCTGTTCAAGGTGGTTCTTTTACTCAGGGAAATCAGCAGCAAGCAGTACACTTGATAGCAT
Organism: Rhinogobio ventralis; assembly: GCA_039654625.1. Lineage (NCBI taxonomy): Eukaryota > Metazoa > Chordata > Actinopteri > Cypriniformes > Gobionidae > Rhinogobio > Rhinogobio ventralis. Next base: position 10,496,813 of record CM077202.1, read on the forward strand.
CACAGCTGGATTACATATGCACCCTAACAAGTTCTTCTTTGCTGCTTTTAAACCAAGTCGAACAGCATTAGATTGCCCCCTACGGGTCAGTCCACAAGAAGTCACTCTGTTACAGCCCATGTTTAACAATCCCAGTCTCATGGCAGTTCGCGACATAGTCACGAAATTTAATCTATTGATTCGTGTTCATGGACACGAATTTCCCTTTTTTTCTCGTGTCACTACGCACGATTTTTAATATAATGTATTTCAATAGGAAGTAAATTTCGTGCATACACCACGTTTTTCGTTCTGCATAGCACATACGCTGTTGTTGTTGTTTTTTATTATCATTTAATATTCTTTTTTGTTTTACTTTAAGCGCTACATTACTCAACATTTATTCGGGATATTTTATCCTCGCTTTTTTATTTTTGCTTTATATTCTGTAGGCTTCTCACCACGCTGTTGTTTTTTTTATCATTTAATATTTTTTTTTTTTTTACTTTAAGCGGAACATTTCTCAGAAAAAGAAATATCAACATTTAGAAGCGATGGCCGTAGCACAACTGCCGTCTCGTCAATTAACCGGGAGAATATATTTACTATATTTTGACTGGAAGGAACCACTGACGATGGTTTACAATGGTGAGAAGCCTACAGAATATAAAGCAAAAATAAAAAAACGAGGATAAAATATCCCGTTCCTCAACATTTATTCGGGATATTTTATCCTCGTTTTTTTATTTTTGCTTTATATTCTGTAGGCTTCTCACCATTGTAAACCATCGTCAGTGGTTCCTTCCAGTCAAAATATAGTAAATATATTCTCCCGGTTAATTGACGAGACGGCAGTTGTGCTACGGCCATCGCTTCTAAATGTTGATATTTCTTTTTCTGAGAAATACCGTTTTTCCATCGGCTTGGTGTGTCAAACAGTAAATATTACAGTACCCATGAGCCTTATCATCAACCGTTATGACCATAATTTTTTATTGTTTCTTCTTCGATTGTGAGAACGGGGACTCGTTTTGGATATTAATTAGATTAAAATAAACAAGTTTTAATGTAATTAATTAGTGGACGCCAGCATTACCCATGAGCCTCAGCATCCGTTGCTATGGAGACGGAGCCAGTCCGCGTTGCCATTGGGTGATTTCTTCAGTGATTTCTCATTGCGCTCAAACCACTGTCCAGGTAAGTTATGAGGCTCATAATTAATGATCACGTTTTGCTTAAATGTTATAATTGATGCTTTATTTGCCATTAGACTCGCATGATTTACATGTTAGTGCAACGAATGAAAGCCCGGCCAATGGTTTCCTCATTATAAGAAAAAAAACTTGTGAAATTAGATTTGATAAATGGCTAGCTAACTTCAGCATAAGCTAACTCTAGTTATCTAAGTTAGACGATGTCATTTTATCTCGATCAGTCATCGTGGTTCACCAACAACATCACTGTAATGTGCCATTATCATTTGGCCTAACGTTACTGCACATAACGTTGCCTTTAAATCTAGGACGAGGAACCCCAGACTCATGTTACGCGCCTTTTAACAGTTGAACAGGACATGGGAAAAACGTGAATTTTTATTCATTTATCTTAAGTATTTATAAGAAAATGTGATTCTCTCACTTTTGGGGTACACATTTTAAACCTTATATCAACATAACTACATAATTAACATTTTCTGTTCTTCCTGCAGATCCTTTTCAACTTAACCTGTCAACATATTGCTACAAAAAAACCAAAGGCACTTTTAAGAGCCAACCTCCATCTCTTCACTTCATCTTTTCAATTTCTCGTAATCTCACTATCTATATTTCCATCCATCTCTCCAATCTATATTTGTATCTATTTCTCAACCTTTCCTCTCTGTCTGTATTTGTCTACTTGTCTGTCTTATATCCGTCTTTGTCAGTCAGTCTGTCTGTCTGTATCCGTCAGTTTTGTTATAATGCCTGGGGGGTCTACAAAAAAGATTTGTCCCTTTTGTCAGGGCATTTTATTTTGCGCACAGAAGATCTGCTCCCATTGTAAAAAGGAGCAGCCTCTGAAGCAGCGCCTCAAGAAGAAGCTTCAGAGGTTTGATGAGAAGCGAGAGGAATGGGTGTTTGGTCATAAGAAGAACCACAACGTTGCATCCATCAAGGATGAAGCCATCGTCATGGTATGTACAATTTCTAACATGACATTACACTGTCCAGATCATCTAGGAAGTAAATTCAGTGGTACCATTTGTGATTAAGTGAGCATGCCAGTGCAAGGTCAGAAAGGCATTATTTTTTTCTGCCAATATAGATAGTTGAATACATTTTTTAAATTCTTTTTTTTTTAAATCTATGTTTAAATTGATACTTAGATATCAATGATATTAAGATTTGAAACTGCAAATTTAAAAGTGCAATTTAACTATCAACTTTGAAGGCAGATGTAATTGTGAATTTGTAAGAATGTCATTTATTGTTCTGTTTTTATTTGTAATATCCTTAAGTAGTCACATCTTCACCTTAACACATCACAGTCCTAAATTATCTACCATAGCAAAATTGCAACACAGCAAACATGATTGATACTCTGGAATTTTTTGTTCAATTCTGAGTTAATAACAAATACAGGCATGCATTGTGACAGAATCACAGCTGCAATATAATAATCAAACCATTTGATTATTTCACCCATTTGGTCATATAATCACAAAGGTTCTGCCTTTATTTTGAATAAATCTATAGATTGTCACTGTCCAATTGCACAGTAGTTACACAATCTTATCCATGTAGGTGACAAACCCAAACTACTAATGTTGCAAAAAGTTCTATTGTACCCTCATGGTGTCAGATCTATCTTTTTGCTGTTTTTCTATATAGAAGAGTTGGTGTTTGCCTCTACTGTATGAGCTTTTCCTGTTTGCACATACTTGGTTATACAAAAGCTAAACTCACCATGAAGTTAAAAATCCTGAATGGCATTAACCTGGATGCTATCATCAGTAATGTTATATGTGACCCTGGACCACAAAACCAGTCATAAGGGTACATTTTGAAAGCTGAGTAAATAAGCTTTCCATTGATGTATGGTTTGTTAGGAGAGGTAAATATTTGGTAGAGATACAGCTATTTGAAAATCTGGAATCTGAGGGTGCAAAAAAAGTTGCCTTTAAAGTTGTCCAAATGAAGTCCTTAGCAATGCATATTACTAATAATAATACATTGATATATTTACAGTAGGAAATTTACAAAATATCTTCATGGAACATGATCTTAATATCCTAATTATTTTTGGCATAAGAGAAAAATGATAATTTTGACCCATACAATGTATTGTTGGCTATTGCCACAAATATACCTGTGCAACTTATGACTTTTGTGGTCCAGGGTCACATATTTTCTCAGTAATGAATATACTTAGTTATTTTTTCTGTTGTTTTACTATTACTTTAAACAGCAAATACCCATTGTCATTGCAGCTTGAGAAACTCCATGCCATTGGATACAAGCCAGTTCTGCTTCTTGGAAAGGACACCAAAAAGAAAGAAAACAAGTGTGAAATATTAACCCCTCGCTGCACACTCTCCGCCTATGCCCAGGACTACCTTCAGAAGATAGGTTCATTTTATGAATACCTTTGTGAAGGTGAGATGCATGCACTGTATTTTTAAAGTCAAAGTTCACAACTTGTGTTGAGTGTGCAAAAGATTTGATCAATGTTTAAATCTTAAAGGGATGGCTCACCCCTAAAACTTAAATTCACTCCTAACCTCCTTGACAGTAGAAACTTGGGAGATGTTTCTATTTTTATATAACCAACACAGAGTTTGTTAGCACAACACTGGATCTTTTCAAAACAATTAAAACATGTCAATATTTATCTAGCCAAACAGCATTCCCTCAAACTGTAAGATTTGGCAAACTACAACTTGTAAGACAACAGACCTTTTCTACCTGTCCATTTTTTGGGGACTGTTTATTTTGATTGCGAGCTACTAAGATTTTGTGATTGATCGTGTTGATTAATAAGACATGGATAATTCTGCATGGGGGACTTTTGAGGACATGTAACTTGACTTGATCTGGAAAGAAGTGGCCACATTTTACATCTGTTTGTATAAACGTTAATGCAGTATTATGCCAACACACTGTGTTGTATAAAAAATGGCAAGCTCTAAAGTTGTTACTGTCAAGGAGGTGAGTCGTTGATGGCTGAAATGTAGTTTTAGGGTGAACCATCCCTTAAACAATTTCCTTAATCAATCCCCAAAAAGAGAGCAAGCTTTTGAGTGTGATGGAAAAAGCACAACACATTAATGTTAAATACCGGCTTACCACTTTTGCAGTGTGGCAATACAATTTCTTTGATTGTAAGCAAGTGTTTAAGTCAATGTTTAATTTTACATTCAGTGTAATCATGTGCATTTATGTTAGAAAATTATTGGGACAGTCACACATTATAATTGTCTCACATAAATGCTGAACAAAATGCGGCCATTATGAAGAAATGTTAGAGAAATTAATACATCACTTTTTTTTCTGCTGCTGAATGATTGTATGATCGTAGGCTCCTCTATGTGACGTCTCTATCAACACAGTGATGTCACATCACATGTAATGTAGACGCCAATGGAAAGAATAATATAAATAAACAGAGCAATTCCAATAGGGTCCTCACACCATCGGTGCTCGGGCCCTAAATATTCACACCTGGGAATTGATTATGGGAATTGTTATAATATATATATATATATATACAGTCAACTTTGAAATTATTATGTTTGGTATGTTTTTTTGTAGGAGCCATATTTCATTTTTGTTTTCAGCCCACATACAACAATATTTTTAATGTTTAGGCACACTGACCAAAGCGGTTTTTGCAGGGACATATACTAATTAGACCCATGAAATTTGCAAAGACCCATTTTAGTCAATGAATCAAATGATAATGAATCTCCATATACTCTGCAAATTAAACAATATTGAGGACAGTGCTGAAATGTAGAGCATTAATGGAAATAGCACAAAGCCTAAGACCTAAAGCCCAAAGATTTTAAGTGCACACAGTCCAGTCTGAAATAAATAGTTTGACCCAGTCTTTAAACAAACATTACACTTGGTGTCATTAGTTTTATAGATATTATGAGCACTCAGTTTTGAGTACCTGACTAAAAGATATATTGTATTTGTTTATAGTCATAGAAAATCAATAAAATATAGATTTGTCGATATCTAATACATCCAGTGGACTATCAATAGTTATCCCGTAATCTAAAGTGCCCACAAGTCTGGTTGGGAAAAATTGATTCTGACTATATGATTCAAACAGATTAACACTTAAAATGGGTACTGTTTAGGGATGTGACAGTGAGGAAATTTTCCCACCGGTTAATCGACGTGTGACAACACCTATAATACCGGCTTTTAAATCGCTAATTCTAAACCGAAAGTAAAACGCGCACAGCCGCTCTGGCATTCATAATGGAGTGGAGCAAAGCCAGTGTTTTCAATGAATTCCTATGGAAGTTCATTAGCCTATTATTCTTAATGAAAAACACAACAACGAAACAGTACAATGACAAACTCCCTTAAATAGGCGCTTTTACATTTCACTTTGAAACCAAATCTTCCGCGATCATCTTGTCATTTAGCTCCTCACTCTCGTGATGAATGAAATCTGCCTTCTGCTGCTGGTCTGTGCTGCCACTCTCGTTCGGCTCACACTGTATTGAGCAGACACATTCAGTTTTTAATTGAAGTGTTTGTTCTCTAACTGAACGATATGATTTTATTACTATAAAGAAATCACAAAAACGGTGGGGGCGTGATGTAACCGGTGCTGAGCCTGAACACCGGCAACAGCGACAATCGCAGCAAACCTAGTACAGTTCAAGCTCATGGTTAACCTCTATGTTTTAAGTAAGCAAAACACAACACTTGTTTAACTTGCACAGGTTTCAAGGATTCAATGTTTAAATCTTCAAGGATTACCCAGGATTCAAGTGACAACGATGATCAGCTGATTACGCTGCACCTCACACCCTGTGACCCACTGGAGAACACAGCGACTGGG